>OY757019.1:51537771-52231167 GCA_963580285.1 Lucinisca nassula | reverse complement strand
CCCAGTTTTCTTTATATAAAATGCAGTTTATTATTATTTTCCTTATTTCTGCTAAAAATCGATTGTGGGTACTTTTAGAATAACCTCACAATTGATTTGATACTAATTTTATTAATTTCTGACCACCCGAAGTAAAGATATTAGGGATAACGCACAACTCCTCCAACATCCAGGTCACAAGCCGGGAATTTCCCGGACAAATTAACTTCAGAAATGGTCCCTTAAAATGTAAAAAATGAAAATAATAATTTCAAATCATCTTTCAGAATGGAGCTTAAAATTTTATTTGATACTAATTTTATTAATTTCTGACCACCCCAAAGTGGAGATATTAGGGATAACGCACCACTAACCCCCATTTTCCGGACAATTTCCGGACATTAGTGTTCGCCCGAAAACCAGTCTGATTTAAGAAATATTGGGACTCAGTCTAGTGTTTGACACGCGCAATCGTCATAACAACGGGGCATAAATAACAACCCATGTCTTGTCAAAGAAAATAAAAATCAAGCAAAATTAGAGAAAAAACAAGACTTTAACGGATTGTAAATCATGGTATGCACTGTCATATTCTTCACCAAAAGTTCTTCCACCGAATCAGACCTGGACACAGCATCTTGTTTTCATTTTTTTTCTTTCTTTTCTAATCTTGTGTGTGTGGTGAATTCGGATTCAACGTCGCTTTCAACAATTTTCCAGCCATATCACGACGGTGTCTGGTTGCGACAGGGAGCTCAATGCTGACTTATAGTGCTGCCTCACTGAAGTATCATGTCCCAGACATATTACATTATACCTCACCCAGTCACATTATCCTGACACTGGGTCTACCAGTCCGAGCTCTACCCCGTAAATCTGAGTGCAAAGCGAGGAGCAGCTAGTACCATTTTTTACGACTTTGGTATGTCTTGGCCCGGGATCGAACCTATGACCTCCCGTTCCCCACAGCGGACACTCTACCAACTGAGCTATCGGGGCCGTTACTTTTCTAATCTTGTATTGTTGATTTGTTCTGTATGATTGTATCATTTCATTTCATTTCATTTCAAAGCCTTCTACTGGCCGAGATAACTCACAAGTATAATCTTTCACAAGTAGTGTCTGCGTAATAACTCATAGTATAGAGGATTATTTTTTTTTTTTTTTTTTTTTTTTTTTCCCCCCCTCTTTCACCCAACATGATGAAAATCAGACATAAACAGCAATCAACAGGGTTAAGATATAGATGAGACCATTAATCATGCACTCTAAATACATATTTATTGTTGCACTCCATCCTACAAAGAGACAATTATTATTATTATCATTATTATTATTTTCAAATGTTCAGGGGATACTCATGTAATCATATCACATTTCCAGCTTCATTTGACTCTGCTGCATCTGCACCTCTCCTGGGCTTCATCAGTAACCATCCCGGCACCACTGCAAACTGAGAAGAAAAATTGTAAAGAAAAACACCAAGTGCCCCGACCGGGGACCCAGCCCACGACCCTGGGGCAAAAAGCAAGCGAGTCAAACACCAGGCCAAAAGGTTCGGGCCAGCCAGACCGGTCAGTTATGCACTCCAAATAAGGCGATTTATTATGGCATGCTACTTCATTCCTCTATCCTACAAAGAAACCAATATGTCAATGTTTAAGAGAGACTCATTTAAACATGTCATATTATTTGATCCTCTTGACTCCGCTTAATCTGGTCCATCCATGGGCTGCAGCAATAATCACCCCGGCACCAGGCACCACTGTAGTATGAAAAAAAAAAAAAAAAAAAAATCCAGTCTAGTGCCCCGACCGATGATTAAAGGAGCGTGATAACTCAGTGGTTAATCCACCTGCCCCGGACACCATAGGTCCTGGGCTTGATATCGGCAGCGGCCACAAAAGGCTGACGCCCAAACACACTCCAACCGCATCACCTGCAGAATGAATCACATTTCCAGATTTCTTTGACTCCGCTGCATCCGCACCCACCCCAGGACCCACGGGCAACCACCCCACCAGATACCACTGCATCTGAGGAGAACAATCTGTAAAGAAAAACCAACCGAGTGCCCCAAAAATAATGATTGATATATATATCAAAGAATATGTAGTAATTAAAGGGTAACCACACTCAGTCCCATAATGTATGATAAATTTATGTATATCCTCAGACCAGGTACAGCCGTGTCGGCCACTTCCCGCCGTTCAGATATAACCATGAATATAGATAATGATTACTATACATCAAAGAATATGTAGTACTTAATTAAATGTGAACCACACTCATTCCCATAATGTTTAATGAATTTTGAAGGCCAGGTACAGCCGTGTCGGCCACTTCCTGTCCTCCAGATATAACCATGAAAACATGAACCACACTCATTCCCATAATGTTTAATGAATTTTGAAGGCCAGGTACAGCCGTGTCGGCCACTTCCTGTCCTCCAGATATAACCATGAAAACATGGACCACACTCATTCCCATAATGTTTGATGAATTTTGAAGGCCAGGTACAGCCGTGTCGGCCACTTCCTGTCCTCCAGATATAACCATGAAAACATGAACCACAATCATTCCCATAATGTTTGATGAATTTTGAAGGCCAGGTACAGCCGTGTCGGCCACTTCCTGTCCTCCAGATATAACAATGAAAACATGAACCACACTCATTCCCATAATGTTTGATGATTTTTTTTTTTTTTTTTTTTTTTTTGGAAGGCCAGGTACAGCCGTGTCGGCCACTTCCTGTCCTCCCGCTATAACCATGAAAACAAATGTTGATTTCAATATATCAAGATAGATGAAGTAACTTGAAATATCCTAGCATCCCCCCCCCCCCCCCCCCCCCCCAGTTAAATTTAAAATCTGTTTGTTGATGATATGAAAACATCTAATTGTTGGTAGATGTCTTCACGGTGAATTTTTGGTTCTTCATCATCTTTGTTTTGGTTTTCGTCAAAGAAAGTATTCAAGTCAAGGGCACTTGTACCCAAGTTTAATAAGAGCTCTTGCCTCATAATTTCTCTCTGAGCATCATAGAGTTCACAATCAAGGAGAAAATGGTCAACTGTTTCTCTCTCACCGCAAGCACAAGAGGGATCATCAACCACACCAACAGAGTGGAGGTAGTCTTTGAGTCTGCAGTAACCACTCTGCAATTGCAATATCACCCTCTGATTTCTTGTGCCCTTGAAACTGATTTTCTTCAGTTTGACTACTTGATGGTATTGATGCAAATTTCTGCCTTTTTCCGATATTTCCCATCTTCGTTGCCATTTCCCCATGACTGCTTCTCTTGCTGCATGTTGTATTTGTGCCTGTGTTGCATCTTCTATATCTTCTGGCATTTCCTCTGCTTCTTTTGCAGCCTCCTTGGCAAGCCTATCCGCTATCTCATTCCCTCTTATATCTGCATGCCCTGGACTCCACTGAATCTTTACTTCTGTCCCATTCCTTTGTAAATCTGACATAACTTGGATGATGTCAGAGCTTGTTTTCTTGTACTTTTTGTCATCCCAGCCTAACTGTAGAATACCAACTGCACACTGACTGTCACTGAAAATCAAAACTGTATCAATCTTTCTTTTCATCTTTTCTTGGAGGATAAAATCTAGTGTCATCTTGATAGCGGCTAGTTCACCAAGGAGAATGGAAGCCAGCTTAGACACAGGTTGTTTGAGCTCTATCGTGTCATCATTTGGTAGAAACATGCAAGAGCCAGCACCACAGGGACCAGGATTTCCTCTGCAAGAGCCATCAGTGAAAGCCACTACTGTATCTACTCCTATGCCCTCCAGTAGCCTCTCAATGACCACTCTTGACTCTATCCCCTGTGCGGCAGTTCTTGACTTTGAGGATCCAAGATTACTCCAGTATTCTGGCTTTCTTTTTGATGGTGCCATGTACTCCAAATATGTTGCTTCTGGCTCAATAGCATTGAGACTAAGGTCAGTTAACGATTTCATATCATCAACCTGTCGTATCATCAATCCAAATGGAGTTGTTACTTTCTCCCTTGGATTAGACTCCAGTGTTGACTGACATTTAGCGAGAGTTTGCCTTATCTTCTCATCAGCTGACTTAGCCATGATTTTTGTACATGTTCTAACTGAAAGTTCTTCTCTGCGAAGGTCAAGAGGTAAAACACCTGCTTGTACCTCCAATGCTTCCAAACTCGCTGTGCTAGGACATCCCAAACACAGTGCTAGACCTTTGCGTTGGATTTTTTCGAGCTGACTGCAATTTGCAAGCTGCCAGACTGGAGCTGCATACTCCATTTGTGGGACAACAATGCTGTTGTATAACTTAACCATATTAGGAGTACTTATTTTTTCAGTTTTACCAACAATCATCAGAGAACCCAGCGCTTTTGCTGCTCTTTTTTCAACCATATCCAAATGATCATGAAATGTTAACTTCTTATCCAGTATGACACCAAGGACCTTAACCTTATCTGTGTGTTTAAGCAGTTTTCCCTTCATTTTAACTTCTGGGACAGAATGACTGGCATCCCTAGTGAAAAGACAATATTCTGTTTTTGCAGCACTAAGTTTCATTCTCCACTTATAGGTCCAGTCCGAGATATTGCTGAGATCCTGATTCATTGCTGTTGCTAATTCATTTGGGTCATTTCCTGAATTCCAAATGGTGCCATCATCAGCAAATTTAATCTTTTCACTAGTTACACAGCCATAAATGTCACACAGAAAGAGACTGAATAAAAGTGGAGATAGTACACTTCCTTGCGGAAGTCCTACATCTGTTATAAACTGGCTTCCCAGTTGATTCTTTACCAAGCAAGCAGCTGTCCTGTCTGACAGAAAGTTTGCAATCCACCTCCAAAATGCTCCATTCACTCCTTTATCATACAGTTTAACAAGAAGTCCATCACGCCAAACTGAATCAAATGCCTTCTCCAAATCAATGAATGTTGCTAATGTGCAATTTCCTTCACCAAAGCCAGATAATATCTCTTGACTCAACCTGAGAAGCGACTGCGTAGTGCTTCTGTTGATGCGAAAGCCATCTTGCTCTTTATCAAGAAGCTGATTGTGTTCGACGTAAGCATATAGCCTAGAATGTTTTTGGGACTTATCACAATCACTGAGATAAATGAATAGGACGTAAACCCACAATCATGCATTTACTGATGATGTGGTTCAGAGAGATGAGTGGAAAGCTAGAAGTTGACCGTATAGAGAAGGATTTTAGGTATGAAAAGGATATGATGGGATTGATGAAAGTTATGGAGAAAGCGGAGACAGAGGAATTCAATAATACCAAAGAAATTCAAGAACTGAGTCAGAGACATTTTAAGTCAGATAAGAGAAGATGAGATTGTGGTGTTTACAGATGGTTCAGCATTGGGCAATCCCGGACCTACAGGAGCAGGGGCAGTGATCTATTTGGAAGGCTATGGTTCCTCCCCAGTTCTTTTTAAGAGAGGCCCGGGGTTAGTCCACTCAGCAATAACTTCACTGGTGAACTTGTAGGTATTCAGCTAGCATTGGAGTTCCTAGGAGAGCTGTTAGATGCGAGACATCTAGTTGACAGGAGTATACACATTTTCACCGACTGTCAATCTGCAATAATTTCTGCATTTGCAAACCAGATTCCAAAGAATAAGGTGGATGTCATACTCCGTGTTAAAGAAGCGTCAGAGAAACTAAGAGCAAATAGGAACAAAATCACTGCCCACTGGGTCCCAGGACACAAGAACATTGAAGGGAATGAATTGGCAGACAGACAAGCAAAAGAAGGGGCTACGGAGATGACAGGAGAGAATGTGGAGGTGCCAATCAGTATGGATAAGAAGGAAGCTGTGCAGGAAATCAAGAAACAGATGAAAGAGAAGTTGAATAGAAAGTTTAAGTTGTCTGAGAAGGTGGATCATGTACAAGATGTGTTTAAAGAGGCAGGAAAGAGAAACTGTTATGGGGAGGGTGATAGATCAAATTTTTGTGTTTTGAATCAACCGTTGTCAGGCCATTCAAACCTAAACAGCCATAAAACAAGGAGAGATAGGACCAAATCTAAACTGTGTAGTAAGTGCCTGGAAACTGAAGGCTTAAACCACTTTATATTCCAATGTGAAGCATACAAAGAACACAGAGAGGCTTTGCAAAGTAATGTGGAGGGAATATTAAATAGAGAAGGTCTGAATACAATTGGAGATATTGATATGCAAGTTCTAAATGGCTGTATTGAGGACATAAGCAAGGAGGGACAGGCTTTGGTGCAGTGGTAGCGCATCAGATTAGTGATTAAGAGGTTGCGGGTTCGAGCCTCACCCTGACCAAAGTGTTGTGCCCTTGAGCAAGGCACTTCATCCACATTGCTTAAAAAAAAAAAAAAAAAAAGAAAGAAAACAGAAAGTACTGGTTACCACCCAGGAAATCCTGCTCGTAATGCTCAGCTGTGAGCGAGTAGCAGTAATAGGAGAGAAAAAAAAGGGACAAAACGATCTTATTGGTGCACTGCTAGAATATATAAAGTGCACTAATAGGTTTAATTAATTTTCAAAATTTAAGCTGAGTTACGCATGCACACGAGCAACATTAGTATACAGTACAACCAGTTTTGGCACATATGAGAAGAAGAAAAGCACACGGAGGCCATAAGCAGCATGATATTGCTTAAAGATCAACAACAACAATTGATTGGGGTCAACACATTTCAGAAATAACATCAAAAGCAACTAGGACTTTAGGATTTCTTAGACATAACTTGGCTTTTGCACCTAGGCAGACAAAGGATGTTGCATATAAAACATTGGTTCGCCCTCAGCTGGAATATATGCATTGCCCATTTGGCATCCCTATGTTAAAACTCAGATTCAGCAGGTGGAGAGGTTGCAGAGGACAGCTGCACAATGGACCTGCTGACGATGCCGATGGTGCAATAGAAGTAGTGTTGATGACATGCTTAATGAGCTAGAATGATGTAAAAACATTGCCAAACATTTGTGAGTGAATATACAGGAGAGACACTTCCCTAGAGGCCCTTCGTGAGCAGTCCTCTTTAACCTTCTTCTATAAGGTACATTCGGGTACAGTGGCCATTAATAAAGACAAATACTTGACCCCTGCGGCCGTTTCAACCCGAACAAGGGCATCAAAAGTAAACAACTCACAACACCATAGGTACCAGTCCTATTCATGATATTTGCATTATTAAATCATGCAAAATCACGCTCTGGTTTCCTAGCGAGATTTCGAGTTTGGGGGGTCACGTGATCATCTAATATGGTCGCCAACGTTACTTCCTAGTTAAACAAGTTAATGTCATTGTAATTATTTACGTTTTTCTTCAAGTTTTGCCGACCAAATAAGATAAATAGTGAAGTGATAATTCAGAATATTGTTTTATTCCTATTTGCTTGATGTTATTTAAATGAAATATTGATTTTCTAACGATAAGACGGTGGCTGAAATTGGTGAGCTGTTTGACATACACGGTTCTTAAGTCATGGCTACAACCTGGAGCACAACAGAAGTCATTCTGGCCCATAATTTTCCCGTTATAGACCAATAGAAACTTCAAAAAAGTCGCGCAATTTTTTGACACGATTTTGAAAAAAAACTAAGGGCATGGTGCGGTAATTAGGGCGAATACAGTAATTGTATAGGGAATGGGTGAACTCCAGTTACAGTTCAGAGTTGTTACTGGACATAAGAAGCACCTGTGTAATCTGTGAGTCCTGTACAACAAGATCCTATTTACATTTAATCACTCCTTACAGGAAAGCAGCGTAACATGATGTATGGAAAGTCAAGAGTTCAGGACTATGTAATCTGTGCACTGCAGGGATACAGGCGCCCAGTTGCCCAAGGCCCTAAATTTTTGTCTGGTGACCAAAGTTTTGAATAAAAATGCCTATTCACTTAATGTAAAATTTGGATTTATGGCAGTTTGGGTGCCTAAAGCAAAATGCTTAGTCTGTATTCATCACGATATCAAGTCCGTGAAACGAAGACCTCCCTAAACCCCACTTTATATAGAGAAAACTGGGGTTAACAGGGGTATACATTATCTGCCTTATTTTTGCTCTAAAACATAGACTGTGGGTACTCGTTAGAACCGCCTCATTGAGGCGGTTCTAACAAGCACCCACAATCTATGTTGAAAGCAGAAATAATAAAGATGTTATCATTTTACATAATATTTATCATTTTCTGACACCATGTTGGACGCCATTATTTCTTACGGACTTGTTTTCCTTATGCCTGCACTGCTTTCCCCAGGGGTTTCAGAATAATTATTAAAATAATTCAACCAATCTTTTGTTGTTGTTTATCTATAAAGCATTATATCGGTGCTTATAAAGTCACTGTGCTTTAATAACCTCTTATGCATTACACATGGTACTAAACCTATCTCCTATTTCACCTTAACCCTGTAGGGCACATAGCTAGTTATCTTTCTGACTGTCCTGGACCAAGTCTGACCAACTATGACAGTATGTGAGAGGCTGATTGGTAAGCAAATTCGCAAACTGAATGTCAAACAGTGTAGATCCTGATCAGATGGCTTCTTCAGAAGCCATCTGATCAGGACCTACACTGTTTGCAAATATTGGGGTTGTCGTGAACAGCGGGATAAGGGTTTCGATAATTTCAGCCATTTATGTTAATTTTTGCAGCCTGGCAGTGCAATTTCCGCTGCTGGAAGTTCTTCCTCAGCCTCCTCTCGTCGGGGTAAAACACGAAGCTACAGGGTCGTCAGCAACACATCACAGATAGACGAGTCTTTGTTTGGAAAGCCTAATCATGTTGCACAGAGACAAGAAATGTTGTCGAATAAATGGGAAAGAAATGACAATATCACATTGGAACAGATGGCGGCCGAAAGAATTTCAAAACGAAACAGAAAAAATAACAAGAAGAACAAAGAAACAGTACAAGTTATAACAAAAGACTTGATTAGAAACCTTATGTGAGTATACAGAAAAGTCCAGGAAATGTACAAAAAAAATTGTTTGAGCTGTGACAAGTGAATGTGTGTCTATGGTCCTGTGAACCTAGCAAAAAGTCGCAACAGCCTCATATAGCAGTAGATAAGGTGCATACTTTGTGATAATTGAAGGATAGTTTTCCTTATTTCTCCATATAAACATACCGTATGTAGTGGGTATTCATTAGAACCGCCTCATCAAGGCAGTTCTTATGAATACCCACAACATAAGTTTTTATGGAGAATTGTCGGAAACTGTCCTTGAGTTATCACAAAATACCAACTATATCTGTTGCTATGAGCCTGCTTTCCCAATTAGGTTAGAACACAGATTTATTACAATAACACACCCACCCATGTGACATAATTGCATTCTTTCATAACTCCAAAATGGTTACTTTTCTGATGAAAATTTGTAATATTTTAGGTATTTATGCGCCAAAAATAGGTTGTGGGTGCTCGTTAGAATCGCCTCAATGAGGTGCTACTCACACATACCAACAGCCTATGTTTTGGCTCGTTGAGGCAGTACTAACAAGTATCCACAACCTATGTCTTGGAGCAGAAGTAAGAAAAATATTGTATACCCCAACAAAGCCCAGTTTTGTCTTTATAAAGTGGCCAGGGTTTAAAGGGGTGTTCGTTGCAGAAAGTTGTTGTCATAATGTTTTCCATTGTACACAAAGCTTTGGGTCAATGGCCGTCTATGTAGCACAAAGCACTGGTCACATGTCCAAAATGATCCAAAACATGTTGACTGGGCCATTAAGATCCAAACAAACAAACATGTCCAAAAACACATCTTCTCATGACATTGCTTGTTTGACCTTTTAACCCTTGTCCTGCTGAGCCCAGATATGTCTTATCTTTCAATGTAGATCCAGATCAGATGGCTTCTGAAGAAGCCATCTGATCATAATCTACATTGTTTGTCATTCAGATTGTGAAATTGTTGCAATAATTTGCATCAAGTAATCCGATTGGTTAAAAATCCCTGGTGGGTGTGGCAGATTAAGCTATTCAGCAGGACAAGGGTTAAATTTTTAAGTATTGTCCGCATACTGCACGGTTTTGTTATAACACTGTATTTGGGACTCAAACAAAATAAAACGTTATAATGAGACATTGCGGGGTGGGGGGTACGACCCTTTCAAGATAATTTTACTTATTTTGAGCCAATCATTAATCAAAGGTTGGCAAAAACTAAAGTACCCAGAGAAATACCACCTGACCTTTTGTTGCAGAAGTTGGCATCTCACGTGTGACCCGGTCGAGACTTCATTATATCCATTATAGAATATACAGTAATAGAGTATTTGGAAGGCATGGCAACCTGTATTATATCCCAAATCCTGTTTTAACCCATTGCAGAAAGAGGTACCTTGGCAAACAGTGCAGGTCCAGATCAGAAGGCGCAGAACACAGTGTCTGATCAGAGCCTCCACTATTTGCTAAAAGAATTTTTTCGTCAAATATGGAATAAGAACGAAAAATAGGCCTACCACCCCTTATATGAAAAATGGACTTGTCACTCTTGGGAAGCAAATTCATTTCTCCAAGAATAGAGTACTTTTTCTTGCACACTTGATAAGGAAATCCATAGTTTTAGCTTGGGATAGAAATTCTGTTCTTACCCAAAATCGAATATTCTTGTGTGTTTGATAAATGCACTGGTTGAATGTGACCTCATGTGTGCTGCTGTTAGTAGTGTCACAATATGGCGAACGTCGCCAACCAAAGTGATTGCAGTACATGTATTAAAATCCATGCTCAGAAATTGAAGATATGCAAGAAAAAGAATCCTATATGGGTGTGAGGGATGGATAGAAAAATCTATCCCTCGGGATCACTGTTTGGCATCACGAGGCAAGCCTCGTGATGCCGAACAGTGACCCTCGGGGACGGATTTTTCCATCTACCCCCTCATACCCATGTAAGATTCTTATATTCTCAACTATAAACAGAAGATCTGAATTAAGACCGTAATATGATAAGCAAAATCTTTCACTCACTGTCATTTCATATATAGAGGATCTTACATGAGTGTTCATGTATTATTGAATTTATTAAACGAGTTGAGGAAAAGGGATAAAATGCGAGGCTTTGCCGAGCATTTTATCCCTTTTCCTCAACGAGTTTAATAAATTCAATAATACATGAGCACGAATGCAAGATTCAATTTATCATATGACATTTAAAACACATTTTATTCACGATTGTTTACAAAAATGTCAATATTCCGCCGTTTGCAAACGCAACGCCGTTAAGGACGTCGTACATGTATGTAACGTTACAGGGTGTATCTAGCTAATTTGCATATTTAATTTCTGATGAAATTTGTAGTATTTTACTTATTTATGCGCCAAAAATAGGTTGTGGGTGCTCGTTAGAATCGCCTCAATGAGGTGCTACTCACGAGTACCAACAGCCTATGACTTGGCTCGTTGAGGCAGTACTAACAAGTATCCACAACCTATGTCTTGGAGCAGAAGTAAGAAAAATATTGTATACCCCAACAAAGCCCAGTTTTGTCTTTATAAAGTGGCCAGGGTTTAAAGGGGTGTTCGTTGCAGAAAGTTGTTGTCATAATGTTTTCCATTGTACACAAAGCTTTGGGTCAATGGCCGTCTATGTAGCACAAAGCACTGGTCACATGTCCAAAATGATCCAAAACATGTTGACTGGGCCATTAAGATCCAAACAAACAAGCATGTCCAAAAACATATCTTCTCATGACATTGCTTATTTGTCCTTTTAACCCTTGTCATATCTTTCAAACAATGTAGATCCAGATCAGATGGCTTCTAAAGAAGCCATCTGATCATAATCTACATTGTTTGTCATTCAGATTGTGAAATTGTTGCAATAATTTGCATCAAGTAATCCGATTGGTTAAAATCGCTGCTGGTGGGTGTGGCAGATTAAGATATTCAGCAGGACAAGGGTTAAAGTTTTCAGTATTGTCCACATACATGTACTGCACGGTTTTGTTATAACACTGTATTTGGGACTTGTACAAAATAAAATGTTATAATGAGACATGGGGGGGGGGGGTACGACCCTTTCAAGATTATTTTACTTATTTCGAGCCAATCATTAATCAAACGTTGGCAAAACCTGAAGTACCCGGAGAAATACCACCTGACCTTTTTGTTGCAGAAGTTGGCATCTCACATGTGACCCGGTCGAGACTTCATTTTATCCATTATAGAATATACAGTAAAAGAATATTTGGGAGGCATGGCTACCTGTGTTATATGTGGCCCCCGCCCATAGGGGCTTGAAGAAATATATGGGCTGCATGATGCTTCCACGCAGAGCTGAATCCGGCCCCCACACTAGTACTGGTAAACCGCTTAGAGGATCTAAGCCTGGCCAGGAACCGTGGTGCGAGGCGGACCGTCCATGCTAATAAACACCATTGGTTTCATTGGACGACAGGGCTTGAGATGTCATTACATCTCAATGTCGGGTAAAAGTCCCACAAAATTGGCAGCACCGTCTCCAAAATGACCTTTACAGTGTTGACGGGGACGTTAAACCTCAAATGGAACAAACAAAACCTGTGTTATATCCCAAATCCTGTTTTAACCCATTGTAGAAAGAGGTACCTTGGCAAACAGTGCAGGTCCAGATCAGAAGCCGCAGAACACGGTGTCTGATCAGAGCCTCCACTATTTGCTAAAGGAATTTTTTGTCAAATATGGAATAAGAACGAAAAATAGGCCTACCACCCCTTATATGAAAAGTGGACTTGTCCAACATATAGCAATGTAAGAGTTCACTAGTATACAATTGGATTAACCTATTTTTTATGGGAAAACCCAAAACTGGTCTTTGGCAAAAAGTGCAGGACCAGATCAGACACTGCAATATGCAGTGTCTGATCTGGTCCTGCACTGTTTGCAAAACGGTTCATCTAAATAGATTTCTTAAAGTTAAAGTAACAATGTGACAACCCTAAGTTTTGAAATGGACTCCTGCTGTATATAAGGGGAAGATTTTATTGATTTATTTTGGTACTTAGCAAATGTGGCCTTCCACAGGGGCAAGCATGTGTTTTTTGGGTAAATTTAATATTTGACAGGATTTACCGGGGTATACTTTATTTTGGTACTTTGTAAATTTGGCCTTCCGTAGGGGCATATATAGTGTTTTACAGCACCTGCTCTTGTTGAAGGTAAGGGTTTGTACATTTTTCAGGGCTAATTCTTTCCTTTGAGGATGAATGGTCCTACACTTCCAGGATGGGTATCTTTTTCATAAATACATTTGTTCCTCTTGTTGATAGAAGTGCACACTCTTGGAAAGCAAATTCATTTCTCCAAGAATAGACTTCTTTTTCTTGCACACCAGATAAGGAAATCCAAAGTTTTAGCTTGGGATAGAAATTCTGTTCTTACCCAAAATCAAATATTCTTGTGTGCTTGATAAATGCACTGGTATGACCTCATATGCGCTGCCGTTGGATGGAAAAATCTGTCCCTCAGGATCACTGTCCGGCATCATGAGGATTGCCGAGTGATGCTGGACAGTGATCCCGAGGGACAGATGTTTCCATCCATTCTTCATACCCATGTAAGATTCTTATATTCTCAACTATAAGCAGAAGATCTGAATTAAGACCGTTATATGGGCCCCGTCAAGCGATTTTGGTACTTATCGCCTATGCGAGCAGCGAAGGTTCAGGGGAGCCTGCAGATCCACGCAGTCTCGCCAGAACCTTCGCTGCTTGCTCATACGCACAGAGAATCAAGAGGAACCTTCAGACAGAAAGCCATATCCCTGGCCCCTCTGAATGGCTGGGCCTGCGCAGTTAAAATTTGTAATGACGGAATGCTCGAAGACACAAATTCGCTTGGCGGGGCTCATATGATAAGCAGAATCTTTCACTCATTATCATTTCATATAAAATTTATGAACCTTGCCTGAAGCTCATTTCATAAATTTCATATGAAATGACCACAAGTGTAAGATCCGCAATGTTTAATTCTTTTTGTGTGTTTGTGTTTACAGAGTTCCAAATGAAGACCCATCAGGATCCTCAGTCATACTGCCACGACACGAATTCATGAGAATAGTTCACCACTCTAGAGTTATCACCAAGGAAGAGAGGGAGGCAATGGAAGAAAAAGCAAAGAGAGAAAAAGAAGCTGCAATGGTTGGTCCCATTGTATTATGATCCCACACCTATGTAATATAATGCTTTTTTCAAGACTCGAAAAATAACATTTTTTCTGACAAAAATTTGTGTTACTCGAAAAATAACATTTTTCTGACAAAAATGTGTAATACTTTCCTTAAGTCTGCTTTGAACAGAGATTGTAGGTGCTAGTTAGAACCACCTCATTGAGGCGGTTCTAACAAGTACTGACTTTTTTAGCTTTTGAACAAAATTGGGAGAAATAATATATATACCCTTGTAGACACTACTTTTCTCTTTATAAAGCGGGGTTTAGAAGGGTATTCATTACACAGACTTGTTAACTGATGGTGGGCTCAGTTGTTCGAATCTTAACAAGATTGTCAGTTTACAATACATGAAAACTTTTTAATCTCCGGCCGCGAAGCGGAGTCGGGATTTTAGGAATGGACTTCATCTGTCCCATCTGTCTGTCCATAACACTTTCTTGTCAGCTCCATATCTCCTGAACTCTTTGATAGATTTTCATTATACTGGTCTAGAGATATCAGTGAGCTGATGTGCAGAACCCATAAATGAACAATGCTGACTCAAGGCCAAAGTCACAACGGAAGGTCAAGAGTTTGAAACTTGGATTTTGTGTCCGTCCCATATCTACTTTACCCTTTGAAGGATTTTCATTAAACTTTGGTCAAATATTCTTTTAAGTGAGCTGATGTGCAGGACCCATAAATGAACCATGCCGACTCAAGTTCAAGGTCACATCTGAAGGTCAAGAGTTTGAAATTTTGAATTTTGTGTCCATTCCATATCTCCTTTACCCCTGCAAGGATTCTCATTAAACTTTGGTCAATTGTCCCCTCAGTGAGCTGATGTGCAGAACCCATAAATGAACCATGCCGACTCAAGGTCAAGGTCACAAGTTTAAAACTTTTGAATTTTGTGTCCGTTCCATATCTTCTTTACCCCTGAAAGGATTTTCATTAAACTTTGGTCAGTTATCCCCCTCAGTGAGCTCATGTGCAGAGTTCATAAATGAATCATGCTGACACCAGGTCAAGGTCACATTGGAAGGTCACAAGTTTGAAACTTTGAATTTTGTGTCCATTCCATATCCTTTACCCTTCAAAGGATTTTCAGTAAACTTTGGTCAAATGTCCCCCTCAGTGAGCTGATGTGCAGAACACATAAATGAACCATGCCGAGTCAAGGTCACAGTTGAAGGTCACAAGTTTGAAACTTCATATTTTATGTCCGTTCCATATCTCCTTTACCCCTGGAAGTATTTACATTAAACTTTCATCAAATATCCCCCTCAGTGAGCTGATGTACAGAACCCATAAATAAACCATGCCAACTCAAGGTCACATGTTAAGGTTACAAGTTTAAAACTTGGAATTTTGTGTCCGTTCCATATCTCTTTTACCCCTGGAAGGATTTTCATTAAATTTCTGTGAAATATACCCCCTCAGTGAGCTGATGTGCAGTACCCATAAATAAACCCTGCCAACTCAGGTCACAGGTTGAGCTTTGAAACAAAATGTGGCGGGGATTTGGTTATCCCCCAGACTTCTTTCTTGTTTAATTCAGTATGGCAAAATGCTGATACATTTTGCTGTTCATAAACAATGTTACAGTAAAATTGTGCTATTTATTTAAGACCAGCTGATTTTAGGACTAATTCTGCTTTCATCATAATTGTGGTTATATTTTCTAGTCCTTTGATATCATCAATTTCACTGCAGAATTCAGGAAATATTTAAGGGTCACTGATCAGGCCTTGTTTGCTGAGGCTGGCTAGTCTGGCCCAGGGAGATCTTGTACACCATATTTTTCATTTCTGTGCTGTAGTCCTTGCTCCCAAAGGATAACCCCTTTTTCAGAACATTTAAAAGCATATTTGTATTTGTAAGTTTTGTTTGTGTTGAAGTTTTACATCCCTGTTAACACTATTTAGGTTATTTTGGAGACATTGCTTTTGATTTTGTGGGACTTTTACCCAACATTGTGATGAAATTACATCTCAAACCCTACCGACCAAAGAAACCACTAAGGTTTAAGGAGAAGACTGACTCGCATCACTTTTCCTGGTCAGTCTTAGACCTTAGCGGTTAACCAGTACTCAAGTTGGGTCGGTTTCAGCTCTGTGCGGAAGCACCTTGCAGCCAAATCTATTTCTCCAAGCCCCGATGGGCGGGGCCGTGCATATATATATATATAAGGTTTCAGCAGTTCTTCCTTAACATTTTCTGCACCAAGTGTCCACTAGTTAAGGACCACCTTTGGGACTGTCCAAAAGTGGTCTTAAAGATGAAACTTCAGTTGTATACAGTGGACCTTCTTTATACCGACATTCAATATAACAACAAAACTTTTTATAACAACAATTTCACTGAATCCTTAGATTAATGGTAAGGCTGACACGATTAATCATATAACCAATTGATAAATTCCACAAAAATGATTATCATTTCTGATTTGCTTTTAATCGATTACTTCATAGGTACAATTTACTACCCAAAGTTATGCCTAAAATAGAGGGATGAGTGGCAAACAGTGCAGACCCTGATGAGACACTGCATTCTGCAGCATCTCATCTGGGTCTACACTGTTTGCTCAGGCCTGTCTGTTCAAATATACATATGGTGATGGGCAGCATATGGTAAGAGTCATGCTGAGACAGAAAGCCAGACAGGTAAAATTATGACAAAAACCTTAGTGATTACTAATCGATTATCGATCGCAATGGCATGACTGATAATCGATTATCTTTTCAGTTCCGATTAGTTAATGCAGCCAGCCCTAGTTAATGGAGAAAGCAATTCTAACAAATGTCCACAACATTAGTTTTTGGAGTAATTAAGGGAAGCAGTCCTATATTACCTATTATACTACTCCAGTAACTCCTTTTTTGGATTTTCTAAAGCGGCAGATTCGCTATAGTGGCAGATTGTCAGGGAACAAATACTGTCATTATAGTGAGGATCCTTTTTATTAGTTACCCTCTATATTAATTGCATTGTACCACACTGACCTGATAAAGATATGCTATCTCAGGACAAGTGAGCTTTATCAGGTCAACGTGACATTGCACTTTTATTAATGAACCGGGTTACTAGAAAAAATGGCAAAAGTGTTATTATTACTGGACAAAATGGAAAAATTATGTTGAAAAAAAAATATGATGCTAAAAAATATGGTCAGCTGATACAAACTTTATCGACCTGTGGAATGTTCGGACGCACTGAGGACCATCAATAACTGATCGTAAAATGCTAATATAAGCGTGTACAACAGGGTAAACTGATAAATAGAATACCAGATTCTTGTCATTTGATATCGGCAAGCCTCGCGATTCTACAAGCGTTCTCTACGCCTTGCCTGATAAACTTGATATCCAAAGACACTCACTTGGTATTCTCTATGTATCAACCACTGAACGTAGTATTTTGCTATTCTTATTCTTGAGTTACCCACCCTTGATATCTCTGAAGATTGAATTTGGCCTGTTCTTCCTTGCTATATGAAATATCTTGAAGAAAATTTACAGATATACCAGACACTAAAAGAAGTATATTGTGAGCAAGGACCACTACTCTGGTGGTTCTGGTTCTTGAGTTTTCTGCCCTTGATATAATGTGAAAAAAGGTTTTTGGCACAAATATATTGAATAGGTGGATAAAACTTCACAGATGTATCGAGTACTAAAGTTTGCATATTGTGCTGAAGGCTGCTAAAATTCTGGCAGTTCCAACTCCCATAAAGCACCCCTATCGTTATCCTTTTTTATTTACGAGAGTGATAAAAAAAATCACCATGCAAATTTTCATTTCAAATGCAGTGTGTGTGGCAAGTTAGCAGGGATCATAAAAAGGTGACAGAGTTAAAGGAAGATCTTCAAGATATCATATGTGCTAAATGAGTTTGGTTGTGTTGTCAGAGCACAGGGATACAGATTTGAATAAGTCAGTTGACTTTTTTCTGAATCCCTTTGTATGATACTTGTATTCTGTGTCAACACTATCTGTGTAAAAGATGTATGTATTATACAAAGAAATAAAGTTTAAACCAGCACAGAAATACATGCCTTAGTGGCCACCTATTGAGCAAGCAACCTGTATTGAGCAAGCCAGAGTTCAGTTCTACCTTTTCAGTAGGAGTCTGCTCTTAAAGGAATGAATTTGCTCCAGAGGAGCAAATTCTTTCCTTTCAGTGTAGACTCAATTTTCAGACTCCCATGGTTTACAGGAAAGTGTACAGGAAGTTACAAAAGTTGTCTCCCTTATGGTAAATGTTGGAAATTTGTCATTCAGTCCCCTTAACTCTGTCACACTTAGAATATGTTTCATCCATTACCCATAACTCTGTCACACTTAATGGTTTTCTTAGGAGGCAAGCGCAGAAAGAAAGAACAGAATGAAGTCCCTTGATCTGGAGAGAAGGAAGAATGAAAAACTGAATGACCTTGAGGAAGAGGCTAAGGAGAAAGCAGAGTATTTACTCACCAAAGCCAATGAGATGAGACAAGAACAGGAAGATGAAATCAAGCATCTGAATGAGGTAAAACTTTTCAGAAAATAGTTATTATGTCTGCACCATTGACATTCTGCAATGGAGACATGGTTGGGTTGTGGGGATGGGCAGAGTGGGTCTTGCGTCCAAAGGATATTGGTGTACAGATGTGCAAGGGTGGTTGGTCAATTTCCAGTTGAACTATCCAGCCAACAATATTAAGGTCACATCAATTTTTGTATTTGTTTGATTTGAGGTTTAACGTCCCCATCAACACTGTAAAGGTCATTTTGAAGACATTGCTTCCATTTTTGTGGGACTTTTACCCAACATTGAGAAGCCATTCAGTATACCTAACCTCACTTTTCCTGGGCATGCTTATTATACCTAATGGTTTTTGGTTTCATTGGGCGGCAGGGATTGAGATGTCATTTCATGTCAATATCAGGTAAAAGTACCACAAAGTTGGAAGGTAGTGTTGACGGGGACGTTAACCTTTACCCTGCTGTAGGCGACAAGCCCTATCTTTGCAAACAGTGTAGATCCAGATCAGATGGCTTCTGAAGAAGTCATCTGATCAGGATCTACACAGTTTGACATTCAGTTTATGAATATGTAGAAATAAGCTGCATCAAGTAATCTGATTGGTTCAAAGTCATAAATGAGTGTGGCTTAATTGAATATTCAGCAGGTTAAAGGTTAAACCTCAAATTAAACAAAAACCTAATGGGTTAGTGCTCATTCTTTAACCAGATGTTGCTGACAACTGCCCTTTTTGAATCAGCTTGGTCTCTATAGTGAATGCCAGTTAATGTGAACCAGGTTGATAAAGAACAAATTAGTTCTAGTTTGAATATAGTCTGATCTGAATCAGCTTCATGTCTCAAGTTGATCCAGATAAGATTGTTTATTACGATACCACCTGTGTGTGTCTCTTCTCAGAGTAGAAGTCAAACAAAGATCAGGAATTGATACAATTAACTTACTCCACCCATAAAAGACACCAAAGGGAAAGAAATACAAACATTAAGCGACCAGACCATAATGGAAACCTAAACAAAGGAAGGCCATAAGGACAGTTACTTTCCCACAAAATGGCCATATGGCCATCCAAAACCAAAAGACACAAGTGATACACACAGTAAGTAACAAACAACAACATAAATAAATAGCCACAGAAGAGCCGCCTTGGAACGGTCAGTGGAAGATTTCCACTGGGGGGCTTCTTCTAACTAGCATTTTCAGACGAAATATATTTTTCAGATGAAATATAAATTGTATGTGTTTGTTTAAACTGTCTCAAGCTTTTTAGGGCCCCGCACTGAGAGTGTGGGTGCCCTATAGTAATCACTCTGTCCGTCTGTCTGTCTGTCTGTCCGTCCACAAATTTCTGATAGCGCTGCCGGGGCCCTAGTCAGTTTCACTGACAGCTCTAGTTTTCCTTTTGTAACTGGGTCACAGCATGTTTTTATTCTTTTAGCTTATCTTAAATGCCAAATGCCATGCGATAAGAGACGCCCAGATCTTGGAGAAGGGTCAGGTGCGTGGTGAAATGGAGGAGGAGGAGAAACGACTAGACATTATGATGGAAGTTGACCGACAGAATGCAATAAAAATACAAGAAGAAATCGAGAAGAAGAGGAAGGAGGAGAGACTTCTGGGTAATTTTATAAGATCTAGGCTTGCTGCTGTAAAGTTCACGATGCTTTATGTTTTTAGATGGGCTGCACGATGCTTCAACGCAGACCTGAAACTGACCGCACACGAGTACTACTGGTAAACTGCTTAGTGGATCTAAGCCTGCCCAGGCAAAGCGGTGTGAGCCAGACTGTCCATGCTTATAAACCCTATTGGTTTTTTGGGGCGACAGGGCTTGAGATGTCATTTCATCTCAATGTCGAGTAAAAGTCCCTCAAAATTGGAAGCAAAGTCTCCAAATAGGCCTATACAGTGTTGACAGGGACGTTAAACCTCAAATCAAACAAACAAAAACAATGCTTTATGATGGGCAAGAAGCTTTTCAAAATGTAACGAAAGTGGTAGCCAACATAACATTAAAACATTCATTATTTGATACTGCACCCAAGCTGTTAAAATATTTTTGCTGAAAAATTGTGAGTAGCTTTTGCAATGCAAAATGTGCTCACAATTTTTCAGCAAAAATACCAATGCAGTGTAACCTTCATTAAGCAGCCACACAGAGGAATCTAAAAATGGCTGCTTAAAGGATGTGGCTGTTATAGACAGACAAAAATGAAAATGTAACAGATGACACTTCAGCTCAGCATGGACTTATTAACTACTATATGGCTAATTATGGATAAGTACATATATCTATAATGATATAGAAATGGTAATTTTGAGTGAAATAAACACACCAATAAATAAATTCTTTCTACTTCTACTTCCAATTTTCAAATGTTGAGATAACTCTGACCGTTTAATACAAGGAATGTAGATTAAGTAAAATGGCTGCTGACTAGATGAGAAGGGTGGAATCATATAGCTGCAGATAAGGTGAAGCCAGTATAATTAACTCTTTTTATACCAAATTGAATCTTCCTCCTTATATATGGCAGAAGTCCATTTTGAAATTTAGAGGTGACAGGCTATGTTAATCGTAAGTAGCTTATTGTTTTTGCAAATAGTGTAGGCCCTGATCAGACGCCACATTCTGTGGCATCTGATCTGGGCCTGTACTGTTTGCCAATTACCCGTTTTTGGGGTTTCTCATACAAAATGGGTTAAGGGATGATTTTGCTTAATTTTCCATAAAAGCATATTTTGTGGGTACTTGTTAGAATTGCCTTTTGAAGCGATTCTTAACAAGTTCCCAGAACATGTATTTCCGACATACAGTCCAACCTGTATTAAGCAAGCACCTACGGGATAATAAAAAATTTCTTGCTTAATGCAGGTGCTTGCTTAACACAGGTGAATTTTAATACATTTTCCTTTTTCGGGAACTGAAAGCCTGCTTGCTTAAGACAAGTTGCTTGCTTAATAGAGGTGGCCACTAAGACAGGTTTACTGTAATTGTCTTCTTTAAGCCTCCTTATCTGGAGCTGTGGTGGAACACTTTAGCAGGATGACGGTTGCTCCTAAGGAAAGGTTGCAAATAAGGATTTACCCATAGTGAAATGAGACATATTTGAACCGTGTCACGAGAAAACCTTTAAAGGGGAATGGGATCACCGGGCAGATTTGTCTGCCAGTTTTCAAAGGGTGACAACTTTCGGGACTTCTGTTCGCTTTTTTTTATAAGCCCTGTCCCACTGAAAAAGGGGTCTACTCTTAAAGGAAAGAATTTGCTCCTCAGGAGCAAATTCTTTCATTTTAGAGTAGACCCCTTTCCTTCAAGAGTTGATCCCTATTGACATGGGAGACAAAAATACTTCAGCAAGAGTTGCCTTCCCTGAAGGTGTACCCATATACCTCTAGTTTCTAAATTTGAAATGAAGCCTCTGTGGTGTAGTGGTTACGCTACTGGCCTTGTAAACCAGGGATTGCAGGATCGATCCCGGGCTTCTCCAGACTTTCGGATGAGTCTTTAAACAAGGTCCCGTCTCCGTATGACATTAGCTGTTGGTGGGACGTAAAAAAACTCAAACTCTAAATTTGAAATTTCAAGATTCTTGCTAGCTTATGTTGCTGAGCAGTTGGTGTCGTACCTGTTAGAAAAATATAAGAGTGATTTCCCCTTCCAGGTGCTGCAAAATTACTTGATCAGATCAATTACAATGAGGAGGAGCGCTTGTTTGAGTTGGAGCGTAAAGATCAGGAAAATATACAGATGCAGAAATATGTGGAGAAGATGATGAAGGAAGATTGTGTCAGTTTGGAGAGAAAGAAGGCCCAACAGGCAGCACTCAGAGTATGTTTTAAATAATTTTGTGTACTCTTGCCGGTTTCCCTGTCAGAAGGGAGAAGGAATTCTCATTGTGTGTTTTCCTATAGACAGGAAAAAATTCTGCTTTTAACTTATTTGTGCAATTTCTCCATATTGACCTATATAGTGTTTATGGGCATGTAAAACCTCAGGACAAAGAACAAATTTTCAATGTCAGAGTCAGGTTCTCTAACAAGTCATTCTACAGTGCACCTCTCAAGCAGCTTTGAACCGAATAATGTACAGAACAAGCCATGAAAAAACACTATCATCAAAGTAATCTAACCAGTGTTGACTGATTGACATATGCATCTTTTAAGGGGAATGGGAACACCTCGCACATTTTTCAGCCATTTTTCAAAGGGAGACTTTAGGGACTTCTGTCCACTTTCCTGTAGGCTCAGTCTTGCTGAAAATGGGGTCTACTCTTAAAGGAAAGAATTTGCTCCTCAGGAGCAAATTCTTTCCTTTAAGAGTTGACCCCTATTGACATGTGAGACAAAAGCCAGATCAGAGCAGTGGGTCCACACTGTTTGCTTGTATGTAAAATTATGTTTGAAAAGTTTGCAGGAAGACGCAGCTGACAACTTAAAGAGACAACATTTTCAGAAAAAGTTTACCATTACATCTTAAGGGTTAATAGTTTGCCTTTGTATACAAAACAAACAATTTTCATACTATGGTCACGATCAGAGAAAATTTGTGTTCATTCGGCAGCCTGTCATTAAAACCTTTAAAATATATAATTTATAGAAAAATCAGCATTTATGCTAGGAATTAAAGGCCTCTGTGGCCTAGTGGGTGAGAGCCCTGTCTCTTAATCATTAGGTCTCTCAACGCTGTCTGTCTGAGCCTGGCTCGGGTCACATGTGAGATGTCAACTTCTGCAACAGAAGGTTGGGCGTTTTCTTTCCCAGGTACTCTGGTTTTTGCCCATCTCTGATTAACTGTCAGCTCAAAATAAGTGAAATAATCTTGAAAGGGCTGTAAAACCAAACCAAAACATTTGGTCGAAATTACCCAAGCTCCTATAGACATAAGAGCAAATAATTTTATTTTATTTTGATGCTAATTTTTGCCCGATTTATGCTAAATCTAGTAAAATTTGGGAGTCTCCCTTATTTGAAATGATAGTTTCCCTATATATTCTTTACATCTCCCTCATCACAATGGCAAATCCCCCTCATGCAGTTAAAAAAATTATCACAGGTATGCCTAGAACTGTGGACCACAATCACTTATGCACTTGATTGAATAATACATTGAATACTGTTTACCCTTTTTGTACCAAATGGAATCTTCCTCCTGATACAGTCGAACTTCATTGGCTCGAACACCTTTGGGACCTCGAAAATCTGTTCGAGACAGGGGTAGTTCGAGCCACTGAGGCTTACTGCCAGAAGGCATAACAAGGTACTTTTGGACATATTTTCAGTGTTCTGTAATGAAAAGGTATGCTGTGTGTACTCATTAGAATCGCCTCATTGAGGCGATTCAAATGAGTACACACAGCATACATTTGCATGATAAAAGACGAAAATCTCCTAAATTATCTCCCACTATTTCTTATGTAGAGGACTTCCCTAGGGGCTCAAGAACAGGTTCGACTCAGCCATGGTAAACGAGCCATCGGTGTTCGAGCCATTGAAGTTCTACTGTATATGGCAGGAGTCCATCTTGAAATTTAGGGGTGGCAGGCTGTGTTACCTTTAAAATTTATACAGAAAATAGCTAAACTTTCCGCAAATAGTGTAGGCCCTGATCAGACGCCACATTCTGTGGCATCTGATCTGGGCCTGCACTGTTTGGCAAATAGTGTAGCCCTGATCAGATGCCACATTTTGTGGCGTCTGATCTGGGCCTGCACTGTTTGCCAGGGTACCCTTGTTGGGGTTTCCGGTACAAAATCGGATTAATTTTGTTGAATATTACCATTACAGACAGAGCTAAACAAAGCCAATGATGAAATCCTGGCGAGACGTGAGATCAAGAAAGAACAAGAGAAGGCAGAGGAGTTGAAGGTCATAGAATACATGAAACAGAAAGCTGTAAGTTCCTTGATATTATAGAGGACCCTCTTTATAAGGACATTTTAGTTCTTTTATAGTTTGCCATTATATAAAGATAATCATATGACATTTTTCATATCATACCCCACATCAGCCCGAGGGTCAAAGGCCCGAGCACTGATACGGGTCGGGGGCTGATATGGGGTATGACTTGCAAAATGCTATGTCATAATATATATTTCCCACATTTCGAAAACAAGTCTGTACAAATACATTGTAACCTTTATCACCGAAAAAAAGAAAATTTTTAGATGAAAAATTGTGATATTTTTCTTATTTCTGCTCAAAATATAGATTGTGGGTACACATAACGAGTACCCACACTCTATATTTTAGAGCAGAAATAAGAAAAATAAGGTATACCCCTACAAACCCCAGTTTTACTTTATAAAAGTGGGGTTCGAGGGGGTCAAAATTATATAGGCGTATTTTCGTGACGAACTGTTGTTCTTCTGAAAAATTGTTTGAGATATGGTTTTATGTTTAAAGCGCTTCTATAGATGAAAAGCAAAACAGTAGCTTGCCCCAGTTTTGCTATATAATAGTGGGGTTTAAGGGGTTCAAAATTATATAGGCTTGTTTTCATTATGAATAAGGAAATTTATTCCATAACAGACTTGCCTACCCTTATGATTTGGTCATAAGGCTTACTATTTTTATGTCTAAATTAGGACCTTATGAACCCTGGCAAATCCGTACGATTTTTGGTGTTTTTTTTTTTAAAAATCGACAATTCGGTGTGTTTTTTTTTTGCGGTTTCGGTTTGGTTAAGCAGTCTCTTATACTGGAACAAGACAAGACTTGTCGCACTTGGTTACTCATGTGGCGAAATGAAAAGTAAAATTTCATCAGATAAAACTGGGAAAGTAATCAAATACGGCTCATTTAACAAATAGTTTTGGTATTAGCAGCAAGATGGATTCCTCTACAAAGAAAAAACACGAGGAAAAGCTGAATTGGCTTGAAGTATTGCTATAAAAATTTTTATTTTATGTCAACTGACGACATTAAGAAAAATCACATATTTTGACTACGCATCGAATACCTTTTCTTGCATAAATGTCTATGAGCATGGCTGTATGAAGCCATTGTCAAATGGACCGAAAGCCGTGCTCAAACAGCAAAAACCGTGTTCAAATCATGAAATTCGCGTGCTGTTTGAACATGGATTTTGAGCTTTTGATATCACAAGACTGGCCTTGCTTTGTTTACGTTACGTTGAGTGACGTAACGTTATCGCCCTGAACATAGCGTTTTAGGGTTCTATGATGATGTCAGATGGTTACTGCGTAACGTCATTGTAAACAACATTCTGAACTGGCAGCCATGTTGGTTTGCCGGTCGCATTTGAAGAGTTTATATGGAGCTTTTGGGCATTTTCGTCAAAATTTGCTGTCGGAATCGTAAGTTATGCAAGAACAACAATCATCCATGGTTATTTCATGCATTAACATTTGCCGGATCCCTCGGAAGATATCTGAATATTCGGCCTGGCGGCCTCATGTTCGAACAGCTTCCTCGGGACCCAGGGAATGTACATGCATGAAAAAACATGGTTGATCCCTATAAAAACCCTTACGAATAAAATTTGAAATATGATTTTTTTATGGGATCTTACTATTTTCTGTCTCAAGGGGTAGGCAAGTCTGCCATAATTTTCTTTGTAGCACGTCCTTATCTGGAGCTATGTGTCAGTTTTGAACACATTCATCCACATGTTTTTATTGCTGTAATACATAAAAATACACCACAACCTTTCATAACGCTATTGTTGGGGTCCAAAGCAGAAACCATGTTCATACCTGTGATACCTCCCTCATCAGGAGGGAGCTCCCACATTTTGATGCTAATTTTTGCCCAATTTATGCTAAATTTTAGTAAAATTTTGGAGTCTCCCTCATTTGAACTGAGAATTTCCATATATATTCTTTACATCTCCCTCATCACAA
Source organism: Lucinisca nassula (assembly GCA_963580285.1). Lineage (NCBI taxonomy): Eukaryota > Metazoa > Mollusca > Bivalvia > Lucinida > Lucinidae > Lucinisca > Lucinisca nassula. Next base: position 52,204,668 of record OY757019.1, on the reverse strand, counting down.
TGGCAAATCTCCCTCATACAGTTAAGAAAATTATCACAGGCATGCATGTTAGTTAAACAACCGTGTTATATCCAAACAAAAATGTATAGATTATATAGAAAAATGACCATAAATGGTCATTTTTCTATATAATCTATACATTTTTGGGAGCCATCTTGAAACTGTGTTATAAGGAACTGTGTTATAATGAGACTATGGTGTACTAAACTTTAAACTTATTCAGGAAAGAGAACAAGCATTTGAGAGAGAACAAGAGAGGATCAGAATTGAGAAAGAAAAGGAGACTGCCAGACTGAGGGCCTTACAGGAACGTGCCAGGGATGAGCAGGCAGACAGAGATGCCCTGAGGGCCAAGAGGGCCCAAGAGCAGGCAGAGCGGGAGTGGCGTAAAAAGGAGGCGGAGGAATCCCACAAGAAGGCGGAGGTGGAGCTGATGCTCATTGATGCGAGGAAGATGCAGATGCAGCAGAAAGAACATTATTTGGCAGTACAGGCACAGAGGGAGAGAAATGAATTTGAAAGGGTGCTCAGGTAATTTTAGGACATTTCCGCACAGTCTGTCTTTGTCAGATTTGTATTTTGTCAGATTTGATGTTGGCAGTTCAACACTTGTCTTATTCACCACAGATGCCCACAGTTATTAACCCTTGTCCTGCTGAATATATATGCCACACCCACTACTGTTATCAACCAATCAGATTACTTGATGCAAATTTTTGTGAGAAATTCATAAACTGAATGACAAACAATGAAGATTCTGATCAGAAGCCATCTGATCTGGATCTTCATTGTTTGAAAGGTAAGACATATCGGGGCTCAGCAGCACAAGGGTTAAAATAGAAATTAAACATGACTGCTAGACAAGCACTTTTGCTTACTGTCAAATCCAGAGTCTTATTAATGATTTTGAATGAAATGTTTGCAATAAATACTGTATAACAGTATCACAGTATAACCTAAATTAGGCATAACTGTATTTAAAATTGTCATTTGGGGAGGTTAATCGGCGGTTTTGCGGTCGGAAATTTTGTTTTACGGCGACGCGTAAAACGGAATTTGCGACCGTAAAACGAACGATTTACCTCCCCAAATGACGATTTTCAATACAGTTATCCCCATTCTGATGCACTTATTCAGTTGTTTTGTTAAAAATTGTACTATTTTGCTCAAGAGGGCAAGTGCTGTGAGCTGCGTAAAACCAAATTGCCAGCCAATGAAAAGCTAAGTTACATGATGACGTCGAGTTTCCGACAGTTTATCACACAATCTATACTGTTGCAAATTGTTGGCGTTATCCAATCAGATGTCGAGTTACATACACAAGTGCATTAGAATTGTGTTTACTGAACCGTTAAACTCCAAGCAAACAAACAAACTCCAACCCTTATAAGATTGTCCAAGGCTTTTTTATGCCCCCGCCATTCGAAAAATGGTGGAAGGGCATATAACGTTGCCCCTGTCCGTCCATTCATTCGTCTGTCTGAAAATTAAACGCATTCAATAACTTTCTTATTTCTGGATGGATTTTGAAATTACTTTGTAGAAATGTTAAACATCATGAGACAATATGTCACATGCAAAACGCAGGTCCGTACTTCCAAGGTCAAGGTTATACTTAGAGGTCAAAGGTCAAAAAAGGGACTGAAACTTAATTGCAGTCAATAACTGTCTTATTGCTGGATTGATTTTGAAAATACTTTGTTGAAATGTTAACCATCATGAGACGATGTGTTACGTGCAAAACCCAGGTCTGTACCTCCAAGGTCAAGGTCATACTTAGAGGTCAAAGGTCAAATAAGGGTCCGAAACTTAAATGCAGTCAATAACTTTTTTATTTCTGGATGGATTGTGAAATTACTTTGTAGAAATGTTAACCATTATGAGACGATGTGTCACGTGCAAAACCCAGGTCCTTACCTCCAAGATCAAGCTCATATTTAGAGGTCAAGGAAAAAAAAGGGTCCGAAACTTAAACGCAGTCAATTAGTTTCTTATCTCTGGATGGATTGTGAAATTACTTGGCTGAAATGTTGGCCATCATGAGACAATCTGCCTCACATAAAACCAAGGTCCTTACCTCCAAGGTCAAGGTCATACTTAGAGGTCAAATGTGAAAAAAAGTATCCAAAACTTAAACACCGTCAGTAACTTTCTTTGGATTATTACGAGCATAGACATATTTTCAGGCCGGAGCATGCATGTCCTATGGACACATTTCTAGTTTATTCAAGGCACTATGTATTTGCTATATTTCTGCTTGCATTTTAGAGCCCAGAAAGAACTTGTAGAGAAAGAGAGAAAAGAAGAAGAGGAATCTAAGAAGAAGCGCCTCAGCCATGCAGATGAAGTCCGAGCACAGATACGTGAGAAAGAACATGCAAGAATTGCAGACAGAAATGCATTCTTTGAGGAGGGAGTTAAACTTGATGAGGAGGCAAGACAAAGAAGAGCCAAGTTGGAGGAAGTTAAGAAAAAGAAGCTAGAAACTTTAAGGTGGGTACTTATGAAGGGTGGATGGTTGCCACTCAAAGGGAGGTTTCTCCCAGGAAATACACCACAGCCTGTTTATAACACTGTTGTTTGAATACAAAGCATAAACCATGCAAGTTACGGGGAATGGGTTTCACCTAGCACATTTTCAGCCGTTTTTCGAAGGGGGACAACTTTCGGGACATCCTTTTTGCTTTTCTATAGGCTCAGTACCACTGAAAAAGGGGTCTACTCATAAAAGAAAGAATTTGCTCATTGCAACCTACCAAAGATTTGATCAGATTTTGGTGTCCTTGACTTTATTTTCAAGGACACAGGCCCCCAAAACTGTCAAGTTTGGGCCAGAAATGTCTTGTCTGCACCCTATCACATTAACGAAGGAATTTGTTAAAATTAAGTCGAACATGTAACAATATATCATTGCAAACTCGTAAGATTTGTTTAGATTTTGGTGACCTTGACCATTTTCAAGGGCACAGACCTCCCAAAACTGTCAATTTTGGCTCGCCTGCACACTGTCTCACCAACAAATTGATGAAATTTGCTTAAACTTGGTACACTAAATCATTGCAACCCACCAAAGAATTGATTAGATTTTGGTGACCTTGATCATATTTTCAAGGGCACAGGCCTCCAAAAACTCAATTTTTGCTTGTCTGCACCCTATCTCATGAATGAATCATTGAAATTTTGTCAAACTTAGGTCACTATAGCATTATAACCTACCAAAGATTTGAAAAGATTTTGTTTACCTTGATCTTATGATCAAGGGCACAGGCCACCCCATATTTGTCAATTTTTGCTTGTCTGCACTCTATCTTATGAACGAATTGGTGAAATTTGCTCAAACTTGGTACAATATATCATTGCAACCTACCAAAGATTTGAATAGATTTTGGTGACCTTGACCATATTTTCAGGGTCACAGGCTCCTTAAAATGGTCAGTTTTGGGAAAATAATGGCTTGTCTGTACCCTTTTTCGTTTAAGAATTGATGAATGTTGGTCATACTTGTACAATATAGATGGCAACCTGCCAAAGATTTGATTTTGGTGATCTTCACCTTTTTTAAGATCACAGGTTTTCAAAAACTATCAGTTTATGCCAAAATGACCTAAACCTTGTTTTCAAGGTCAAATGGGTGTTTAATGGATATGTATGGTTGGGGGATATTGTTTTTCTCTGAAAACATTTCTGGTTCTATATAATCTACATACATTTTGGGGATCCAAAGCAAAAACTATGTTATATTCAAAGTTGTGTTACAAGGAATTGTGTTGTAACAAGGTTGTTGTGTATTAGTCTTCACCCACAATCACCTTGTATATTAACTTCATATACATAAAAGTGGGGTTTACAAGTGGGAATATTATTTTCCTTATTCAATTGTGGGTACTGGATAGAACTACCTCATCACGTGAACAAGTCCGTGAAATGAACAGCCCACTTTATTTAGAGAAAACAGGTTTAGTGGGATATACACTGTACATTACTCCAAGACATAGGTTGTGGGTACTTGTTAGTACCGCCTTGATGAGGTGGTCCTAACAAGCACCCACAACCTATATTTGCAGTGTAAATAAGAAAAATATCACAGATTTTCGTCAGAAAAGTAGCATTTTGGAGATGTGAAAAATGCACTATGTTGCATTGGTGTGTTTATATAATGTTAATTTATCAAACACCCAAAATCTATACCTGTATTAAGAAATTTATCATGAATTTTCTTTAAATAGGAATAATGCCATTTTTTGGTGCATGAAATAATTCACTATGTCATATGAGTATGTTATCCCAATGCATCAGACAGAGGGACTGTCTAAGAAGGTCTAAGCCTGCCCTGGCAAAGTAGTGTGAGTCCATGCATACAAACCCTATTGGTTTTATTGGGTGGCAGGAATTGATATGTCATCTCAACTTAATGTCTGATAAAAGTACCACAAAACTGGAAGCAACATCTCCAAAATGACCTAAATAGTGTTGATTGGGATGTTAAACCTCAAATTCAGGTCTGGAAAATTCCACTTGTCTACTCCCCATGACGATTAAAAATTTTTGGAAGACGAGTAAAAATTTTGTCACTGCCCTAAGAAATTTTCCAAACTGTGCATCCCCTTGGTCATGCAGGACCATCCCAGGACGAATACAATTTTGCAGAATTTTCCAGCCCTGATAGAATCACAACAAAAACCTGTTCAATTAAAATGAAAAAAAAAAAAAAAATCTCTATTAATCATATGACGTTGCGTTGCGTCTGAGAATGTAATAATGCCATGTTATAAATTTCGTAATCCACTGGTGGATTAAATAAGCAAATTAGTTATATACGCCCTGTAACATTACACATAGGACGTGCGCTGTCCAATCAAAAGCCTGGAAATTTCTTTGCAGTATAACAGAGGTTTATATCGAGAAATGAGGACAAATTATCATTCAATTATCACCAAATACCCCACCTTATCTATCGCTATGAAACTGTTCATACCGTAATAATCCTAAGTATCGGGACATACATGCCTAAGCAAACAGTGCAGTGCCAGATCAGACTGCTCCTAAAGATCAGGGTCTACACTGTTTTCCATTCCATCTGCACTGTTTGGACTCCTTGCTGGATCATGAAACAAGTTTGTTAACATTCATTACAGCAAGTCCTCAAGGTGTCTGAATTTTTAGGGTTTTTACGTATGTACTAGTACATAGTTAGAATGGATTAATTTTGTTTCCATCATATTGTATAGTTGCCTCATCTTTGTTACAGGGCCGCTGGTATTCCAGACAGATATGTGACCCACGTGGCACATAAAGTCAATGTGAATGTGAAGGCATCATAGAAAGGTGCCGCTCGCTTTTGTTTCATTTGTAGATGTGTTTGCACTCACCTTTGCAGTGGTCTAGACTAAAAAAAATAGGTCAGCTCTAGCTGTGAATTGTTGAGTAATAATTAAATCACAGTTTGGAGGTCAGTTATAAGTAGATCAAATCACGAGCGCATAGCGGGAGTGAACTGAACAACCAACTGCGCGAGTCAACTGACCAACAACCTTTGATAAGCATTACTCAGCAATGATCAATTCACATAGCGCTGATCTACTGTGATTCTAACACGCTGAAAATCGAGAATAAATTTGTTGTTTCCATCAAATTCTCCCAGCCTTTTGCAATTGCTAATAGAAATCCTGCCAGCATTATTGACTATAACACATGCATTGAAGCCCTTTTGTTACATTTTTGCTATTTCACCGTCTAACATCATGAGATGATGGCTTTTGGTGTCAGGCTCTACCGCCCAGTGATTTGCTGCAGACTAAATCACAGTTACAGTCAACCCTCTTTATACCAACATTCGATATAACGGCAAAACTTGTTATTACGACAATATCCTAAGATCAAGTTTGGACAGATTAATGGAACATCACAAAATGTAAACAAGTATATTATATTCAATATATACAGATATCTCCCAGCAAACAAATGTTGTGAACATTTGTTAGAATCGCCTCATCGAGGCGATTCTAACAAATGTCCACAACATTTGGCAATGCATTTATAGTACTTGTGTCTTTGAGTATTTAGTGGGGAAGACACATTTTATATCTTTTCTGCTGCTACCGTTTAATTCATTATTACAGCAAATTCCGTATAACGGCCAATACAGTATAGCTCCAATATATCGCGGTAGTCGGGGTCCATAGCCCGAAAACCGCGATGTGGTCGGAGTGCGATATAAGTCGCGGTAGGTTGCCGAGATGCCAATACAAGTCGCGGTGATACCAAGGGCCAAAAAACTATACAACAACAAAACTATCATTTTATTATGTTATGATTTTGGGCAAGTGTAAAAAAAATTGTCAGTCTTTTTGAGTCCTTAAATACGGTAAAACTAGACCAGTAAGTAAATTGCAATAATTGCTGCACTGTCAATTGAGAGACAAACCGTCTGTGTATTTATTACGGTTCAAGTATGACACTATTGGTAATCCCTGTCATATAATTGCCACCCTGCGGTGCGTGTCGATAAGGTGTGAAAAAATGGTTAAGTTATGTCTCTAATTGGCGTTTATTCTCCAATCATAAAATTTAATCCACAATCAATGTGAAAACGATTTAATCACTCCTCAGACAATTAGCTACATCTAACGGTAGATGTTTGCATATTAAAAACGGACTTTTCTGCGATCTTGTGAATGTTTATGTTTTGGCGCCAAATAGCAGACGCTGGGCGGGAAAAGTCAAACGCTGTTGTTGGCTATTGACACGGAGCTTCTGTGGATAATTCGGGAGCTGTGCATAGCGCTGGTTTTCTATCCACCTCTATTCACAACCATTTAGCTATCAAGAAAATATTTTTTACCGGTTTCAAACATTTTTTTTATGAAAGAGATACACACAATGACATTAAACATGTGTGGGGGTGCTGGAGTCGGATGATGTCATTTACCGATCGCGTGCATGAAAATGGAAGCGGACATCGTTGTCTGATTGAGCATTGAGTGGATTACTCAGTTATGACAAGTTTGGGGATTAAGATTAATTGTTCGCCAATACCTGTTCTAACTGACGCTAATTGGATTATTTGGTTATAATGTGTGAACTGACAATTGGCGCCTGGTTTAACCTGGTTTTAAATAAATTTTAACAACTTAAAACTCTTATTTTTTTTTAGTTATGGATTCTTAAGGGAAAAAAACGTGATCCACGGCGCGACCGCGATAGATTGGACATCGCGAAATATCTGAACGCATTATATTGGAGCTATACTGTATTTGAAGAACGAATACTGCCTTTAAAAAGATCCCATTGCCTATGTAGGCAAGCTGTGTTAGAATTTATGTTAGCTAGTGGTATGCTGGTCCCATCTGCTGTGTGTGTTTGAGTTTTCGTCACATTAACAGCTAAGGTCATACGAAGATGGAACCTTGGTTTAAAGACTCATCCAAAAATCTGGAGAAGCCTGGGATTGAACCCATGACCCATCACGAAAACACGCCTACATAATTCTGACCCCTTAAACCCCACTTTTATATATTGTAAAACTTGGGTTTACAGGGTAATACATTATTTTCCTCATTTCTGTTCAGAAACATAGATTGTGGGTACTCCTTATAATTGCCTTTCGAAGCCTGTTCTAACGAGTTCCCACAATGTATGTTTTGAACAGAAATAGGTATGTTAATATCAGATTTTTTTTTATTTTTTTTTATCTTAAAAATTGAATCTTCACATTTTGGTAGTAAAATTTTCAGTATATTTCAATAGGCCTGTTTTCGTAATGCCTGGTTTATGAGGCGAGAAGCATAACCACTACACCATAGAGGCTTCTCCTATCTGCTGTTTCATGCACAAAACTGTCACCTTATATGGCATTGGTTGAGCTGGGGATTTCTGGCTGGTTTTCTGGATTTGAACTCGGAAGTTTGAACTTTGTTCCTAACTGTCTGTACAGAGTTGTGATACGCACCTGGTGTAGTCATGTTGCGGACTTAGTTTATGTGATTTTGGGATGTGGTCCACAATTTGTTGTGATTTTACATGACTTTTCTGTGCATTTGATGTGTTGCTAATCAAGCTATTTAATCCTTATCTTGCTGAATATTCATTTAAGCCACACCCATTTATGTCTATCAACCAATCAAATTACTTGATGTAATTTATTGCTACAAATTCATAAACTGAATGCCAAACAGTGTAGATCCTGATCAGATGGCTTCTTCAGAAGCCACCTGATCTGGATCTACACTGTTTGCAAAGATAGTGTTTGTCGTGAACAGCAAGATAAGGGTTAATTTTACGTTACTTTCTCTAAATGTAACATTACAGAATGTTGCTAGTCAACGCAATTTACAGTACATGCAAAATTTCACCCAGTTCAGCTCATGGATGGGATGTGAATGATATTGTGTGTCGTTCAAGTGAAATTGAAAACATCATGTCAACAAGTCTATGAAATTAACACCCTCAAAACCCCACTTTATATTGAGAAAACGGGTTCACAGGGGTACACATTATTTTGCTTATTTCTGCTTGTTAACATAGGCTGTGGGTACTCCTTAGAACGGCCTTGATGAGGCACCAACAACCTATGTTTGCAGTATAAATAAGAAAAATATCACAGTTTTTTATCAGAAAAGTACGGCCCCCGCCCATAGGGGCTTGAAGAAATATATGGGCTACATGATGCTTCCACAGAGAGCTGAATCCGGCCCGCACACTAGTACTGGTAAACCGCTTAGAAGATCTAAGCCTGTCCAGGAACTGCGGTGGGAGGCGGACCGCCCATGCTAATAAACACTATTGATTTCATTGGGCGACAGGGCTTGAGATGTCATTTCATCTCAATATTGGGTAAAAGTCCCACAAAATTGGAAGCAATGTCTCCAAAATGACCTTTACAGTGTTGACAGGGACGTTAAATATGTTCTATAAAAGGGTTATCCTTTGGAAGCAAGGAATACACCACAGAACTGAAAATATGGAGTGTGCATGTTTTCTGGGCCAGACTAGCTAGTTTCGGCCAATTAGGCCTCATCAGTAACCCTCAGATATTTTCGAAATTCCACAATGGAATCAATGATCCCAAAGGACAAGAAAATATAATTTAAACCTCAAATCAAACAAAATATCAGAAAAGTAACCATTATACACTATGTCACACGGGTGTTATCCTAATGAAAATAGGGGAAAAAATTAAATTGTTGTGTGCTAGTGCATTTTCTGTAGTGCTTGAAGGGTTATTGATTTTATTGTGTGCTGCTAATCAAGATGTTTTTCATTACGAAAACACACCTATACAAATACATTGTAAACATTACCGCCGAAAAAATGAAAATTTGAAGATGAAAAACTATGATATTTTTCTTATTTCTGCTCAAAATATAGAATGTGAGAACTCATTAGAACCGCCTCGATGAGGCGGTTCTAACGAGTACCCACAATCTATATTTTAGAGCTGAAATAAGAAAAATAAGGTTTTCCCCCTGTAAATCCGTTTTACTATATAAAAGTGGGGTTCAAGGGGGTCAAAATTATATAGGTATGTTTTCTTGACATTTCATATTTTCAGTGCATTAGATATTATTGCATTGCTAGACAAGATATTTTTTATTTCAATTTTAGGACATTTTTCAGTATCAGAATGTGGATCACATTTCATGTAATCTTGTTGGAAATTTTTATTAAGATAACATTATGTCATGTGTTATAATTTCTGTCATGGCGGTAAAAATATTTTTTGCTGATAAATTTTGTGACATTTTTTTTTTTCATTTTTTCTTTAACCCTTATCCTGCTGAATAAATTAATTTTTCCACTCCCATTTTTAACATTTAACTTTTGTGACATTTTTCTGGTTTCTTCTTTAACCCTTTTCTGGTGAATAAATTAATTTTACCACACCCATTTTTATCAACCAATCATATTGATGTACATGTAATTTGTTCATTTGACAAACTGAATGCCAAACAGTGTAGATCCTAATCACTTGGCTTTATCTGCCATCTGAACTGGATCTACTCTACTCTAATGATCCTTAGTATTGGGACAGACAGGCCTAAGCCAACAGTGCAGACCCATATCAGACTGCTGCTTAACAGGGTCTACACCGTTTGCCATTCTGTCTGCACCTTTTGGACTACTTGCTGGATCGTGAAACAAATTTGTTAAAATTTTTAAGGGAATTTTTCAGCAAGTCCTCAAGTTGTCCGAATTTTTTATGCCCCCGAAGGAGGACATATAGTTTTTGCACTGTCTGTTTGTAAAACCGCACTTTTTCGGGGGCATTGCTCACTTAAAGTGACAGCTCTTGTTGGATTTTTAAGGTAGCAAAAATTAAGATATCATTCTTTAAAACAAACACTAAATTCAAGTATGTACTATACCAATAATAGTTTAGTCTTTCAAAAAGCATTGAGATATGACTGCCCTTGTAACTTTAGACAGGACAATGTTTTAGCCAAGTCAAATTTAGCTGGTAGTTTTTTGTTGGTCAATAGTTTCTTTTCTTAACCCTTTTTGTACCAAATGGAATCTTCCTCCTTATATATATCAGGAGTCCATTTCAAAATTTAGGGGTGTCAGGTTTTGTTTACTTCAAAATTAATAAGGAAAATGGCTTAACTTTTCGCTAACAGTGTAGGTCCTGATCAGACACCGCGTTCTGCGGCGTCTGATCTGGGCCTGCACTGTTTGCCCTGGTACCCATTTTGGGGTTTCTGGTACTAAATGGGTTAATTTCATACTTCTTGTTGCAAGAAAGAGCTCTAGTCTTTACAGTCTAGAATTCGGTAACAAAGGATATCGGAAACCTGCTTCACCTAAAACATGGTATAGTCTTGTCACGCTTGAACTCTCAGAGATCATCACGAAAACACTCCTATATGATTTTGACCCCCTTGAACTCCACTTTTATATAGTAAAACTGGGGTTTGCCGGGGTAAACCTTATTTTTCTTATTTCTGCTCTAAAATATAGACTGTGGGTTAGAACCGCCTCATCGAGGAGGTTCTAACGAGTAGCCACTGTCTATATTTAAAGCAGAAATAAGAAAAATATCACATTTTTTCATCTTAAAAATTTCATTTTTTCGGCGATAAAGGTTACAATGAATTTGTATAGGCGTGTTTTCATAATGTCATTGATCTACTATAGCTTTATGTATCAACTATGTAATAAAAGCATTTATTGGTTGTCTTTTGCAGGAATGCCGGTATACCAGAGAAGTATTTGAGTCAAGTGGAAAGAAAAGTTGCAGCACCACAACAGATCACTGCATAGAATTATACTCCACCAGTCCACATCCAAACTTAACGTCTGTGATATTTGTAAAGTGTCTAGTATTTTCACAAAAATTAAAGGACTACTTCTGAGAACTCAAACACATTTTTTATGGTTTTGTATATCAAGAATGAATACATCTAACAATTATTCAACTGTTTTTTTTTTTTGTTGTTTTTTTTTTGTTTAACAAGGGAGACAATTTTTGACACCCTGTTTGCTTTCCTGTTAAGGTTACTTACTCAGTGGTTGTCTTCCTTGTACAAAGAAATGAAGTAAAACATGTGGAGGTATATCCTTTTACCTGGCTGTGACATTCAGAGATCCATGAAATAAATTTCCAACCCATTTTCAACCCACATGCTGCTGAACCACAATAAACCCTTCCATTTGCAAACACTGGCTTCTGAATATTTTAAGTAATTTGATTGGTTGTCAGTCAGAAAATTTACTCAGCAGGACAAGGGTTAATAGAGGAAAGTGGTGTTTGCATTGGAAACTTATTTTTTTTATTTTTAATCAGATCATAAATTTATTATGGATCCTTGTTACATGTATATTTTGATTTGATTCGAGGTTTAACTTCCCCGTCAAGATTATAGGCGATTTTGGAGATGTTGCTTCCAGTTTTGTGGGACTTTTACCCGACACTGAGATAAAATGGCATCTCAAGCCCTGTCCCCAAATGAAACCAATAGAGTTTATAAGCATGGACAGTCTGACTCGAATCGCTTTGCTTGTGCAGGCTTAGATCCTCTAAGTGGTTTACCAGTACTTGTGTGCGATCGGTTTCAGCTCCGCGTGGAAGCATCATGCAGCCCATCTATGTTACATGCATAACAAGTTCAAATTAACATCCCAAAACTTGTTTAAGAAGCATGCTTCTGGGAAGAAAAGTAAAACTTACAGAAAACAATTCCAGTGTGTGACAAAACCCACAATAAAACTTGTGCAACCAGTCAAGACTCTGATTAGCCTGTATGTGCAGTCTGATCAGAGTCTTTGCTGATCACAAGTGTTTTCTACTGCCCCTCGGGCTATTCAAAGAGAGACAAGCAGAAACTCTTGCCAAACTGAGTGGCTGCACAGACTGATCATAGTCATTGCCAGTTGCACACTTTATTCTAGGTTTTGTTGTGGACTGGCTGATTTTTATATCTTAACCCTTATCCTGCTGAACATGACAACCCCTACCTTTGCAAACTGTGTAGATCCAGATCAGATGGCTTCTGAAGAAGCCATCTGATCAGGATCTACACAGTTTGTGTGAGATCCAGATCAGATGGCTTCTGAAGAAGCCATCTGATCAGGATCTACACAGTTTGTCATGCAGTTTGTGAATTGAACGGAATACATTTTATCAAGTAATTTGATTGATTGATAGTCAAAAATGGGTGTGGCTGAACATTTTATTCAGCAAATAAGGGTTAAAAGATGGCATCATATTGAATGGGTACTTTGCCTTAGTGATTTGTACACCCCACTGCCATCCAGACTCAAATGGTCTTGTCAAAAGGGGTGACTCAAATGGTCTTGTCAAAAGGGGTATTTATCTTCTTGTAAGGGAGGTCATATACTTACTGTGCAGAAAAGTAAAGAACATTTTCTGTTTTCAGAATTTATATCCAGTTTTAGGTATTTCAGATAGTAATACTGTGCTTTTTTATAAAGGATGTTTTATTTGTTTTTCATTTTACTTCTCTTTTGCATTTTTGTGATATAGGAGTCTGAAATATCCTTAACTGCATATTAACCTTCCACATACCTCATATATTTGAAGTAGAATCTTCCATTCAATCCTTTATTACCTGTAAACAAGTAAATGGGACATACGCAAACAGTGCAGACCCAGATAAGATGCTGCATATTGTGGCAATTATTGTGGCATCTGACCATGGTCTCATTACAAAAACAAGCCTATACAAATACATTGTGAATTTTACAGCCGAAAAAATAACAATTTTCAAATGAAAAATTCTGATATTTTTCTTATTTCTGCTCTAAAATATCCAGCAAGCATGCGAAACGCACTCTACCGAATCTTCTGGTGGACTCAGCGAATTTGACATATACTGACAACACCTGAATAGCCCCGGCTAGTCAATCTTATCTGCGACTACTTTAAATTATACAAAAAAAAATCCTCTGTTTTCAACAAACACTTTAGATCCCAATGAGATGTGGCTTTCTGACTATTTGTCAGTATTGGTTTTAAGTGACACCACGCATATGTGGTTAAATATTTATTACTGTTTCATCATCACATTGTTATTACATTAAGCACCACCATAAAGTATACTGGTTTCATGTATAAAACTAAATTGAAAGTTTATTTTTCTGGTTGACCGTTTTTGTATGAGAGTTGCTGCGAGATTCTATTTTGTTTTGTTTTTTTTTAGGGGTGGGGGCGGGGTTGCGGGAGATAATATTCCTAAACAGTGGAATGTCCTGTTTTAAGGCACTATATCCAATTAATAGAGGATCTTGCACTCGTGGTCATTTCATATTAAATTTATTAAACGAGCCTTCGGCTAGTTTCATAAATTTCCTATGAAATGACCATGAGTGTAAGATTGTTATTCATAGAATCTTTAAATTGGATTTCATCGTCTTTAAATTTGACAAATTTTTAAAAAATAATGCATGGTCGACATGGAGGTCGTCATGACATTACTTAATCCCGTCAGTGTTATTACACGTGTGGTCATACGATTTTTATTACCCGACGTTATCCACTGCTTGTCAACAAGGTCATATGATAAAGTGAGTGAGTGTTTGAGCTTTACGTCTCACCAACAGCAAAGGTCACACGGAGACGGGACCTCGGTTTAAAGACTCATCCCAAAGTCTGGAGAAGCCCGGGATCGATCCTGCGACCCCTGGTTTACAAAGTGATTAGCATAACCACTACACCACAGAGGCTTTTATAAGATATACTTTTCTTGCTTATCCTTGTTGGTGCTTGTTAGAACTGCCTCATGGAGGTCTAATAAGTATCCACGACCTATGTTCCAAATACAGCTTATGGGTGTTCATTATCACCACATCGAGATGGTATTAACAAGTTCCATGTAATTGCAGTCAGTGATTTTCAGCAAAACTTTGTTGTCTCTTCAAACCCCATTCTTGTTTAATAAAGTGGCGATTGCATATGTTTTAATTGTAGGCTTTTGTATGTGATAGGACATGAGAGAGGAAACTTATTCTACTTCAAAATCAGTATCACTTTAGGATCATGGTTTTGATTTTCAGAGGTGGGATTATTTATTGAAATTTGAAACTAATGTTGTGCCCTGACGAGTGAATAGCATTTCCACATATGCCCCCAAGTGAAGACTTTGATCAGCCACCAGTTTAGCTGAAACAAGTGAAACAACTTTTTGACAGGGGTACCAAGTGAAGACTGATGAGCCTGTACAAACGTACAGGCTCATCGGAGTCTTCACTTGGCACTGTATAGCGACTAAGGGAGACAACTACTGCAAACAGGAAACTGCTTGCCTAGTAGTTGAATCTTATGAAAAAAAAAAAAAAAAAAAACTTGGGGAGCTATGCTGAAAAAAAGAATTCTCAATGGGTACACAATGTGTAGAATGTCATATCATCTTGACATTGCATTGATGTTGACTTGAAAGCTGCTCAAACATTGTTTGCCTGCTGGGTTTCCGGTCAAGTGAGATTTTCGAATTCTTTCCATTAAGAAATGAAATGGAAAGGAAGGTAAGCATTTCCAAGTCATTGTTATTTCCCTTGAAGGTATATCCGTTCACTTGACCAGAATATCCTTTTTAAATAATGGGAACTGGATGAACTTGGAATATTTTCTGCCAATTTTGGTCGGACAAGTGAAAAGCAAGGGCGACAACTTTTGTGAGTTTCTGTTTTCCAGTGTATAAAGCTCCTCCTGTATTTTAAACCCCTCCCAAAAGGGGTCTACTCTTAAAGAAAACAGTTTGTTCCTATGGAGCTAATTCTTTCCTTCAAGAGTAAATCCTTTTGATATGGGAAACATTTTTTTTTTTCAAAAGATTTGCCTCCTGTGCAGGTTTATCTGCTTTCCTTAAAGTCGGAATCCAAAAAAGCATTACATTAGAAAATAAGTACTGACGTTGTACATACAAAGATATAGTGATAAATATACATGAATTTTTATGTCTAAATGTTACTCATTAAATTTGAATCTTGGACAGACATTGGTTTTGTTTTAATTCCAAACCACAGAGACCCATCCCTGTTACTGTAAATACCACTTTACACTGAAAAGTGCGCTTTATCAAGGTACAGTAGAACTTGAATGGCTCGAACACCTTTGAGACCTAGAAAATCTGTTCGAGACAGGGTAGTTCGAGCCACTGAGATTACTGCCAGGAGGCATAACGAGATACTTTTGGACATCTTTTCGGTGTTCTTTTATGAAAATGTATTGTGTGTGTATTCATTAGAATCGCCTCATCGAGGCAATTCTAAGGACTATACACAACATACATTTGCAAGATAAAAGCCTATAATCCCCTTAATTATCCCCACTATTTCTTATGTAGAGGATTTCCCTAGAGGCTCAAGAACGGGTTCGACTCAGCCATGGTAAACGAGCCATCGTTGTTTGAGCCATTGAAGTTCTACTGTATGTTCTATAGGAATAATGTTTTGTTACCATGTTTCATTATAATCAGTGTATGTTGTTATCCGTAAATCTGGACTGGGCTCAAGTACTGGTACATTGGCACACAGTGAAGACCCAGCTCAGACACCTCAGAAGACCTCTGATCAGGGTCTTCATTGCTTTACCCATTCCTACTTGGGGACTTTGTGAATTTTGCTGAGTTTCACAGTGTTGCCAAGGACAGCAACTTCATATAACCATTGTTTCATAATAAATGGTTTGTTTTACATCAAACTCAGCAGGAATGTTCACTGGGCAGTAGCCTTTCAAATGGAATGTTTTTAGGCTAAATCATTGTTGCCATGGTAATGAGGGGGCATCTCAGTTGTCAAAAAGTGTGATTTCATGTGTATTTCTGTCCCAATCTTAATCTTTACAATGCTGTCAAGGCAACAATTAATGGGTTTGGCAATGGCCATTTTCACTGTCTGCAGCATGTTTTGCAAGCATCAATTTAGAGGCATTTTTGACCCCAGACACCCTCAGAATTCATTTCAGCGGCCGGCTGGGCCATACCCCCAATTTTTTTTCGGCGGTGAGGTGGGCTGCTGCCCCCCTTCAAACCCCCCATAGGTATATTTATAGTGGGGACCTGCATGAAAAAATAGGCCATTTTTAGGACAACTAATCCTAATGCAAACATAGCTGTCCAGGGGTGGGGAATGCACATTTTAGGTGGTTCTGGGGATCAAAAAAAAGGGGGGGGGGGGTTTCAGACATAAAAAGACGTATCTGAGTGGGAAAGGGTTAACTGGAATCTTGAAAAACACTTAATTTCACTATAAAATGCATTAATTATGTATATCATATTTTACAATCAAATGATGAAAAACATGATTTTGACCAGTTTCGATCTTATTCATTAACCCATTCCAACTTGGGGACTTTGTGAATTTTGCTGAGTTTCACAGTGTTGCCTAGGACAGCAACTTCATATAACCATTACATGTATTTCATAATGTATGGTCTGTTTTACATCAAACTCGGCAGGAATGTTCACTGGGCAGTAGCCTTTCAAAATGTTTTTAGGCTAAATCATTATTGCCATGGTTATGAGGGCGCATCTTAAAGTTGTCAAAAAGTGGGATTTTACATATACTTTTGACCGAATCTTAGTCTTCACACTGCTATCAAGGCAGCAATTAAGGGGTTTGGCACTTGCCATTTTCACTGCCTGCAGCATGTTTTGCCGGCGTCCATTTCTAGGCATTTTTGACCCCCGACACCCTCGGATTTCATTTCAGAGGTCGGCTGGGCAATACCCCCAATTTTTTTGTCCTTCTGTGCCTCAGTAGTATTATCTGATTTAATGTACAGTTTCCAATGCCAGGCAATCCTGAATTCTGGCAGACATTTCAAGGTTTCGGTATATAATACAAGAAAGCAGTCTGGAGGACAGCCAAATCCCCCGCCGCATTTTGTATCAAGGCTCAACCTTGTGACCTTCACCTGTCACCTTGACCTTGAGTTGGCATGGTTAGCTCAATGAGGGGGATAATTGACACAAAGTTTAATGAAAATCCTTTTAGGGGTAAAGGAGATATGGAAGAGACAAAAAATTCAAAGTTTTAAACTCATGACCTTCAAATGTGACCTTGACCTTGAGTCGGCATGGTTCATTTATAGGTTCTGCACATCAGCTCACTTAGGGGGATAATTGACCAAAGTTTAATGAAAATCTATTAAAATAAAGGGTTCAGGAGATATGGAACGGACAAGAAAAAGTATCGGAAAGACGGACGGACAGACAGACAGACTGACAGACAGATGGATGGACAGACATGGGTTCTGCACATCAGGTCACTGTGAAGACTATTTGACCAAAGTTTAATGAAAATCATTCCAAGGGTAAAGGAGATATGGAACAGACAAAAAATTCCAAGTTTCAAACTCGTGACCTTCAGCCATGACCTTGACCTTGAGTCATCATGGTTCATTTATAGGTTCTGCACACCAGCTCACTGAGAGGTATAATTGACCAAAGTTTAATGAAAATCTATTAAAGGGTTCAAGAGATGCGGAGCGGACAAGAAAAAGTTACAGACAGATGGACAGACGAATAAACTGACAGACGGACAAATGGCCATGGGTTCTGCACATCAGCTCACTGTGAAGAATATTTGACCAAAGTTTAATGAAAATCCTTCCAAGGGTAAAGGAGATATGGAACGGACAAAAAATTCCAAGTTTCAAACTCGTGACCTTCAACCATGACCTTGACCTTGAGTTGGCATGGTTCATTTATGGGTTCTGCACACCAGCTCACTGAGACGAATAATTGACCAAAGTTTAATGAAAATCTATCAAAGGGTTCAGGAGATATGGAGCGGACAAGAAAGTGTTACGGACAGACAGATGGACGGACGGACAGACAGACGAAGGCCATTCCTATAATCCCCGCTCCACTTCGCGGCGGGGGATTAAAAAAAAAGGTTATTGACTTTATATTGTGAAATATTTGGCACTGGTTCATATGGCGGAGACGCACGAGCTTGCACTTGTCCTTCGCCATATGAACTTGTGCCGAATATTTCACAATATAAAGTCAATAACCTGTAACTATTGTATACCTTACTTTTCACTATCTAAAGTGGGGTTTACAAGGGTATTCATGTTAACAGACTTGTTAACCCATTGTATACTAGTGGACTCTTCCATTGCTATATGTTGGACAAGTCCATTTGTCATATAAGGAGTGTCAGGCCAATTTTTTCGTTTTTATTCTATTTTTGACGGAAAATTCTGTTAGCAAATAGTGAAGGCCCTGATTAGACGCCGCAGAATGCGGCATCTGATCTGGGCCTGCACTGTTTGCCAAGTACCCCTTTAGGGGTTTCCCGTATACAATTGGTTAACCTGTTGGGCAGAAAGAAACAAGTACAACAGACGAGTATGATTTATAGAGTTCTAGATATCAGCCATAATTTCAGGTAAAATAGTGAGAATTTTTCTCAAGTGTTCAATTTTTTACAATGTTCATTAGACAAAATCTAATAATTTACATTTTTTTTCCAGCCTTGGCGAGCAAATGTACAAGTTTTTTTCTTAAAGAAAATAATAAATATCATAATTATATAATGTATGTTAGTTTTAGATTCTGTCCATATGACACTCAAATTGAGTTTAATGTGCTTTTTACTGTCAACTTTGCAAGAAGTTGCCAATAAACCCAATCATAAACCCATAAACCCAATCACGACAATTGTCGTCTGCCTGTTACTTTAACAGTCACTTCTGTAAACAGTGTGAACCCAAAATCAGACTGCTCCTTTTGGAGCAGTCTGATTTGGGTCCACATTGTTTGCCTGTAAGCAAAAATATTTTTATAACATTTGCAAACAAGAGGCCCATGGGCCACTATGCTCACCAGAGCTCAGGTGGGCACTGCCCAATGGCAGCCATGTATTTTAACATGATATCATTTTAATCTACCAAATGAACCCCCATGTCCAAATGAGCACCCATGTGGACTCAGTATCTGAAATTTTAGGCCTTTTATGAAGTAGAGGGGTGGGGCATGAACCCAATGGAGCCCTGGTTGATATCACTAAATGCGTCTTATCATAAGGAACAATACTATATATGGTTCAGCAGTGGGGATCTGTAAGGCCTCTTAAGTAGTAGAGGGGTTGGGGCCTGTTGATCCCAGGAAAGCCCAAGATTGTTGTCCCTAAATATGTCTTATCATAAAGACCAAGTATATATATGGTTTAGGGGTGGGAATCTGAACTGTTTCTGAGATTTGAGGCCTTTTTATGAAGTGGAAAGGATAGGAATGGCCCCTGGGGACCCTCCTACAGTAGGTGTGCTAATAATAAGGAACAAGAACATATATGATTATGGGGTGGAGATTTGAATGGTTTCTGAAATACAAAGCCTTTTATGAAGTGGAAGGGTGGGGCACATTGCCTCAGCACAAAGAGACCCCCAGGTTGGTGTGATTAAACGAGTTTTATCATAAGGAACAAGTATATAATTTAGGGGTGAGGATCTGAACTATTTCTGAGATATATGGCTTTTAATGAAGTAAAGCGATGGGGCATGGCCTGGGCATGCCCTGGGGACTCCCAAGCTGGTGTCACTGAATGCGTCTTATCATAAGGAAGATGAATATATATGGTTTAGGGTTGGGCTAAGGACAGTTTCTGAGATATAAGGCCTTTTGTGAAGTGGAGGGGTGGGGCAAGGCCCCGGGAGACTCCCAGGTTGGTGTCAATGAATGTGCCTTATCATGAGGAACAAGAATATATATGGTTTAGAGGTAGCCATCTGTAGGGTTTCCGAGATATTGTGAGATTAAGAAATGGAGGGGGTGGGACATGGCCCCAGCACATCCCTGGGGACCCCCAGGTTGGTGTCACTGAATGCGTCTTATCATAATGAACAAGAATATATATGGTTTAGGGGTGAGGATCTGAACAGTTTCTGAGATATAGGGCCTTTTGTGAAGTAGATGGGTGGGCAAGGCCCCGGCGCATCCCTGAGAACCCCCAGGTTGGTGTCAATGAATGTGTCTGATCATAAGGATCAAGAATATATATGGTTTAGGGGCGGGGATTTGTAAGGTTTCCGAGATATTGGGCCTTTTATGAAATGGAGGGGGTGGGGCATGGCCTGGGCGCATCCCAGGGACCCCAGGTTGATGTCACTGAATGGGTCTTATCATAAGGAACAAGAATATATATGGTTTAGGGGTGGGGATCTGAATGGTTTCCAAGATATTGGGCCTTTTATTAAGTGGAGGGAGTGGGGCATGGCCTCGGCGCATCCCTTATGACCCCCAGGTTCGTGTCACTGAATGCGTCTTATCAATAGGAACAAGAATATATATGGTTTAGGGGTCGGGATCTGAATGGTTTCTGTGATATATGGCCTTTTATGAAGTGGAGGGGGTGGGGCATGGCCCCGACACAACCTGGGGGACCCTCAGGTTGGCATAAAAGCTCATGGCTGAGAGACGTTAACTCAAGAAACATTTCTATAAAAGTTTTGTCAAAATATCTGCAATTACTTGGCAGTAAATGCCATTTTTCAATTTTCCCCATTATAAGTCTATGGAAACTCTAAGTTGCCATAGCAACCAACCTAATGAGTCGATTTTCATAAAAAACACAAACTTTCAATCCCCCAACCAAAGGATGCTACAGATAAAATTTGGGCCCAATCGGCCCAGTGGCTTCAGAGGAGAAGATGTTTAAAAGTGTTGACACCAGACATACGACGACGACGACGGACAACTGCCTATCCTATAAGCTCCCCCGGAGCCTTCGGCTCTGGTGAGCTAAAAATTTAGCAGACGACATAAGCAGACGACATTTTCAGATGTAGTTTTTCTCGGTGTCTTAAGGGTTAATAAACAGAATGCCATCATGGACTAACAGTATTGACATCATGTTACACACCATGTAAGTTTTATTACAAAAGTGTAATATGATTATTATGTAATGGCATTGTTTAACTCTGAGAGGAAATATATGATAAATAGAGGACCTCACACTCGTGGTAATTTCATATGAAATTTACGAAACGAGCATTTGGGATTCCTTTTTATCATATGACAGTACTTCCTTCTTTTTTCACCATAGAAAACTGGTCATATCATCAACAGAAATCAATACTTCATAATGGGCAGCATAATAACGTTTCACAATGTTGCTACATGATATTATGTGTTACATACAGAAAATATGTAAGGATGTTATGACACCGCTTACGAAAATTGTCATATGATAAATGAATTTTTTTTTTTTTTTTTTTTTTCTATCGTTTTTCTACACAAAATTCAATGAACTCTTGAAGAAACCTCAGTTGTATTTCATCTAGTATTCAGGATCCAAAAATTTTGGCTTTAATCTAGCACCCTAAATTATTTATTTATTTTTTATCAAATTTTTCTGTTTACATGATTTACATGTACATAACAAAGAATGACAATGACTGTGGAATGTCAAAGACAGCAAGAATGACTAAAAAAAATATTTAACCTTCGGTCTGCTCCAGTAAATTTGAGCAGATGTCAAAATTTATGCTACAATTATTTGTTTACAGAGCTTGACATTTCATTTAATTGCCCCCAGAGACAATCTGAATGAACTGTCAAGCTCGTGTTTAAAAAAACTTTTCAGAAAATATTTTGCTGTCTGGTCCTATTTAAATTAGCATGTCAAAGGTTAATGAGACCTGCCTAACTATATGTACCACTCATTTCACTCGCATTCCTACAAATTCAATCATTATCAAACACATTCAGACAGAATGGGTAAACAATGTAGACCTGAAAAAAATCTGACCAGGATCTACATGTTCAACATTCCCGCAATGGTAAACACCCAAAAGGATAGTTGAACCAAAATTTTTCAGAGAAAACAGAATTTCTCCTGTCCACCTCACCTGTCCCGTGTTCAACTACAAAACAGGGTCAAGGTCATCAAATCTAATCAACTAACTCTTTTAACTGCTAATCATGACTAGCATACGGCATTTCCAATGAGTTTTTTTTTTCTTATTTTTCAGAGAAATTAAGGCTTGACATTATAGTGTAGTTTATATTTTCTTGTCCTTTGGGATCATTGATTCCATTGTGGAATTTTGAAAATATTTGAGGGTCACTGATGAGGCCTAATTGGCCGAAACTAGCTAGTCTGGCCCAGAAAACATGTACACTCCATATTTTCCAGTTCTGTGGTGTATGCCTTGCTTCCAAAGAATAACCCTTTCTAGAACATATGAGCTCCGCCAAGCGAATTTGTGTCTTCGAGCATTCCGTCATGACAAATTTTAACTGCGCATGCCCAGCCATTCATAGGGGCCAGCGATATGGCTTTCTGTCTGAAGGTTCCTCTTGATTCACTGCTTGTATGAGCGAGCAGCGAAGGTTCTGGCGAGACTGCGCAGGCTCGCCTGAACCTTCGCTGCTCGCATAGGCGATAAGTACCAAAATCGCTTGACGGGGCCCATATAATTGACATTACATGTGAATTGTCTGCCCAGCAGATGATTCACGTGATGTCAAGCCTTATTTTCTACAAGAAATGGTTTAAAAATACTACTGTCATCTGTTACAGGATTTGATGTAGCCGTCAATGAGCAAAGCATGCGCCAGAAGATCTACATGACAAGTAAAGCCTCAGTTCAGCCTGCACAGCCTTCTAGCTTGGCTATTGCTTTGTTTTGTGTTTAACGGCCCAGTCAACACAATTCAGGTCATATAAAGCCAGTCAATATTCATAATCACACTTTTCCTTGGCTAGGTTATAAATAAGTGTTTAACCAGTACAGCAGATGGTCTTTAGCCGGAAACTGACAACTGCCCTTCTTAAATCAGCGTAAGGAGTCTTTGTTATCATTCTTTAGACAGCCAAGAAGCTATGGCTGATGGGTGTGGTGACCAGACTTATACCAGACTTCACAGAGGCACAGACTAATCTGAGTCTTCCCTGGATCCACAAGTCTTCTTGCAGATTTTGTAATGTCCCAGATCTTGTATTGAATGGAAGAGCCAACTTTTTGTTTTGAACACATGCAATGGCATGATTTGAAAATATTTTTCTTTTACCTTGCAAATGTATGTTGTGTGTACTCATTAGAATCGCCTCACAGAGGCGATTCTAATGAGTACTCACAACATATATATATTGCAGAATACCGAAAAGATATCGCAAAATTATTCCTATTGTGCTTCCTGGCATGGCAATGTTAGTTACCCTCAATGGTCCAAACTACCCGTCCTGAACACATTTTTATGGTCCCAAAAGGGTTTCAAGCCATTTAACCCTTATCCCGCTGAACATGACCCATACCTTAACAGTGTAGATCC
Organism: Lucinisca nassula; assembly: GCA_963580285.1. Taxonomy (NCBI): domain Eukaryota; kingdom Metazoa; phylum Mollusca; class Bivalvia; order Lucinida; family Lucinidae; genus Lucinisca; species Lucinisca nassula. The sequence continues at coordinate 52,180,930 of OY757019.1, read as the reverse complement.
ATCTGATCAGTATCTACACTGTCTTGCATTTTGTGAATAAATGAATACAGTCAAACCTGTCATAGTGGCCACCTCTATTTAGCAAGCAACTTGTCTTAAGCAAGCAAGCATTTAGTTACCAAAAAAGGCAAATGCATTAATATTCACCTGTATTAAGCAAGTACCTGTCTTAAGCAAGCACATTTTGATCATCCCTGAGGTGCTTGCTTAACACAGGTTGGACTGTACATAATAAGAAGTAATTTGATTGGTGGATGGTCAGAAATGGGTGTGGCTTAAGTAATTTATTCAGGGGATGACATCTATATGCCACAAACCTTATTGTCAGATCCTTTGGCCACATCGTATTTATATATATGTATTGTAAATGTATGAAGCTTGAAATATATTGTTTAAACCAATTTATTCAGCAGGATAAGGGTTATGTTTTGACTGTATTCAAAACTTTCATCTTGTGCAAATTTACACTTTCCATACATACAGGGTCAAACATGTTATCTATTCACGTTCACACTTTACTATAACAGCAAACTTAACTACAGTTGAACCTGCGGGGGCGACCACCTGTCTTAAGCGATTTCCTGTCTTGAACGACCGCCATCCAATCCCCCCGAGCGATTTTCAATGTTAAATTACCTGTCCTGAGCGCCCACCTGCCCAACGCGACCAACGACCACTTAAAACTTGTCCAAACCGTAAAATTTCCCTGCCGTGTGCGACCAAATAAGTTTACTGTGACACCGGAAGATCGACCGGTGCGCCAGTACCAATAATTATCTCTCTTCATTGTTGTCTTTGGAAACCGAAATTATGGCACTGATTATGACAACTGAGGGGATTAAAATTAATTGTTTGCCAATTATAATCAACACATGCACTGATTGGCACTAATTGGATTGTTTGGTCATAATTTGTGACGCGACTTAGCATTTGAATAGGCGCGAAAAAAATACTGAACGAATTACGGACGTCTCAGCAAACTATCATTGCGACTTGTATCAGTGGCTCTTGACTTGTATCGGCATCTCGGCAAACTACCACCGCTACTTGGAACATATTCGTATAATCTATTTTTTAATTGTTTCATTTTAATACATCTTTTTTTCCAAAATCTTTTGAATTCATAGTTTTCTTATTATCATACATTTAAATAAATATTCAGTTTTTGTTTTAATTCATCTTAAAAGAACCTTTAAAAGGCAACACTTTTCTGTAGATAAATGCATATATATCAATAATGATCTCATAAATTGCATAGTGTGATTTAAAAAAAATAAAAAAAAAAAATCTTGATTTATCCTCCCTGCCTTAAGAGACCACCTGTCTTGAGAGACCACTTTTTGTTCTTCCCAAAGGTGGTCTCTCAAGACAGGTTTGACTGTATTTACATTCTCTGTGCAAATACAGAAAACCCCTATTGGCAACTGCTGAGAAGCAATGGTGTTCATACTTCAATGATTACATTGACTCAAGCGAAATCAGTGACGTTGAAATAAACAATGGTCCTCTTCAATACGATTGGATGATGGTGATGTTAAGGCGCCAACAATGCCCTGTCGCTGTCAATAGGAAAACTGTGTGCAATTGTTTTCTTCTATCTCTTTAGCCCTTAACCCATTGAAGGCGGGAAACCCCTAAACGGTTCCCATGACAAACAGTGCAGGCCCAGATCAGATGCCGCAGAACACGGCATCTGATCAGGGTCTGCACTATTTGGTAACAGAATTTCCCATCAAAAAAAGAATAAGAACGAAAAAATAGACCTACCACCCATTATATAACAGTGAAGCTCCAACGGGTGGGGGCCAGTCTTTTGTCCTGTAAATTATGTTGTGTCTACTGATTAGAATCGCTTCAATGAGCAATTCTATTAAAATAAAATGACCTCAATGAGACGATTCTGAGTACACACAACCTACTCTTGTTTTACATAACATTGAAAAGATATACCGTAAAATCTCTATTAGAAGCCCATGCTCTACTAAACACCCACCATCACGGCAATTTTTTTAGCAATTCTCAGAAAAATACCAGCCTCTAATAAACGCCTACTGGAAAAAAAAAACGACCAAAAAAAAAACAAAACAATCTAACCTTATGCTGAAAGTTTCCATATTTGTTGCTTGATAGTCGAGCACAAGTCCTTTTCTCTCTCGTCGTCCAAAAAGGATCGGAAATAAAACAAGTCAAACAAAATGACTCCACGTTTTACGTATTTGCCATGTTTGATACGAAATGAGACAAGAGGGCCCAGAGGGCCCTGGTTCGCTCACCTGTGTGTCACTGTCTCGAGTGCATTCTATTTTTAGCTCTTGTGGCCATCTTGTTCATCAGCAGAGTGATTTTAGCTAATTTGGTAGGGAGTAACCTAGGCAACATTCCTGGGAACTTTGAATCAAATTGGCCTTTGGGTTTAGGGGGAGTTTCCGTTTGAATCAAATTTACAATATTTTTCTATTTTTACCTCCGGTGGCCATTTTGTTCATCCGAGTGGGATTGTTTTAGCCTTTTTGGTAGAGGATCATCTAAGCAACATTGTCGCAAGGAACCTAAATGCTAAATATGAAGGCTGTTTCTCAAATGCTTTAAAAGTTATGACAAAGTAGGTCAAAGGTCAAGGTCATGGGTCAAAAGTTTTGAATGGCTGAGACCCCCTTGTCACAAGGAACATGCATGCCAAATATGAAGGCTCTATCTCATATGGTTCCAAAGGTATGATAAAGTAGGTCACAGGTCAAGGTCAGAGGTCAAATCTTTATGAGTGGGAAGCCCTTGTCAGAAGGAACCTACATGCGGTATTTGAAGGCTCTATCTCAAACGGTTCAAAAGTTATGACAAAATAACCTACTGATCTACTTTAATTTTATTTGACATGACCCATATTTGAACTTAACTGAGATATTGTCCAGATGATCATTCTGAGCAAGTTTTATGATGATTTGACTGAAACTGTGGCCTCTTAGAGTGTTCAAAACGTTTTTCTATGATTTGACCTGCTGACCTACTTTTTGACCCAACATAACCCATATTCAAACTTGACACAGATATTGTCAAGATGATCATTCTCAGCAAGTTTGATGATGGTCGGACCAAAACTTGGGCCTCTAGTGTGTTCACAAGGTTTTTCAACAATCTGACCTACATATTGACCAGACATGACCCATATTCGAAATTAACCGAGATATTGTCAAATGATCATTTTGAGCAAGTTCGATGATGATCGGACCAAAACTGTAGCCGCCAGTGTGTTCAGAGGGTTTTTCTATGATTTGACCTACTGACCTACTTTTTGACCCAACATGACCCATATTTGATCTTGACTGAGATATTGTCAAGATGATCATTCTGGGAAAGTTTGATGATGATCGGACCAAAACTGTGGCCTCTAGTGTATTCACAAGCTTTTTCTATGATTTGACTTACTGACCTACTTTTTGACCCAACATGACCCGTATTCAAACTTGACCCGGATATTGTCAAGACTATCATTCTGAGCAAGTTTGATGATGACCGGACCAAAACTGTGGCCTTTAGTGTGTTCACAAGGTTTTTCTCTGATTTAACCTACTGGCCTACTTTTTGACCCTACATGATCCATATTCGAACTTGCCCGATAAATTGTCAAGATAATCATTTGGAGCAAGTTTCATGATGATCAGACAAAAACTGTGGCCTCTAGTGTATTCACAAGGTTTTTCTATGATTTGACCTACTGACCTACTTTGTGACCCGACATAACCCATATTCGAACTTGACCGAGATATTGTCAAAATGATCATTCTGGGCAAGTCTGATGATGATCGGACCAAAACTGTGGCCTCTAGTGTGTTCACAAGGTTTTTCTCTAATTTAACCTACTGGCCTACTTTTTGACCCTTCATGATCCATATTCGAACTTGCCCGATAAATTGTCAAGATAATCATTTGGAGCAAGTTTCATGATGATCAGACAAAAACTGTGGCCTCTAGTGTATTCACAAGGTTTTTCTATGATTTGACCTACTGACCTACTTTTTGACCCGACATGACCCGTATTCAAACTTGACCGAGATATTGTCAAGATGATCATTTTGGGCAGGTTTGATAATGATTGGACCAAAACTACGGCCTCTAGTGTATTCACAAGGATTTTCTATGATTTGACCTACTGACCTACTTTTTGACCCGGCATGACTCATATTCAAATGTGACCAAGATATTACCAAGATGATCATTCTGAGCAAGTTTGATGATGATTGAAGATAAATTGTGGCCTCTAGTGTGTTCAGAAGGTTTTTCTATGATTTGACCTACTGACCTACTTTTTGACCCGACAACACCCATATTCGAACTTGACTGAGATATTGTCAAGATGATCATTCTGGGCAAGTTTGATGATGATCGGACCAAAACTGTGGCCTCCCGTGTCTTCACAAGGTTTTTTTTCTGATTTGACCTACTGACTTACTTTTTGACCCGACATGACCCATATTCGAACTTGACCGAGATTTTGTGGTGGTACAAATTGTGTGCAAGTTTAGTTAAAATCAAATCATAAATTAAACATCTATCATGCAGACAAGACCAAAATAGGCAATTTTTGCCCTTTCAGGGGCCGTAACTCCGTAACACATGATGGGATATGGCTGGTTCAAGAAAGGAACCAAGATTTTGTGGTGGTACAAATTGTGTGTAAGTTTAGTAAAAATCAAATCATAAATGAAACAGCTATCATGCAGACAAGATCAAAATAGGCAAATTTTGCCCTTTCAGGGGCCGTAACTCTGTAACACATGATGGGATATGGCTGGTTCAAGAAAGGAACCCAGATCTCATGGTGGTACAAGTTGTGTGCAAGTCTGGTTAAAATCAAATCATAAATGAAGATGCTATCGTGCGGACAAGAAATTGTTTACGCACGCACGCACGGACCCACGGACGAAATGTGATCACAAAAGCTCACCTTGTGAGCTAAAAAAAAATGGTATTCGCTTTAGTGAAGAAAGAGTTTGGTGGTGGTGGTGGTGGTGGGAGGAACTACTATTCTATTCTAAGACACAGCTATTGTATCCCCAGTCATTTTCTGAGAAACAAGATGGTGGCCATAAGAAAGAAACTGGGTGTTTTGGACCGTCACATGCAAGTTGCAGGTTTCTCTGGCCTCTAATAAACGCCCACTGGGCGTCTATTAGAGATTTTAAGGTACCTAAATTTTTACCTATATGCCTCCTTGCCTGGTCCAATGAGTGAACTGCAATGGTTTGAACTATCACTCAAATTTTCATGGTCCTGAAGCTGTTCGAGACATTAAATTGTGACTGTAAATGCTTTCACGTGTTCTTACAGTGTCATGCATTGTAAACATTGAGGATCTTACATGAGTGGACATGTATTATTGAATTTATTAAACTCGTTGAGGAAAAGGGATAAAATGCGAGGCTTTGCCAAGCATTTTATCCCATTTCCTCAACGAGTTTAATAAATTCAAAACTACATGAGCACGAATGCAAGATTCTTTTAATCATAATACATTTAAAACGGATTTTATTCATGATTTGTTTACAAAAATGTCAATATTCCTCCATTAGTAAACGTGACGTCCTTAAGGATGCCGTACATGTAATGTTATCTAGCTAATTTGCATATTTAATCCACTAGTGGATTATCCAATTTATTACATGGCTTTATTACACTCTCAGACGCGACGTAATATGATGTGTTTATGGCACCATGCATACTAGGTATGCATTTACAGCCTATGCATACAAAACACTGCATATGTCATGCATACATTTGTAGTGTCATGCATATAGGATTCCAATGTATTTGCATTGATCTACAACTAGCATATAAATCTAAGTAATTTATAAATACAAACACACATTAAATTACCGTATTTACTGCGACAGGCCTGAGCAAACACTGCAGACCCAGATGAGAAGCACAGAATGCTGCATCTCATCTAATTAGGGTCTACACTGCTACTCATCTCACTTTCTTAGACATAACATCGGGTAGTACACCACAACTTCATTATAACACGGTTCATTATAACACATTTTGGAAATAACACAATTTCAAGATGGATCCAAAAAATGTGTAGATTATATAGAACTAGAAATGTGTCCAAAGTACACAGATGCCCCCGCTTAGCACATTAATCTTTAAGTGGTGCAAATACCAATCTGTGCGAGTTTCGGCGTTCCACCAATAGTGACCTTGACGTTAAAAGTCAAAATCGCTTGAGATATTGTCATAAGGAACATTTGTGTGAAGTTATTTTGAAATCGGTGAAGAAATGTAAGCGCTAGAGGGGTGACAAAGTTTTTCTAAAAATAGCCACAGTGACCTTGACCTTGAAAGTGGAACTCGCTAGAGATATTGTCATAAGGAACATTTGTGTGAAGTTATATTGAAATTAGTCAAGAAATGTAATCGCTAGAGCAAAGACAAAGTTTTTCTAAAAATAGCCACAGTGACCTTGAACTTGAAAGTCAAAATAGCTTGAGATATATAAGGAACATTTGTATGAAGTTATATTGAAATTGGTGAAGAAATGTAGGCGCTAGAGCAATGACAAAGTTTTTCTAAAAATAGCCACTGTGACCTTGACCTTGAGGTGATGACCTTGAAAGTCGAACTCGCTCAAGATATTGTCATAAGGAACATTTGTGTGAACTTATAATGAAATCAGTGAAGAAATGTAGGCGCTAGAGCAATGACAAAGTTTTTCTAAAAATAACCGCTGTGACCTTGACCTTGAGGCCATGACCTTAAAAGTCGAACCTGCACGAGATATTTTTATAAGGAACATTTGTGTGAAGTTTATTGAAATTAGTGGTACAAATACCTTAACCAAAGTCTTAAACATTAAAAATTTTCTAATTCTATGACCTTGACCTTGAGGTCATGGGTATGGGTGGGGGTATTGCTGAATAAACCATTGGACCTATATGTATCATCATAGTAAATATAAACCAAATCCATTGTATGGTTATGAAAATATGAGCTCAAGTTCTACCTGGTACAAATACCTTAACCTGGGTCTTAAACATTAAAAATTTCAAGTCCATGACCTTGACCTTGAGGCCATGGGTATGGGTGGGGGTATTGCTGAATAAAACTTCAGTGATATATCTATCATCATACCGAATATGAACCAAATTCATTACACGGTTTGGAAAATATGAGCTCAAGTTCTACCTGGTACAAATACCTTAACCTGGGTCTTAAACGTTAAAAATTTCAAAGTCCACGACCTTGACCTTGAGGTCTAGGGTATGGGTGGGGGTATTGCTGAATAAAACTTTGGACCTATATCTATCATCATACTAAATATAAACCAAATCTATTGTATGGTTTGGAAAATATGAGCTCAAGTTCTACCTTGTACAAAAACCTTAACCTGAGTCTAACAGGATTACGTACGTACGTACGTACGTACGTACACACTTTCGTACGTTCGGAAACCGTACGCACGTACCCACGGACGCACGTACGGAAAACCGAAAAACTATATGCCCCCGGCATCATGCGATGCGGGGGCATAAAAATGACGGTTTCTGTTTTGGATCCCATTAACAGTATTGTAAACAGGTTGTGGTGTAAATTGTCCTTGTCCAAATTTTAGAACAAGTAAGGGAAGCAAATAACAAATAACGGGTTCTTATTTGTGCTCCTATGTTTTGGAGCACATATAAGAACCCGTTAACCCCAGATTTTTCTATATAAAGTGGGGTTTTGGGGGTATTCATTTCACGGACTAGTTCACATGATGCAGGTGTACTGCGTCCCTCGAATCACAATGAATATATTACTATTGCTATCTTTCCTTAACTAGATGAGATACCGGTACATTTTGAACTAGAAAATCTATTCATTATTAATCCTCTAAGTTTCTAAATCCTGTTTGCATTTCTTCATAAAGTTCGTCAAAGTCTTGTTTGATTTTTCGTTCACCGTCTTTGACTGGATCCTGCAACAAATCAAAAACAATACAGAGAACCTGTGTTATAACTACATTGCAGCCGGGCTGTAAAATTTCACTGGCCATGACGAGTAAAAATCTTGGAGGATGAGTAAAAAAAATTTTCTAGGCCCTCTGAAATTTACCAAAGGCTTCATAGCCTTGGTCATGCATGATGAGTGAAATTTTCAAGAGTTTTCCAGTCCAGTACAGTCCAGGCTGTATTAAGCAAGTGGTAATTCGCTAGCTTAATCTTTATCTGCTGAATAAATCAAAGCATTATCCTGCTAACTACACCAATTACTTCACACACCTATTTCTGACTAGCCACCAATCAAACTACCTGATTTAATGCATGTGTTCAGTTAAAAAACTGCATGACAAACAGTGTAGATGCTGAAGAAGCCATCTGATCTGGATCTACATTGTTGGCAAAGGTTTTGTTTGTTTGCTTTGAGGATCAACATCCCCGTCAACACTATGACGCCTCAATCCCTGTCGCCCAATGAAGCCAATAGGGTTTATAAGCATTGGACGGTCTGATTCGCACCGCTTTTTCTGGGCAGGCTTAGATCCTCTAAGCGGTATACCAGTACTAGTGTGCAGCCAGTTTCAGCTCTGGGTGGAAGAATCATGCAGCCCATCTATTTCTTCAAGCCCCGATGGACGGGGGTTACATTGGCAAAGGTAGGGTTTTTAAAATTTGCTAGCTTAAGACTGCGGTGTGGCTTATTCATAGATTGTGGGTGCTCGTTAGAACCGCATCAATGAGGCAGTTCTAACGAGTACCCACAATCTCTGTTTTTGAGCAAAAAATAAGGCAGGTAATGTATCCCCCGTAAACCCCACTTTTCTCTTTATCATATGACGTCGTTTATAAGCAGTGGATAACGCTGTGTAATAAAAATCATATGCCCACACGTGTAATAACACTTGGCGGGATTAGGTAACGTCATGACGACGTTGATGTCAACAATGCATTTTTCGTAGAAAAATTGTCAAATTAAAAGGCGATAAATTCCAATTTAAAGTAGTCATATGATAAAGAGAATCTTACACTTGTGGTCATTTCATATGATATTTATGAAACTTGCCAAAGGCTCGTTTCATAAATATCATATGAAATGACCACTTGTGTAAGATCCTCTATATATAAAATGGGGTTTAGTTGGGTCTTCGTTCATGGACTTGTTATCGTGATGAAATGGCCACTATTTTGAGATCATTTTGGGGGGGGGGGGGGGGGGGGGAAATGTTTAAAAGCTGTGTCAGGAGTGAAAAGGGCAATGTTGATACTCACCTTAAACTTCATACTGCTAATTTTATAAATCGTATCGTTTAGTGCCTCTCTAATTATAGCCCACGTAATTTTGTTTTCACTCTGTGCTGTACTCTCAACCGCGTGTCGTGCCATGTCGTAGAAACTGATCATATTCTTCAACATTCCTACCGTCTTGTAGAAAGGACAGAATCTGTAAAATTGACGTGGTTGAATGAATTCGGCTCAGTTAATATGAGCAATGAATTCAGTTCAGTTAATATGAGCAATGAATTCGGCTCAGTTAATATGAGCAATGAATTCAGCTCAGTTAATATGAGCAATGAATTCAGCTCAGTTAATATGAGCAATGAATTCAGCTCAGTTAATATGAGCAATCATCAATTTATGCTTGTGATCAATGACCAATAAACCCTTACCCCTTATCCTGCTGAATAAATTAAATTGTGACACCCATTTCTGACTATCAATCAATCAAATTGCTTGAAATAATGTATTCATTCAAAATCGCAAACTGAATGGCAAACAGTGTAGATCCTAATCAGATGGCTTCCACAGAAGCCAACTGGGCTTCCACAGAAGCCAACTGATCTGGATCTTCACTGTTTGCAAAGGCAGGGGGTTTTTGTGGTTTAAATTCACACCTGAATGACAAACGGTGTAGATAAATGATCAGATGGCTTCCATAGAAGCCATCTGATCTGGATCTTCACTGTTTGCAAAGGCAGGGGGTTGTCGTGGTTCAGCACCATAAGACTTAAAGCTCCATGAAATTCTTTTAAAGCAGACGCTATCTTATCATATTTATTTTTTTTCACATAACATAAGGCATGTGAATAATCTGTAGGTCAGATGATTCACATGTAATTTCAAGCCTTATTTTTCTCTCAAAATGAGCAAAAAAATATTTTTGAAAAAAATGACATCTTCAAATATTGGCTGTTTATCCCATTTTGTACCAGAAGCCCCAAAACGGGTACCCTGGCATACACTGCAGGTCCAGATCAGACACCTCAGAATGCGGCATCTGATCTGGGCCTGCACTGTTTCCAAAAAGTTCAGCCATTTTCCAAATACATGTAAATGTTGAAGAAAACACAAACTGGCCCCACTAAATTTTGAAGTGAACTCCTGCCATATATAAGGAGGAAGATTCCATTTGGAACAAAAGGGTTGAGTGTTAAACTCTGATCAATAAAACTGGAAGCAATATTTGCACCATTGCTCCTAGGAAACCTTTGGCTTTGTATTATTTATTTGAATTGACGTTTAACACCCGCGTCAACACTATTCAGGTCATCTTCCAATTATGTGGGACTTCTACCCAACATTGAGATGAAATGACATATCTCAAGCCCTGTCGCCCAATGAAACCAATAACGTTTATAAGCATGGACGGTCTGACTCGCATCACATTGTCTGGGCAGGCTTAGACCTTCTAAGCGGTTTGCGGTTGGTTTCAGCTCTGCCTGGAAGCACCATGCAGCCCAATCTTTTTCTCCTAGCCCTAATGGGCAGGGATCCATGCCTTTGCATTGAAAAATGACCATAAACATATATTTTTATCTATACATTTTAAATCAGAAGCCTCTGTGTTGTAAATGGTTACGCTACTCGCCTTGTAAACCAAGGGTCACAGGATCGACCCCGGGCTTCTCCAGACTTTCGGATGAGTCTATAAACCGAGGTCCAGTCTCCGTATGACCTTAGCTATTGGTGGGTAGTAAAACTCAAACATTCACTCACTCACATTTTAAATCAGCCGTTACAGGTGTGTAGCAAACACACAATGCCTTCTGACAGGCTTTAAGAAGCAAATGTTGTGGATATTTGTTAGAATCGCCTCGGCGAGGCGATTCTAACGAATATCCACAACATTTCGGCGAGGCATTTCTAACGAATATCCACAACATTTCGGCGAGGCCATTCTAATGAATATCCACAACATTTGCTTCTTGAAGTAACTAAGGGGAAAAGGCCCTTGAAACCTATTAATGGGATTCTTTTGAGCAGCAAATTCTTTATGATAGATAAGTGTTAGGAACAAATACTGGTATGTTCGTTTGATTTGAGGTTTAACATCCCCATCAACACTGTAAATGTCAATTTGAAGATGTTGCTACCAATTTTGTGGGACTGTTACACTTGACTTTGAGATGAAATGATATCTCAAGCTCTGCCACCCAATGAAACCAATAGGGATTATAAGCATGGACGGTCCAACTCGCCCTGCCTTGCCTGGGCAGGCTTAGATCCTCTAAGCAGTTTACCAGTGCTCGTGTGCGGGCTGGTTTCAGCTCTGCGTGGAAGCATCATGCAGCCCATCTATTCTTCAAGCCCTAATGGGCAGGGGCCCCTGTCTTTGTATTGAACAAGAGCAACGCATGCTGGTGCCAACGCTCGGCTGCACCCCCTTTTCATAATGCACAACTAGTCTGAGTTTCAAGTAAATATGTTCAGTAATGACCGAGATATTACAAAATGTCCAAGTTTTTGCACATGACGCAGATGATGCCAGAGCTATGACAATACCTCGTCGTTTTCTTCGAAAATAGCCGAGCTAAAAATGACCATAAACGCATATTTTATCAAAATAATCTCTACATCTTAAATCAGCTATTACAGGTGTGAAGTAAACACACAATGTCTTCTGACAGGCTTTAAGAAGCAAATGTTGTGGATATTTGTTAGAATCGCTTCAGCGAGGCGATTCTAACGAATATCCGCAACATTTGCTTCTTGGAGTAACTAAAGGGAAAAAGGCCCTTGAAACCTATTAATGGGATTCTTTTTAGCAGCAAATTCTTTATAATGGAAAAGTGTTAGGAACAAATACTGGTATGTTCGTTTGATTTGAGGTTTACCGTCACCATCAACACTGTAAAGGTCATTTTGAAGATGTTGATTCCAATTTTGTGCGACTTTTACACCCAACATTGAGATGAAATGACATCTCAAGCCAAGTCGCCCAATGAAACCAATAACATTTATAAGCTTGGACGGTCTGACTCGCATCAATTTGTCTGGGCAGACTTAGACCTTCTAAGCGGTTTACCAGTACTCATGTGTGGTCAGTTTCAGCTCGGCATGGAAGCATCATGCAGCCCATCTATTTCTTCAAGCCCTGATGGGCAGGGGCCCCTGTCTTTGTATTGAAAAAAAAAATTACCATAAACGCATATTTTTCAAAATAATCTCTGCATTTTAAATCAGCTATTGCAGGTGTGTAGCAAACACACAATGTCTTTCGACAGGCTTCAAGAAGCAAATGTTGTGGGTATTCATTAGAATCGCTGCGCCAAGGCGATTCTAACGAATATCCGCAGCCGCCCTCGGTAGCTCAGTCGGATGCGCGTCTGACTGGTGTTCAGGAGGGCGAAGGTCCAATTCCTGCCGCGGTCAACAACATTCTTTCGTAGAGATTGATCATGAAATCTTTTCTACGGTCATTCTCTTCCTTCCTCTGATTCAAGAAGGGCAGTTGTCAGTTTCTTGCAAAAGAATGTGCACTGTACTGGTTAACCACTTACATATAAGCCTGCACAGGAAAGTGTAAAAAGGTAAACTGTCCGGCTCAAAAATGACCTAAATAGTGTTGACTGGGCCATTTAACTCCAATACAAACAAACAAAAACAAACAAATATCCACAACATTTGTTTCTTGGAATAACTGAGGAGAACAGGCCCTATTAATGGGATTCCTTTCAGCAGCAAATTCTTTATAATGGAAAAAGTGATAAAGAACAAATACTACTGGCATTATAAAGACGGTTCTCTATAGAGTAAAGGGAACAATATATAGAAAGGAGCAAACCGAAATAGGGAACAAACCTGTCGTAAGGTGTATAGCCATTCTGTTGCAAGAAATCGTCTTTGATGATTTTGGCAACTTCTAATGTAATCTTGTCAGCCTCAGCCAGCGATCCCTGGAAGAGAGGCAATAATGATTGTAGCCAAGGAGCCAGTTCTTTAAAACTAACAATATCTTTAGTTTTGTTTGGTTTGATGTTTAACGTCCTTGTCAACAATATATAGGTCATTTTGGAGACATTACTTCCAATTTTGTGGGACTTTTACCCGACATTGAGATGAAATGACATCTCAAGCCCTGTTGCCCAAGAAACCAATAGGGTTTATAAGCATGGAAGGTCCGACTCACACCGCTTTCCCTGGGCAGGCTTAGTTCCTCTAAGTGGGTAGCCAGTACTCGTGTGCGGTCCGATTCAGCTCTGAGTGGAAGCATCATGCAGCCCATTTATTTTTTCAAGCCCCGATGGGCGGGGGCCGTGATATCATTAGTTAACGTTTCGTTCAAATTTTTATCATTTAATGTGGCAAATTTGCTAATATTTTGGCTGAAAAAAAAGTGGGCAGCTTTGGCAAATGCAAAAGTTGCTTACTTTTTTCAGCAAAAATAACATTAAATTAGTTATTTTACTTGCCAGAAAAGTTATCCATTAGAACACTAACATGCTCATTAAGCTATTGATGCTTTGAACAACTGGGCCCAGTTGTTGAAAGCTAACTAAGTTGTTACTTAACCCATTTTGTACCAGAAACCCCCAAACTGGTACCCCAGCAAACAGTGCAGGCCCAGATCAGACGCCACAGAACACGGCGTCTGATCGGGGCCTCCACTATTTGGTAAAAGTTAGTCATTTTCCAAATCAATTTTGAAGAAAACAAAACCTGACACCTCAAAATTTAGAAATGGACTCCTGCTATATATAAGGAAGAAGATTCCATTTGGTACAAAAAGGGTTAAGATTATGTTTAACGGGCCTCCATGGCCTAGTGGTTAAGAGCGCTGACTCTTGATCATTAGGTCTCTCACCGCTGTGGTTCAAGCCTCGCTCGGGTCACATGTGAGACGCCAAGTTCTGCAACAGCAGGTCAGGTGGTTTTTCTCTGGGTACTCCGGTTTTCGCCCACCTCTGATTAACGATCAGCTCGATATGAGTGAAATAATCTTGAAAGGGCCATAAACCAAAACCCCCTCCCCCCCAAAAAAAGTATAGAATAGTTTATATCTTGACCATTTACGATGTCTTTATTAAGCTAATAATAGTTTGAACAACTACACCTATGCAATAAAGACCCCAGTGGTTAGTACACTTGCCTCTAATGCTAGAGGCCCCAGGTTCAATCTCCAGTGGCGGTGATTATTTCGGTGTCCTAACACGCTTCATTGGCATCATTTGCAGAGATGAATGTCAAAAAGTGCCCCGTCCTTCTGATCTGGACGTTAACTGGAGGCTCCCTATGCAGGGACAGTCATCCCCTGTGCAGGTTTAAGACCCCTATCGTAATTACAGGAACACTGTGTAGGCTTTCATCCTGTTAACTTGGTGTGTATGTAATGTACAACTTTGTTTTGTTTGATTTGAGGTTTAACGTCCCCGTCAACACTGTAAAGGTCATTTTGGAGACTTTGCTTCCAATTTTACCCAGCACTGAGATGAAATGACATCTCAAGCCCTGCCACCCAAAGGTTTTTAGGCATGGACGGTCAGACTCGCACCGCATTGCCGGGGCAGGCTTAGATCCTCTAAGCCGTTTACCAGTACTCGTGTGCAGGTCGGTTTCAGCTCTGTGTGGAAGCATCATGCAGCCCATCTATTCCTTCAAGCCCCGACGTAGTGTACAACTACGAGTAATGGTAAAATGTGACCAAATCGCAGTATAAGAAGATAGATAGATCACGGCTGATCAGTACCTTCTTTGCCATCTACCAATATCATATAGCTCCAAAGCCCAGTTGTCCAAAACTAATGAAATTGCTAGTTAAACTTTATGAAAACAATGATCACTCAATATGTTGCTGAAAAAATGTTGTACAAAAGTAATGATGTTGTTAGTTAACTCTGTCGGAATCCTAGTTGCATAACTGTGACCCTTGTTGCAGTTATCATAACTGCGACTGCCGTTATGCGACTGCCCAGAAAATTGCCCTAGCGGCATTTTTGCGGAACGGGTCCAGTTGTTCAAAGCCTCATTAGCTTAACAAGCTCATTAGTGGTCAAACTGTTAACGGTTCTAGCAAGTACATTATTAAAAATTTTGGTATTTGTGCTGAAAAAATGTGAGCAGCTTCATCACTTGAACAAGTCAGTGAAATTAAGACCCCCTAAACCCAACTTTATATAGAGAAAGCTGGGGTTTACTGGGGTATACATGATTTTTTCTTATTTCTGGGCACTCATTAGAACCGCCTCATTGAGGGGGTTCTAAGGGGCACCCTCAACCTATGTTTTGAGCATTTATGAGAAAAATATCAAGAACCAGTGCTTCAGCTGAAGTGCACGACCCGCCGGATGCTTTTAGCTTTATGAGTGTTACCATATATGGGTATGGTGGCCATTTTGGTCATGTGACCTTGACCTAAAACGGTTCCCCCAATAAATGCGCCTTATCGTAAGGAGCAAAAATATATCTTATACTTTAGTACTGTATTCTGAATCGTTTGCAGGATAAAATGCATTCTCACTTTTCCAATACAAAAGCATATGTGTCAAAGTTTGACCTAGGCACAAAGAAGGTAAAGGTCAACCCAGGGTCACCATTTAAGCAATTTATGATGGGCCTACGTCCCAGATGCTAGTTATCAAGTTTCGTGGAAATCTGCCCAGTGGTTCTAGAGAAGACTATTTTTGAAGGGTTTTTACAATATATGGCTCTGCGGCCATTTTGGTCATGTGACCTGGACCCCATGAGCAAATTTTGGTTTCCCCCATCCCATATGAAATCTCCATATGAAATTTGACTTCAATCGGCCCAACGGTTTCCAAGCAGAAGCAGTTCGAAAATTTTCACATTTTTTGCCTCAGCGAGGCTATACTAAATGGAATGTAATATTTTGCAAGTTCATTGGTTAGATCTCTTTGATATCTATCAGTATGCCAAAAATTGTTTAAATATTCCAACAAAAGCATATGTGTCAAAGTTTGACCTAGGCACAAAGAAGGTCAAGGTCAACCCAGGGTCATCATTTTTGCAATTTATGATGGGCCTACGTCCCAGATGCTATTTATTAAGTTTCGTGGAAATCTGCCCAGTGGTTCTTGAGAAGACTATTTTGAAGGGTTTTTACCATATATGGCTTGGCGGCCATTTTGGTCATGTGACTTGGACCCCATGAGCAAATTTTGGTTTCCCCCATCACATAGAGGCTCCATATGAAATTTGACTTCAATCGGCCCAACGGTTTCCGAGGAGAAGCAGCTCGAAAATTTTCACATTTTTCGCCTCGGCGAGGCTATACTAAATGGAATGTAATATTTCGCAAGTTCGTTGGTTAGATCTCATTGATATCTATCAGTATGCAAAAAATTGTTTAAAATATTCCAAGCGGTTGAGTCACTATCACCAATTTTCACAAACGGGTTACGGACGGACAGACAGACAGAGCATATATGGCTTGGCGGCCATTTTGGTCATGTGACCTGGACCCCATGAGCAAATTTTGGTTTCCCCCATCCCATAGAGGCTCCATATGAAATTTGACTTCAATCGGCCCAACGGTTTCCGAGGAGAAGCAGTTCGAAAATCTTCACATTTTTCGCCTCTGCGAGGCTATACTAAATGGAATGTAATATTTCGCAAGTTCATTGGTTAGATCTCATTGATATCTATCAGTGTGCCAAAAATTGTTTAAATATTCCAAGCGGTTAAGTCACTATCACCAATTTTCACAAAGGGTTACGGACGGACAGACAGACTGACAGAATGACAGACTGACAGAATGACACGGTGATTTTAGGGCACTCTTAGAAATCAACCGACTTCAGTCGGTGGCTTTTTCTGCGGGTCGTGCAATTTTCATCAGAAAAGTAGCCATTAATGCACTATGATGCACCAGTGAGTTATCTTATATTTTCATTCGCATTTTGGAGACAGTGCTTCCAATTTTGTGGGACTTTTACCCCACATTGAGATGAAATGACATCTCAAGCCCTGCCTGCCAATGAAACCAATAGGGGTTATATGCAGGGCAGGCTTAGACCATCTAAGAGGTTTACCAGTACTCATGTGCCGTCAGTTTCAGCTCTGCGTGGAAGCATCAATCTATTTTGCCAAGACCCGATGGGCATGGGCAGAGTGAACGTTTTGAGTTTTATGTCCCACCAACAGCTAAGGTCATACGGAGATGGGACCTCGGTTTAAAGACTCATCCGAAAGTCTGGAGAAGCCCGGGATCGATCCTGCGACCCCTGGTTTACAAAGCGAGTAGCGTAACCACTACACCACTGAGGCTTCTGATGGGCAGGGGCAGACAATAGCTCCAGATAACAAACATTTAGGGGTAATGGAGATTTTTTTTATTTTATCATGAAAATGTGTACTCATTAGAATTGCCTCGATAAGGCAATTATTATGAGTACAAACAACATACCATATTGTTTTAAAATTGTAAAGATATTTCTATTTTATACCTTTAATGCCTTCTGATATGTCTCTACGAGCAACCCTCTGCGGCTTAAACAACCCACGTCGTCAACTAAATTTCATGGACCCTCGATGAGGCAATTCTAAAGAGTACACACAACATACCCATATTGTTTTAAAATTGTAAAGATATTTCTATTTTATACCCATAATGCCGCCTGATATGTCTTTTGTTTGTTTTTGTTTGATTTGAGGTTTAACCTCCCCGTCAACACTATATAGGTCATTTTGGAGACTTTACTTCCAATTTTGTGGGATTTTACCTGACATTGAGATGAAATGACATCTCAAGCCCTGTTGCCCAAGGAAACTAGAGCCAGTGTTTATGAAACACAATGCCCCCAACTGCTTGACCCTAACACTGCTTGTCCCTAACAGTAATTGAGATATCTTGTTTTTATGTGGCTGTAATGCTGAAATTACACAAGAAAAGCTGTAGTTAATCATCTACTCATCATCCCTGACCAGTCTGTGAAGTTTCGGGGAAAAACCTAAAATAGTTTTTTAGATATCTTGCTTACAAACTTAAAACGCGAAAAATTTCAAAGGGCCATAACTCAAGAAAAAAATTTCGGATTTTTTTCAAAAGTTAATCAGTTCATCTACTCATCATCCCCAACCAGCCTGTAAAGTTTCAGGGCAATAGCTCAAACAATTTTTGAGATATCTTGCTTACAAGCTGAAAACACGAAAAAAATCAAAGGGCCATAACTCAAGAAAAAAAAATTGGATTTTTTTCAAAAGTTAATCAGTTCATCTACTCATCATACCCAACCAGTCTGTGAAGTTTTGGGGAAAAACCTCATATAGTTTTTGAGATATCTTGCTTACAAACTTAAAACGCGAAAAATTTCAAAGGGCCATAACTCAAGAAAAAAATATAGGATTTTTTTTCAACAGTTAATCAGTTCATCTACACATCATCCCAAACCAGCTTGTAAAGTTGCAGGGCAATCGCTCAAACAATTATTGAGATATCTTGCTTACAAGCTGAAAACACGAAAAAAATCTAAGGGCCATAACTCAAGAAAAAAAATCGGATTTTTTTCAAAAGTTGATCAGTTCATCTACTCATCATCCCCGACAAGTCTGTGAAGTTTCGGGGAAAAACCTCAAATAGTTTTTTAGATATCTTGCTTACAAACTTAAAACGTGAAAAATTTCAAAGGGCCATATAACGCAAGAAAAAAATTTCGAATTTTTTTCAAAAGTTAATCAGTTCATCTACTCATCATCCCCAACCAGCATGTAAAGTTTCAGGGCAATAGCTCAAACAGTTTTTGAGATATCTTGCTTACAAGATTTCATAGTATTTTTTGCAAAGGGGCATAACTCAAAAAAGGGGCATAATCCTGACGAGAAAAAAAACACGGGTCAATTATTTTTTCATGAGGAATCCATATATGAAATTTCAAAAACCTAGCACCCATGGTTCTAAAGTTATGCTATGCAGTAAAAAGTGGGACGGACGTAAGGACGGAAGGACGGAAGGACGGACGGACGAACAGGGCAAAACCAATATGCCAAAACGCGAAAAATTTCAAAGGGCCATAACTCAAGAAAAAAATTTCGGATTTTTTTCAAAAGTTAATCAGTTCATCTACTCATCATCCCCAACCAGCCTGTAAAGTTTCAGGGCAATAGCTCAAACAATTTTTGAGATATCTTGCTTACAAGCTGAAAACACGAAAAAAATCAAAGGGCCATAACTCAAGAAAAAAAAATTGGATTTTTTTCAAAAGTTAATCAGTTCATCTACTCATCATACCCAACCAGTCTGTGAAGTTTTGGGGAAAAACCTCATATAGTTTTTGAGATATCTTGCTTACAAACTTAAAACGCGAAAAATTTCAAAGGGCCATAACTCAAGAAAAAAATATAGGATTTTTTTTCAACAGTTAATCAGTTCATCTACACATCATCCCAAACCAGCTTGTAAAGTTGCAGGGCAATCGCTCAAACAATTATTGAGATATCTTGCTTACAAGCTGAAAACACGAAAAAAATCTAAGGGCCATAACTCAAGAAAAAAAAATCGGATTTTTTTCAAAAGTTGATCAGTTCATCTACTCATCATCCCCGACAAGTCTGTGAAGTTTCGGGGAAAAACCTCAAATAGTTTTTTTAGATATCTTGCTTACAAACTTAAAACGCGAAAAATTTCAAAGGGCCATAACTCAAGAAAAAAATTTCGGATTTTTTTCAAAAGTTAATCAGTTCATCTACTCATCATCCCCAACCAGCATGTAAAGTTTCAGGGCAATAGCTCAAACAGTTTTTGAGATATCTTGCTTACAAGATTTCATAGTATTTTTTGCAAAGGGGCATAACTCAAAAAAGGGGCATAATCCTGACGAGAAAAAAAACACGGGTCAATTATTTTTTCATGAGGAATCCATATATGAAATTTCAAAAACCTAGCACCCATGGTTCTAAAGTTATGCTATGCAGTAAAAAGTGGGACAGACGTAAGGACGGAAGGACGGAAGGACGCCAAAACGCGAAAAATTTCAAAGGGCCATAACTCAAGAAAAAAATTTCGGATTTTTTTCAAAAGTTAATCAGTTCATCTACTCATCATCCCCAACCAGCCTGTAAAGTTTCAGGGCAATAGCTCAAACAATTTTTGAGATATCTTGCTTACAAGCTGAAAACACGAAAAAAATCAAAGGGCCATAACTCAAGAAAAAAAAATTGGATTTTTTTCAAAAGTTAATCAGTTCATCTACTCATCATACCCAACCAGTCTGTGAAGTTTTGGGGAAAAACCTCATATAGTTTTTGAGATATCTTGCTTACAAACTTAAAACGCGAAAAATTTCAAAGGGCCATAACTCAAGAAAAAAATATAGGATTTTTTTTCAACAGTTAATCAGTTCATCTACACATCATCCCAAACCAGCTTGTAAAGTTGCAGGGCAATCGCTCAAACAATTATTGAGATATCTTGCTTACAAGCTGAAAACACGAAAAAAATCTAAGGGCCATAACTCAAGAAAAAAAAATCGGATTTTTTTCAAAAGTTGATCAGTTCATCTACTCATCATCCCCGACAAGTCTGTGAAGTTTCGGGGAAAAACCTCAAATAGTTTTTTTAGATATCTTGCTTACAAACTTAAAACGCGAAAAATTTCAAAGGGCCATAACTCAAGAAAAAAATTTCGGATTTTTTTTCAAAAGTTAATCAGTTCATCTACTCATCATCCCCAACCAGCATGTAAAGTTTCAGGGCAATAGCTCAAACAGTTTTTGAGATATCTTGCTTACAAGATTTCATAGTATTTTTTGCAAAGGGGCATAACTCAAAAAAGGGGCATAATCCTGACGAGAAAAAAAACACGGGTCAATTATTTTTTCATGAGGAATCCATATATGAAATTTCAAAAACCTAGCACCCATGGTTCTAAAGTTATGCTATGCAGTAAAAAGTGGGACGGACGGAAGGACGGACGGACGAACAGGGCAAAACCAATATGCCCCCACAACTTCTTCGAAGTTGGGGGCATAACCAATAGTGTTTATAAGCATGGACGGTCCGACTCACACCGCTTTCCCTGGGCAGGCTTAGATCCTCTAAGTGGGTAACCAGTACATGTATGCAGTCGGATTCAGCTCTGCATGGATGCATCATGCAGCCCATCTATTTCTTCAAGCCCCGATGGGAGGGAGCCTCCTGATATGGCTCTACGAACAACCCTCAGTGGCTTTAACTATCCGCATCGCCAACTAATTTTCATGGACCCAAGAGTTTTTAGTTTAAACCACTGTGTTTCACATGTATACAATATGCTCTGCTTGCTCGAAAATTCAACATTTCAATCATCAAATATTTTCTTAGTCTAACATATCTTTGAACCACTATGACAAAATATCCATGCAATATAATGCTGCCCTTAATGTATGAATAACTTTTTTTCTGGTGAAAAAAGGTCTTATTTCTGTAATTGTACCAAATAAACACTGCAGGGTGCTCATTGGAAATGCCTCTTTGAGGTGGTTGCAATGAGTACCCACATTCTATAGTTTGGAGCAATAATAGCAAAATAAGCTATACCCTTTTAAGCCCCAGTTTTCCTTATTTCCTTATAGAAAGTGGGTTTTTAAGAGTATTCATTACATGGAATCGTTTACCTTATGCATCTGATCTTTACCCAAGATTGCCATGATAATAAAGTACAGTAAAATTCCTATATTAATACCACCTTTGGGACTGTTCAAAAGTGGTCTTTAAGACCACTTTTGAACAGTCCCAAAGGCAGTCTCTTTTTAGGAGACACTTGGTGTAGAAAACACAAAGAAAGAACCACTGAAACATTCTCAATAAGCTCTTAAGAGCAGATCTAATCTTAATTTTAAGTGGTCTTAATAGTGAATTCCTATATGAAGACCACCTTTGGGGCTGTTCAAAAGTGGTCTTTAAGACCACTTTTGAACAGTCCCAAAGGTGGTCCATGACCAGTGAACATTGTATGCAGAAAATACAAAGAAAGAATAACTGCAACCTACTAAATAAACTTTTTAAAACAGAATTAGTCTTAACTTTAGGTGGTCTTAATAGCGAAATTTCACTATAATGCCTACTTTTCCTACGAGCTGTACAATTTCAGACAGATCTTCTTCTTCCTGTAGAATTTCTCTTGTCTGAAAAATAAAAGAAGAAAAATAATTTGTGAAACATGTCTGCCACCACAAAAAAACTTGTCAAAAAGGTAGGTCAAAGATCACATGGTCAAGGTTACAGGATCAAAAACATTACTACCAACAGGAAGGTCTTGTCAAAAGCAATACGCACAGTAGATTATAAGCTATACACCATCTGGTTCAAAAGTTAATGTTTATGTTCAAACATTCTGCGGCCTGAGATTAAAGAAAAAACTTCAGCGGAGGCTGCTGCCTTACATTCATATGATATCTTTTGAGTTTGCAGCCTCACACAACTTCATTTAAAGCTGCAGCCTCACATTCAAACAATTGTTTTGGAGGCTGAAGCCTCACATTCAAACAATATCCATGGAGGCTGCAGCCTCACAATCAAACAACTCCTTGGAGGCTGCAGCCTCACAATCAAACAATTTCCTTGGAGGCGGCAGCCTCACATTCAAACAACTTCCTTGGATGCTGCAGCCTCACAATCAAACAATTTCCTTGGAGGCTGCAGTCTTACATTCAAACAGTTTCCTTGGAGGCTGCAGCCTCACATTCAAACAACTTCCTTGGATGCTGCAGCCTCACAATCAAACAATTTCCTTGGAGGCGGCAGCCTCACATTCAACGATTTCCTTGGAGGCTGCAGCCTCACATTCAAACAACTTCCTTGGATGCTGCAGCCTCACAATCAAACAATTTCCTTGGAGGTGGCAGCCTCACATTCAACAATTTCTTTGGAGGCTGCAGCCTCACAATCAAACAATTTCCTTGGAGGCTGCAGCCTCACAATCAAACAACTCCTTGGAGGCTGCAGCCTCACAATCAAACAATTTCCTTGGAGGCTGCAGCCTCACATTCAACAATTTCCTTGGAGGCTGCAGCCTCACATTCAACAATTTCTTTGGAGGCTGCAGCCTCACAATCAAACAATTTCCTTGGAGGCTGCAGCCTCACAATCAAACAATTTCCTTGGAGGCGGCAGCCTCACATTCAAACAACTTCCTTGGAGGCTGCAGCCTCACATTCAAACAGTTTCCTTGGAGGCTGCAGCCTCACATTCAAACAACTTCCTTGGAGGCTGCAGCCTCACAATCAAACAATTTCCTTGGAGGCGGCAGCCTCACATTCAACAATTTCTTTGGACGCTGCAGCCTCACATTCAACAATTTCTTTGGAGGCTGCAGCCTCACATTCAAACAGTTTCCTTGGAGGCTGCAGCCTCACATTCAAACAACTTCCTTGTAGGCGGCAGCCTCACATTCAACAATTTCTTTGGAGGCTGCAGCCTCACAATCACACAATTTCCTTGGAGGCGGCAGCCTCACATTCAACAATTTCTTTGGAGGCTGCAGCCTCACAATCAAACAATTTCCTTGGAGGCGGCAGCCTCACATTCAACAATTTCTTTGGAGGCTGCAGCCTCACATTCAAACAGTTTCCTTGGAGGCTGCAGCCTCACATTCAAACAACTTCCTTGGAGGCTGCAGCCTCACAATCAAACAATTTCCTTGGAGGCGGCAGCCTCACATTCAACAAAATTTCTTTGGAGGCTGCAGCCTCACATTCAAACAGTTTCCTTGGAGGCTGCAGCCTCACATTCAAACAACTTCCTTGGATGCTGCAGCCTCACAATCAAACAACTTCCTTGGAGGCTGCAGCCTCACAATCAAACAATTTCCTTGGAGGCTGCAGCCTCACATTCAAACAGTTTCCATGGAGGCTGCAGTCTTACATTCAAACAGTTTCCTTAGAGGCTGCAGCCTCACATTCAAACAACTTCCTTGGAGGCTGCAGCCTCACAATCAAACAATTTCCTTGGAGGCTGCAGCCTCACAATCAAACAATTTCCTTGGAGGCTGCAGTCTTACATTCAAACAGTTTCCTTGGAGGCTGCAGCCTCACATTCAAACAGTTTCCTTGGAGGCTGCAGCCTCACATTCAAACAACTTCCTTGGAGGCTGCAGCCTCACATTCAAACAACTTCCTTGGAGGCTGCAGCCTCACAATCGAACAACTTCCTTGGAGGCTGCAGTCTTACATTCAAACAGTTTCCTTGGAGGCTGCAGCCTCACATTCAAACAGTTTCCATGGAGGCTGCAGTCTTACATTCAAACAGTTTCCTTGGAGGCTGCAGCCTCACATTCAAACAACTTCCTTGGAGGCTGCAGCCTCACATTCAAACAACTTCCTTGGAGGCTGCAGCCTCACAATCAAACAATTTCCTTGGATGCTGCAGCCTCACATTCATACAACTTCCTTGGAGGCTGCAGCCTCACATTCAATCAATTTCCTTGGAGGCTGCAGCCTCACATTCAAACAACTTCCTTGGAGGCTGCAGCCTCACATTCAAACAATTTCCTTGGAGGCTGCAGCCTCACATTCAAACAATTTCCTTGGAGGCTGCAGCCTCACATTCAAACAACTTCCTTGGAGGCTGCAGCCTCACATTCAAACAACTTCCTTGGAGGCTGCAGCCTCACATTCAAACAACTTCCTTGGAGGCTGCAGCCTCACAATCAAACAATTTCCTTGGAGGCTGCAGCCTCACAATCAAACAGTTTCCTTGGAGGCTGCAGCCTCACATTCAAACAACTTCCTTGGAGGCTGCAGCCTCACAATCAAACAGTTTCCTTGGATGCTGCAGCCTCACAATCAAACAATTTCCTTGGAGGCTGCAGTCTCACATTCAAACAGTTTTTTTGGAGGCTGCAGTCTTACATTCAAACAGTTTCCTTGGAGGCTGCAGCCTCACATTCAAACAACTTCCTTGGAGGCATCAGCCTCACATTCAAACAATATCCTTGGATGCTGCAGCCTCAAAAACAAACAATTTCCTTGGAGGCTGCAGCCTCACATTCAAACTATTTCCTTGGGGGCTGCAGTCTTACATTCAAACAATTTCTTTGGAGGCTGCAGCCTTACATTCAAACAATATCCTTGGAGGCTGCAGTCTCACATTCAAACAATATCCTTGGATGCTGCAGCCTCAAAAACAAACAATTTCCTTGGAGGCTGCAGCCTCACATTCAAACTATTTCCTTGGGGGCTGCAGCCTCACATTCAAACAAAATACTTGGAAGCTGCACAGTCATATTCAAACATTCCTTGGAGGTTGCAGCCACACATTCAAACAACTTCCTTGGAGGCTGCAGCCACAGATTCAAACAACTTTCTTGGAGTCTGCAGCCGCACATTTGTCAACTTTCTTGAAAGTTGCACCTTAATATTCAAATCGCGTTGGAGGCTGCAGCCACACATTCAAACAAATTCCTTGTTGGCTGCAGCCACACTTTAAAACAATTTCCTTGGATGCTGCAGCCTCACATTCTTCAAATTCCTTGGAAGTTGCACCTTAATATTCGAATTCCTAGGAGGCTGCAGCCACACATTCAACCAACTTCCATCCCAACAACTTTCTTGGAGTCTGCAGCCACACATTCATCAACTTCCTTGGAAGCTGCACCTTAACATTCAAAATTCCTTGAAGGCTCAGCCACACATTCAGACAACATATTCAAGCAACTTTCTTAAAGAGGCAGCCTCACATCCAACAATTTCCTCAGAAGCTGCATCTTCATATTCAAATTTCCTTGGAGGCTGCCGCATTATTGGCAGCCGCAGCCTCACATTCAAACAACTTCTCTAAAGACTGCAGCCTCACATTCGAACGACTCATTTGAGCACCATATGTGTAATCCAGCAATTGTTACTGGAAGAATAAACATGAGTAATCCCAACAGTAATATTGATCTAAACCCTTACCTTTGTTCTAAGGGGAACAAACTCTGGGAAGTTTTTATCATAGAATTCGTCCAAGGCTCTCATGTAGTTACTGTAACTTATAAGCCAGTTGATAGATGGGAAATGTTTTCTCTGTGCAAGTTTCTTGTCTAGACCCCAGAACACCTGTACAATACCTAGTGTAGCAGCGGTGACAGGATCAGAGAAATCACCACCCGGGGGAGACACACTGAAATGTACAGCATGGTTTTGTAAACACCAAATTTTTTTAACCACACTCAGCACCACAAAAAGGGAGTGATATCTCTGGGCGAATTCAGCAGGTGACAAATTGTTGATATTTTTCTATATATAGGAGACAATTTACATGAGATGTTTTCTGGGAAAATTAGAAAAATATTTCAAAATGCTGTTTGCTGCAAAAAAAACCCTTGAAGTTCATTTTGCTTTGACTAGCACAGAAAAGGAAGTAAAGAGATAGAAGAGATGGTAGAAAAGATGAAAGCTGGATAAACAAGAGGGCCATGATCGCCCTGGATCACTCACCTGATCCAAAGGGAAACAAGTAAGCTCTGGGGAGGGCCATTATTGGCCCCAGGACTATAATTTGCATTATCTTGAGGGAGGTCTAAAAGATGAAGCTTCATACCAAATATCAAAGACCGGAGCCTTCTGGTTTCAAACAAGAAGATTTTTCAAGGTTTTCCTTATATAAGTCTAAACAAAACCTGTGGGCCCTGGGGCAGGGCCATTTTCAACCCCAGGGCTATAATTTGAACAGTCTTGGTCTAGGTGCACTAGACAAAGCTTCATACCAAATATCAAGGAACTGAGCCTTCTGGTTTCAGACAAGAAGATTTTTTTAAAGGTTTCCCCTATATAAGTCAATGTAAAACCAAAGGGCCCCAGGGCAGGGGCATTTTTGGCTCCAAGGCTATAATTTGAACAATCTTGATAGAAGTCCACAAGACGAAGCTTCATAAACCAAAGGGGTTTAGGGCGGGGGCATTTTAGGTCCCAGAGCTATAATTTGAACAGTCTTGATAGAGGTCCACTAGATGAAGCTTCACACCAAATATCAAAGACCAAGGCCCTGTGGTTTCAGAGAAGATTTTTTTAAAGACTTTTCCTATAAAAGTTAATGTTAAACCAAAGGGGCCCCATGTTGGGGGCTAGATGAAGGTACAAACCAAATATCAAAGACCTGGGCCTTGTGTTTTCAGAGGAGAAGATTTTTTAAGATTTTTCCGATACAAGTCAATGTAAAACTAAAGGGGCCCGGGGCGGAGGCATTTTTGGCCCCAAGGCTATAATTTGAACAATCTTGAGAGAGGTCCACAAGACGAAGCTTCATACCAAATATCAAACACCTGAGCCTTCTGGTTTCAGACAAGAAGATTTTTAAATGTTTTCCCTATATAAGTCAATGTAAAACCAAAGGGCCCTGGGGGTGGGGGCATATTTGGCCCCAGGGCCATAATTTGGACAATCTTGGTAGAGGTCCAATAGATGTGGCTACACACCAAATTTCAAAGACCTGAGCCTTGCGGTTTCAGAGGAGAAGATTTTTTTAGATTTTTCCTATATAAGTCGATGTCAAATCAAGGGGCCCGTGGACAGGGGCAATTTTGGCCCCAGGGCTATAATTTGAACAATCTTGATAGAGGTCCACAAGACGAAGCTTCATACCAAATATCAAACACCTGAGCCTTCTGGTTTCAGACAAGAAGATTTTTAAAGCTTTTCCCCATATAAGTCTATGTAAAACCAAAGGGCCCCGGGGCGGGGGCATATTTGGCCCCAGGACTATAGTTTGAACAATGTTGGTAGAGGTCCACTAGATGAAGCTACACACCGAATATCCAAAGCCTGGGTCTTGCGGTTTCAGAGGAGAAGATTTTTTTAAGTTTTCATTAAACTAGAAATGTGTTAATACAACACAAATGCCCCCGCCAAGGGATCTACCTCCCCCCCCCATCACCTTAAGGTTATGCGGCAGGGGCGGGGTTATGGCTGAATGAAACTTCTGACATGTATCTATCATCATTCCAAATATGTAGCAAATCCATCACATGGTTCAAGAAATATGTGCTCTCAAAAAATATTATATAAAAAATTTCTATGTCTGTGACCTTGACCTTCAGTTAAGGGGTGGGGGTATGGCTCAATGAAACTTTGGACCTGCAACTATTGTCATACCAAATATGAAGCAAATCCATTATAGAGTTTGGAAAATATAAGCTATTAACATACTTAATTTTGAAAATTTCTATGTCTGTGACCTTGCCCTTGAAGTCATAGGCATGGGTGGGGGTATTACTGAATAAATCTTTGGACCTGCATCTATCATTAAACCAAATTAGAAATATGAACCAAATGAATCATAAAAGTTAAAGTTCCATGTGGTACAAATACCTTAACCTGAGTGTTAAACATTGAAAATTTCTAAGTCCATGACCTTGACCTTGAGACCATGGGTAGGTGTGGGGGTATTGCTGGATAAAACTTTGGACCCATATCTATCATCATACTAAATATAAACCACATCCATTGCATGGTTTGAAACATATGAGCTCAAGTTCTACCCTGACCAAAAACCTTAACCTGAGTCTTAAACATTAAAAATTTCTAAGTCCTTGACCTTGACCTTGAGACCATGGGTAGGTGTGGGGGGATTGCTGGATAAAACTTTGGACGCATATCTATCATCAGACTAAATATAAAACCACATCCATTGCAGGGTTTGAAAACTAGAAATGTGTCCAGACGACACAGATGCCCCCGCCAAGGGCCCCGCCTCACCCCGAAAATCCATGTTGCAACAAAATTTTCTAAGTGTGTGACATTGTCATCAGGAACATTTGTGAGAAGTTATATTGAAATTGGTGAAAAATGTAAGCGCTAGAGCAATGACAAAGTTTTTCTAAAAATAGCCACAGTGACCTTGACCTTGAAAGTCAAAATCGCTCGAGATATTGTCATAAGGAACATTTGTGTGAAGTTATATTGAAATCGGTGAAGAAACTTAAGCGCTAGAGCGATGACAAAGTTTTTCTAAAAATAGCCAGTGACCTTGACCTTGAAAGTGGAACTTGCTAGAGATATTGTCATAAGGAACATTTGTGTGAAGTGATATTGAAATTGGTGAAAAAATGTAAGCGCTACAGCAATGACAAAGTTTTTCTAAAATTAGCCACAGTGACCTTGACCTTGCAAGTCAAACTCGTTCGAGGTATTGTCATAAGGAACATTTGTGTGAAGTTATTTTGAAACCAGTGAAGAAATGCAGGCGCTAGAAAGATGACAAAAGTTTTTTAAAAATAGCCACAGTGACCTTGACCTTGAAAGACGAAATGGCTCGAGATATTGTCATAAGGAACATTTGTGTGAAGTTATATTGAAATCGGTGAAGAAATGTAAGCGCTAGAGGGATGACAAAGTTTTTCTAAAAATAGCCACAGTGACCTTGACCTTGAAAGTGGAACTCGCTAGAGATATTGTCATCAGGCACATTTGTGTGAAGTTATATTGAAATCGGTGAAGAAATGTAAGCGCTAGAGCGATGACAAAGTTTTTCTAAAAATAGCCACAGTGACCTTGACCTTGAAAGTCGAAATGGCTTGAGATATTGTCATAAGGAACATTTGTGTGAAGTTACATTGAAATCAGTGAAGAAATATAGACGCTAGAGCTATGTTGTGCGAGGGGATAATTAAAATTTTTTAAGTCTGTGACCTTGACCTTGAAGCCATTGGCATGAGTGGGGGTATTGCCAAATAGACATTTGGAACTGCATCTATCATCATAGCATACATAAGCCAAATCCACAATATAGTTTGGAAAATTTGAGCTCTTTAAAATCTTTCACATTAAAATTGCCTAAGTCTGTGACCTTGACCTTGAGGTCATAGGCATGGGTGGGGGTATTGCTGAATAAAACATTGTACCTATATCTATCATCATATGAACCAAAGCAATCATAAAAGTTCAGGTTCTACCAGGTACAAATACCTTAACTTGAGTCTTTAACATGGAAAATTTCTAAGTCCATGACCTTGACCTTGAGGCCATGGGCATGGGTGGGGGTATCGCTGAATAAAACTTTGGACCTATATCTATTATCATACCAAATATGAACCAATTCCATCAAACGGTTAGGAAAATATGAGTTCTAAAATGTTCAAGTCTACCTGTTACAAAAACCTTAACCTGAGTCTTTAACATTGAAAATTTCTAAGTCTGTGACCTTGACCTTGAGGTCACAGGCATGGGCGGGGGTATTGCTTAATAAAACTTTGGACCTATATCTATCATCATACCAAAGATGAACCAGTTCCATCAAATGGTTAGAAAAATATGCGTTATAAAAGTTCAGGCTCTACCTGTTACAAAAACTTTAACCTGAGGTTACAGGATCACGTACGTACGTACGTACGTACGTACGTACACACACACATACAGACGGACGTACACATGTACACGCGTACGCACGTACGGAAAACCGAAAAACTATATGCCCCCGGCATCATATGATGCGGGGGCATAAATATGAGCTCAAGTTCTACCCTGACCAAAAACCTTAACCTGAGTCTTAAATATGAACTGATGTCTCAAACATTGGAAGGCCATACTGGAAAGCCATGTAAAATGTAGAGTGCAGTGTCCATATAACCCTGATGAAGAGGGGAGACCCTCGAAAATTTGGTAAAGAGTTGAAGTAAAACAAGTGGCTGTGTCTTAAACATTAAAAATTTTCTAAGTCCGTGACCTTGACCTTGAGACCATGGGTAGGTGTGGGGGTATTGCTGGATAAAACTTTGGACCCATATCTACCATCATATTAAATATAAACCACATCCATTGCATGGTTTGAAAAATATAAGCTCAAGTTCTACCCTGACCAAAAACCTTAACCTGAGTGTAACAGGATTACGTACGTACACACTTTCGTACAGAAGGACGTACATTCGGACACCAGTTGGCACATACGGAAAACCGAAAAACTCTATGCACCCGGCATCATCCGATGCGGGGGTATAAAAAAAATCTATTTTTGGCTCCCGTGACCTTGATGTGCAACAGACCGAAACCATTTGAGCAACTTTGAATGGGGACCACCTAAGAATCATTCCTTTGAAGTTTGGTAAAAATCCAATCAGTGTCGTTTGAAGAAACGCACGCAAGGACAGACGACGGACGAAAAGTGATCCCAAAAGCTCACCTCATCATTACATGACAGGTGAGCTAAAGGAATGAAACAAAAAATGAAACCATAGAATTACAGTCCACCTTTACCTGCTACAATGACAGTAAATATTGCCCAACTGTAAGCTAATATCAGATCTAACGCTACCATCAGTTTTTCAGCATAAATAATAGCTTGCCATTTCTGCAATTTTAAATGCTCAATGTTGTTTGTTTGTTTGTTTGATTTGAGGTTTAACATCCCTGTCAACACTGTAAAGGGTCATTTTGGACTTGTTGCTCCAATTTTGTGGGATTTTTACCTGACATTGAGATGAAATGACATCTCAAGCCCTGCCGCCCAATGAAACCAATAGGGTTTATAAGCATGGACGCTCTACACTCACACTGCTTTGCCTGGAAAATATCTTTGGTGTCTCCATTTTCACTTAAAAGTGATACACCGCAATCGATCCCAAAAATGTATAGATTATATAGAAAAATGACCATAAATGCATAAATGGTCATTTTTCTATATAATCTATACATTTTTGTTTGGATATAACATGGTTGTTCAACTGACATGGTTTCTGCTTTGGACCCCATCAATAATGTTATAAAGAGGTTGTGGTGTACTTACGCCCCGACAATACTGACAGTTCCCTCCCTTGCTGGATTTCCGATACACTTTGCACGACCAGCTCTCTCGTAGAAGGAGGCCAATCTAGCTCCAAGGTATGCTGGGTAACCCGAATCAGCCGGCATTTCAGCGAGACGGCCAGAGATTTCTCTTAAGGCTTCAGCCCATCTGGAGGTTGAGTCAGCCATCATGGACACATTGTAACCCATGTCACGGAAATATTCAGACAGGGTAATACCTGGAACATACAACAGCCTTTTTATAACACTGATCTAAAACGTTTTTTTTTTTGGCTTGGATTTTACACCATATTAAGGGGAATGGGAACATCTGGCACATTTTCGTTGCCATTTTTCAAAGGGAGACAACTTTCTGGACTTCCTGTTCGCTTTTCTGTAGGCTTAGTTCTGCTGAAAAAGGGGTCTACTCTTAAAAGAAAGAATTTCTCCTCACACAGGTCTGAGTGTAATTACTCTTTCACCCCTGGGTTTCTAAAGTGGACTCTCCCATCTTTGAATTTGGACAGGTCCACTGTTGAAATAGGGGACAATGTTGAAATGGCAAACTGTGTAGATCCCGTTGAGACAGCTCATGCTGAGCTGTCTCATCGGGATCTACACAGTATGCATAGGTACCTGTACTGGTGTATGGGGCTGACAGGGTTAACCCTTATCTTGCTGAATATTCAGTTTAGCCACACCCATTTCTGACTTTGAACCAATCAGATTACTTCATGTAATTTATTCTTACAAATCCATAAACTTCATGTCAAACAGTGTAGATCCTGATCAGATGGCTTCTTCAGAAGCCATCTGATCTGGATCTACACTGTTTCCAAAGATAGGGGTTGTTGTGAACAGCAAGATAAGAGTTAAGATCATGTCAAGCTGATCAGTGAACCTAATTACACTTTTCCTGGGCAGGTGTAGTCTTTTTGGGTAGATAACCTATCTATTGTACATATTTTTGCCAGCAACTGATAACTGCCTTTCATGATTCAGAGGCATGACTGTAGAAAAAAATTTCATGATCAATCTCCACTTAAGAATAATGACAGACCATGAGTGTAAGATCTCACTGTTTTCCGTACACACTGTCCCACTACCCCTTCCATGTTACATACCTGTATAAATGATCATGAAATATTTTCTACGGCCATTCTCTCCCTTCCACAGATTCAAGAAGGGCAGTTGTCGGATTCTGGCAAAAGAATGTGCACTGTACTGGTAAACCGTTATGTTTAAGCCTGCCCAGGAAAAGGGAAGTTAGGTAAACTGACAAGCTCACATTTGATTCAAAACAAACAAGAAAGCAGTCTGGAGGACAGCCAAATCCCCCGCCACATTTTTTATCAAGGCTCAACCTTGTGACCTTCGCCTGTGACCTTGACCTTGAGTTGGCATGGTTAGCTCACTGACGGGGATAATTGACCCAAAGTTTAATGAAAATCCTTTTAGGGGTAAAGGAGATACGGAAGGGACAAAAAATTCAAAGTTTTAAACTCGTGACCTTCAAATGTGACCTTGACCTTGAGTCGGCATGGTTCATTTATAGGTTCTGCACATCAGCTCACTGAGGGGGATAATTGACCAAAGTTTAATGAAAATCTATTAAAGGGTTCAGGAGATATGGAACGGACAAAACAAAAGTTACGGACAGACAGACGGATGGACAGACTCATAGACAGATGGATGGAAGGACATGGGTTCTGCACATCAGCTCACTGTGAAAACTATTTGACCAAAGTTTAATGAAAATCCTTCCAAGGGTAAAGGAGATATGGAACAGACAAAAAATTCCAAGTTTCACACTCGTGACCTTGAACCATGACCTTGACCTTGAGTCAGCATGGTTCATTTATAGGTTCTGCACACCAGCTCACTGAGAGGTATAATTGACCAAAGTTTAATGAAAATCTATTAAAGGGTTCAAGAGATACGGAGCAGACAAGAAAAAGTTACGGACAGACGGATGGACGGACGAACTGACAGACGGACAAACGGACATGGGTTCTGCACATCAGCTCACTGTGAAGAATATTTGACCAAAGTTTAATGAAAATCCTTCCAAGGGTAAAGGAGATATGGAACGGACAAAAAATTCCAAGTTTCAAACTCGTGACCTTCAACCATGACCTTGACCTTGAGTCGGCAAGGTTCATTTATGGGTTCTGCACACCAGCTCACTGAGACGAATAATTGACCAAAGTTTAATGAAAATCTATCAAAGGGTTCAGGAGATATGGAGCGGACAAGAAAATGTTACGGACAGACAGACGATCGGACGGACAGACTGATGGACAGACAGACAGACGAAGGCCATTCGTATAATCCCCACTCCGCTTCGCGGCAGGGGATTAACAAACAAAACATGCCTGTATAGATACAAGCCTCTCTGGCAGTTACAAGCATATTGGAGGTGTTATATATCTGTATAGATTGACGTCTCTCTGGCAGCTACAGGTGTTGGCTACCAGAGATGACCTCTTCATTGTTTACTCCATCCCCTCCTCTTTCTTTTAACCCCTTCTCCCCACCCCAACCCATTACAAACCTGTATAGATAGAAGCCTCTCTGGCAGCTACAGGCATGTTGGAGGTGTTTGCAACCAGTGCTGTTCTCTTCATAATACTTTCAGGTTTGCCTTCTACTTCCATAGTTAACTGAAAAAGAGAAAAGTTGTAAGGCTCACCCATTCTTAATCCATTTTGTACCACAAAAACCCCAAAGTGGGTACCCTGGCAAACAGTGCAGCTCCAGATCAGACACCATAGAATGCAGCGTCTAATCTGGGCCTCCACTGTTTGCTAAAAGTTCAGTCATTTTCTAAAACAAGAGGCCCATGGGCTACTATGCTCACCAGAGCTCAGGTGGGCACTGCCCAATGGCAGCCATGTATTTTAACATGATATCATTTTAATCTACAAAATGAACCCCCATCTCCAAATAAGCATCCATGTGGACTCAGTATCTGAAACATTAGACCTTTTATAAAGTAGAGGGGGTGGGGCATGGACCCAATGGAGCCCTGGTTGGTATCACTAAATGCGTCTTATAAGAAACAAAAATATATATGGTTTAGCAGTGGGGATCTGTAAGGCCTCTTAAACAGTGAACGGGTTGGGGCATGCCCTGTTGATCCAAGGAAAGCCCAAATTGTTGTCCCTAAATGTGTCTAATCATAAGGACCAAGTATATATATGGTCTTGTGCTGGGAATCTGAACGGTTTCGGAGATTTGAGGCCCTTTTATGAAGTGGAAAGGATAGGAATGGCCCCTGCGGACCTCCCTACAGTAGGTGTGCTAATAATAAGGTACAAGAACTTATATGATTATGAGCTGGGGATTTGAATGGTTTCTGAAATATAAAGCCTTTTATGAAGTGGAAGGGCGGGGCACATTGCCTCAGCACAAAGAGACCCCCAGGTTGGTGTGATTGAACGAGTCTTATCATAAGGAACAAGTATATGGTTTAGGGGTGGGGATCTGAACTATTTCTGAGATATATGGCTTTTAATGAAGTAAAGCAGTGGGGCATGGCCTGGGCGTGCCCCGGGGACTCCCAAGCTGGTGTCACTGAATGCGTCTTATCATAAGAAAGATGAATATATATGGTTTAGGGTGGGGCTAAGAACATTCTCTGAGATATAAGGCCTTTTGTGAAGTGGAGGTGTGGGGCAAGGCCCCGGGAGACATTGGTGTCAATGAATGTGTCTTATCATAAGGAACAAGAATATATATGGTTTAGGGGTGGCCATCTGTAGGGTTTCCGAGATATTGTGATATTATGAAATGGAGGGGGTCGGGCATGGCCCCAGCACATCCCTGGGGACCCCCAGGTTGGTGTCACTAAATGTGTCTTATCATAATGAACAAGAATATATATGGTTTAGGGGTGGGGATCGGAACCGTTTCTGAGATATATGGCCTTTATTGAAGTGGAGGGGTGGGGCAAGGCCCCAACGCATCCCTGAGGACCCCCAGGTTGGTGTCAATGAATGTGTCTTATCATAAGAAGCAAGAATATATATGGTTTAGGGGCGGGGATCTTTAAGGTTTCCGAGATATTGAGCCTTTTATGAAATGGAGGGGGTGGGGCATGGCCCCGGCGCATCCCGGGGACTCCCAGGTTGATGTCACTGAATGGGTCTTATCATAAGGAACAAGAATATATATGGTTTAGGGTGGGGATCTGAATGGTTTCCGAGATATTGGGACTTTTATTAAGTGGAGGGGATGGGGCATGACCGTGGCGCATCCCTGAGGACCCCCAGGTTGGTGTTACTGAATGCGTCTTATCAATAGGAACAAGAATATATATGGTTTAGGGGTCGGGATCTGAATGGTTTCTGAGATATATGGCCTTTTATGAAGTGGAGGGGGTGGGGCATGGCCCCGGCACAACCTGGGGGACCCTCAGGTTGGCATAAAAGCATATGGCTGAGAGAAGTTTACTCAAGAAACATTTCTATAAAAGTTTTGTCAAAATATCTGCAATGACTTGGCAGTAAATGCCATTTTTCAATTTTCCCAATTATAAGTCTATGGAAACTCTAAGTTGCCATAGCAACCAAACTAATGAGCCGATTTTCATAAAAAACACAAACTTTCAATCCCCCAGCCCAAGGATGCTACAGATAAAATTTGGGCCCAATCGGCCCAGTGGCTTCAGAGGAGAAGATGTTTAAAGGGTTGACGCCAGACATACGACATACAACATATGACAACGACGACGACGGACAAGTGCCTATCCTATAAGCCTTCCGCTCTGGTGAGCTAAAAAATTTGAAGAAAACATAACCTGACTCCCCTAAATCTTGAAATGGACTCCTGCTATATATAAGGAGGGAGATTCCATTTGGTACAAAAATGGTTAAAAGGGATAGAAGCAAACAGTGCAGACCTAGATCCAACAATACTACTGAATCCCAGAATGCTCTTGTGTCCCACAATTGTCTTGTTTCCCACAACACTTCTGAATACCAAAATGCTCTTGTGTCCTACAATTTGCTTTTTTCCCCACAATACTTCTAATTCACAGAATGCTCTTGTGTACCACAATGCTCTTGTTCTTACAAGACTTTCCCACAAGACTACTACCAAATGCCAGAAAGCACTTGTGTACCACAATGCACTTGTTCCTACAAGACTTTCCCACAAGACTACCACATGCCAGAAAGCTCTTGTGTTTCACAATGCTCTTGTTCCTATAAGACTTCCCCACAAGACTACCGAATGCCAGAAAGCTCTTGTGTTTCACAATGCTCTTTTTCCTATAAGACTTTCCCACAAGACTACCAAATGCCAGAAAGCTCTTGTGTACCATAATGCTCTTGTTCCTACAAGACTTTCCCACAAGAGTACCAAATCCAGAAAGCTCTTGTGTTCCACAATGCTCTTAGTCCTACAAGACTTTCCCACAAGACTACTACCAAATGTCAGAAAGCACTTGTGTACCACAATGCACTTGTTCCTTCAAGACTTTCCTACAAGACTTCCACATGCCAGAAAGCTTGTGTTTCACAATGTTCTTGTTCCTACAAGGCTTTCCCACAAGACTACCGAATGCCAGAAAGCTCTTGTGTACATACCTACACGACTTTCCCACAAGACTACCGAAGGCCAGAAAGCTCTTGTGTACCACAATGCTCTTGTTGCTACAAGACTTTCCCACAAGAGTACCAAATCCAGAAAGCTCTTGTGTACCACAATGCTCTTGTTCCTACAAGACTTTCCCACAAGACTATCAAATGCCTGAAAGCTCTTGTGTACCACAATGCTCATGTTCCTACAAGACTTTCCCACAAGACTACTACCAAATGCCAGAAAGCTCTTGTGTACCAGAATGCTCTTGTACCTACAAGACTTTCCCATAAGACTACCGAATGCCAGAAAGCTCTTGTGTTCCACAATGCTCCTGTTCCTACAAAACTATTGAATCCCAGAATGCTTTTCTATCCAAATATGCTCTTGTGTTCCCAAATGCTCTCGTATCTCATGATGCTCTGTGGTTAAAATGGAACTTACCTCGGGGAAATCTCTCAATACTTCCGACATTTCATTTCCTCTTTCTCCGCAGCCTACATACACAATGACATCACTGTTGGAGTACTTTGACAAGGATTGGGAGATGACGGTTTTACCACAACCGAACGCTCCTGGAATAGCTGTAGTGCCACCCTGTACACAGCTGTAATAACAGTGGCATTACAGAATAATGACTAAAGGGAATTAATATACAGGGTACCGCAATGATCCTAAGTAACGAGGGCAGACGGGCCTAAGCAAACAGTGCAGACCCAGATCAGACTGCTCCTTCAGTGAAGGAGCAGTCTGATCAGGGCCTACACTGTTTGTCATTCTGTCTGCACATTTTGGACTCCTTGCTGGATCGTGGAAACAAATTTGTAAAACTTTTAGGAGCATTACAGCAAGTCCTCAAGGTGTCCAAAGTTTTAGGATCTTTACGGTAAATTTTATACGTCTTTATAGCAAGGAAGACAATCTTTGTGACTGTCTGTTGTCATTTCTGCAATCTAAAGCAATCTAATATGGGAGGCCAGTCCAGATTTGAAAGAATAACCAACCCTTTTTACACTGCATTCTGAAGAATAGCATAGCTACAATTATCAGTTACCCCCTGTATTTATTGCATTGTAACGCATTGACCTGATAAAGATATGCTATCTCAGGACAAGCGAGCTTTATCACGTCAACGTGACATTGCACTTTTATGAACGAACCGGACTATTGGACAATGACAAAAACAGTTATTGTACCTGGGGAAAATGTAAAAATTACTTGAATAAAAAATATCATAGGAAAACATGGTCTGCTGATACTAAATATATCAACCACCAGAATGCTTGGACGCACTGAGGACTATCAATGACTGACCGTAAATTGCTAATTTAAGAGTGTTCAAGGGGATAAACTGATAAATAGAATACCAGATTCGTGTCATTTGATATCAAGTTTATCAGGCTCGGCTTCGAGAATGCATGTAGAATCGCTCGGCAAGCCTCGCGATTCTACAAGCATTCTCGAAACCTTGCCTGATAAACTTGATATCAAAAGACACGAACCTGGTATTCTCTATATAACTGGTACCTGGATTTTGTACACTGTCAGAGATAGTCACATGAACAAAAGTAGGCAGGAAGCTTCTGTAACTTGTTACTCTGGATCAACTGAGCCCCGCCAAGCGAATTTGTGTCTTCCAGCATTCCGTCATGACAAATTTTAACTGTGCATGCCCAGCCATTCAGAGGGGCCAGGGATATGGCTTTCTGTCTGAAGGTTCCTCTTGATTCACTGCTTGTATGAGCGAGCAGCGAAGGTTCTGGCGAGACTGCGCGGATGCACAGGCTCGCCTGAACCTTCGCTGCTCGCATAGGCGATAAGTACCAAAATCGCTTGACGGGGCCAAACTGATAAACAATCAACCCAATAAAAGGTCATGACCTTCAGGGGAGGTAACTCTTTCAATCAAAGCACTGAGAGTACTGGTGGGTTGATTGTCTCTGAGTATAGGCAGTCCTAGACTAAGAATTAAACTGTTTCTTTTAACCCTTAAATTTCAGTTTTTAACCAAAAAGTGTAGACCCTGATCATTTGCTGCATTTTGCAGCATCTGACCATTTAATTCCTGTATTGTAAGCAAACAATGTAGATCCTGATATCGAAAAGCATATGTTGTTGCAGCAAATACCTTTTCCAGATACCTTTTCCTAGGAAACAAAGTTTACACGAAAGCTTTCTCTTCTTCAAAATAAAGTATGTCATGTGTACCAATTAAAATCGCCTCATTGAGGCGATTCTAATGAGTACATATGGCCCCCGCCCATCGGGGCTTGGAGAAATAGATTGGGCTACATGGCGCTTCCATCCATAGCTGAAACCAACTGCACACCAGTACTGGCAAACCGCTTAGAAGGTTTAAGACTGCCCAGGCAAAGTGTTGTGAGTCGGACAATTATAAACCCTATTGATTTGCTTGGGCAGAAGGGCTCGAGATGTCATTTTATCTCAATGTCAGGTAAAAGTACCACAAGCTTGGAAGAATCGTCTCCAAAATGAACCTAAAAACATACAACATACATTTTCAAGGCAAAAATTGAGCCAGCGTACTACAAAACCTACAATAAGACATGTGTGCCCAATGAAGACTGAGATCAGCCTCCGCGTTTGCACAGTCTCTTCAGAGTCTTCATTGTGTGCCCTAAGAACAGCTAAGGCCCCAATGCTCCTTCATGCCGCAAGAGAAGTCTCTGGTTAGACTATATAGATGCACAGGCCGATCTAATTCTTCACTGGGCACACATGTAAGTTGTAGGAAATGCTATGCCCTGACTCAATTAGAAATGTATCCAAAATATCTTATTATCTATAGTTATGGGAAGTTTTCCTTTTAACCCTTATCTTGCTGTTCACGACAACCCCTATCTTTGCAAACAATGTAGATCAAGATCAGATGACTTCTGAAGAAGCCATCTGATCAGGATCTACACTGTTTGGCATTCAGTTTATGAATTTGTAGCAATAAATTACATCAAGTAATTTGATTGGCTGATAGACAGAAATGGGTGTGGCTTAAATGAATATTCAGCAAGATAAGGGTTAAGGACTCAAGAATGAGTTCGAAAGAGCCAAAATAAATGAGCCATAGAAATTTTACTATATTCACTATACTGCAAAAATTATACCATTACGAAAACACGCCTATACAAATACATTGCAAACCTTACCATCGAAAAACGAAAATTTTAAGATGAAAAATTCTGATTTTTTTCTTATTTCTGCTCAAAATGTAGATTGTGGGTACTTGTTAGAATCGGATTGTGGGTACTCATTAGAACTGCCTCGAGGTGGCTCTAATGAGTATCCACAATCTATATTTCAGAGCAGAAATAATTCTGATGAGTACCCACAATCTATATTTTAGAAATAAAGACTAGAAATGCGTCCATAGGACACGGATGCCCCCGCCTGAAAATGTGTCTATGTTCGTATTCATCCATAGAAAGTTTAAGTTTTGGACCATTTTTTTACCTTGGAGGTACGGATCTGGGTTTGCACGTGACACATTGTCTAATGATGGTTAACATTTCTTCAAAGTAATTTCAAAATCCATCCAGAAATAAGTAAGTTATTGAAGTTTAAGTTTAGGACCATTTTTTTTACCTTTGACCTCTAAGTATGACCTTGACCTTGGAGGTACGGATCTGGGTTTGCACGTGACACATCGTCTCATGATGGTTAATATTTCTGCAAAGTAATTTCAAAATCCATCCAGAAATAAGTAAGTTATTGACTGCGTTTAAGTTTCGGACTCTTTTTTTGACCTTTGACCTCTAAGTATGACCTTGACCTTGGAGGTACGGACCTGGGTTTTGCATGTGACACGTCGTCTCATTATGGTTAACATTTCTGCAAAGTAATTTCAAAATCCATCCAGAAATAAGAAAGTTATTGACTGCGTTTAAGTTTCGGACCCCTTTTTTTGGCCTTTAACGTCTAAGTATGACCTTGACCTTGGAGGTACGGACCTGGGTTTTGCACGTGACACGTCGTCTCATTATGGTTAACATTTCTGCTGAGTAATTTTAAAATCCATCAAGAAATAAGGAAGTTATTGACTGCGTTTAAGTTTCGGACGGACGGACGGACGGACGGACGGACGGACGCACGGACGGACGGACAGGGGCAACGCTATATGCCCTTTCCACCATTCTTCGAATGGCGGGGGCATAAAAAATAAGGATTATCCCTGTAAACCCAAGTTTTACAGGCCTCCGTGGCCTAGTGGTTAAGAGCGCTGACTCTTGATCATTAGGTCTCTCACCGCTGTGGTTCGAGCCTCACTCGGGTCACATGTGAGACGCCAAGTTCTGCAACGGAAGGTCAGGTGGTTTTTCTCCGAGTACTCCGGTTTTCGCCCACCTCTGATTAACGTTCTGCTCGATATGAGTGAAATAATCTTGAAAGGGCCGTAAAACCAAACCCCCCCCCCCCCACTATATAAAAGTGGGGTTCAAGGGGGTCAATATTAAATAGACGTGTTTTTAATGATGGAGTTCGAAAGAGCCAAGGTAAACGAGCCTTAGAAATTTTACTATATTCACAATACTGCAAAAATTATACAGTACTTACGGGAAGAGGGCATCCAGCACTCTCTGTCCTGTCAACAATGGATGATTCCCAGCGAGTTTCTCTGCTACTGGT
This sequence comes from Lucinisca nassula, assembly GCA_963580285.1. Taxonomy (NCBI): domain Eukaryota; kingdom Metazoa; phylum Mollusca; class Bivalvia; order Lucinida; family Lucinidae; genus Lucinisca; species Lucinisca nassula. The sequence continues at coordinate 52,138,826 of OY757019.1, read as the reverse complement.
CTCATCTGACGTACTGGCCAAACTTGTAACATGGTTAATTTTGACTTTTGGCCATCAAATTCAATCTCCAATACAACATCCTAAAATGTGAAATATTTTAAAGTAGAAGTAAAACAAAGATCAGGAATCGATACAATTAACTTACTCCACCCATCAAAGACACCAAAGGGAAAGAAACACAAACATGAAGCGACCAGACCATAATGGAAACCTAAACAAAGGAAGGCCATAAGGACAGTTACTTTCCCACAAAATGGCCAAATGGCCATCCAAAATAAAAGAAACAAGTGATACACACAGTAAGTAACAAACAACAACATAAATAAACCGCCACAGAAGAACCGCCTTGGAACGGTCAGTGGAAAGAATTTTACTGGGGGGCTAAAATCGATATTACATGGCCATATCCTTGCCCTTACGTCTGTTGTGGTATACATTAATTTTGTTTAGTCCGCATGAATGCTTCCTAACTCATCAGTGTAACATCTCCGAGAACATACAAATCAAAAAACTACATAGATGAAACAAGGTTGAGGACTCGACAGCATACAACAACAGAATTGCTGGAGCAAAAGAAAACCAACAATTAGACTCCAAGGGTCCCGACCAAAGACGGAGCAGCAGGCGCCAACCAACACAAAGAATACTAAAATAAAATAAATTCCATTAAGCCTAATTCCATATGAACTGACCTATTAATACATTCAACCCTTTTTATACGAACATTCGTTACAACGAAAAAAATCCTTAAAAGAACATTTTCAATTGAATGTATTCTTAGCTCAGGATTAGCCTTGATTCCGAATCCCAGGGCTTCCATCGGATTGGAAAAATCCAAAACTAATTCATAGTCATGGAAGATTCTTGCAATCTTCCACTCCCAGAAACAAATGTTATAGATATTTGTTAGAATCGATTCTGATAAATGTGTGCATTTTTTCTTGGCGTAATGGCTGGGAAAAGGCCCTTTATTACCTGTCATACTCCTGACTGAGATTCTTTATGTTGGCAAAATATTTGGGATTACAATTGTATTTGATGACATAGGCTCCCAGCTGAGTGGGAAATAGGACTTACAATTTTGTAAGACTTCCATGATCTGCATTAATCCTTATCCTGCTGTTCACGGCAACACTTACCTTTGCAAACAGCATAGATCCAAATCAGGTGGCTTCTGAAGAAACCATCTGATCAGGATCTACACTGTTTGACATTCCATTTGTGAATTTGCAGGTAGAAATAACGTCAAGTAATCTGATTGGTTAAAAGTCAGAAATGGGTGTGGCTAAATTAATTATTCAGCAGGATAAGTGTGAATGTCATAGGTTTCCAGCTAAGGGAGAGATGTGACCAAAATTTGTATTTGTATGTCATACATTGATATCCCAGGTTTCCAGCTCAGCAAGATATGTGACTTACATTTGTATTTTTATGACTTATACGGTCAAGGTTCCTGAATCAGTGAGCTATGTGACTTAAATTTGTATTTGTATGACTTACATTGATGTCACAGGTTTCCAGCTCAGCAAATATGTGACTTACATTTGTATTGTTATGACTAAATATAAAGTCAAGGGTTCCTGAATCAGTGAGCTATTTGACTTAAATTTGTATTTGTATGACTTACATTGATGTCCCAGGTTCCCAGCTGAACATGATCTGTGACTTACATTTGTATTTGTATGACTTACATTGATATCAAAGGTTCCTAGCTCAGCAAGATAGGCATGTAACTTACATTTGTATTTGTTACTTACATTGATGTCATAGGTTCCCGGCTCAGCAAGATATGTGACTGTCCCTCTTGCCTTGGGCGGGATCATCAGTTTGTGTTTGATGAGAATGTTTTCATAAACCACTCCGTATATATCTCCTCCTGTTACATGGCTGCCAACCTGTAACATAGTCAGACCATGCTCAGGTAAAACCATATCACAAGATGTGACCTGTGACCTTAACCAAAGGACCACATTAGGCTAATACATCTATGTCATTACCAGGGCTCGAGAAACTGAAGATTCTAAATCGGTCCAGCCAGATTTCGCCAAAAAATTACGGAAATTGACGAACCGGTTTCAGTAATTTCCGTAAACGTCCTTGGTGATTTGCAATTTCAAAATGTGTTATTGGCATAACGAATGACATACCAATATTGCTCTTACACTTGTTCAATGAATATGAGCATCAGTATCTCAATTATAGACAGCAATTATTGCTCACATCGTTCAGAGATGCCAGATTTCATCTATTTTTATTATCCCAATATCCGGGTCACTCAGTAACTGAAGACCGCTAAAGGGAAACAACTGGCATGGGGCAGTCAAAGACCAGTTCGATGGTCACTACATGTTTTTTCCTTTCTAAAACCTTTAAAATATTTCTCTTATTTCAGGATTAGATAGGTATACTATCCGTATCCTGATACAAATTGCCCAAATTGCTTTGTTTACAAATGGGGACCGATATTGCAGCCATGTGGTCGGAAAATGACGTCGTATGGTTTCTGTTTACACAATACACATTTATGCAGTCAAGGACATAATACACACCTGTTTTATGTCATTGATTTTGATAGAGCGTGTTTGTAAAAAAAAATCGTTTTGAACCGGTTAAAAAAATCCAAAAACATTTCTCCAACCAAAACATGGCCAAACTAGAGTCACTGAAAATCTTACATGGCCGAACCGAATTCTGAAGAATATAAATACATAATATTTCAGGATTACACAAGTCATCGTGAAACAAATCGCTCTGTCTACAAAATGGTGACCGAGATCGGAAAATGACGTCATGTGGTTTCATTTTAATTCATTCTGGGGCTTAATACATACACATACATGTTTTATGTTATTGGTTTCAATAACCAATTTTTTTTAAAATGTTATTGAATTATGGACCGATTTTTTAATCTTGTTCTGAAGTCAAAATCAGTTCAGGGAACCCAAAATCGGTCTGGAACCGGCAAAACGGACATTTTCTCGAGCCCTAGATATTACATTACAAGAACAGGACTATACAAATACATTGTAGCTTTTACCGCAAAAAACACAAAAATTTTAAGATGAAAATTGATATTTTTCTTATTTCTGCCCAATACATAAATTGTGGGTACACGTTAGAAATCTCATCGAGGCGGTTCTAATGAGTACCAACAAGCTATATTTTAGAACAGAAAAAAGAAAAGTAAGTAAGTATTCAGACACCTTATTAGTCAGAGGTGGGCAAAAACCGGAGTACCTGGAGAAATACCACCAGACCTTCCATTGCAAAACTTGAGCACTGGTCATTACATAACAAGAACAGGACTATACAAATACATGTACATTGTACATTTTACCGCAAAAAAAAAAAAAAAACACAAAAATTTTAAGATGAAAATTGATATCTTTCTTATTTTTGCCCAATATATAAATTGTGGGTACACGTTTGAACCGTCTCATCGAGGTGGTCCTATCACAAGCTTTTTTTTCAAAACAGAATAATAAAAATAAGTGAGTATTCTGACACCTCACCATACTGGCTCTAAAATTTGAACAAGTATGTATAATTTACCATCCGCTGTTGTGTCTTAAAATTGCTGGATGAGTGGAGAACAGTGTAGACCCTGATGAGACATGGCTTTCTGGGTATGAATTTCAACAAGAGTGACTTTTAACATTGATGTGGCATGAATATGCCATCATTACCCACTTTAATTCAAGGCAATGTTGTGGTTCTATGGGCATAAGCCTGATGAGAAAAAAATTCTTTCATGAGGAATCCATATTTGAAATTTCAAAACCCTAGCATACATGGTTCAAAAGTTATGTTATGCATCACAAAGCATACAATGTACGAATGCTCAAATTTACAAGGCGGTACCTCATGAAGTAATTTTCGGAATTTATTCAGAAGTTAAACAGGTCAACTACTCCTCACTATCAAAACAAGCTTAAGGGGAATGGGAACACCTGGCAGATTTTTCTGCTATTTTTCAAAGGGAGACAACTTTCGGGACTTCTGTTCGCTTTTCTATAAGCCCTGTTTCACTGAAAAAGGGGTCGACTCCTAAAGGAAAGAATTTGCTCCTCAGGAGCAAATTCTTTCCTTTAAGGGTTGACCCCAATTGTCATGAGAGATAAAAATACCATATTCGACCTATTTACCGCACCGTGCGCTTAGTTTTTTCAAAATCGTATGAAAATATTGTGGTGAAAAATCTACCTAATAAGCGCACACTCAATACGAAAAAAATATGAAAAAGAAGCTTCCGATATGATTATTTTATAGAGTTGAATTTCAGCATAGGGGTTCACCACATATACATATGATTGTTTGGGTCAAAGATGCAGCAAAACTCAATATGAATTTGTTTGGAGGTTACTGTAAAGTGTGCGCTTGTGTATTTTTCCAGAAAAAGCTTGAGTGTGCGCTTATAGGAGCATGTGCGGTAAATAGGTCGTATACAGTACTTTTGAAGAGCTGCCTCCCCTGAGTTGTGTATCCATTTTTCTAAAGCTGTAGAGTGCAATTTTAAAAAAGTTTGCAAGATGATGCAGCAGATAAAATAAACAAACAACATTTTCAGTTCCGTTTTCTCTGGCATGTTAAGGATCAATTTGCCCATTGAATGACCTACGAAATGCACATATAGTATCACCTGTATTTTTTTTTTTTTTATTTGTTTGTTTTGAGGTTTATGTCCCCATCAACACTGTAAAGGTCATTTTTGGAGACATTGCTTCCAATTTTGTGGGACTTTTACCCGATACTGAGATGAAATGACATCTCAAGCCCTGCCGCCCAATGAAACCAATAGATTTATAAGCATGGACGGTCCCCCTCCCACCGTGGTTCCTGGACAGGCTTAGATCCTCTAAGCGGTTTACCATTTCTAGTGTGCGGGCCAGATTCAGCTCTGTGTGGAAGCATCATGCAGCCCATATATTTTTTCAAGCCCCTATGGGTGGGGACCGAAACAGGTCAACTACTCCTCACTATCAATACAAGCTTAAGGGGAATAGGAACACCTGGCAGATTTTTCTGCTATTTTTCAAAGGAAGACAACTTTCGGGACTTCTGTTCGCTTTTCTATAAGCCCTGTTTCACTGAAAAAGGGGTCGACTCCTAAAGGAAAGAATTTGCTCCTCAGGAGCAAATTCTTTCCTTTAAGAGTTGACTCCTATTGACAAGGGAGACAAAAAATTTAGACTGACTTTAAGAGAATGGGAACAAGTGACAGATTTTTCTGCTATTTTTCGAAGGGAGATAACTTTCGGGACTTCCTGTTCGCTTTTCTATGAGCCCTGACCCACAGAAAAAGGGGTCTACTCTTAAAGGAAAGAATTTGCTCCTCAGGAGCAAATTCTTTCCTTTAAGGGTTGACCCCAACTGCCATGAGAGACAAAAATACTTTTGCAGGTGCTGCCTCCCCTGAGTTGTGTATCCATTACTCTAAAGCTGTAGAAAAAGTTTGCAAAAAGATGCAGAAGATAAAAATTTTCAGTTCCGGTTTTTCTGGCATGTTAAGGATCAATTTGCCCATTGAATGACCATAGTAGCACCTGTATTTTTTTTTAATTTGTTTGTTTGTTTTGAGGTTTAACGTCCCTGACAACACTGTAAAGGTCATTTTGGATACATTGCTTCCAATTTTGTGGCACTTTTACCCGACACTGAGATGAAATGACATCTCAAGCCCTGTCGCCCAATGAAACCAATAGGGTTTATAAGCATGGACGGGCCGACTCGCACCGCTTTGCTTGGGCAGGCTCTAAGCGGTTTACCAGTACTCATGTGCGGGTCGGTTTCAGCTCTGCATGGGAGCATCATGCAGCCCATTTATTTCTTCAAGCCCTGATGGGTGGGGGCCGAGTTACACCTGTATACCATCAGGATTTAAATCCTACCTTTATATGTCCATATGGTTCAAACTCCCATTTCTTTGACCTATCAAGTGCAGGCGTATTAATACCTTTTGGTATATAAATGCTCTCCGTGAGACAACAAATATCTTCCAATGGCCGCTGAATACCTAAATACACAACACCCAATCACGTAACATCCATTTATATAACTCAAGATACAGTAGAACTTCAATGGCTCGAACACCGATGGCTCATTTACCATGGCTGAGTCGAACCCGTTTTTGAGTCCCCAGAGAATTCTACTGCATAAGAAGTAGTCTGGGATAATTAAGGCGATTTTCGAATTTTAACTTGCAAATGAAAGCTGTGTGTACTCATTAGAATCGCCTCGATGAGGCGATTCTAATGAGTACACACAGCATTTTTATTATAGAACACTCAAAAGATGTCCCAAAATTAACCCCGTCATGCTTCTTGGCAGTAACCCTCAATGGCTCGAACAACCCCTATCTCGAACAGATTTTCGTGGTACCAAAGGTGTTCGAGCCATTGAAGTTTGACTGTATTGGAAAATAATGAGGATAATTAAACAATATTTTTTTCTAATTCTTCAAAAAACATGTTCTGGGTATTTGATTCCATCACGTGAACAAGTCTGTGTAATGAGTTCCCCACTCAACCCCACTTTATATAGAGAAAACTTGGGTTACAGGGGGAAAAAACATTTTTCATCGGCCCCCGCCCCTTGGGGCTTGAAGAAATAGATGGGCTGCATGATGCTTCCACGCAGAGCTGAAACTGACTGCACAAGAGTGCTGGTAAACCGCTTAGAGCATCTAAGTCTACCCAGGCAAAGCAGTGCGAGTCGACCGTCTATGCTTATAAACCATATTGGTTTCATTGGGCGACATGACTTAAGATGTCATTTCATCTCAATGTCCGTTAAAAGTCCCACAAAATTGGAAGCAACGTCTCCAAAATGACCTTTACAGTGTTGACTTGGACATTAAACCTCAAATCAAACAAACAAACCATTTTTCTTATTGCTACTCTGAGACATAGGTTGTGGGTACTCGTTAGGACGGCCTCAATGAGGCTGTTCTAACGAGCACCCACAACCTATGTTTGCATTATTAATAAGAAAAATATCACAGATTTTCATCAGAAAAATAATCATTTTGGAGATGTGAAAAAATGCACTTTGTTGCATGGGTATATGTAATTGCAATGCTAACGCGTACCCAAAACATGTTTTTGATGACGCTGAAGGAAAATTATCGCTTACATATCCTTGATACTCCCACCTAACCCAGAGCAAAGCCTTTATATGAGCAAGCTGAATAAACATACATACATAACAAGCAATTATAAAAGCAAGCAAAATACAAAGAGAAGCATCTATATAACAGTATAACACTTTCGGGATATCTGTTTTCAATTTTTTTTACCCAAAACAGCCTACTTATCCCCCAAAATGAGATTCAGCTATCCCAATTCTAATTCATTTTTTTATTCTGTTTTGTTTTAGAGTTCTACCACACAAAAACCTCTTTATAACTGGAGTAAACTGTATCTCTAAGAGCAGACTCCTTTTTCAGTATGGTTCATTTTGTAGCAAAGCAAACAAGAAGTCTGCAATAGTTGTCTCCCTTGTACAAAAAATGGCGGGAAATGTGTCGGCTGCAACAATTCCTCAAAACAGCTGAATTGATTTTAATCTGGTTCCCAGCGATAGTGTTATATAGAGACTGTGGCGTAAGATGAAAGAACCAGGATGTAGATGAGTTTGTTCCCGCTAAACTATTTCTTTTGACATACGGCTTACAGTGAAGGCACATGGCTTGCTTAGCTACTCTGTCAAAATGTAACCCTAGCCATCCGTTTGAAGAGGCTTTGCACCAATTGCTGTAAAGACACCTGTCAGACTGCACAGATATGCAGGCTGGTCGGATTTTTACTGGGTACACATGTCATAAGGTACAACATTTTTACCTAACAGTTTAGCTAACCAGCATAATCCTTGGCAGGTTTATACATATGCAGTTCACCAGATCATGGCGCATTCTTTCACTAGCAACTGATAACTGCTCTTTTCAAATCAGCTTTAGGGAGAGATTGACATAAGAAAATGTTTCATGATCAATCTCCACAAAGGAATGTAATCAACCCCAAAGGGATCAAAGCTAGAACCTCCTGAACACCAGTCAGATGTGCACCTGACAAAGCAACCGAGGCCTGCAATTAACCCACAACATGCCAATCATGACAATTGTCATCTGCTTTGCCGTCTGCCGGTTACCATAAAAGTCATTTTTGCAAACAGTGTGGACCCAGATCAGACTGCTCCCGTCGGAGCAGTCTGATCTGGGCCCACACCATTTGCCTGTGTCCAAAATATTTTTTAAAAATTTGCAAAATAATTCAGCAGAGGACATAAGCAGCAGACATTTTCAGATGTAATTTTTCTCGGCCTCTTAAGGGTTAAAAGAAGGAAGATAGGGAAGAAGAAATGAAGAATGAATATGGAGCAACAGAAGAAATAAAAATACCCATCCCCCCCCCCCTTCTTCTATCCATACCTACAATAAGGACAGCAGGTTTTGCCCAACTGTAAGCCAGTATCATTTTCATGCCGTGACACTGAAAAACGAGCCGGGGCACAGCCTTTCCTACAATTTAAATGTGCGCCCAGCGAAGACTCAGATCAGCCTGCGCATCCGCGCAGTCTGATCAGTCTCCACTGTGCACTCTAAGGACAGCAAAGGGCCCAATGCTCCTTCATGCAGCAACAGAAGTCTCTGGTCAGACTATATGGATACGAAGGCTGATCTGATTTTTCGCTGATCCCACATGTAAATTGTAGGAAATGCTGTGCCTCAGCTCAAATGCACATTCAACAAACCCATCTTCATCAAAGTAGAAATAAAAGCTATCAAATGAGCCTCCTCACTATGAAACTTTTTTGGCCATTTACGAACAGTAAGGGTACTGATCAGCCTACTCAACTGCACAGTTTGATCTGCACCTTATTGATTGGACTGCAGGCTTTGCCCAACTGTAATTCAGCAGACGACATGAGCAGACGACATTTTCAGATGTATACGACATGAGCAGACGACATTTTCAGATGTATCTGAAAATGTCGTCTGCTCATGGCGTCTGCTGAATTACAGTTGGGCAAGGCTGATCACTCTCACTTCTATATCTAACAAGATAAATGCCTTATGGGAAGGTTTTTCAAAATAACTGTTAACCAGAAGACAAACCTGTCAGACGCCACTTGCCAAATGTCTGCCTGCCAGCACATTGCATTTTTAAAAATGATGATTTTTTAAAAGCCCAAACATAAATTCAGACCCTGTGAAGCTGAGTAGGCCTGTTTGTGTCTTACATGGTTTGCAAATCCAGTACCAGAGGTGTGTTCAACAAGGCGGGTGCTCATCGAGTGCTCATTCGGTAGGCAACAAAGTGAGCACTCAGCAGGTACCCGCCTTTTTTTTAAGTACCTCTGGCTTTCTCATGAAGGGGCTCAAATAAGCCATGCCACAGAACAGTATTAAGGGGAATGGAAACACCTGGCAGATTTTCCCGCCATTTTCCAAAGGGAGACAACTTTTGGAACTTCCTGTTCGCTTTTCTATAAGCCCTGTCCCACTGAAAAACGGGGTCTACTCTTAAAGGAAAGAATTTGCTCCTCAGGAGCAAAATCTTTCCTTTAAGAGTTGACCCCTATTGATATGGGAGACAAAAAGAGGGCCATGATGGCCCTGGATCGCTCACCTGATCCATAGAGTAAGAAGTGGGCTGCGGGGAGGGCCATTATTGACCCAAGGGCTATAATGTGCATAATGTTGAGGGAGGTCTAAAAAGGTGAAGCTTCATACCAAATATCAACAAAGGCTATAATATGAACAATCTTGGCAAAGGTCCACTAGATGAAGCTACACACCAAATATCAAAGATCTGGGCCTTGCGGTTTCAGAGAAAAAGATTTTTTTAAAGATATTCCCTATATAAGCCTATGGAAAACCAAATGGCCCCGGGGCAGAGGCATTTTTGGCCTCAGGGCTATAATTTAAACAACCTTGATAGAGGTCCACTAGATGAATCTTCACATCAAATATCAAATACCTAGGCCTTTAGGTTTCAGAGAAGGAGATTTTTCAAGATTTTCCCCATATAAGTCTATGTAAAACCAAAGGGCCCCAGAGCTTGGGCATTTTTGGCTCCAGGGCTATAATTTGAACAATCTTGGTACACGTCCACAAGATGAAGCTTCATACCCAATATCCAAGACCTGGGCCTTGCGGTTTCAGAGAAGAAGATTTTTAAAGACTTTCCCTATATAAGTCTATGTAAAACCAAAGGGCCCCAGGCGGCCTGGGGGCATTTTTGGCTCCAGCACTATAATTTGAACAATCTTGGTAGGGGTCCACTAGACGAAGCTTCATACCAAATATCAAAGACCTGGGCCTTGCGGTTTCAGAGAAGAAGATTTTTAAGTTTTCGGTGAAAAAAAATCTAGTTTTGGCTCCTGTGACCTAGATGTGCAATGGACTGGAACCATGTGAACAACTTTGAAAGGGGGCCACCTAAGGATCATTCCTGTGAAGTTTGGTCAAAATCCGATCAGTTGTTTAGGAGGAGATGTCATTTGAAGAATTGTTTACGGATGCACGCACGCACAGACGGACGAAAAGTGATCACAAAAGCTCAACGCATCACTACGTGACAGGTGAGCTAAAAATAATTTTGCAGGAGTTGCCTCCCTTGATGGTGTTCCCATTCCCCTTAAAAGCAAGCACTGCATCACAATATGGACTGCCCTCTTTTCTCTTACCCGTATTCTACCATAGGGTTCAAATTCCCATTTTTTGGACCTATCAAGGGCCGGAGTATTTATCCCTTTTGGGATGTAAATACTCTCTGTCAAATTACAGATATCTTCTAGAGGTCTTTGTATACCTTTAAAAACAACATCCAGATTATTACATAATACTTATCAGTGGGTTAACAATGAGGAACCATAAAATTACTAAATTTTAATACAGACATGAACAGAACTTTGTAAGTCTCGAGTGAGTGAGTGTTAGCGTTTTACGTCCCACCAACAGCTAGGTCATACGGAGACAGGACATCGGTTTAAAGACTCATCCGAAAGTCTGGAGAAGCCCGGGATCGATCCTGCGATCCCTGGTTTACAAGGCGAGTAGCGTAACCACTACACCACGGAGGCTTCTGTGTAAGTCTCGAGCAACACATACCGTTCATAGCATAAAATTAATACATTATCATGTGATGTCTCATTTAAGAACGTAATAACGCCATGGATTAAATTCACGAATTTAAGAATGAAATAAACCATGAATTAATTTCGAAGTCCATTAGTGAATTAAATATGCAAAACTGGTTGGAACGCCCCGTAATATTTCACGCATGACATCCTAAACAACATCGCAATTACTAATGGCGGAATGTTGACATTTTTTTTGTAAAAATTAATAAAATGTGTTTTAAATGCCATATATAATAAATAGAATCATACCTTTGTGTTCATGTATTATTAAATCAAACCTTTGTGTTCATGTATTATTAAATTTACTAATCTCGTTGATGAAAAGGCATAAAATGCTCTGTGAAGCCTCACATTTTATCCCTTTTCCTCAACATATTTGATAAATTCAATAATACATGACCACCCATGTAAGATCCTCTTTACATATGTGTTTGAGTTTTACATCCCACCAACAGCTAAGGCCATACAGAGATGGGACGCCATTTTATAGACTCATCCAAATCTCTGGAGAAGCCCAGGATTGAACCAAAGACCCCTGGTTTATGAGGCAAGTAGCATAACCACTACACCATGGGGGCTTCTGTAAGATCCTCTTTACAATCAGTGTCTTTTGGTTGGGTTTGTTTCTGGGTTGACTGTTTGTCAACTGCTCCAGAGACACTTACTGGATTGAGTTTTTATGCTTATGTCCATGTGACCCTCACTGACTGTGCAAAGAGGTTTTGTCCTAACATTATGATAACACATCCTTTGACATATGAGCCCCGCCAAGCGAATTTGTGTCTTCGAGCATTCCATCATGAAAAATTTTAACTGCGCACAGCCATTCAGAGGGGCCAGGGATATGGCTTTCTGTCTGAAGGTTCCTCTTGATTCACTGCTTCTATTAGCGAGCAGCGAAGGTTCTGGTGAGACTGCGCGGAAGCGCAGGCTTGCCTGAACCTTCGCTGCTCGCATAGGCGATAAGTACCAAAATCGCTTGACGGGGCCCATATAGAGTACACTTTCATTTCTCCAAAATAATTGTATTTCAGATGACAATTTGCAATATCTTTCTTATTTTAACTCCAAACATAGGTTGAGGGTGCTTGTTAGAACTGCCTCATTGAATTAATTAGTTTTCTCCATTACTCCATGTTTACTCAAAAAAGAGAAATAAGTACAAAACTGATCATGACCTGTCCATGATAACTAAACTTCTGCGTCTCTGCACGTAACAAGATTTTATACATTGAAAATCCTAAAACTTTGGACTTGCTGTAATTATCCTAAAATTTTAACAAATTTGTTTAACGATCCACCAAGGAGTCCAAAAATTACAGACAATAGTGCAAGCAGTGTAGTCCCTGCTCAGACTGCTCCTGATCTGGGTCTGCACTATTTGCTTAGGCATGTCTATCCCAATACTTAGGTTCATTAACCCATTTTGTACCAGAAACCCCAAAACAGTTACCTTGGCAAACAGTGCAGGCCCAGATCTGACGCCGCATTCTGCGGCGTCTGATCAGGGCCTACACTAAAAGTAAAAACTTCAGCTATTTTAAAAATAAATTTTAAAGAAAACACAACCTGTCACCCCTAAATTTTGAAATGGACTTCTGCTGTATATAAGCTGGAAGATTCCACTTGGTATGAAAAGGGTTAACCCTTGTCCTGCTGAGCACGGATATGCCTTATCTTTCAAACAATGTAGATCCAGATAAGATGGCCTCTGAAGAAGCCATATGATCAGTATCTACATTGTTTGTCATTGAGATTGTGAATTTGTTGCAATAATTTGCATGAAGTAATCTGATTGGTTGATAATCAGTAGTAGGTGTGGCAGATTAAAATATTCAGCAGGACAAGGGTTAAGGTACATGTAATACACTATAAAAACATTAATTACTGGCATTTTGAAAAATGAGCAATTTAACCCTTGTCATGCTGAATATTTAAATATGTCACACCCACCACTGATTATCAGCCAATCAGATTACTTGATACAAATTACTGCAGCAAATTCATAAACTGGATGTCAAACAATGAAGATCCTGATCAGATGGCTTCTTCAGAAGCCATCTGATCTGGATCTTCACTGTTTCAAAGGTAAGGCATATCCGGGCTCAGCAGGACAAGGGTTAAATTACATGCTCACACGAGTTGAGTAAGCAAAAAGTTTGATACCCTTGGGGCTTGGTTTGATCCTCTATACTCACCATCAAAAATACTTCCCATAATACCAGGTCCCAGCTCCACTGACAGTGGTTTACCAGTTCTTAAGACAGGATCTCCAACAGTGACACCAGCTAGATACCGGTTAAGGTCACAATTAGTAATGTTAGCTGAATAAGCAATTTAACCTATTTAGTACCAGAAACCCCAAAACCGGTACCCTTGTGAACAGTGCAGACCCAGATTAGACGACGCAGAACGCTGTGTCTGATCAGGGCCTCCACTGTTTGCTTAAAGTTCAGTCAATTTCCAAATAAATTTTGATGAAAACACAACCTGACACCCCAAAACTTTGAAATGAACCACTGCTATATATAAGGAGGAAGATTCCATTTGGTAAAAAAAGGGTTAATCAATGATCACTTGTTTAAGGCAAATGGGTTTTCGTCCAAATTTATATTTCTGCATGATGTGTTTGTTTGTTTGGTGTTTAAAGGGTCATTTTGAACCAGTCAGTGTCTTATAGTTCTTGAGAAATAAACTAATAGCAGGCGCGACAAAAAGGATACAAGTATCTTCATAGACTTGCACTGTAGCCATGTCACCCTCTAGACGAATAATCTCTCCGACGAGTTCACTGTAGCCGACACGCACCAGCTCGTACATAGCTGATCCAGACATGTTCTGTGCTGTGACAACTGGAAATAAACAAAACCTCGATGTAAACATGAAGGTAAAACTTTAGATGTACAGTCACGGAAGAAAATAAGGCTAAGGCCCGCACACCCATGAGAACATACCATATTCAACTAACAACATGTACCACACATGCATTAATAAGTGGCTTTATCATTACAAAAACATGCCTGCGGCCTATTCAAATATATTGATAATTTTACCACCAAAAACTGAAAATTTTCTGCTCAAAAACATGATGGCCCCAGCCCATCAGGGCTTGAAGAAATAGATGGGCTGCATGATGCTTCCACACAGAGCTGAAACTAATCCACACACAAGTACTGGTATACCGCTTAGAGGATCAAAGCCTGCCCCGGCAATGCGGTGCGAGTCGGCCCGCCCATGGTTTCATTGGGCGGCAGGGCTTGAGATGTCATTTCATCTCAATGTCAGGTAAAAGTCCCACAAAATTGGAAGCAACGTCTCCAAAATGACCTTTACAGTGTTGACTTGGACATTAAACCTCAAATCAAACAAACAAAATCAAACACAAGAATTGTGGGTACTCATTAGAAACGCCTAGGCAAAGCAGTTCTAGTTCTCAATAACATAGATTGTGGGTATTCGTCAGAAACGCCTCTCCGAGGCGGTTCTAATGAGTACACACAATCTATATTTCTGAGCAGAAATGTGAAAAATAATGTATACCGTATATAATACCCCTGTAAACCCCAATTTTACTTTGGAAAAGTGTGATTTAATGGGGTCAAAATGATACAGGCATGTTTGCACAATGTTAAGTGCACATCAATTCTTTTTGACACCAGGATTTCACACTTTGCTGAAATTGAAAAAGTCCTAAATGATAACACTAAAAAATCAACTAAATGCATTATGTTTCTGTGACAAAGCGGGACAAATCACAGACTTGTCTCTTCCAACCCACTGTATACTAGTGGACCCTTCCATTGCTATATGTTGGACCAGTCCATTTGTCATTTAAAGGTGCATTATTGAGCTATCGGTAAAAAAATGCTTCCAAAAATAAAATACATATAGCCGGTATTTTTCTTTAAAACAATACAAATGAATGCATTTTATGCAAATATGCGAACAATTATGATGACAGGTAAACGAGTTTGAGAGGGATTCCCTAACTAGGTTTCAAACACTAGTTAGATCTATTTTTAGTTCGTGACAAAAATAGAATCCCCATATATGACGTTATGCGACGTTCATTTTTGGCCTTGTTTGCTTAGGCCATGCCTGAATCGGAAAAAATATGACACTGAATACCATGCCATAAGTAATGACACCCAGAGACGATACTGTCGCCATGTATGTGTAATGTGACAGATTTATTTTTAGAACAGAAATTCCGAACACATGTTCAGAGCGAAGGGTAAACACAAATGAAAACGACCATATTCACAAAGTTCTGAAGCTGTATTTGGCTCCAAAAGTGTACACATGACAAAGGAGTATGAATTGAAGAAGATGAATGCATTTTATGCAAATATGCAAACAATTATGATGACAGGTAAACGAGTTTGAGAGGGATTCCCTAACTAGGTTTCGAACACTAGTTAGATCTATTTTTAGTTCGTGACAAAAATAGAATCCCCATATATGACGTTATGCGACGTTCATTTTTGGCCTTGTTTGCTTAGGCCATGCCTGAATCGGAAAAAATATGACGCTGAATACCATGCCATAAGGAACGACACCCAGAGACGATACTGTCGCCATGTATGTGTAAAGTGACAGATTTATTTTTAGAACAGAAATTCCGAACACATGTTCAGAGCGAAGGGTAAACACAAATGAAAACGACCATATTCACAAAGTTCTGAAGCTGTATTTGGCTCCAAAAGTGTACACATGACAAAGGAGTATGAATTGAAGATAAAAACCAGAAAAAAAATTTTGAGACCCGGTTGCTCAATAATTCTCCTTTAAGGGGCATCAGGCCTATTTTTCATTTTTATTCCATTTTTGACAGAAAATCCTGTTAGCAAACAGTGCAGGCCATGATCAGACGCCGCATTCTGTATTGTCTGATCTGGGCCTGCACCGTTTGCCCAGCTACCCTTTTTAGGGGCTTTCCGCCTATAATGGATTAAGAAACTTATTGCATTTTAACATAAATGCTTCTTATGTCAACATCAGGCATGAGACTGGAGGACTGCTGAAAAAATCTGAAACCTGAGCAAAAAAATCTGAAACCCCTTTCACCCCTTCCAAAAGTGTCATTTTTACAGCTTTCAGACAAAAACAAGTAACTTTGAAAAGCACATTTAAAAACAAAAAAATCTGAAATCTGCCAAAAATCTGAAAAGTCTCATGCCTGCAACATAGGACATGATTGGTGATGATGATGATGATGATGATTTCGTGTTTAACGACGCGTCAACCCTCTTTGTGGGTCATAAGCGTCAAACGGTTAATGGTTAACGGCAACACATGATTGGTGAACATTCATATGAAATGACAAGTTCAGTAGACAATTCATATAGAATGTCAACTGTCAAGCCTAGCAGACAATTCATATGTAATGTTAATTCTTATCATGCTGTTCACGACGACCCATATCTTTGGAAACAGTGTAGATCCAGATCAGATGGCTTCTGAAGAAGCCATCTGATCAGGATCTACACTGTTTGACATTCAGTTTATGAATTTGTAGGAATAGATTACATCAAGTAATCTGATTGGTTCAAAGTCAGAAATGGGTGTGGCTAAAATGAATATTCAGCAAGAGATGGGTTAAGCTTATTTTCTCTGAAAAATAAGAAAAAACTAGAAATGCATCCATAGGACATGGATGCCCCCGCCTGAAAATATGTCTATGTTCGTATTCATCCATAGAAAGTTATTGACCGTGTTCAAGTTTTGGACCCTTTTTTCACGTTTGACCTCTAAGTATGACCTTGACCTTGTAGGTAAGGACCTTGGTTTTGTGTGAGGCAGATTGTCTCATGATGGCCAATATTTCTGCCAAATAATTTCAAAATCCATCCAGAGATAAGAAAGTTATTGACTGCGTTTAAGTTTCGGACCATTTTTTTTTTACCTTTGACCTCTAAGTATGACCTTGACCTTGGAGGTACGGACCTGGGTTTTGCACATGACACATAGTCTCATGATGGTTAACATTTCTACAAAGTAATTTCAAAATCCATCCAGAAATAAGAAAGTTATTGACTGCGTTTAAGTTTCGGACCCTTTTTTTGACTTTTGACCTCTAAGTATGACCTTGACCTTGGAGGTACGGACCTGGGTTTTGCACGTGACATGTCATCTCATGATGGTTAACATTTCTGCCGAGTAATTTTAAAATCCATCCAGAAATAAGGAAGTTATTGACTGCGTTTAAGTTTCGGATGCACGGACGGACGGACAGGGGCAACGCTATATGCCCTTTCCACCATTCTTCGAATGGCGGGGGCATAAAAATGCTTTGAAATGCTGTCTGCTAGTAGCCACTTCATGTTCACAAGTCTTTGACATGCACTCCCTTTTAAAAGCCACTTTATAAAGAGAAAAACTGGGCTTTACAGGGTATACAATATGTTGGAGATTTACGTCCCATCAACAGCTAAGGTCATACGGAGACGGGACCTTGGTTTAAAGACTCATCCGAAAGTCTGGAGAAGCCCAGGATGGATCCTGCGACCCCTGGTTTACAAGGCGAGTAGCATAACCACTACACCACGGAGGCCTCTAGGGTCTACAATATTTTGCTTATTTCTACTCTAAGATATACAAAAGTAGAGTAGTCTTTAGAACCAGCTTATGTGGGTACTCATTAGAACCACCCCAATGAGGCAGTTCTAACAAGCATGCGCAGCCTATGTTTAAAGTATCAGTAAGAAAAATATCACAAATTTTCATTCCAAAAAGGCCACTTTGAAAAAATGAAAATCTGTACTGTTTCACGCAGATCTGTTATCGTAATCATGCAAAGACACTTGAAGGTTAGATATCATGAAACATCAGATAATGTCAAAATCAGTGGACCAATTAAAATTTTGGTTTTCTTGTGCTCAAGCATTTCAGTTATTATCGCTGTGCTTTTCGAAGAAAAAGCAGGGATCAAGATTTGTTTGTATGATTTGAGGTTTAACATCCCCGTCAACACTGTAAAGATCATTTTGGAATCGTTGCTTCCAATTTTGTGGGACTTTTACCTGACATTGAGATGAAATGACATCTCAAGCTCTGTCGCCCAATGAAACCAATAGGGTTTATTAGCATGGACGGTCCACCTCGCACTGCGGTTCCTGGACAGGCTTAGATCCTCTAAGCGGTTTACCAGTACTTGTGCGGGCCGGATTCAGCTCTGCGTGGAAGCAACATGCAGCCCATATATTTCTTCAAGCCCCTATGGGCGGGGGCCAAACAGGGATCATGATCATGTATTACCCACTGTCTCCATCCATCCATAGGTCCGTCTGTAATGTCCCACCAATGCTCCTACACCATTTAATCTAGAATCTTGAAACTTTCACAGGCAAAAGACCGATGGCTAAGGACTACAGCAACATGTTCAGAATCTTGTTCTGACCCCCCACCCGGTAGGGGGTGGAGCCCAACATTGCCCAATGGCTCAAAATTTGTTTTGTTCAAACACAGTCATGTTGCATATCAAATCGAAGGTAATGAAGAATAGAATATAGTGGTGCAAAACTTTTGCCCTGGGGTTATGTCTGGGGGTCACAAGAGGTCAAAAAGTAGGATTTTTGGTCCTTTTTTTTCGATTGTCACACAATTCCTACTAGGCTTTTTGAGCTAGAATCTTGAAACTGTCACAGTTTATAGCTCTATGGATGAGGACTGAAGAAATATATTTTGATGTGACCCCCTTTGAGCAAGGAACGGGGTTGAGCCCCAGGGTTCAAAATTCTTTTTTGCACATAGTCATGTTGCATATCAAATCAAAGGTAATGAAGAGTGGAATACGGTGGCACAAAACTTTTGCCCCTGGGGCATGACTGAGGGCTACCAGAGGGCAAAAAAGTAGGATTTAGGTCCATTTTTTTCAACTCACATACAAATCCTCCTAGGCTTTTTGAGCTAGAATCATGAAATTGTCACAGTTAATAGCTCTATGGATGAGTGCTGGAGGAATGTATATGGAATTCTGATGTGACCCAACTCCTGGGGTGAGGTCACAGGTATCGGCCATATGGAAGAGGAATGGTGGAACATAATTAGAAAGTTGTAGTGACTCCCCCTTAGCGTATGGGCCAAGGGGTCAAAAATATATTTTGTAGAAACATAGTCATGTTGCATATCAAATCAAAGGTAATGAAGAGTAGAATACAGTGGGGCAAAAAAAAAAATTTTCAGGAGGCATATCTTGGGGTCACCAGAGGACAAAAAGAAGTATTTTGGGTCCTTTTAATGTGACATGATTTTCACAGCCTGGGGATATGCGATGGCTCACAATTGACTTGCTCTAGTTTCATGCAGGCAAGTGTTTCATTTCTGTATTTGTTTGATTTTTATGTTCTCAGAGTTAGAAAATCCTTCAAGCATACTCACCAAATTACTTCAACTTGTCTAAGCCATGACACTGACGACAGAACCAAGTGTGAGGAATGTGGACCAACAGGCTTCTGAACCTCAGGGACAAAAAAAACTGACAAAGAGGAACAATATGGTCCTCCGTTGTTTGTTTTGTTTGATCTGAGGTTTAATGTCCCTGTCAACACGGTGTGTGCCATTTTGGAGACGTTGCCTCCAATTTTATGGGACTTTAACCCGACATTGAGATGAAATGACACCTCAAGTCCTGTCGCCCAATGAAACCAATAGGGTTTATAAGCATGAGTCAAACTTGCACCGCTTTGCCTGGGCAGGCTTTGATCCTCTAAGCAGTTTACCAGTACTTGTGTGTGGTTGGTTTCAGCTCTGCATGGAAGCATCATGCAGCCCATCTATTTCTTCAAGCCCCAGTGGGCAGGGGCAGAGGTCCTAAGTTGTGTGCCATCAGCTATAAATTCTGATCTAGGATTCAGTGAGAGTCATTCACATCAAGATAATTAACCCTTGTCCTGCTGAGCCCGGATATGCCTTATCTTTCAAAAAATGTAGATCCAGATCAGATGGCTTCTGAAGAAGCCATCTGATCAGGATCTACAATGTTTGTAATTCAGATTGTGAATCTGTTACAATAATTCTCATCAAGTAATCTGATTGGATAATAATCAGTAAGTGGTCTGGCATATTTAAATATTCTGCAGGACAAAGATTAACAATTCTGTGTCATAAACAGTTTCTGACACACTTGTTAACTTGATATGAAAGACAACAAGAGGGCCATTATGGCCCTTGATCACTCACCAGATCCATAGAGTAACAAGTGGGCCCCGGGGAGGGTCATTGTTGACCCCAGGGCTATAATGTGCATAATGTTGAGGGAGGTCTCAAAAGGTGAAGGTTCATACCAAATATCAACAAAGGCTATAATCTGAACAATCTTGGCAAAGGTCCACTAGATGAAGCTACACACCAAAGCCTTGCGGTTTCAGAGAAGAATATTTTTTTAAAGATATTCCCTACATAAGTCTATGTAAAACCAAATGGCCCCGGGGCGGAGGCATTTTTGGCCTCAGGGCTATAATTTAAACAATCTTGATAGAGGTCCACTAGATGAAGCTTCACCAAATATCAAAGACCTGGGCCTTGCTGTTTCAAAGAAAAATATTTTTCAAAGATTATCTCTATGTAAGTCTATGTAAAACCAAAGGGCCCTGGGGCTATAATTTTAACAATCTTGGTAAAGGTCCACTAGATGAAGCTCCATACCAAATATCAAAGACATGGACCTTGCAGTTTCAGAGAAGAAGATTTTTAAATATTTCCCTATATAAGAATAGGTAAAACCAAAGGGTCTCAGGGCGGAGCATTTTTGGCCCCCCGAGCTATAATTTGAACAATCTTGATAGAGGTCTACTAGATGAAATTTCACACCAAATATCAAAGACCTAGGCCCTTTTGGTTTCACAGAAGAAGATTTTTAAAGATTTTCCCTACATAAGTCTATGTAAAACCAAAGGGCCCCGAGGTGGGGGCATTTTTTGTCTCAGGGCTATAATTTGAACAATCTTTGTAGAGGTCCACTAAATGAAGCGTCATACCAAATATCAAAGACCCAGGCCTTGTGGTTTCAGAGAAGATTTTTCAAGATTTTCTCTATGTAAAACCAAACGGCCCCGGAGCGGGGGCATTTTTGGCCCCAGGGCTATAATTTGAACAATCTTGGTAGGGGTCCACAAGATGAAGCTTCATACCAAATATCAAAGACATGGGCCTTGCGGTTTCAGAGAAGGAGATTTTTAAAGATTTTCCCTATGTAAAACCAAACGGTCCTGTGGCTGGGGCATTTTTGGCCCCAGCACTATAATTTGAACAATCTTGGTAGGGGTCCACTAGATCGAGCTTCATTCCAAATTGCAAAGACCTGGGCCTTGCGGTTTCAGAGAAGATTTTTGAAAGATTTTCCCTATATAAGCCCATGTAAAACCAAAGGGCCCCTGGGCGGGGACATTTTTGGCCCCAGCACTATAATTCGAACAATCTTGGTAGGGGTCCACTAATTAAAGCTTCATACCAAATATCGAAGACCTGGGCCTTGCGGTTTCAGAGAAGTAGATTTTTAAAAAATTTCCCTATCTAAGCCCATGTAAAACCAAAGGGCCCCGGGTGGGGGCATTTTTGGCCCCAGCATTATAAATTGAACAATCTTGGTAGGAGTCCACTAGATGAAGCTTCATACCAAATATCAAAGACCTGGGCCTTGCGGTTTCAGAGAAGTAGATTTTTTAAGTTTTCGGTGAATAAAATCTATTTTTGGCTCCGGAACCATTTGAACAACTTTGAAAGGGCACCACCTAAGGATCATTCCTGTGAAGTTTGGTCAAAATCCGATCAGTGGTTAAGGAGGAGATGTCGTTTGAAGTAATTGTTTACGCACGGACCCACGCACGCACGACAGACAAAAAGTGATCCCAAAAGCTCACCTGGTCACTACGTGACAGGTGAGCTAAAAACACAATTGAAAAATCCAATCACATGTAATATTGAGAAAAGTGGAATTTACTTTGGAAGATATTCTCAGGAACCTTGGGAAGCAGAATTCTGTGTCCAGGGATGAATAAATCAAGACTGGGATGCATAAAAATCCCCTTAGGTGCATCAATAGATGCACTTTCTTCCGCATTTGTACAAATTTAAAAACTATCCATCACTAAAAAAAGACATATAAAACATGTATTTTTCATCCTTGTTCAAAGAAGACAAATTATTTCTAAAATAATTCTGTCTCCATTATCAACAGGAGTCAACTTTTAAAGGCAAGAATTTAATTCCATAAAAATCCAAAAAATTTGGACACCTTAAGGACTTACATGTACTATAATTCTCTTAAAATTTTAACAAACATGATCTAACAAGGAGTCCAAAAAGTGCAGACAGAATGGCAAACAGTGTAGACCCTGATCAGACTGCTCCTTCAGGAGCAGTCTGATCTGGGTATGCACTGTTTGCTTATACCTATCTGTCCCAATACTTAGAATCATTACAGTACTAAGGTTCAAATTCCTTTGTTAAAGGGTTGATCTATTTCTCTGAGTGACTGACAGTATCCAATCAAGGGCTGCACAAAATGTGCCAGCACTGCTTTAACCGGAATAAAATCTGTGTTGCAGACTGTACATGTATGTGAAAAGCCTCATCTGGTCCCGATACAGCACACATAAAGCCTCATCTGGCCCAGATATAGCATACACATAAATCCTCACCAGGCCCAGATACAGCATACACATGAAGCCTCACCTGGCCCAGATACAGCATACACATGAAGTCTCACCTGGCCCTGATACAGCATACACATAAAGCCTTACCTGGCCTGGATACAGCATACACGAAGCCTCACCTGGCCCTGATACACCATACACATAAAGCCTTACCAGGCCCGGACACAGCATACATATAAAGCCTCACCTGGCCTGGATACAGCATACACATAAAGCCTTAACTGGCCCAGATACAGCAAACACATAAAGCCTTACCTGGCCCAGATACAGCATACACATAAAGTCTCATCTTGCCCGGATACAGCATACACATAAAGCCTTACCTGGCCCAGATACAGCATACACATGAAGCCTCACCTGGCCCGGATACAGCATACACATAAAGCCTTACCTGGCCCAGATACAGCATAAACATAAAACCTTACCAGGCCCCTATACAGCGTACACATAAAGCCTCACCTTGCCCGGATACAGCATACACATGAAGCCTCACCTGGCCCGGATACATCATACACATGAAGCCTCATCTTGCCCGGATACAGCATACACATAAAGCCTTACCAGGCCCCTATACAGCGTACACATAAAGCCTCACCTTGCCCAGATACAGCATACACATAAAGCTTCATCTTGCCCGCATACAGCATACACATGAAGCCTCACCTGGCCCGGATACAGCATACACATAAAGCCTCACCTGGCTCAGATACACCATACACATAAAGCCTCACCTGGCTCAGATACAGCATACACATAAAGCCTCACCTGGCCCGGATACACCATACACATAAAGCCTCACCTGGCCCGGATACAGCATACATGTACAAATAAAGCCTCACCTAGCCCAGATACACCATGCACATAAAGCCTTACCTGGCCCAGATACAGCATACACATATCCAAATAATGATTCTTTCTCTGCATCTCTGATCTTAGGCAAAGCCTTCGTTCTTTCCATTCCACCAGCCTGAAATTAAGATTTACTTCATTTATATACATGTAACTATGGATGAGGCGGTGTTACTGTTTGTTTGTTTGATTTGAGGTTTAACGTCCCCGTCAACACTGTAAAGGTCATTTCGGAGACGTTGCTTCCCATTTTGTGGGACTTTTACCCGACACTGAGATGAAATGACATCTCAAGCCCTGTCGCCCAATGAAACCAATAGGGTTTATAAGCATGGACGGACTGACTGGCACCGCTTTGTCTGGGCAGACTAAGATCCACTAAGCCGTTTACCAGTACTCATGTGTGGGTCGGTTCCAGCTGTGCGCGGAAGCATCATGCAGCCCATCTTTTTCTTCAAGCCCCAATGGGCGGGGCCGTATTCCATTTGTTACAAAAAGGGTTAATATACATGTAGCTTCAGACGAGGCGGTGTAAATCAATAAGGATAATTAACCCTTGTCCTGCTAATCCCGGATATGCCTTATCTTTGGAACAATGTAGATCCAGATCAGATGGCTTCTGACAAAGCCATCTGATCAGGATCTACATTGTTTGCTATTCAGATTGTGAATTTGTTGCAATAATTTGCATCAAGTAATCTGATTGGCTGATAATCAGTGGTGGGTGTGGCATATTTAAATATTCAGCAGGACAAGGGTTAATGGATAATTTTTCTTATTTCTTGTTAGAAAAGTATGTTGTGGGTACTTGCTACAATCACCTAAATGAATACAAGAACCAACAACATATGTTTCAAGCGAGAACTAAGAATAACAAGAAAGCATGCAAATGTGTGTGGCTGAAAAACTCCAGTTTTATACATGAACATTGATCCCGACCTGACGGAGAATATTGTAATACAATCCCGAGTCGGTTGTTTTTTCATCTGTCGTGTCAACTTCCAGTATAAATTGTCTTGGTTTTTTATTGTTGACACATTACCATGCGACGAAAAGATAGACATAGGTGACGTTGTCAGTGAGCTAGGCCTTCTGCTGACTGAAGTGTCGCAGGTGGTCTGTTTTTGGATTCACATTGTGAATGCCGACTTCAGAGCAACCGGTCCGAACGAAAAATAAAACATAAATGTAAGAGGTGAATGGCTGACGATTCATGCCAGTTGCTCCTCGGTAATGCTTGGTCATTATGAGCAGAAGCAATGAACCATTATGAGCATTACCGAGGAGCAACTGGCATGAATCGTCAGCCATTCACCTCTTACAATAACAAGAAAGCAGTCTGAGGGACAGCCAAATCAACCAACACACTTTAATATCAAGGCTCAAGGCTTTGAGTTGGCATGGTTTATTTATGACTTCTTAAGGGGTATTTCACCAAAGTTTAATGCAAATCCTTCCAGGGGTAAAGGAGATATGGAACTGACACAAAATTCAAAGTTTCAAACTGGTGACCTTCACCTGTGACCTGGACCTTCAGTTGGCATGGTTTATCAATGGGTTCTGCACATCAGCTCACTGAGGGGGATTATATTTCACCAAAGTTTAATGCAAATCCTTCCAGGGGTAAAGGAGATATGGAACGGACACAAAAATCAAAGTTTCAAACTCATGACCTTCAACTGTGAAGTTGACCTTGAGTCAGTATGGTTTATTTATGTGTTATGCACATCAGCTCACTGAGGGGGAATATTTGACCAAAGTTTAATGAAAATCCTTTGAAGGGTAATGGAGATATGGAACAGACACAACATTCAAAGTTTCAAACTTTAACTTGTGACCTTCAAATGTGACCTAGACCTGGATTCAGTCATGACAGACAAACAATTTGTAACATCGACTAACGGACTGGTCACAATCGTTGCCCCCAAAACCCATGGGAAGAAACCAAACCAAGTAAAGTGCAAAGTGATACAAGAACAATGAAACGTAAAAATAAGAAGACAGTGACAGTGACGGTCATGCCATATTCCCTAATGTGCCAGAGAAACACACAATCTCCGTGTTCATTACATGTTTTAATGTTGTTTTTGAAATTGTTTCTCAATTATGTGCTATATGTTCATTATCTCCATGTTCATGACATGTTCCTTTTAGTGCTGGTTTAGATATATTTCTCTCGTATGTAAAGGAATATGACATGAAGCGTGTACCATTTCTCAATGTTGGGAAGCCTGGTGGGGTAGGGACATTTGTTTTGTTTGATTTGTGGTTTAACATCCCATTCAACACTGTAAAGGTAATTTTGGAGATGTTGCTTCCAAATTTGTGGGACTTTTACCCGACATTGAGATGAAATGACATCTCAAGTCCTGCTGCCCAATGAAATCAACAGGGTAGGGGCAGTCATGTCATATTCCTTCATATACCGGTGAAATAAATCGCCTTTTGCATTAATTCATGCTTAGTGTGCGTTATGATTATCCTTCAAACATATC
The DNA here is from genome assembly GCA_963580285.1 of Lucinisca nassula. Classification (NCBI taxonomy): domain Eukaryota; kingdom Metazoa; phylum Mollusca; class Bivalvia; order Lucinida; family Lucinidae; genus Lucinisca; species Lucinisca nassula. The sequence goes on along the minus strand of OY757019.1, from coordinate 52,112,686 downwards.
ATACAGTATGTTCTTTACAGGGCATGTGTTTGTGTGTAAATACTTTTTTGTTTATGTTGATGCAGTTTTAATCCGGCGGCACATAACGCCAAAATATCGTATCAACGTCAATGCGAAAATTTGCCATCGCATTGAGGTTAAGATGACGTTATTTCACTGAGTGCTCGAAGGGAGAATACAAAGCTATATGACTGGTGTTAAGCTGTTACAGAGGATAGATCAAAGGACAAATATTAAATTGATAGAATATGTATTCTGTTCTTTTTAAATACAACCCAGTAAAAATCTTGTTGCGAAAGGTATATCGCCACATTCCCCTATTCAAATATATTGAAAATATTACAACCAAATAGAAAACAAAAATGGTATTTTTTGTATATAAAATCTGACATTTTTTCATATTTCTGCTCAAAACATAGATTGTAGGTACTTGTTAGAACCGCCTGGGGGTACTCTGTTTTTAGACAGAAATAAGAAAAATATTGTTTAAACCCTGAAACCCCAGTTGAAGTTTTTATACAATAAAACCTGTCTTAGTGGCCACCTCTATTAAGCAAGCAACCTGTCTTAAGCAAGCAGGCAGTGAGTTCCCAAAAATGGAAAATGCATTAAAATTCACATGTGTTAAGCAAGCACCTGTCTTAAGCAAGCACTATTTGAATATCCCATAGGTGGCTGCTTAACACAGGTTGGACTGTACTAGCTCAGACCTTATTAGCTGTCTGGTCTGGTGCTATAACAGTTACCTAGGCACTGTTCAAAGTTCTCTTTGATAAATAAACATTTTGAGAGACCTGTTGCTATTCACCATATTTGCATTATTTGCTGGTTCCCAGCTTGCACATTGTCAATGTTGGAAAAACAGGTAACCAGGCCCCCCTGACCTTTGAAGGTCAGGGGGGTCTGGTTTCCTGTTTTTCCAACACTGATAACCTTCAAACTAGGAACCAGCAGATAATGCAAATACATATTATGGACTAATCTTCTTGAAAAAATGTCAAAAACAGGTTCCAAAAATAGTATAGACGGTATTAGGAATTCAGTTTATAACGTCATTCTTGTGCAAAGCACTGGCTGTCAATTGAAACGGGCATCGCTATTCAAATATATTGGCAGAACTTAAAATGCTAACACTATTAAGACATTTTGAGAGAAAATATACCCGTTTACATTGAAATAATGCCTCGAGAAGGAAAGAACGGTAGTTTGCTTTTATTACTAAAATTCGTTTATCCTGGATCCGTTTTTAATTGACGAAAATCTCTTCGTAAATGACCCATGTCAATGGCTTGAGATACCGTTATTAATAAAACCTTACTTACAAACTAAGTTTTAGGTAACTTTTCGTTTTATTCGCTAACCAAGTATGGCCATCATATACAGACAGAACTAAGATCTATCTATCTTATCTTATCTTATCTTATCTTATCTTATCTTATCTTATCTTATCTTATCTTATCTTATCTTATCTATCTATCTATCTATCTATCTATCTAACAGACAGACCGACTGACTAACAAATGAACGGACAGTTAGACAGACAAATAAACACACTGACAGTTGAAAACAACAAATGAGTGGACTGACAGACAGACATCGTGTTAATGTTGGCTCAACGATCAGACAGATCTGCAATGTCAAACCACAGGACACTGTCACCATCAGGTCCAGTGAGTTACTTGAGCGTCTTGGCATTGAGGACCTGGACCTCATCCTGAAAGAGAGAAGGCTTTGCTGGTATGGACATGTGGAACGCTCCAATGGTGCAGTCAAGACTGCCTGTGGCATACAGGTAGGTGGAAAGCGGGGGCCAGGAAGGCCCAAGATGACCTGGAAGCAGCTAATAGAAAGAGATTGCAGAGAATGGAAGCTCTCTGCTATTGATCCTCATGATAGACAAGCCTGGAGATCTGGTGTAAGATCTGCCATGCGTGCAGCAAGCCAGCTACCTGGAAGGGGGCCCACTTATGTGGATGTTGACTCTGTACCTGCACATTAATCAACAAGATGTGTTTGTGAAACACTGATGTCCCCGGACAGCGCATGTTAAATATGAAAGCAGTATCACTAAGCAATCAAAAGGTATGGCCAATGTTCAAGTCTCGAAAAAGTAGGTCAAGGTCACAAGGTAAAAAATTATGGGAATGTTGAAAAGGTCTTGTGACATAGTATGCACATGTGAAATATGAAAGCCCTATCACTTACCAATTGAAAGTTATGGCCAATGTTAAATTTAAAAAAAAAGGTCAAACATCAAGGTAACTAGGTAAAACTAGAGTGATGACAATGTTTCTCTAAAAATAGCCATAGTGACCTTGACCGCGAAAGTAGATCTTGCTCAAGATATTATCATAAGCATCTTTTGTGTGAAGTTATATTAAAATCTGTTAATAAATGTAAGCGGTAGAGCGATGACAAAGTTTTTCTAAAAACAGCCACAGTGACCTTGACCTTAAGGTCATGACCTTGATAGTCAAAGCAACTCGAGATGTCATCATAAGAAACATTTGTGTGAAGTTCTATTAAAATCCATCAATAAATGTAGGTGCTAGAGCGATGGCAAAGTTTTTCTAAAAACAGTGACCTTGATCTTGAAAGTCAAAATCGCTCGAGATATTGTCATAAGGAACATTTATGTGAAATCATATTGAAATTGGTGAAAAAATGTAAGCGCTAGAGCAATGACAAAGTTTTTCTAAAATAGCCACAGTGACCTTGACCTTGAAAGTCAAACTCGCTCGAGGTATTTTCATAAGGAACATTTGTGTGAAGTTATATTGAAATCAGTGAAGAAATGTAGTCGCTAGAGCGATGATAAAGTTTTTTCTAAAAATATCTACAGTGACCTTGACCTTGAAAGTCTCAATCGCTTGAGATATTGTCATAAGGAACATTTGTATGAAGTTATATTGAAATCGGTGAAGAAATGTAAGCGCTAGAGCGATGACAAAGTTTTTCTAAAAATAGCCACAGTGACCTTGACCTTGAAAGTCGAACTTGCTAGAGATATTGTCATTGGGAACATTTGTGTGAAGTTCTATTGAAATAGGTAAAGAAATGTAGTCGCTAGAGTGATGACAAAGTTTTTCTAAAAATAGCCACAGTGACCTTGACCGTGAAAGTCGAAATCGATTGAGATATTGTCATAATGAATATTTGTGTGAAGTTATATTGAAATCAGTGAAGAAATGTAGGCGCTAGAGCGATGACAAAGTTTTTCTAAAAATAGTCACAGTGACCTTGACCTTGAAAGTGGGACTCGCTAGAGATATTGTCATAAGGAACATTTGTGTGAAGTTATATTGAAATTGGTGAAAAAATGTAAGCACTAGAGCAATGACAAAGTTTTTCTAAAAATAGCCGCAGTGACCTTGACCTTGAAAGTGGAACTCGTTCCAGGTATTGTCATAAGGAACATTTTATGTGAACATATTTTGAAATCAGTGAAGAAATGTAGTCGCTAGAGCGATGACAAAGTTTTTCTAAAAATTGCCACAGTGACCTTGACCTTGAAAGTCCAAATCGCTCGAGATATTGTCATAAGGAACATTTGTGTGAAGTTATATTGAAATCGGTGAAGAAATGTAAGCGCTAGAGCGATGACAAAGTTTTTCTAAAAATAGCCACAGTGACCTTGACCTTGAAAGTGGAACTCGTTAGAGACATTGTCATAAGAAACATTTGTGTGAAGTTATATTGAAATCGGTGAAGAAATGTTAGCGCTAGCGCGATGACAAAGTTTTTCTAAAAATAGCCACAGTGACCTTGAGGCCATTACCTTGAAAGTAGAATTCGCTGAAGATATTTTTATAAGGAACATTTGTGTGAAGTTATATTGAAATTGGTGATAAAATGTAGGCGCTAGTGCGATGAAAAAGTTTTTTTAAAAATAGACACATTGACCTTGACGTCATGACCTTGAAAGTCGAACTAGCTCGAGATATTGTCATAAGGAACATTTGTGTGAAGTTATATTGAAATCAGTAAAGAAATGTTGGCGCTAGAGCGATGACAAAGTTTTTCTAAAATTAGCCACAGTGACCTTGACCTTGAGGGGGGGGGGGGTCTGGATGGACAAAAATTATGGTACCACTAGAAAGGTATTGTGACAAGGAGTGCACGTGTGAAATATGAAAGCCCTACTACTTACCAATCGAAAGTTATGACCAATGTTAAAGTTTATAAAAGTAGGTCAAATGTCAAGGTCAAGAATTATGGTACGACTAGAAAGGTCTTGTGACAAGGAGTGCACATGTTAAATATGAAAGCCCTAACACTTACCAATCGAAAGTTATAGCCAATGTTAAAGTTTTTAAAAAGTAGGTCAAACATCACGGTCAAGGTCACAAGGTCAAAAATTATGGTACCACTAGAAAGGTCTTGTGACAAGGAATGCACCTGTGAAATATGAAAGCCCTATCACTTACCAATCGAAAGTTATGGCCAATGTTAATGTTTTTAAAAATTTTGTAAAAAATAGGTCAAAGGTCAAGTTCAAGGTCACGAGATCAAAAATTATGGTACCACTGGAAAGGTCTTGTGATAAGGTATACACATGTAAAATATGAAAGCTCTATCTATTACCATTCAAAAGTTATGCCCAATGTTAAGGTTTTTGTAGACAGACAGACAGACAAACGGATGTTAATGTTTTTAAAAATTTTGTAAAAAATAGGTCAAAGGTCAAGTTCAAGGTCACGAGATCAAAAATTATGGTACCACTGGAAAGGTGTTGTGATAAGGTATACACATGTGAAATATGAAAGCTCTATCTATTACCATTCAAAAGTTATGCCCAATGTTAAGGTTTTTGTAGACAAACAAACAGACAGACAGACCAAAAACTATATGCCCCCGAATCTCTTAGATTCCGGGGGCATAAAAAATCCGTTGATGATGATGATGATCAACATCATGCCGTCGGCACCCACTCCAACTCAGTCCAATGTCACATGACCATTGAGAGAGAGGTTTGCTGGGCAGGCTGAACAAAAATATCAGATTTTACTGTAAAATCTTGCACTTGCGAAGGAGTGTTTCATTCTCATGCACTGAAAGGGTGTTCTATGTTTGTTTTGAATTGAATGTTCCACTGAGTCTTGATGTGTCCGAGCACTGGGCAAAGGACATCTTATTAAGCAAAGCCATATTATCGCCAAAGTTGCAACGTTCTGACGTTTCATCGACGTTGCAAAGCCAAATTCAATGCATCGCTTTGATGTAGGAACGGCGTTTTTGTCATGTTACATGTCGGTTGACATGGAGTTATTTAAAGACAAACTGTAATTTACATTCACCTACGCTCAATAATTGCTGGTACGCTAAGAGAGAGGGAGCAACATGTAGGTCATGGCACACTCAGAGAGAGGGGATCCTGTTGGGTTGTATGTACAATATATCATTAAGAGCAGTTACCTAAGATTTGCCATGAAATTTCACACCTGACAGCATATCAGTGTTTCTCCCATAATCTTACATTAGAATTCGCAAAAAGTTTAATAAAATTCCACTGTTTTACGATGTTATTAACACTTTATCTGTCCCACTGTCTTGAAGCAATACGACAGAATGACTGGTCATTGACGGCCAGGGCCTTTCCCATTCTATTTATAGAACCAGAAGTATGTCACGATAAAAAGCTGCTATATGGTGTTTTGTGGAGCTTCCATGGGCATTATTAATTGCAAACAGAATGAGGGGATGAAAAGAAAGGTCCGTTCCGGTTAGTAAACCCACCCAGCAGAATTCCTGTTGTTGAGGATCATAATTTACAGAACCAATTTGGCATCTTGTCCTCGTCCAGGAAAATTCTCATGGCTAACAGCTCATCTAGGAGGATTTAACCCTTTCCCACTCAGATACGTGTTTTTACGTGTCTGCACCCCCCCCCCCCCCATTTTAAGCCCCAGAAGCACCTAAAATCTGCATTTCTACCCCTAGATAGTTATGTTTGCTAAAGGATTTGTTGGGCAAAAAAAGTGACCGTTTTTTTTCGCGCGCCTCCCCACTAAAATTATTCTGAGGGGATTGAAGGGGGGACGAAGCCCCCACCCTCACATCCCGAAAAATTTTGGGTTTATGGCCCGACCGGCCGCTAAAATTTATATCTGAGGGTGTCTGGGGTCGAAAATGCCTGAAAATTGATGCTGATAAAACATGCTGCAAACAGTGAAAATGGCCAGTGCCAAACACCTTAATTGTTGCCTTGACAGCTGTGTGAAGATTAAAATGTGGTCAAAAATTCATGTGAAAACACACTTTTTGTCAACTTTGAGATGCCCCCTCTTTACCATGACAACAATGATCAAGCCATGAAAGGTTGCATTTGAAAGGCTACTGCCCAATGAACATTCATACCGAGTTTGGTGTAAAACAGACCATCCATTATGAAACAATGGCTAGTTGAAGTTGCTGCCAGGTGCAACACTGTGAAAATCAGCAAAATTCACAAAATCCCTGAGTGGTAAAGGGTTAATGAAGAAAATCCCAACTGACCAAAATAATTTTTTTTCATCATTTTATTGCAAGAAACAATATTTCAGATATAATTAATGCATTTTAGACTAAAATTCAGTATGTTCCCAGATTTCAGTTAACCCTTTCCCACTCAGATACGTGTTTTTATGTGTCTGCACCCCCCCCCCCATTTTAAGCCCCAGAAGCACCTAAAATCTGCATTTCTACCCCTAGATAGTTATGTTTGCTAAAGGATTTGTTGGGCAAAAAAGTGACCGTTTTTTTCGCGCGCCTCCGCACTAAAATTATTCTGGGGGGGATTGAAGGGGGCAAGGCCCCCCCTCACATCCCGAAAAATTTTGGGTTTATGGCCCGACCGGCCGCTAAAATTTATATCTGAGGGTGTCTGGGGTCGAAAATGCCTGAAAATTGATGCTGATAAAACATGCTGCAAACAGTGAAAATGGCCAGTGCCAAACACCTTAATTGTTGCCTTGACAGCTGTGTGAAGATTAAAATGTGGTCAAAAATTCATGTGAAAACACACTTTTTGTCAACTTTGAGATGCCCCCTCTTTACCATGACAACAATGATCAAGCCATGAAAGGTTGCATTTGAAAGGCTACTGCCCAATGAACATTCATACCGAGTTTGGTGTAAAACAGACAATCAATTATGAAACAATGGCTAGTTGAAGTTGCTGTCAGGTGCAACACTGTGAAAATCAGCGAAATTCACAAAATCCCTGAGTGGTAAAGGGTTAAGCAAGTTTAGAAACAGGCTGTTTGAGATCTTCCTTGTCAATGTTCAGTTACAAAGTGCAGTAGGAGCGTGCTAGCTCAGTGGTTAGTAGGGGTGCGCGGTAAAACCGGTGCACCGGTAAACCGCTGTATTTTCTTCCGGCGGTACTTTTCGGTCTTACCGGTACTTTCTGCAAGTTCCGGATTTTATCAGCAATTTTATATAATTTAATTCAATGTTTGCGCAAGAACAAAAATATGTTTGCGAAACGATTTCACTAGCGTCGGCCGCAAAAAAAATACCCTGCATGGACGCAAAGTATCTTTTATATACCGTACGCCGCCAGTCCAGGAATTTTCCTACCCTTCATAATCAGGGTCCAGGGGCCGTTGGATTTGGGAAAAACAGCTCACTAATATGTAAAGTTGGGAATTTATATCAGTTGTAACTTTGTCAATTTTGGTTCAATTTTCATGAAATGTTCATCAAAATGTAGCACAAAATCAGAAATTGGGAAATTTGTTGTAAAATTTGGGAATATTTGTCTCTAAATTGGGAAAAATATGGGCCGATTACCGGCCCCAAATTTGCACTAGGAAAATCCCTGCAGTCATGCTGAGCACTGTTAGGTTCAAAGACGCTGACGCGACCAATAGGGTGCTAATATTATCGGATACTTGAGATGAATAGCGGTAATAACTATTAGAGCATGCTTTGCATGCATGCCACTTCGGATTAACATAGATAAATAGGTAATAAATTTATAACCAAAGCATAACAGTTTAATCCTGCTTATTGGGACTCAAAGTAATCTTGCTTGAAAACTTTGTGACAAAAATATGCACTGCTTGTCGGAAAAAGATGACATCGCAAGACAGCATGTTGTGCGTTGATCAGCCTGTGCAGAAATGGAGAGGAAGAAACGGTTCCGTTTGCAATAATATAATAATGACATGTGGTTCTTGCTGTAGCTTTGTATTGACTTAAATGTCTGGAGTAAAAATATGTCAGGCTGACATAGTATCAACACTTTGTTTTACTAATACATTTCGTTTGTTTCTGAATAAAAATGTTTTAAAAGCTGAATAAATTTTACTGTTGCATTTTATAAAATCAATATGGTGATGATATATATATAGGATTTTATTGCGCTGTGTCGAAATGTGAATAAATAATAGTTATCACGAATTGCCCAGAGACAGTTCATATGGATAAAGCAGGGAGCAGCGTTTGCGTTATGGCCAAAAAGAAATGCGCCTGGATCTCGATTTCACTAGCGCCGGACACGAACAATTTACAGTCTGCGGATGTAAAGTAACTTTTATGATGCGCTGCCTGTCATCAAAGACGCCGACGCGACATCTAGGTAGCCCGATAGGGTCAGAGCTACGGATAATTTTAGGCCAAAGAGTATTTTACTCCCTGATTTTCTTTTCAAAGGGTATTTCAGGTCCTAGAAATTTACTGAAAGAGTAAAATGTTACACAATTTTTTGGAAAGAGTATTTTGACACATAATATGCTTTTTTATTCCCAAGTGTGTCAGTTTTTAGAACATATTGATGATATTTATAATCATAAAATAATTATCATAACTTCAGATAAGGCGCTTTTTTCATCAGAAAAGTACATATATTTTTCTTATTTCAGCATAAACATAATTATGTTGTTGGTATTCATTAGAAGTGCCTCACTGAGGGTCTGTTACTTCCTTCCTTGTTAGGAAGTTCAATATGTTGCCCCCATTTGCTGGAATTTTCGGTCTAAAACGACCGGACTTCGGCGATTTCTGCGCCATTTGTTTGCATTGGAAACCAACAGAGTAATTTCCCTTGCCGATCTGTTATTCTAATCATGATTGGCCTAACGAAAATGAAAGTACCAATCAGACAACGTATTATTCAGCGGCTTTTGGTAGAACCGGATATGAAGTTGGGTTGCTCGATTTACCGAAACGAAGTCGGTTTACTCCAACTTTTATTTTGCACCCGTGGGGACCATGACGTACCCGTTTTTTCCAATGCGTATCGGTACGCGAAAAATCGATTTTCAATGCGTTTTTAATGAAAATTAATGCGTATTTACGCAGATACGCGCCTTATCTGTAGCTCTGAGGGTGTTAATTTTATCGGCTACTTGAGATGAAAAGCGGTAATTTACGATTTTATTGTGCAGCATCGAACTATGAATAAATACAGTATAGCTCCAATATATCACGTTCCGATATTTCATGATGTCCAATCTATCGCGATCGCGCTGTGGATCCGGTTTTTTTGTTGTTTTTTTCCCTTAAAAATTCATAATTAAAAAAAAATAGAGTTTTAAGTTGTTAAAATTTATTTAAATCCAGGTTAAACCAGGCGCCAACAGCGTTTGACTTTTCCCGCCAAGCGTCTGCTATTTGTCACCAAAACATAACCATTCACGAGATCGCAGAAAAGTCTGTATTATGCAAACATCTACCGTTAGATGTAGCTAATTGTCTGAGGAGCGATTAAATCATTTTCACATTGATTGTGGGTTAAATTTTATGATTGGAAGATAAATGCCAATTAGAGACATAACATGACCATATTTTCACACCTTATCGACACGCACCGCAGGGTGGCAATTATATGACAGGGATTAACAATAGTGTCATACCTGAACGATAATAAATACACAGATGGTTTTTCTCTCAATTGACAGTGCAGCAATTATTGCGATTTACTTACTGGACTAGTTTTACCCTATTTAAGGACTCAAAAAGACTGACAGTTGTAGATGATTTTTTTTACACTTGCCCGAAATCAAAACACAATAAAATGATAGTTTTGTTGTTGTAAAGTTTTTCGGCCTGTGGTAGACGTTAAATTTTTTTTCCAACCTCTACTTTTAATGATTCTGAGATCTGGCAAGCCAAGGGAAACAACTACATGCTTTAGCCCTTAGTGCTTATGGTAGTTGCGCCCCTTGGTCGTCACCCGTTACTCGCAACCAGGGGAACCCGCAAATCCAAAATGGCGTCCTGTTTTGACATTTTAGCAATCACATGTGTTCAGACACAGATTTTCAGCTGTTCTCGAATGTAAGTTAATTGGTAGACATAGTCCCCTTTGTTTGTTCTGTCACTGAGTAATTCTGAACCTACTTTAATGGTGAAATACGGCCGACAGCATTACAGACAGCCATTAGTGTGGATTGATAAACGGTTCTCACCAAACTATCACCGCGACTTTTATTTGCATCTCGGCAAACTACCGTGACTTATATCGCGCTCCGACCACATCGCAGTTTTCAGGCTATGGACCCCGACTACTGCGATATATTGGAGCTATACTGTACTGATATCCCGAACTCATGAAAACCAGACACAAAAACTGAGATGCGCGACCGTAGTATGCTGCAACACACCTTATTAATGCCCAATTCGCCAGTCCATATTACAAACAGTTACCAGTTTATAATTTTTCCATTACGTCAGGTGCAACGGCAATAATATTTTTCATTAATTGGGGGATTATCGTCCGAGGCGGTGAATATATAATGAGTTGGTCAGTATTGACAGGTGTCAAAAGTAAACAACCACAGTGATTGAATAATCAAATACGCTCATTATAAACGGTGCGAATTTCAGGCGCCGTCATGCACGTGTCGGGAAACACTTGGTGTTTGAAACCCGTGGTATACCACGGTACGAACCGCGGTATATGAGTATATACCGCGGTACAATTTCCAGAGGCGGTACCCAGCCCTATTGGTTAGTGCACTTGCTTCTGAGACTAGAGGTCCCAAGTTCAATCCCCCGAGGTGTTGATTATTTCGGTGTCCGAACATCTTTCTTTCCAAGAACAATACGGGATTGGAACATACTCCCAGGAAAAGCAGTGTCTGCAGCAACCCTGGAGGAATTCAGATCACTCCTCTGGACGTGATCTGCTCCATAAAAACAGACAACCCAAGTTGTATATATTTTTAACCAGACACTTTTAACTGTACATAGTCTTTTGGGGGCTTGCTGATCACCATCACCAATCCTTGCCTGTAGAGCTAAATACGTTCTTGTAGAAGATCCCAGCTCTCTACCAGGAAGAAGAAGATGCTCCATTGGCATCATTTGCTGGGATGAATGCCAAAAAGTGCACCGTCCTTCAGTTCAGGACCTTAACTGGAGGTCCCCTGTGCAGGAGAGTCATCTCATGTGCAGGTTAAAGACCCCAGGGATTATTTTAGAAATTTGGGTTGATGGGCCGAAGTTTGCAGGGGCCATAAATTGGCCAGGGATATGGGGCCGCCGAATCAGAATCAGAATCAGAATTGTTACTGGTGACACGTCAAATGACATTCATACACCAGGACCTGTGATGTGGGAAGTTAGTCCCTAGCTCTAACCAAAGAGGTAAATTTAGCTACACAATCATTAGCACCTTCAGCTGTCGAAATAATCGAATCGGGAAGGGCATTCCAATCTCTAATGGTTCTGGGGAAGAACGACTCTTTATAAATGTCAGTTCTTGCGCTAAGGGTCTGAAACGCCAACGAATGGTGATTTCTACAGTGTCTAGCTGGGGGAACAAGGTCATCTGTTGGAATGCTGGCAGCACCCTTTAGACCTTTGTATAAAAGGATTAGCCTACTGTCTTTTCTCCTTTTCTTGAGAGACTCCCATTTTAATTTTCCAAGTATTCCAGTCATGCTCCCAGTTTCAAAGCAGTAATTACCTGTTACAAATCTAGCAGCTCTATTCTGAACTTTCTCAATTTCATCATTAAGGACCACTCCACTGGGGTCCCAGATACAACTACCATATTCCAAGATTGGGCGAACAAGACCTTTATATGCTGCCTCTTTTACATCCTGAGGGCACTGATGAAGATTTCGCCTCAGGAAACCAAGCGTTCTATTTGCCTTAGTACACATGTTGCTAATATGAGTATTCCATCTCAAGTTGTGTGAGATTGTCACTCCAAGGTATTTAATGGAGTCCACATTCTCGAGGACCGTTCCCTCTAAGGTGTAAGAAGCCTCAACTTTATTAGATCTCTTCCTAGTTATCTGCATAATATTGCATTTAACTGGCTGAAATCTCATGCCCAATTTACGTGCCCAACATCCTAATCTATCTATGTCAGCCTGAAGTTTCAATGAGTCATCTGTATCTCTAATTTCCCGGTAACAAACACAGTCATCTGCGAACAGTCTTATTTCTGAGTCAATGTCAGTGGAAATATCATTGATGTACAGGGAGAACAAAAGTGGACCAAGAACGGTCCCTTGCGGGACTCCAGACAAAACTGGAGCCCACTCCGAAGATTCACCATTAACAACAACCCGCTGTTTTCTGTAGCAAAGAAAGGAATCTATCCATTTGAGGGTCTTTCCCCCAATTCCATAACCAAATAACTTAGATTTAAGTAGTTCATGAGGAGGGGTGTCAAAGGCCTTCTCGAAGTCAAGAATAAATGTGTCCACCTGTCCCCCTTTGTCCAAGATTTTTGCCCAGTCATTAATAACTGTGCTTAGCTGAGTTTCACAACTGTGCCTTTTCCTAAATGCATGTTGCCTGTCTGACAAAAGTTTATGCTCGTCCAAGTGGGCCATGATGTTTGAGCAGACTATATGTTCCAGCAATTTACACAGAACACAAGTCAGAGACACAGGGCGATAATTACGGGCAAGAGCCCTATCTCCTTTTTTGAAGAGTGGACAAATGTTTGCTAAGAGCCATTCTTTGGGGATTTCACCCGTATCAAGAGACTGTTGAAACAAGTGTGCGAAAACTGGACCCAACTCATTTGCTAGTTCCTTCAGGACTCTGGGATGAAGCTCATCGGGTCCTAAGGCCTTACTGGGGTTTAAGCCTTGAAGTAATTTGATCACTCCTGCAGCTGTCACAACAATATTATCCATGAATGGGGCCGATCTTCCAGTCAATGGAACCTCCGTGAACTCAGCCGAGGCCCCCATTAGACCCCTACCGCAATTACATGATTACTGTGTAGGCTTTCAACCCTGCAACCTGGAATGTATGAAATATACACCTGCGAGTAATGGTCAAATGTGACCGATCGCAGCATAAGTAGAAAGAAAAATAAAGAGAAAGCAGGAACCGACTCCGCAACCGAGCTCCGCAAGGCGCAGATTGTGGCTTTCGTTGACAGTATTCCAGTATTGTTTGAAAGCGTACGCAGAACACTAATGTATCATTATCGAAAAACCTTCTATGGCCTGTTGAGAAACTGAAAATAAAACAGGAATAATGCAATTAATTTATTACAAACCATTTTGATCGATTTGTCTGATGATCAAAATCATGTGATGACACTTCCGGTATTTCCGCTTCCGGTTTCATTTTCTACTTCAGGAATCGTACTTGTAAGAAGCGTAATATGAAAGGTAACAGGACGTTTCGCCCCCAAGACGTTTCCTCAACTGTATTTGTGTACCTAAAAAGTAGAAATGTGATTTAAATTTACAAGATCATTTCGATAAACCGGACATTGGTTATTTCAAATTTTAAAAGCCTCCAAGGCTATTGCCCTCTAGCGTCTGACCTTAAGTGAAGGTAATTGAGACATATCCAACAGAGACTCATAGCTGGAAGTATAATCTCTGTAGATAAATCTCAATGCCCTTTCTTGTATTTTGTTTTCAATTTTTTTGGTGTTTACTTCTCCACAAAAATGTACCCCCAGTCGTTTCGCGTTTTCTGGCCCTTAGTCGTTTCGAACCCAAACCTAGTCGTTTCAGCCCCAAAACGTGATAGCTCAGTGGTTAGTGCACTTGAATCTGACGTTAGAGGTGTCCGAACAGGCGTTAACTGGACCCCCCCCCCCCCTGTGCAGGGAGAACCATCCCCTGTGCAGGTCAAAGAACCCTACCGTAATTACATGATTACTGAGTAGGCTTTCATCCTGCAAAACCTGGAGTGTATGTAATGTACACCTGCGAGTAATGGTCAAATGTGATCGATCGCCGTATCAGCAGAAAGCAAGAAAAACATTTCCCCTAGTCGTTTTGTATAAAAGATTTATGAACAGAGAGAGAGAGAGAGAGAGAGAGAGAGAGAGAGAGAGAGAGAGAGAGAGAGAGAGCATGTAGTCATGTAGTTTGAATGGAAATGTAAATTAGGATACCTGTTTCGATCAATGGCTATCAATCACAATGTTTTTTTGGGTTGACGCATTTGACTCATTAATCGCACAGTTAATGCGATTAATGATGAGGTGTGAAAACACGTGCTCTTTGCAAAGTTAAACATCTTTAAAGATCTCTTTTGCACCTTAATCAGTTTTGTTTTAAATTGGTCGGTTGGTTCGTTAACAGTGTCGGCGGGCAACGATTAATGGTAAGGATAAAAACGTCTGTTATGTGAAAAATGTATTGCCTTTTAACAGAACAGAACAGAACAGACCAGAAATTTTATTCAACACTTAAGCATATACAAGCTCATCGTGTAACATAATAAATACATACACCGTATAGCAACATGAATACAGGCATCATATAATGTGGGTTATGCTTGATATATGTATGAATAAAAAATTCAACTCGATATTTCTTTAATAAATGCTAGAGAAAGTGAACTTATTTAAAGCATATGCTAGTATTTATTTATTTTTATCCTAGTCACACCAATGTCATATTTCATTGGGTAGCATACTTACTTAAAGGTAGAAAAAAATACCCTATATAATAGGCAAGCACATTTCGACTGATATCAATATCGAAATACATATTATATTTCAGAAAACAGCATTACAGATTTTTCTAATAACATCATAATAATTTATACGAAATCATTTATTGCTTCGTTTCTTAGCTGGAAAGCCTTTGGAATAAAAACTGCTAAGTTGTTAAGCATTTTTCCGGTAGAGTTTAAAAGCTGGATGAATTTCCACATACTTGGTTTTTGGCAATAATATTTTTTAATATGTTGTCTGCGTAAATCATCGTATCGTGTACAAATTAAAACAAAATGATACTCGTCTTCTATATCATCTTTGGAACAGTAAATGCACTTTCGATTTTGTCTTTCTGTGCCTATATGTCTACCAGTTTCAATAGCAAGGCGATGAGAAGACAACCTTAATTTTGAGATGCCATTTCTTAATTTCTTATTATGTATAAGTGTCATGTAAGCTGCCATACCAAAATCTTGTTTTAATTCTCGGTACATTGTCATCGAGGAGTAAGAATTCAAACCTTCTCGTAAATCTACAAGGAAGTTGTCAATCAACCTTATTCTAAACACTGACATAAATACATTAATGTTAACAGATTCAGGGGAATACCAAACATCTGCAAATCCATTTCGTTCTAATAGACCTTTTACTTTAGAGAGCCAGAGGGTACCCTGTACATCACCTTCTACATTTGCTTCCGCAGACATGTATACTGCACGCAGAATGCAATTATTTACTGACTTCTTCATTAAGGATAACCAATATTTAATAATTCTAACTTGTCTTTGAATTTGCAATGGGTATCTTCCAAGCTCATAATATACTGCATAATTATTTGTAGAAATTTTCAAATTCAATATATATTTACAGAATTTCCTATGTACTCTTTCGATGCACTCGGCAGTCATAAAGCCCCATATTTCTGACCCATAGTTTAGTATTGAAGCTACTAATGAATCAAATAAATTGAAAGAAATGTTAACAGGTGCCTCAATATCTTTTAAGATTTGCCACAACTGATGCATAGCTCTAAGCGCTTTACCGGACAATGTTTTAGAATTTTGCATAAAAGACCCACCACTAGAAAATACGATTCCGAGATACGTAAAGTGGCTAACTATTTCTATTTCTTGCTCCGCGTAGAACCAGTGGTCCCTGTTACCTAGAATGCCACCTTTCCTAAAGACTACAATCTTTGTTTTTTTCCACGTTAACCGTAAGGTTCCATTTTTTTACAATAGCTTTCTAAATTACTGAGATTATTCTGTAGCCCTTCACGAGTTTCCGAGAATAAAACTGCATCATCTGCAAAAAGCAGTAAATATAATTGAAGTTGTCCTATGTTTATACCATCATTGATATTTTCCTGTAAATGTGACTCAATGTCATTTAAAAACAGCGAAAAAAGAAATGGCGACATTATCTCCCCTTGCAATAGCCCTATATCACAGGTAAACAAATCGGACAGCGAGTCGTAACTTGATATTCTCATACAATGACTGGATAATATCTAATAATTTCCCATCAATTCCTGATTTTATCATTTTGTACCATAAACTTGACCTCGAAACCGAATCGAAAGCTTTCTTTAGATCAACGAAAGCACAGTATAATTTCTTTTTGGCCATTACTTGTCTGTCAATTAAGTATTTCAAAACAAATGCTGCATCGATTGTGCTATGATTTGCCTTGAAGCCGAACTGTGCATCTGATATATTTTCGTTCTCCACTGACCATAATTTAAGCCTTTCATTTAGAATAGAGGTAAACAATTTTGCAAAGCAACTTATTAATGTGATTCCCCTGTAATTATTGGGGTCATCAACGTCACCCTTTTTATGTATTGGAACGATTAAACCCACTGCCCAATGTTTTGGAAAAGATCTACTATTTAGAATTTTATTGAATAGCGTGCACAAAGGCTCTATCAAAATGTCTGCCGCATTTTTGAAGTATTCATTTATCAAATTGTCAAAACCGCCAGATTTATTTGTATTTAAATTTTTAATTGCTTTTTGTATTTCTGCTCGAGAAATTAACTGATCTAGCTCAACAAAAGTCGGTTCCCTTTGCTCATTTTCGAAGTTTTGCATGAAATTTGGCACCTCGTCTGGAGAATTTTCTTCTATTTCAGAAGACAACTGTTTAAAATAATTGTAAAAATCATTTTCAGATAAATTAGTTTGTAAATTGTCACTTTTCCTTTTAAATAGTTTCCAAAATTCTTTAGGTTTCCTTCTCCTTAATTCGTTCATTTGTTTGCATCTGTCACGCTTGAATTTCAGTTTACATTTTCGACAAAAATATTTATAATCTTTTCTACAATTGAAAACTTTTCTGCGATTTAGATCGCTTTTGTTCAAATTAAAATCTCGAATGGCCTCTTGCAATGTTTGCTTTTTCAGTTGGCAATTTTCATCGTACCATATCTGACTCTCCTTAACCTCGGAACATGTGAACGTACTTGCCTGGTTTACCTTGATTACTTTCTTGAAATACGGATTTGCCCTATCCGTGATAAATGTGGCAAACTTATCTACAATGCAATCAACTGGCTCATTTGTATTAACAATGATTTGTAATAAATTTATATCATCTTTCAAACTATTAACAAAATCTGTTTTGCAGTCTTCATTCCATCTATACACATCTCTTAATTTCGCGGTTGTTTCCCCTGAACTTTGCGTGCCAACCTTTAAGCAGAAAGAAATGGGCGCATGGTTTGAAAACGCATTGTAATCATGCACAGTCACGTTTGAAAATGACACAAAATTTTGCTGTTTTGTTAAAATATAATCAATCAAACTTTCGCCGTTGGGCGTGTAACACGTCATTTTATTTGTGTTTTCAAACAATCGACCATTTACTATTTTATTCCAGTGGCTTTGCAAAGATCAAGCAAACACTCGCCGAACTTATTTGAGACAACGTCCATTGAAAGGCGCCTTATTGGCATGTCCGGAGAAATACTACTATCTTCTAGATCTACCAAAATATTGTCATTTACGATGCAATCATATTTTTGAGCCACCCTCGAATTAAGATCCCCGATTATATAGGGATCACCAAACTGAGAGAAATGGTTTATATCCGTTTCTAACTGTTGAAAAAAATCAATATTATATATATCATGCATCGGTGAATTTTCAGGCGGAATGTATGTCGCTGCAATAAACCTGTCATTTCGAGTGCAGAAAAACTTTTTGTCTAATTTTATCCAAACCATTGAATCAATGTCATTTTTTATTAATTTGACGCCTTTTCGAATTTCGTCCTTTATATAAACAATTACACCACCGCTGGCTCGTTTAGCCCTTCGATTTCTAAAGCGTCTGAATGAATGAATGGGGTTACTGTAACCGGATAATTCTATATTTGAATTTTTGCTTGTCCATGTTTCATATAAAACAATAATAGAAAATTTGGAAATGAATTCAGAAAAGGCTTTATTGATTTTCTTCTCTGAAGTTAGACCTTCAACGTTCCAACTGAGTATTTTAATTTCACTTTCCCAGCTGTCCTAACCCTGACCGCCTTCTGCTCCCATCTGATCTTGACCGTTGCTATCATGTCCCTGATTTTGTCCAACCTCTGTCTCCATCTGACCTTGACCTTCACCCTGAGCGATATCCCGGAAAACGTTAAATCTATTCTCATCCGCAAAACCACGACCTTGCCCCTGTCCATTTTCACCTCCACGCATGTTTCCCTGGGTCCGATCGTGACCTTGACCCCGTCCACGCCCTTGACCGAAACCCCCTCGTCCTCGGCCCCGGCCTCGCTCTCGGCCACCATTATTGCCGCCAGTCTGCTGCACAGGTTTGACCAGCTCGCCCCTGTACAATTTGTCATCAACGTAAAGCTTATCCATGGATAAGTAAGCTTTTTTACCTTCATCTTTCAGCTTTTTTAATGTAGGTACAAGTTCTTTTCTCCTGGCCTGTATCTCCTTCGGATATTGTTGGCTTACAGAATATTGAGTCCCTTTAAGATTTTTGGCCGATTTCCGTACTAGTTCACGTTCCTGGTAGAAACAAAATTTGGCTATTATAGGGCGAGTTTTAGTGCCATCATATTTTCCTAGTCTATGTACCCTATCAAAGCGAAGCGACCGGGCCTGATCCACTTTCAGGTGGTCCTGTAATACATCAACTAATTTCTCATAACACGCCTCGGGTGTCTCCTCCCTTTCATCCCCACCAATATTATGAAATATTAAATTGTCACGCATTTGACGCCCCTGCAAGTCAATGAGCCTTTTCTTTTGCTCCTCCTCAACTTGGTGCACTTTTTTCAACGTTTCATCAATTTCGCGTTGCTTCCCTTGTATTGTCTCAAGCGTCTTCGAATCGAACTCTCGGCTACGCTCCAAATCCCCGACCTTAGTCTCAACGGTTTTCAAACGTGTCCCAATGTCATTCATCTGTACCGTTACATTATTCAATGTACTCTGAATGGATTGTAACTGACCCAAGTTTTTATCCATCATGTCGAGACGCTCAAACAATTTACTCACAACATCACCCGACAGTACATTTTGTGACCCAGGGGGAACTAACTGAGACATAGGCATTGGGAGAGGGGGAGGGGATCCATAATAGGGCTGACCGTAGGATTGCCCATACGACATTCCTGGCTGAGACGGGGGCTGTGAAAATGATGGATATGAAAATGTCGAACTCGAGTTTGTCTGTGGCGAACCACCATTCATATCCATTGTAAACCTCTTTTGTTCTGGCTGGACGGTCTGAAAATCCGGCGAATCTCGGTCTTTCTTGCGTTTATCGTTTTTCTTTCGCTCATTAGCCATTTACTATTCCTTATCACAACAACCTCCAGTATTTAAAAGCACTTTCAGTCATCTAGTCCCAATCTAATCCCACATTTTGCACTTTATTTCTATGCGCGAAAAAATTGTAGCCGCCATATTCATGTCACGTGATTTACCTTTTAACTCTTTATATCTTTTTCACATATAATTTTATTCATTTGTAGTTTGTTTTGTTCATTGTATAGCGTTGTAGGCATTTAATGCTTTCTGATCATGATGTTAGACTTTCTTGATTATTTATTTATTTATTACCAGTACTGATATATGTTTGTGCTTTCCTTCTTTCTTTTCTTTTTATTGTTAATTGTACCCTGTTTTTGTTAATTATTACATTTTTTTTCAGACCAGGCAAAGTGCCCTTGAAGATTTACATTGCAAACATATGTTGTGGATCTCGTTACAGCTGCCATATTGAGGCGGTTCTAACGTTTACCTAAGTGTCTGAATGTAAATAAGAAAAATAAAATAATGAACACCCCCGCAAACCCCAAAATTGAATAAAACAATGAAACCAGAAACAGACGAGAAAGTTACCATTTTTTTCTTGGACTTAAATGTTATTGTCGAAACACTTCCTTACAATAACATGTCTATGCAAAATAATGTGATTTTTTACAATGATGGAAATTGTTTGAAGAAAACAACTTCAATAATTTTAGTGTAACAAGTCCTAATCCCAGATCTCCGAGTGTCCAGTTTTAAGTCGGAACACACTCACATTGTCGTTGGTGCCGGTAGTCCGTCGGACCTGAACCGATTACAAAATGTGTGAAAGATTGTGTATTATATTTGCTCAAGGGCAAATGTAGTTGCTACATTTGTAACAAGCAATAACTGCTTTGAAACTGGGAGCATGGCTGGACTACTAGGAAAATTAAGTTGGGAGTCCTTCAAGAAAAGGAGAAAAGACAGAAGGCTCATATTTTTACACAAAGGTCTAAAGGGCGCTGCCAGCATTCCAACGGATGACCTTAATTGTTCCCACCACCACCACCACCACCAGCTAGGCACTGTAGAAATCATCATTTCTTTGGCGTTTCAGACCCTTACTGCAAGAACTGACATTTACAAAGAATCGTTCTTCCCCCGAAACATTAGAGATAGGAATGCCCTTGCCGATTCAATTATTTCAACAGCTGAAAGTTTGGCAACAGATCTATCTCTCTATCTATTTACCAGAATTACTACAAGAACTGACATTTACAAAGAATCGTTCTTCCCCCGAACCGTTAGAGATTGGAATGCCCCTCCCGATTCATTTACAAAGAATTTTTCTTCCCCCGCACCATTAGAGATCGGAATGTCCTTCCCGATCCATCCTTATAACACTCGAAAGTGGGTTTCAAGGTTATGCAGAGATAGATAGATAGATTACGGGCAGCCAAACCTGTTCTCCACAGTACAGGCTAAAATGCAATTTAGCAAAGATTGAAGCTTTGACTTTGAGGTTTGCACCTTCTAATAGGGAGACTGATCCAAAATACATGTATCTTGAGGGTTTTTTATTTATCTTTGTCTAGAATAATATCAAATGCAAATGCCCACATTTTGGATGGTGGAGACTTCAATTGTGGTGCTTTGAAAGACGAAATATGTAGGTGCCCCATGGCAACAACTTTTGGACATAATTAAAGAACACGGTCTGGCCAAAGTAGCTAATATACCCAACCACCAAGAAAAGACCCTTGATTTACTGTTCACAAATTCCCAATCCCTAGTAAGTTGAGTTAAGGGGATGCCCCGTTCATGACATAGTCCTTGTTAAATATGATTTAAAAACTAAACAAATCAGACAAGTCCCGCATAAAGTATATCTTTATAAAAACGTGTCGATATGGATGGTCTGCGAGACCATATGGCGCGATTATAGGATTCGTTCCTTTCCTATGACCTCTCGCACATGTCAGTTAATAATTTGTGGGCCAGTTTTAAATATGTTCTATAAAAGGGTTATCCTTTGGAAGCAAGGAATACACCACAGAACTGGAAAATATGAAGTGTACATGTTCTCTGGGCCAGACTAGCTAGTTTCGGCCAATTAGGCCTCATCAGTGGCCCTCAAATATTTTCAAAATTAAGTCCGAATTAACCACGGCAGGGAAAGGTTCAAACAAAACTGACCAAAACAAACACCCTGTATCGATAACACGATCAAGCATCGCACCAGAAGACGCAATCGAATGTATTTTCGTGCTCGTAAATCTAGCAGACCCGACGTTAAGAACCATTACAAATGGTTCAGAGCACATGTGTAAAAGGTTATAAGAGATACATGTTGGAAGCATGTTTCCAGCATCTTTACCTTTGGAGATGACAATACAGATCCCGATAGTCCCCAGAAGAATGGTAAAGTTAAAAAGTTTTGGTCATGTCCCTGAAAAAGGAAAACGTTTGAGGTCACTTCGCAACGGGATAATGGAATTCTAAAAAACAAATTCGCGCGATAAGGCTAACGTATGTAACAAATAGTTTCAATCGGCATTTACGCGTGAAACTGACGGGGAGCTACCACCCAAAGGTAAAGGTCAGTTCCTCTCTATTGGGGACATAACAGTTGACCACAAGGAGGTCGCTAAACTGTTGGGTAAGCTCAAAATACATAAGGCATCTGGGCCGGACGATCTGAATGCCTGAGTGCCTGAGTGCTTAATGAATGTAGTGCTGACATCTCTCCTCTATTGGCCTTTATCATCAATGAATCACTTGCCCAGGGCACTGTACCAGATGGCTGGCGACAAGCAAACGTTACCCGGTCTATAAGAAAGGTGAAAAATATGATGAAGCAAGTTATAGACCAGTGTCGCTAACATGCATCTGTTGGAAAACCATGGAGCATATATTAGTTAGCAATATCAACAAGCACCTAACCTTTGAGACCATTCTTGCTGATTGTCAACATGGCTTCCGAAGTCAAAGGTCTTGTGAAGCGCAACAAGTTCAATTTTACCATGACAATGTGAGCAATCTGGATTGGGCCATAAACCGTATACTGACTTGATCATATGGACTTTGACAAGGCACACCTAAGAAGGCTATTGTATAAACTGGACTACTATGGGATAGGAGGATCCACACATAGATGGATCAACCCATAGCTCTCTTTCTTTCCTTGTTGTTCATCAATGATCTCCCTGATATCCCTGATAATATCAGGTCATCAGTCCATTTGTTTGCTGATGATTGTGTCCTGCATATGAACATATATTCTCCTTCTGACTGTTATATTTTACAAGATGACTTGCACAGTTGTGTGTGTGTTTTTGTGTGTGTGTGGGGGGGGGGGGGGCTGGCAGATGAAGTTCAGTATGGCCAAATGTCATTCAGTGAGGATTTCACGACACCCTCCCCAAAAGCAAATTAAGTTTGACTATACACTTCACCAGCAAATTTTGGAGCATGTTCAATCCACCAAATATCTTGGTATCACCATCACTGATGATCTTGACTGGGATCAACATATCTCAGAGATAACATCTAAAGCAACTAGGACGAGAACTTTAAGATATTCCTTAGACGTAATTTGGCCTTTGCACCTAGGCAGACAACGGATGTTGCATATAAAACACTTGTTCGCCCTGAACTTGAATAAGCATCACCCATTTGACATCCCTATGTTAAAACTCAGGTTCAGCAGGTGGAGAAGGTGAAGAGAACAGCCGCTCGATGACGAAATAGAAGTAGCGTCGGTGAGATGCTTAACGAGCTGGAGTTGCCGTCCTTAGAGGCCCGTCGTGAGCAGCCCATTTTAACATTCTTCTATACGATGCACTCTGATACAATGTCTATTAACAAACATAGGTACTTGACCCCTGCATCAGCGTCAACCAAAACAAGGGCATCAACTGTAAACAACTCACAATACCGTAGGTACCAGTCCTATAGCGATATCCGGAAAACCCCATTCTTTCATGATCACAGAACTATTCCTCAAAGGAATAGTCTTCCCTCTTCTGCGGTGAATGCCAAGACCAAAGAGGAGTTCAAAGCCCGTACAGTGTAAGATAATTGAGACTCAGAGGTATGCGTTGAAGGATACCTCTGTTATTCAGATTGTAAATAGCTTTAAGGACTCATTCAGTGACTTTTTTTCTTAGCTGAATTCTAAATTTAGCTACCCCTCTAAATGAGGTAATGGCCAAATGTGACCGACTCAGTATAAGAAGATTAATAGATAAGAAGGTGCTGAGGATTGTGTGAGAGCTAGGGACTAACTACCGATATCACAGGTCTTGGTGTATGAATGCCATTTGACGCGTCACCAGTAACAATTCTGATTCTGAATCTGATTATAATTAAATCATATGGAAAAAAGATTATTTAATTTTATAGATTTGAAGATATCACTGGTTAATGCTCAAGAGCAAACATATTGTCATAAGCAATGATCACGTGTAGGTGCACAAATGGTGAACAAATGTCATGCCCCGAAAGCTCTGTGCGGGGGCCGTACATTTACCAATTAATTGATAATTAATTATATAAAGTTTCTTAAGTTCATTGTCTAGTGCACACACACACACACACACACACACACACACACACACACACACACACACACACACACACACACATCTAGTCGATCAAAAATTGCTCATGCGATCCTGCGCGGCGTCGCAGTCTCATCTGATCCTTTGCTGTTCGGAGACATTTGCCGTTAATACTGTAAAGAGGCGTGTTTATTTATTTATTCTTATTTATTTAATGGATGTATTTATTTATTTATTGTATTTACTTTTCTTGTTATTTACTTATCATACCAACAAGTCCAAATACACTCATGTAAACCACACCTTGTACAGACATAACTGGGCTGCATGCATGGTAGTTAACCCGATCACGATTGACACCTTTGCTTCACTCTTTAATTGCACGCCGGTGGGTCAGGCCTCAGATTCTTTGACGGTTTCAGCATAAAGGCTTACTGAGAATTAGAGAGAATCTAATTTTATGTAATGTCGGTTGGTCTCTGGTTGGGCCCATCGGAGTCTTAACTGTTGGGTTTCTTTTGCTCCAGCATTTCACTGGCATCTTGCTGTCGAGTCCTCGTTGTTTCATCTCTATGGTTGTTTGAATATTTGTGTTCACGGAGATGTTGCACTGATGAGTTAGGAGGCCTTCGTGCGGACTGAACAAATTATTTGTCTAAATCGCGACGGAAGTAAGGGCGAGGATTGTGGCCACGTAAAATCGATTTAAGCACCCCTTATCCCCCCCCCACCCCCACCCCCAAACCACACACACAACCAATGGAATTCGTTTCACTGAGCTTCCAAGGCGGTTCTTCTGTCGCGGTTTATTTATTGTTATGGCTTGTCTTTGAGGGTGTGTATCGCTAATTTTATTTTGTTTTGGATAGCCAGTTGGCCATTTTGTGGGAAAGTAACTGTCCATTTGGCTTTCAGCTATTGATGTTGCCATTAGGGTCTAGTTGTTTCATGTTTGTGTTTCTTTCATTTGGTGTCTCTAATGGGAGCTGTAGGTTAATTGTATCGAACCCTGATCATTGCCACCACTTCTATTTTACAGGGGTATCCAAACATATATTGTGGGTACTCGTTAGAACCTTATTTTGGAGTACAATTAAGGTGTAACTATACCAAATTTAGTGACACAGAGGCCCTTCTGATATTTAATCTTCATCAGGGTGTCTAAACCCCAAAGTTTTGAAACCGAAACGGATGATGGACAAGACCCGGCAAACACAGCACATCCCCCTCCGAGCACACACCGACCGACGTAGCTCATGAGACATGGCAGCTGGAGGCATCAGACAAGAGACGCCCGATCCAGATAGGCGTCCCCACCGAGCCAACATCAGCAAACACGGCCCACGCTCCACGGAAGACCCGGGCATCAGGAAGGAGATGTACTGCCGTGAGTAGCGAAACTTGCAATATTTAAAATATAACAAAACGTGGTAACCAAATACGCTAAGATACATGTCTCACCTGACAAGTCAGTCTTAGTTTTAGAAAAGTTAGAATTTTATACAGCAAAAGTTAAAGATATAATATAGTTATTTAAAACAGTACTTGAGTCCTGACGTCAACACCACAGTATCAACCTCAGCACTAAGGAACTGATACTGAGCTGATGATACCCTCGGGGACGAACGAATCACCCACCAGCAGAGATACCGACAAATAAGAAATCAATCAAACATGCAGATGTATTTTTGTAATGATTCAATTTATGTTGCGAATTTGAATTTTGTGTCCGTCCCATATCTCCTTTACCCCTGAAAGGATTCTCATTAAACTTTGGTCAATTGTTCCTCCCCCCCCCCCCCCCCCCCCCCCCCCCCCGCTCAGTGAGCTGATGTGCAGAGCCCCATAAATAAACCATGCCGACTCAAGGTCAAGGTCACAGTTGATGGTCAGGAGTTTGAAACTTTGAATTTTGTGTCCGTTCCATATCTCCTTTACCCCTGGAATGATTTTCATTAAACTTTCATCAAATATCCCCCCCCCCCCCTTAGTGAGCTGATGTGCAGAACCCATAAATAAACCATGTCAACTCAAGGTCACAGGTGAAGGTCACGAGTTTGAAACTTGGAATTTTGTGTCCGTTCCATATCTCCTTTACCCCTGGAAGGATTTTCATTAATCTTTTGTGAAATATACCCCCAGTGAGCTGATGTGCAGAACCCATAAACAAACAAAGCCAATTCAAGGTCAAGGTCACAGGTGAAGGTCACAAGGTTGAGCCTTGATACAAATTGCGGCGGGGATTTGGCTCAGACTGCTTTCTTGTTAAATTTAATATCAGGCCACACGTATATCGTAAAGACCCATAGGAATGTTCAATTGAAGTCTCATCCCAGCAAGCAAGGAATACGGTGCCCACTGCCCAGGTCGGGTCTATATTGATTTGACGTTAAAACGTCGTATCGATGTCGGTCCGTAGTTGGTAGGAAACGCCTGGCCCAAAAGTCGGTTGATATGCATTGAGGTATCTTATCGCACTAGCAATCAAGGAATACCGTACCAAAGTCGGGCTTACATTGATAAAACGTCGCATCGATGTCGATCCAACATAGGCCCGGTTTTTTTTTTGTGCTGGCTGCGATGCCTATGACCCAACAGCCGGCTGATCGTCTACAGAAACATTAAAGCAGCCTCGTTGTGTTTGTTCAAACGAGTACCGATTACCATTTAACCGAGAGTAAATTCATTGAATATCAAGAAAACGTAACTGGTGTAGTATTTGTCATGAAAGCATTGTAGGAATTGTGTCCCTTGGATTAGACGCGTCGTTAGGAGCCTGCTCGAAATGTGAAATGATATTGAAAGGGCCGTAGCCAATTCTCTACAAGTATACAGGTATACAGCATACTGATAGATATCAATGAGATCTAACCAATGAACTTGGAAATATTACATTCCAATTAGTATAGCCTCGCCGAGGCGAAAAATGTGAAAATTTCCGAACTGCTTCTCCTCGGAAACCGTTGGGCCGATTGAAGTCAAATTTCATATGGAGCCTTTATGGGACGGGGCAAACCAAAATTTGCTCATGGGGTCCAGGTCACATGACCAAAATGGCCGCCAAGCCATATATGGTCTGTCTGTCTGTCCATCCGTAACCCGTTTGTGAAAATTGGTGATAGTGACTTAACCGATTGGAATATTTAAACAATTTTTGGCATACTGATAGATATTAATAAGATCTAACCAATGAACTTGCGAAATATTACATTCCATTTAGTATAGCCTCGCCGAGGCGAAAAATTTGAAAATTTTCGAACTGCTTCTCCTCGGAAACCGTTGGGCCGATTGAAGTCAAATTCCATATGGAGCCTCTATGGGATAGGGGAAACCAAAATTTGCTCATGGGATCCAGGTCACATGACAAAAATGGCCGCCAAGCCATATATGGTAAAACCCTTCAAAAATAGTCTTCTCCAGAACCACTGGGCAGATTTCCACGAAACTTGATAAATAGCATCTGGGACGTAGGCCCATCATAAATTGCTAAAATGGTGACCCTGGGTTGACCTTGACCTTCTTTGTGCCTAGGTCAAACTTTGACACATATGCTTTTGTATTGGAAAAGTGAGAATGCATTTTATCCTGCAAACGTACTAAAGTATAAGATATTTTTTGCTCCTTACGATAAGGCACATTTATTTGGGGAACCGTTTTAGGTCCAGGTCACATGACCAAAATGACCGCCATACCCATATATGGTAACACTCATAACGCTAAAAGCATCCGGCGGGTTGTGCACTTCAGCTGAAGCACTGGTTTAATCTAGTAGTGGATTATCGAATTTATTACATCACGTCATTACACTCTCAGACCCGACGTCATATGATAAAGTGCATTCTTTCATATCTCCAAAATGGCTACTTTTCCAATAAAAAATTGTGGTATGTTTCTTATTTATACTCCAAACATTGGTTGTGGGTGCACGTTAGAACCGCCTCATTGATGCGGTTCTAAGGAATATCCACAACATGTATACTGGAGCAGAAATAAGCAAAATAATGTTTATTCCAGCAAACCCCAGTTTTCTGTATATAAAGTTGGCTTTGGGTGGGGTATTCATTTCACGGACTTGTTAACACGAAGTGTAGCAGGTGACATTTTAGTTGAAAGGTTATGACGACTTTGGCATGAATTAACTCTGCAATGTCGCCAAAAAAGCTGGCTTTTACCACAAGGCAGTACAAGTGTGCTCTTCAAGTTAAAAACTGTTTCCTATTTTTGATGTGAGAAGCATCATGACACAAGATGCAAAATCCACTAACCGTAATTCTGGTTTACCTACTTTTGGAGTTATGGTCCTTTCAACACTGAAAAAAGATGTGATGTATTTGTGTCCACTCTGTGACATGAAAACTGTTTGAGATATATTCGTGTAACTTTATACAACTGTAAAGGTGTGCGGAACACAAGAACCATAACTCTCAATTATTTGCTTTTAGAATTACCGCCCTTTTAACATTGTAAATACATGTAGTGCCCAAAGACATTCTGTAACTTGAAAACGGTTTCGAAGATTTCCTTGAAGCCTTGCGGATATGTAAAGCAACATAAGATGGCGTGTAGAGCACAAGAACCATAACTACCCATTACGCAAACACGCCTATACAAATGCATTATAAACTTTACCGCCGAAAAAACGCCAATTTTAAGATGAAAAATAATACTTTTCTTATTTCTGCTCAGAATATACATTGTGGGTACTCAGTAGAACCGCCTCATCGAGAGTAACCACAATCTATGTTTTAGAGTAGAAATAAGAAAAATAAGGTTTACCCCTGTAAACCCAAGTTTTACTATATAAAAGTGGGGTTCAAGGGGGTCAAAATTATTTAGGCGTGTTTTCGTGATGACTTTTTGTGTTATGGTGCTTTCAACATTGGAAATAGCACTTGTATCTACTTAGTAAATTGACAGAGTTATGGCACTTGCTTGATGTAAGTGTAGTGGCGGGGTATGGTGCAGTGCTTTTGTCTTAGTATATTAAACATGATTAGAAAAGTATTTCTTGCACACCATATCAAGATATCCGTGATTTTCATGTGGTTGGAAATTCTTTTCTTGCACACCAGTACATAACCCTGGGAGAGAAATT
Source organism: Lucinisca nassula (assembly GCA_963580285.1). Classification (NCBI taxonomy): domain Eukaryota; kingdom Metazoa; phylum Mollusca; class Bivalvia; order Lucinida; family Lucinidae; genus Lucinisca; species Lucinisca nassula. The sequence goes on along the minus strand of OY757019.1, from coordinate 52,083,413 downwards.
CTTCTCCTACGCAGGGATTAGATAAAAATCGTGAACTTTCCCATGTTTGATGTGCACTGGTTGAATAGGACCTCAGGTACGCCATCGTTAAGTTTGGCAACACTGCACGTACAATGACGTCAAGAACGCCACATCATTATTATCAAAATATGGCGGATTTCGACAGTCGGAGTGACTGCATTATAAAAATATACACTTTCAGAAATGAAAGGTATGCAAGAAAAAGAGTCTTGTATGAGTGTGAGAGGTACATTGAAATATCCGTCCCTCGGGGCCACTCTCCGGCATCACTTGGCGAGCATCCGGATGTCGGATAATGCCCCTCGGGACCTATTTTTCTATCCACCTCTCATATCCATGTAAGATACTTATATTCTATACCCTGTACAACTGACGGACAATCCTATCTGATGTGTAAGAAAATGCTTTCTCTCGTGTCTCTAAAAGTGGCATTTTTTTCTGATAAATATGTTATATTTTTCATAATTCAGAAAATGGGCTTTACTGGGCATTCAGTGACGTGTTTACATGATGGAAAATGCAGCTTGGAAAGAAAATGAGCCAGCGCACGACAAAACCTACAATAAGACATGTGCGCCCATCGAAGACTCAGACCAGCCTGCGCATCCATATAGTATAACCAGATACTTATCTTGCTGCTTGAAGGAGCATTGGACCCTTAGTTATCCTTAGAGCGCACAACGAAGACTCTTACCAGACTGCGCGGATGCGCAGGCTGATCTGAGTCTTCGTTGGGCGCACATGTCTTATTGTAGGTTTTGTCATGCGCTGATTCAAATAGTAACACCTACCAGAAGGTCAAGCGGTTCTCCTGGGGGCTCAGGGTTTCGCACGCCTCAGATTAACAATTGGCTCGATATAATTGGAACAGTATTGAAAGGGTCGTGAAACGCAAATATTATTCAAAGAATTCTCTTCGTTTACAGGTGTTGATAAACTCATTAGCATTGACATTAAGAAAAAAAAAACACATCATATTATCTGAAAATCTTACAAGCATATGTATAGGGTAAGTATTATGCGCAAACAGCTACTATATGGGTTTTTTAATGGTTTCTCATAGCATGATACAATCTTAATGTTCATTTTTATGGGCTTAATTGATGAAAAAATATGGAAAATGGATAAGAAGACGGAGAAGTCGTGGAACGGCTCATATTAGGAGCCATGGGGCAGCAAAACTTGCAAAATGTTGGAGCAAAATATGTTAACAAGAAGAGACATTAGGTCGTATGTCCAGTTGTGTGTTTGTTTCTTTGTTTGATTTGAGGTTTAACGTCCCCGTCAACACTTTATAGGTCATTTTGGAGACTCTGCTTCCAATTTTGTGGGACTTTTACCTGACATTGAGATGAAATGACATCTCAAGCCATGTGGCCCAATGAAACCAATAGGGTTTACAAGCATGGGCGGGCCGACTCGTATCGCTTTGCCTGGGCAGACTTAGATCCTCTAAGCGGTTTACCAGTTCTCGTGTGCGGTCGGTATCAGCGCTGTCTGGAAGCATCATGCAGCCCATCTATTTCTTCAAGCCCGATGGGCGGGGCCGAGGCCCGCTTGTACAAAGCTAACGGTGGAAATAGCCCAGCCAACGTAATATCAATTTTTTACCCGCCAATATTGCTCATTAAAATACACTATTATTTTTGCTGAAAAAATGTGATCCGAGTAGTTTAGCTCGATCTTCAACCATGTTAAAGTCCTTGCGTATGAGCCGCGTTCGGAAAAAAACATGTTTAATGTTTATGGCAACGGAACAACAAAGGTATAGATCAGACTGCGCGTTCGCGCAGTCTGATCTATACCTTTGTAGTCGCTACTTAGAACGTACAGTACTTCTACTTTTCAAGACTATTGAGATGAAATGACATCTCAAGCGCTGTCGCACAATGAAACCAATAGGGTTTACAAGAATGGACGGTCCGACTCGCACCGCTTTGCCTGGGAACGGAACAACAAATGTATGGATCAGACTGCGCGTTCGCGTAGTCTGATCAGACCCTTTGTGGTCGCTACTTAGACAGTAAAATACTTCTATTTTTCAAGACTATTCTGTGTTGATGAGCAGCTAAATTTTGTAGTACCTGGTCGCAAGATAGGGTTTCTCGCGACGGGGCTCGTATTTTAGGATTCTTTTTATGGGTTTGGGTTCATTGGTTGATTGTATTGGGGCAAGCAGCAATTTTATTTTTCTGCTTATCAAGAAAGTATGAACACAATGGGTAGCGTGCAAAGTAAATGAACCCCGAAGGGGTTCATGTAAACTTTGCAAGCGACCCGCTGTCGTTCATACTTTCATGAAAAGCAGAAAAATTAAGTTTATTTTTTATATTTACATTCTTTGCCCCTCATCTCTGTGCGAAAAAAAAAAAAGATAATTAAAGCTGAAAAACATTTATACGCTGTTTTTCTACAAAGAGTAGAATGGCGTTGACGTCATCAACGTCCATATAGAACTAAGGTTTAGAGTGACGTCACTTGACGTCACTGAAACTCCTGTGTGGAAGTATGAACTACATTGTTTTCTATAGGTTTACATTAGACTTTACACATGAAATGTAAATATAACATAATAAGCTTTTGAATGGGGTTTCACGACACGTCATCCATTGTGGGTCATTTTTGTGTCGCCTCCAATAATAAGAGAGAAATGAGATAGAAGAGGTAGGAGAGGAGATGAAAGTCAGGGACATGGGAGAAAGACGAAAGTAAATGGAAGTGTAGAAACAAAAAAAATAACAACACCCCCTTTACCTTTGCTAAAGGCAGATATCCTTATTTGTTATGCAAGAAGTATGTCATTTTTTCTCTTTCAGGTTTTTGTGTATGTCTGAGTATGACAGAGTATGACTATGTTTGTGTATGCCAGAGACGTATCCGGAAAAATATTAACACGCAAAAAAGGAAAGTTTAGAAAAATCATCATTCTCCAATCGTGAAAAGGATAGGTGATGGGCTAATCTTAAAGGAAAGAATTTGCTCCCAACGAGAGTTTGGAGCAAATTCTTTCCTTTAAAAGTAGCCCCAATGGAAATAATATGCATAATATACATGCATTATTGCAAATATTTCTCATTACGCATATGCGTAATTTTCCATTATGCTACACCCCTGCATGCGTGTTTGGCGTTTTATAATGTATCCTTTATCAGGAAGTAGCTTTGGGATTTTGTTGACTGTCTACGCCCACGGGCGTAGACTATCTAACAATGACTTGCTCCGGAAGCATTTAAAAAAGGTCACGACTGCATGGTTGAATGACTTCCTGTTGACTGGTCATTATAGTTATTTGTCACAATTATTAAAACCCGGTAATTACCGGAACGCTGTATAGGTCATTTTGGAGACGTTGCTTCCAATTTTGGGGGACTTTTACCCGACACTGAGTTGAAATGACATCTCAAGCCCTGTCGCCCAGTGAAACCAATAGGGTTTATAAGCATGGACGGTCCGACTCGCACCGCTTTGCCTGGGCAGGCTTAGATCCTCTAAGCGGTTTACCAGTAATCGTGTGCGGTCGGGTTCAACTCATGCAGACCATCTATTTCTTCAAGCCCCAATAATATGGTCGTTTATATATTAGATATTTTATTGTACTTTGCTTTCTTGCAGACCATACTTTTTCTTTTCGATTTGTTCATTAGCAATAGGTGTATTTCTTTCAAAATAACAAAAAAATAATAATAATAAAATATTGCCAATTCAGGGAAATTAATAACATAAATGGTGTTCATTGAAAAAAGGTAAAATGCAAAATTTTAAATAAAACTGCAAAGGAGATGATAATACAATTCGTTTAATATACTAAGCACGATTTTTTTTTTTTTTTTTTTGGACAACTGGGCCTCCGTGGCCTAGTGAGTAAGAGCAACGTCTCTTAATCATAAGGTATCCCCCGTGCAAAAGGCAGATATCCTTATTTGTTATGCAAGAACTATGTCATTTTTTCTTTTCAGGTTTTTGTGTATGTCTGAGTTTATGACAGAGACCTATCCGGAAAAAATATTATTACGCACAAAAGGAAAGTTTAGAAAAATCATCTTTCTCCAATCGTGAGAAGGAGAGGTGATGGGCTAATCTTAAAGAAAAAAATAGCCCTAATGGGAATAAAATGCATAATATACATGCATTTGGACGATCCCTATGCATTTTTGCAAATATTTCTCATTACGCATATATGCGTAATTTTTAATTACGCTACACCCGTGCATGCGTGTTTGACGTTTTATAATGTATCTTTATCAAGTATTTGTAAGATGGGGGTAGCTATGGGATTTTTTTTTATTGTTTACGCCCACGGGCGTAGATTATCTTATGATGACTTTTGCTCCGGAAGCATTTAAGAAAAGGTCACGACTGGTTGAATGACTTCCTGTTGACTGGTCATTATATAGAGGATCTTACATGAGTGTTTATGTATTATTGAATTTATTAAACGAGTTGAGGAAAAGGGATAAAATGCGAGGCTGTGCCGAGCATTTTATCCCTTTTCCTCAACGAGTTTAATAAATTCAATAATACATGAACACGAATGCAAGATTCTAATTATCATATGACATCTAAAACGCATTTTATTCACGATTGTTTACAAAAATATCAATATTCCGCCATTAGTATATGCGACGTCGTTAAGGACGTCGTACATGTAACGTTACGGTACGTATCTAGCTAATTTGCATATTTAATCCACTAGTGGATTATCGAAAATATTGCATGGCGTTATTACACTCTCAGACGCGACGTCATATGATAAAGTTATAAGTCACAATTATTTAAACCCGGTAATTACCGGAACGCTGCCTTAAGTTTATCACATGTGCACGTTTGTGTGTGTGTGTGTGTGTGTGTGTGTGTGTGTGTGTGTGTGTGTGTGTGTGTGTGTGTGTGTGTGTGTGTGTGTGTGTGTGTGTGTTGTTGTTGTTGTTGCTTTTTTTCTTGTTTTTGTTAGACGGCAAGCTGGACGGATTTTTTCATAAGGTTAACCTATAATGCGAAATGTAAGGTTTAGCTAGAATGCGAAATGAAAGAAACCGTAAATGTAGGCATGTAGTACAAGCAGTTGTAATTGTTATGCATAAGAATTTATTTTTCTGATTCCCACCTTTACCCCCACTGTGACCTAATAGTGCTATAAATATCTTGTTAATCTTTTTATAGAAGATTCTCGAAAACTGAGTCACAGATTAATTTCATTTTTGTAAACAACATGTTTACAAGGAAAAGTACTTCAGAACCTTCCAGAAAGTTCTGGGTTGCATTAATTTTAGAAAATTACCTCATCTTATTCCACAGCCCTCTGGAATGTTCTAGAGAAATCTTAGGGTCTATAAAAGAGCTTGATTTTTCTCATTGAGTCAGACTTTGGAGTTTGATGTTTGGGCATTTAAGAAAAGTTATTTCTAAATTCTGTGTTGGATTGTCAAAAGATATTACTTTTCATTTTGGACTGTGAATTCTGTGGGATCAAGGAAAATAGATTCATTCAGGATATTTCATAACAGAGCTAAGTACAATTAATTTTCTTACTTCTACAGGTTAAAGTTAACTTGTAAATAAATTTTGTTAAAATTTTCCAAAAGGCTTGTTTGCTTTTTCATTCTGCTACGTCTGGCTCGTGACAGAAATTGGGGGCTCGTCCGGGATAAACCATTTCGAGCATTTTAAAACCGACATTTCATGTGACGGCATGTAATTGTCATTTCTTGTCAAATATAGACTTGGCAGTTGCTTCACAGGTTATAGGCATATAGGGGATTGTCATTTCATGTGAATTGTCATTTCAGGTGAAATAGTACTTGTCATTTCATGTGAAATTCTCGTTGGGCTTGTCATTTCGAAAAAAAAAACTTTGTCAAATTAACCTCAATCTGTATTTCCATAAATACTTTATAAAACAAACAAAAAGCAATCATGTCGTTTGATTTGAGAAGCTTTTTGGCTCAGCCTACTCAGGAGTTGTTTAATCTGGCCAAAAGGACAGCTTTGCTAGATATTGCTTCCCATTATGGGGTCACTGCTGTTAAAACAAGCATGAAAAAACATGAAATCAAGAATATTTTGGCACAGTTTTTTGTTGATGAAGAACTTTTCGATCCATCTGCTTTGTCTCTCATTATGGTTTCATATACTGAATTACAAATGAGACAAATTGAAATAGGAAGGCAAATTGAGTTAGAAAAATTAAGATTAGAGATGGAAGAACGAGAGAAAGAAAAAGAAAGAGAAATGCAGAGACAAATGCAAGTGGAAAGATTAGAAATGGAAGAAAGAGAGAAGGAAAAACAAAGAGAAATGGAGAGGGAAAAAAGAGAAATGGAGGAACGCTTTCAGAAAGAAAAATTAGAAAAAGAAGAGCGACTTGAAATAGAAAGAGAAAAATGGCATTTTCAATTAAAGATGAAGGAACTGGAACTCCAGGGTCAAGATAGGGCGAAACCTACCCCTGTTTTTGACTCTGGTAGTTACTTTGATGCCATAAAGCATATCAGATTAGTTCCCCCATTTCAGAAAAAAGAGGTAGATAAGTATTTTTTGCATTTTGAAAAAGTTGCAGAAAATTTAAAATGGCCAAAAGAGCATTGGACCTTACTTTTGCAAAGCGTTGTTGTCGAAAAGGCTCGAGACATTTACACTCAGCTAACTGTCGAGCAAAGCTCAGACTATGATCTGGTTAAGGAGCTTATTCTTAAGGCATATGAGTTGGTCCCTGAGGCTTACAGGCAGAAATTTAGGAACTGTAAAAAAAGAAATTTCCCAGACCCATGTAGAATTTGCTCGAACCAAAGAACAGTTATTTGATAGGTGGTGTTCTTCTAAAAAAGTAGGCTCTGATCATGAAAAACTTAGACAGCTTGTCCTTGTTGAAGAGTTCAAACGGTGAAAAAATTCAGACATTAAATCTTTTCTCGATGAGAGACAGGTTGAAACTTTGGAGGAAGCTTCTCGTTTGGCAAATGATTGTGCTTTGACTCATAAAGTCTCATTTGTGAACAGGCCTTATCCTCGAAAACCTTATAATCCACAGACAGGTCCAAGATTCTATCCCAGTAATCCTTCTGGTAGTTATAGCCATACATCTAGTACTATGCCCAAACTTTCTGGTGAAAATAAAAGCCAGAATCCTTCCAAACCTTCTGGTGAAAACAGAAGCCCAAATTTTTCCAAACCTTCTGGTGAAAACAAAGACCAGAATCCCTTATCTCAATCTCAAGTAGTTTGTTATTATTGTAAAAATACAGGTCATTTGATCTCTGAGTGTTTAAAATTAAAGCGAAGGAAAGAAAGAGAAAGACAAGAGGAACTTAAGCCTACAGGCTTGACTTCTATAAGGCCAAAACCACAGTCTTGTGTAAGGGAGGAAACTCTTTCTAATACCAAATTATCTGAGACTGATACAGTTATGGAGTGTTATGAACCATTCTTATCAGATGGTTTTGTGTCACTAAATGGTGACAGTTTTGCCCATCCTACCCCTATTAAAATCTTACGAGATACCGGAGCTTCTCAATCTCTTATTCTAGCAGATACTCTGCCTTTTTCTGAGAAGACTTCTATGGGCCAAAGTATCCTTATTCAGGGTGTGGAATGTGGATTTGTTAATGTTCCGCTTCATAACGTTTATTTGTCATCAGACTTGGTATCCGGTTCAGTGGCTGTTGGTATTAGACCTTCTTTACCTTTTAAAGGTGTTCATTTGTTGCTAGGCAATGACTTAGCTGGAGATAAGGTTGTGGTAAACTCTCTTTTGACTACTAATCCTTGCATAGACCAACCGCCTGATCCCATTGAGCAGGAAATTCCTGATCTTTATCCGTCTTGTGCAGTCACAAGGGCTATGGCACGTAAGGCCAAGCAAACTGATGGGAAACAGGATTTTGATTTAACTGATACCTTTTTGGGTCAGTCTTTTAATGACGAGATAACAAGGTCTCTGTCTTCAAGCCTGCCTGATAAGCAGACAGATTTTCATGAGAATAACTCATCTTTCAATCTAGGGCATGACAAAATGTCTGGGTCTCAACTAGCTATAGAACAGCATAAGGATCCTGAAATTTCGCCTTTATTTGAAAGGGCCTTAGATGAGCAGGAAGTATCTCAGGTCCCAGTCTGTTATTATGTCAAAAATGACATTCTTATGAGAAAATGGCGTCCACCAGACGTCTCAGCAGAAGACGAGTGGACTGTCAACCACCAGATAGTGGTTCCACGGGTTTACCGTCCCGAAATATTTAACTTGGCACATGAAACTCCCATGTCAGGACATTTAGGTGTCAATAAAACCTATCACAAGATTCTTAATCATTTTTACTGGCCTGGGTTAAAATCAGATGTTTCTCAGCACTGTAGGTCCTGCCATACATGCCAAATGGTAGGAAAACCCAATCAGACTATACCTAAAGCTCATTTGCAGCCTATACCTGCTTTTGATGAACCTTTCAGTCGAATAATTATAGACTGTGTGGGTCCCTTGCCCAGAACTAAGTCTGGCTGTGAATATCTTTTGACTATTAGGTGTGCTTCCACACGTTTTCCTGAAGCCATTCCCTTAAGAAATATCAAAACTAAGCCAATCGTCAAGGCCTTAGTGAAGTTTTTCACATTTGTTGGGCTTCCTAAATCTATTCAGTCAGACCAAGGCTCAAATTTTATGTCTGGAATATTTCAACAAGTAATGCATGAACTTGACATTGTACAGTATAAGTCATCGGCCTATCATCCTGAAAGTCAAGGTGCCCTTGAAAGATTCCATGAAACATTGAAAAACATGATAAGATCATATTGTTTTGACACAGAGAAGGATTGGGATGAAGGCATCCATCTCCTTTTATTTGCTGTAAGAGAATCTGTGCAAGAATCTCTTGGTTTCAGTCCATTTGAATTAGTATTTGGCCATACTGTTCGTGGTCCTTTGAAACTTCTCAAAGAGAAATTTCTCTCCAATGATGACACCTCCCTTAATTTACTTCAGTATGTGTCCGATTTCAAAACTAGACTTTCAAAAGCTTGTGAGGCTGCTCGGACCAATCTTCAGTCAGCCCAAAGGAAAATGAAACAGCTATATGACATAGGGACAAAACAAAGGAATTTTAAACCAGGTGATAAGGTACTAGCTCTTTTGCCTATTCCAGGAAAATCGTTGCAGGCCAGGTATTATGGTCCATACACTGTAGACAAAAAGATCAGTGACGTAAATTACATAATAAACACTCCTGGGAGGCGCAAACTAAAGCAGCTATGTCATATTAACATGCTTAAGGAATGCATAGATAGGGACAATACATCTTTAACATCAGTCAATCTAGTTAGCTCTGTTCCACTTAATTCATGTGACAATGACTGTGAGGATATTAATTCAGTGAAGTCGGATCCCTCATCATCAAAACTTCAGAATTCTGACATTCTAAGGAATCTTGACCAGAAACTGTCACATCTAGAGCCAAATCAGCGGAATGAACTGAAACAGCTGATTTTTGAATATGAACACTTATTTCCTGACATTCCAACACGGACAGACAAAATATTTCACGATGTGGACATAAATGGGTCTAAACCTGTAAAACAACACCCATACAGGATGAATCCTGTGAAACAAAAATATCTTAAAGAAGAAGTTCAGTATCTATTAGACAATGACTTTACTGAACCAAGCCAAAGTGAATGGAGTTCTCCTTGTATTCTAGTACCAAAACCTGATGGGACATATCGTATGTGTACAGATTTTAGGAAAGTTAATTCCTTAAGTAAAACAGATAGCTTTCCTATTCCACGAATGGATGACTGCATTGATAACATCGGGAATGCCAAATACATAACGAAATTCGACCTTCTGAAAGGATTTTGGCAAATTCCACTCACAGATAGAGCAAAGGAGGTTTTGGCATTTACAACACCAGACGGATAATTTAACTATAAAGTCATGCCATTTAGAACGAAAAACTCTCCGGCAACATTTCAGCGCTTAATAAACATGGTAATTGCGGGGCTGGAAGGCTGCAGTGCTTATATCGATGATGCTATCATATACAACGACCAGTGGAATCAACATCGTGGGACTATTCGAGCATTCTTTGATAGACTGAGTAATGCCAAATTGACAATCAATCTTGCTAAAAGTGAATTCTGCCATGCAAGTTTGACATTTCCAGGTCATGTTGTAGGTCAAGGTCATGTGAAACCCATTGATGCTAAAGTTGAGGCTATCTCAAATTTTCCCGTACCCACGTGCAAAAGACAGCTGATGCGATTTCTTGGTATGGCTGGTTATTACAGAAAGTTCTGTAATAATTTCTCTGTCATTGCTGAGCCTTTGACAAATTTGCTCAGCAAAAGAACAAAATTCCATTGGAATGCAATATGCCAAAATGCTTTTGATAAACTTAAAGCCATACTCAAGAGTGAACCAGTTCTCTTAGCACCAAACTTTGAAAAGGAGTTTAAGCTACCTGTAGATGCTAGTGACGTAGGTGCAGGTAGTGTTTTGTTGCAGGAAGATGAAAATGGTGTGGATCATCAAGTTTGCTACTTTTCCAAAAAGTTTAATAAGCATCAGAGAAATTACTCTACCATAGAGAAAGAGTGCTTGTCTCTGATTCTTGCTCTGCAACATTTCGAAGTTTATCTTACCCCTACTACTGCACCGATTGTTGTTTTCAGTGATCACAATCCACTGACTTTCATACATAAAATGAAAAACAAAAATCAGCGGTTGGTCAGGTGGAGTCTTATGCTACAAGAGTATAATTTAGACATAAGACATATCAGAGGGAGAGATAACATTATCCCTGATGCCCTTTCAAGAGCTTGAGCAGTGTCGGGAGTTGTGTTTTTCTTTCCTACTAAAGTGGATTGTAGATACATGTAATTTTATATGCTATGCTCAATATTTTATTATTCTTAAAGCAAAAGAAAGCTTTATTACATAAATCTTTCTTTTCCTCGAAGAGGGGGAGTGTTATGCATAAGAATTTATTTTTCTGATTCCCACCTTTACCCCACTGTGACCTAATAGTGCTATAAATATCTTTTTAATCTTTTTATAGAAGATTCTCGAAAACTGAGTCACAGATTAATTTCATTTTTGTAAACAACATGTTTACAAGGAAAAGTACTTCAGAACCTTCCAGAAAGTTCTGGGTTGCGTTATTTTTAGAAAATTACCTCATCTTATTCCACAGCCCTCTGGAATGTTCTAGAGAAATCTTAGGGTCTATAAAAGAGCTTGATTTTTCTCATTGAGTCAGACTTTGGAGTTTGATGTTTGGGCATTTAAGAAAAGTTATTTCTAAATTCTGTGTTGGATTGTTAAAGGATATTACTTTTCATTTTGGACTGTGAATTCTGTGGGATCAAGGAAAATAGATTCATTCAGGATATTTCATAACAGAGCTAAGTACATTTAATTTTCTTACTTCTACAGGTTAAAGTTAACTTGTAAATAAAATTTGTTAAAATTTTCCAAAAGGCTTGTTTGCTTTTTCTTTCTGCTACGCCTGGCTCGTAACATAATTGATTGTGAAAGGTCGGTAATTTTGTTTTTATGTCATATTGGAGAGAACATTTGGAAGCATGGTAGTTAACCCAATCACGGTTGGCAACTTTGCTTCCCTCTTTAATTGCACGCCGGTGGGTCAGGCCTCAGATTCTATGACGGCTCCAACGTAAAGGCTTATTGAAAATTAAAGAGATAATGTTGGTTGGTGCCTGATGCTCTGTCTCTGGTCGGGCTCATCGGAGTCTAACTGTTGGTTTTCTTTTGCTCCAGCATTTCAGTGGTTTCTTGCTGTCGAGTCCTCACCGTTGTCTCACCTCTGTGGTTCTTTGATTTCTGTGTTCACGGAGATGTTGCACTGATGAGTTAGGAGGCCTTCATGCGGACTGAACAAATTATTTGTCTAAATCGCGACGGAAGTAAGGGCGAGGATTGTGGCCACGTAAAATCGATTTAAGCCCCCCAGTGGAAATCTTCCACTGACCGTTCCAAGGCGGCTCTTCTGTGGCGATTTATTTATGTTGTTGTTTGTTACTTACTGTGTGTATCACTTGTGTCTTTTAATTTTGGATGGCCATATGGCCATTTTGTGGGAAAGTAACTGTCCATATGGCCTTCCTTTGTTTAGGTTTCCATTATGGTCTGGTCGCTTAATGTTTGTATTTCTTTCCCTTTGGTGTCTTTTATGGATGGAGTAAGTTAATTGTATCAATTCCTGATCTTTGTTTTACTTCTACTTATTTGTAATCTGTGACTGCTATACGTGTACATATCAACTAACAAATTATTACAACATCGTACATGTGATAAGTTTTGTCATTTTACTTTCCAGTCCAGATACTCACAAATTACTGTGTGCTGAGCGTAGATTCAAGCTTTTAGAAGCCTCCGTGGTGTAGTGGTTATGCTACTCGCCTTGTAAACCAGGGATCGCAAGATCGATCCCGGGCTTCTCTATACTTACGGATGAGTCTTTAAACCGAGGTCCCGTCTCCGTACACTCACTCAGATTCAAGCTTTTTGTAAAAGCTAATACTTGTATTGATATTATTGCAGTTCAACTCACGAGTAAATGGTACTTATCGCGTAGATCATCAAAGGCTCGGGCGAGTCTGCGCATATGCGCAGACTCGCCCGAGCCTTTGCTGCCCGTAAGCATTCAGAGGAGACCTTGAGTTATCATCACACAAGAAGTCACGTGCCTATCCCTGTTAGTTGAGTGTGCGCGTGCTTTTCAAGAACGTCAATCACAGAAATGCTAATGGCCCGTTTTACATGGGCTGGCTGGCAAAACATTGGATCAGATACTACGTAACAGTGGGGTTGGAATTTTGAGGATTTTGCTACGGACATGTTTCGGTCGTTTGTTTATTTGATTAGAGGTTTTACGTCCCTGTCAACACTGTAAAGGTCATTTTGGAAACGATGCTTCCAATTTTGTGGGACTTTTACCCGAAGTTGAGATGAAATGACACTTCAAGCACTGTCGCCCAATGAAACAATAGGGTTTATAAGCATGGTCGGTCTGAATCGCACCGCTTTGCCTGGGCAAGCTCAGATCCTCTAAGCGGTTTACCAGTACCCGTGTGCAGCCGGTTTCAACTCTGCATGGAAGCATCATATAACCCAGGTATTTCTTTAAGCACTGATAGGGGGGGGAGCGAAATATGTTTCGGTCAATTGCAAGGTTAATAATACTGTATCACCAATACTGCTCCTGGCTATGCGATTACAACTGATCAACAAGTTAAAAACCACAAACAATTTTGAAAACTGGCAGATCGCAATGAGAAAAAGTACCAAAAAGAACTGTGAAGTGTTTTTGATATTGAATTGATGGCAGCAAGTATTGAAGAACAGATCAGACGCCAACGAACGCGGGGTCAGATCAGGGTCTACACTGTTTTTCTAAAGTACAAAAACGTAAGGAGTCTAAGACCAACTATAGGACAATTTTCCAGGACATCCCTAAAAATTGGCCCACCAGTGCTGTCAATACTTTAATTTTTAACCAGGCCTTTTTTAAAAACTAGAAGTGAAGGCAATGATCAGGAATCACAGCTCCCATCAGAGACACCAAAGGGAAAGAAGCACAAACATGAAACAACTGGACCCTAATGGAAACATCAATAGCGGAAAGTCAAAAGGACAGTTACTTTCGCACAAAATGGCAAGTTGGCAATCCAAAACAAAATAATATAAGCGATACACACACTCAAAAACAAACCATAACAAAAATAAACCGCGACAGAAGAACCGCCTTTGAACGGTCAGAGGGGGGGGGGGGGGGGGCTTAAATCGGTTTTATGTGGCCACAATCCTCGCCTCCTAACCATTTAATACGGAAAATCCCTAAAACGGGTCGTTCAAAAATATGTCTGGCATGATCAGTTAACCTAACCCAGTTTCAGGCACACTTAGATTCCTGATCTTAGATTTCTGATCTGTATTGATTCCTGATCATTGCCTTCACTTCTATTTTAGAACCTCTACCATTACGAAAAACGCCTGTTCAAATATATTGAAAATTGACATATTCCAATAACAGATTACAATATTTTTCATATTTCTGCTCAAAAACATAGATTGTGGGTAGTGGAAGGACAATTTAGAGCAAGGGTTTTTTTCCGGGGGGGATTTTGTCCAACTTGACATACAGCGAGGGACATAGAACCTCAACCATTACGAAAAACGCCTGTTCAAATATATTGAAAATTGACATATCCCAATAACAGATTACAATATTTTTCATATTTCTGCTCAAAAACATAGATTGTGGGTAGTGGAAGGACAATTTAGAGCAAGGGTGATTTTTTTCCGGGGGGATTTTGTCCAACTTGACATACAGCGAGGGGGATTTTGTCCGGGGGGATTTTGTCCGAGGGGGATTTTGTCCGCCTTTACAAAAAGGGGGGATTTGTCCGGGGGGATTATGTCCGGGGGGGGGGGGGGCGGGGATTATGTCCGGCTACCGATATATACAGATTCCAATTCAATATGGCTAGGCGAATATTAAATTGCAAAATATTAATTCAGTAGGACTGCGCTGGAGAACAGATTGCAAAATATTAAATCAATGACTTAATTTTAACTAAAGGACAAATTGCAGAATACTGATTTAATATGGCTTTGATGGCGGTATGAATACACAGAGGATCTTACATGAGTCTTTATGTATTATTGAATTTATTAAACGAGTTGAGGAAAAGGGATAAAATGCGAGGCTTTCCCTCAACGAGTTTAATAAATTCAATAATACATGAACACGAATGCAAGATTCTATTTATCATATGGCATTTAAACGCATTTTATTCAAGATTGTTTTACAAAAAATGTCAAGATTCCGCCATTAGTAAACGCGACGTCGCTAAGATCGTCGTACACTTAATGTTACGGAGCGTATCTAACTAATTTGCATATTTAATCCACTAGTGGATTATCGAATTACATGGCGTTATTACATTCTCAGACGTGACGTCATATGATAAAAGATATTTATTCAATATGGCTATGATGAAGAGTAGTTTGCAAAATATTACATGATTTAATATGGCTCTGCTGGAGAACACATTGCAAAATGTTTATTATGGATTTGAACTGGGGGACAGATTGCAGAACATTAATATAATATCGCTTTGACTAAGGACAGATTGCAAAATATTGTTCAGTTTGGCTTCGGACCGAACTTGTAAAATATTAATTTAATATGGCTTTGCTAGAGGATAGATTGCAAAATATTCATTATGTATTGCTTCGGGCCGCAGAACAGATAGCTAGATTTTAATTCAGCGCGACCTCGGACCGAAGAACATGGCAAAACATTAATCATATTTGGCTTTGCTGGAGAACAGATTGGAAAATATTATTTCAATATGGTTTCGGACAGGAGGTTAGACAGCAAACTATCAGTTCAGTATGGCTTGCTGGAGGACAATAATTCAATATAGCCTTGAACTGGAAGACAGATTGCTAAATATTAATTTTCATATAGCCTTGAACTGGAAGACAGATTGCTAAATATAATTCAATATAGCCTTGAACTGGAAGACAAATTGCTAAATATTAATTCAATATGGCCTTGAAATGGGAGAAAACATTGATATAATATCGCTTTGCTGAAGGACAGATTGTAAAATCGTATTTAATATGGCTTCAGACCAACCGGAGAACAGATTGCAAAATATGAATTTAATATGGCTTTCATGAAGGACAGATTGCAAAATATTAACTCAGTATGGCATTTGACTGGAGGACGGATTGCCATTACGAAAACACGCCTATACCAATATATTGTATATTTTATCACTAAAAAATGAATATTTTCTGATGAAAAAATGTGACATTTTTCTTATTTCTGCTCAAAACATAGGTTGTGGATACTCTTTAGAACCGCCTCAACGAGGCGGTTCTAACGAGTATCCACAATCTATATTTTTGAGCAGAAATAAGAAAAATAATGTATACCCCCGCAAACCCCAGTTTTACTATATAAAAGTGAGGTTTAAGGGAGTCCAAATTATATAGACGTGTTTTCGTGATGGATACTGTAATTCAACATGGCTTTGCTGATGGACTGATTGTAAAATACAGTAAATCTTTAATTGCTCGAACGCTGATGGCTCGTCTACCATGGTTGCTTGAATCCCTAGGACATTATTCACAAAGCTCTCTGTGACAAATATTTAGTGTTTTGAAAAGGCATGTTATGTGCACTCATTAGTATCGACTTGCTGACGAAACTCTAATGAGTACACACAACGTATTTATAGAACATCAAAAAGATATACATGTACCTAAATCATTCTGAACTAGCTTTGTGAATTACCCTCGATGACTCGAGCTGCCCGTCACGAACAAATTTACATTGTCCCCGTGGTATTCGGGCCATTCATCAAGTGAACAAGTCCGTAAAATGAACACCCCTAAACCCCACTTTTTAAAGAGATAACTGGGGTAACGGGGTTGTACATGATTTTTCTTAATTCTGCTTCAAGACATAGGTTGTGGGTACTCGTTAGAACTGCCTCAATGAGGCGGTTCTAACGAGCACCCACAACCTATGTTTGCAATGTAAATAAAAAATATAACTGATTTTCATCAGAAAAGTAGCCATTTTGCGGAGGTGAAAAAATGCACTATATCGTACGAGTATGACGTAATGTGAGGTTCGATTGTATTATTCATTCAAAAGGACAGATTACAAAATATGTATTCAATATGGCTTTTGACCAGAGGATATATGGCTAAAGATTAAATCAAAAAGACTTTGCTTGGGGATAGATTGCAAAATATTAACTCAGAATGGCTTTACTGGAAGAGAGATTGCAAAATATTCAATATGGCTTTGCTGAATCGCAATTCAATGTGGCTTTGTTGGAGGACAGATTGCAAACTATTAATTCAATATGGCTTCACTGGAGGGTAAAGGGCAATATACTGATTCCATATGGATTTACTGACGGAAAGATTGGAAAACATTGGAAAACATTGATCAAGTGGATCTTTGCTGGAGGACAGATTGCAAAATATCAATTCAATATGGCTTTGCCGGAGGACATATTCAAAATATTAATTTCATATGGCTTTGAACTGGAGGGTAGATTGCAAAATATTTATTCAATATGGCTATGCCAAAGGACATTTTCAAAATATAAATTCAATATGACTTTGAACTGGAGGACAGAACGCATATTCAATATGGCCTTAGTACAGTCAATCTTCTATTCACAGTGTTACACAGCTACCAAACCAAGGACGAAAAATTCTAAGCCTCTCATCACTTTTGAAGAAACCCTGTAGATCATAAAAAGGCCAATAAAATAATAGTTAACTGTCTGTGTGTGTAACCTACACTACTAAATTAGCTATAAATGACAAAAAA
The DNA here is from genome assembly GCA_963580285.1 of Lucinisca nassula. Classification (NCBI taxonomy): domain Eukaryota; kingdom Metazoa; phylum Mollusca; class Bivalvia; order Lucinida; family Lucinidae; genus Lucinisca; species Lucinisca nassula. The sequence continues at coordinate 52,066,023 of OY757019.1, read as the reverse complement.
CCTGCATCTTACTTATGTTTAACAGTTGTAAGGTATCCAAACCTTTATAGCCCAATTTTATGGCTTTGTTTTCATTGTTGATACAAATAAAATTCTATTTGATACTCTTTACAAAATTTCAAGTAACACTACAGATTGTCGGCATAAGTCTTCACAATCATGGAGCAGCTGAGCACCATAGTAGACCCAACTTTACATGATTGTGATTTTGTTTGTTTGTATTGGAGTTTCACGAACCAGTCAACACTGTTTTAGGTCATTTTTGAGCCGGTCAGTTTACCTATCTACACTTTTCTGGGCAAGCTTATATGTAAGCGGTTAACAAGTACAGTGCACATTCTTTCGCCAGAAACTAACTGACAACTGCCCTTCTTGAATCAGCGGAAGAGAGAGACTGACCGTAGAAAAGATTTTATGATCAATCTCCACGAAAGAATGTTGCCGACCCCGGCAGGTATCAATCAAGTGTAGAAGTTCGTGAAATGAAGACCCCCTTAAAACCCCACTTTATATAGATAAAATTGGGGTTTAAGAGGATATATATTATTTTTCTTATTTCTGATCCAAGACATAGGTTGCGGGTACTCGTTAGAACCGCCTCAATGAGGCGGTTCTAACGAGCACCCACGACCTATGTTTGCAGCATTTATAAGTAAATATCAGGGATTTTCATCAGAAAAGTAGCCATTTTGGCGATGAGAAATATGCACTATGTCGCACGGGTCTGTTATCATAATGGAACCCGCGTCCTCCTGATCACAAGTCTGACCGACATCCGACTGAGCTTCCGAGACCGGCTTCATGATTATGATAACAGTTTTGTTTGATTTGAGGTTTAACGTCCCCGTCAACACTGAAAAGGTCATTTTGGAGACGTTGCTTCAAATTTTGTGGGACTTTTATCCGACGTTGAGATGAAATGACATCTCAAGCCCTGCCGTTCAATGAAACCAATAAGGTTTATAAGCATGGACGGGCCGACGCGCAACGCTTTGCCTGGGCAGGCATAGATCCTCTAAGCGGTTTACCAGTACTCGTGTGCGGGTCGGTTTCAGCTCTGCGTGGAAGCATCATGCAGCCCATATATTTCTTCAAGCCCCGATGGGCGGGGGCCGATTATGATAACAGGACCGTGTGTAATCAGCACTTAATCGCACTGATGTTAATAATACTGCAGTGCATACATTGCTTTTGCCTTTTTTGTGATTACAACTGACCAATAGATTCAACCAAACGCAAATTTGGTAGCCTAGAGGTCTCTCACCGCTGTGGTTCGAGCCTGGCTCGGGTCACACGTGAGACGCTAAGTTCTCCACCTCTGATTAACGATGGGCTCGATTCTTGTGAGGGCCGTTAAACCAAAACAAAACAAAACAAAAAAAACGCAAACTGCCACCAAGAATGGGGAGTGCATGATGCTTCCACGCAGAGCTGAAACCGACCCGCACACGAGTACTGGTAAACCGCTTAGAGGATCTAAGTATGCCCAGGCAATGCGGTGCGCGTCAGCCCGTCCATGCTTATAAACCTTATTGGTTTCATTGGGCGTCAGGGCTTGAGATGTCATTTCATCTCAATGTCTGGTAAAGTCCCACAAAATTGGTAGCAATGCCAACAAAATGACCTTTACAGTGTTGACGGGGACATTAACTTTTAAATCAAACAATTTATTTATTTATTCGATTTTGAATCGATTACCCATAACTCATACATACTCAGGTTCCCAAAAGGAGCCTCCCTCCGAAACTAGCACCACCATGTTAACAAGTACGTGAAATGAAAACCCCTCTAAACTCCACTTTACATAGAGAAAAATGGGGTTTACAGGGGTATACATAATTTTCTTAATTTCTGCTCCAAGTTTGTTTGATTGATTTGAGGTTTAACGTCCAGGTCAACACTGAAAAGGTCATTTTGGAGACGTTGCTTCCAATTTTGTGGGACTTTTACCCGACATTGAGATGAAATGACATCTCAAGCCCTGTCGCCCAATGAAACCAACAGGGTTTATTAGCATGGACGGTCCGCCTCGCACCGCGGTTCCTGGACAAGCTTAGATCCTCTAAGCGGTTTACTAGTACTTTTGTGCGGGCCGGATTCAGCTCTGCGTGGAAGCATCATGCAGCCCATATATTTCTTCAAGCCCCTATGTGCGGGGGCCGCTTCTGCTCCAAGACATAGGTTGTTGGTACCCGTTAGAACCGCCTCGATTAGGCGGTTCTAACGAGCACCCTCAACCTATGTTTAGAGTAAAAATTAGAAAAATATCAGAAATGTTCATCAGAAAAAAAAATGTCCGGTTTTTTTTTAGATAAAAAATGCTCTATGCCTTACGGATGTGTTATCGTAATGACATTGTCAAATAGTGAAAAGCAGTGAGGACCCAGATCAGATGAAAGCATATAAGCTTATCAAGTTTTCGCGAATTGTTTGGACACAATTAATGTAGGTTAAATCAGGATAACGTACCCATGTAATATAGAGATTTCCTTGACGCTTTTTTGTCTATTTATTATCTAATTAATTTGTGTTTTTTCGGTTGTTGTTTTTTTTTTGTGTGTGTCTGTGTGTGTTTTCATTCGTTTATTTGTGTGTTAGTTAGTGTTAGTGTGTGTGTGTGTGTGTGTGTGTGTGTGTGTGTGTGTGTGTGTGTGTGTGTGTGTGTGTGTGTGTGTGTGTGTGTGTGTGTGTGTGTGTGTGTGTGTGTGTGTGTGTGTGTTTACGTCCCACCAACAGCTAAGGTCATACGGAGACGGGACCTCGGTTTAAAGACTCATCCGAAAGTCTGGAGAAGCCCGGTCGTTTATTTGTCCGTTTTAGCTTATACATGACAAAAACGTGCCTATACAAATACACTGTAACCTTTATCGCCGAAAAAAATGAAAAGTTTAAGCTGAAAAATTGTGATATTTTATTCCTGCTCAAAATATAGATTGTGGGTAATAGTTAGAACCGCCTCATCGAGGCGGTTCTAACAATTACCCACAATCTATATTTTGGAGCAGAAATAAGAAAAATGAAGTTTATCCCTATAAACACCAGTTTTACTATATTAAAGTTGGGTTCAAGTGGGTCAAAATTATATATTTGTTCTTTTTAGCTTACACATTACATAATTACGTTGTAACCTTTATCGCCGAAAACATGAAAAGTTTAAGCTACAAAATTGTGATATGTTTCTTATTCCTGCTCAAAAAAAAAAGATTGTGGGTAATAGTTAGAACCGCCTCATCGAGGCGGTTCTAACGAGTACTCACAATCTATATTTTGGAGCACAATTAATAAAAATAAAGTTTTAAAGTTGGGTTCAAGTGGGTCAAAATTATATAGGCGTGTTTTTGTGGTGTATAGGTACAAACTAGATTGTGTATTCTCGTACAAGTACCCACGCCGATGCTTTTGAGCAAAACTGAGGAACATATTGTACCCCATTGTAAACTCCACTTTTCGCCAAATATGGTGAGCTTTGCCAATGAAAGCACACCTATTCAAATATATTGAAAATTTTACCACCGAAAAAAAAAGAAAGGTTTGAGATAAAAATTCTGATATTTTTTCAGACGGCGGATCCGCTTAGAAAATAGATTACGGTTCTAACGAGTAGGCAGTTCTAACGAGTACCCACAATCTTAGATTTTGAGCAGAAATAAGAACAATAATATGTACCCCTGTAAACCCCAGTTTTACTATATTAAAATTGGGTTAAATGAGGTCAAAATTATTTAAGAAATGAAATTTATTTTCCTGCAGTTCATGGAAGTATGAACGCAGTGGGTCGCGTGCAAAGTAAATGAACCACTTCAAGGGGTTCATGTAAACTTTGCTAGCGACCCACTGTCCTCATACTTTCATGCAAAGTAGAAAAATTAAGTATATTTATATATTTACATTATTTGCCCCTCATCACTGGGCGAAACAATGCTTGTAGGGCAAACTTTTAAAGCTGAAAAACATTTGCACGCTGTTTTTCTACAAAGAGCGGAGCAGCGTTGACGTCATTAACGCCCGTAGATTTATATGTTTTGTTTGATTTGAGGTTCAACGTCCTCGTCAACACTGTAAAGGTAATTTTGGAGACATTGCTTCCAATTTTGTGGGACTTTTACCCGACATTGAGATGAAATGACTTCTCACGCCCTGCCGCCCAATGAAACCAATAGGGCAGTCCGACTCGCACCGCTTTGCCTGGGCAGGCTTAGATCCTCTAAGTGATCGTGTGCGAGTTGGTTTCAGCTATACGTGGAAGCATCATGCAGCCCATGTATTTCTTTAAGCCCCGACGGGCGGGGGCCGAGGATCTAACGATTAGGCGGTTCTAACGAGTACCCACAATCTTAGATTTTGAGCAGAAATAAGAACAATAATATGTTCACCTGTAAACCCCAGTTTTACTATATTAAAATGGGGTTAAATGGGATCAAAATTATACAGGCGTGTATCGTGATTTTTACGGACGTGTTAAACGTTATGCAACTGCGCAGTGATGAATTTGACAATGGTATGTTTTGTACCGGGAACCCCAAAACGGGTACCCAGGAAAACGGCGCAGGCCCAGATCAGACGTCGCAGAACGCGGCGTCTGATCAGGGCCTACACTGTTTGCTTAAAGTTCAGCCATTTTCCAAACATATTTTGAGGAAAACACAACCTGACACCCCTAAATTATGAAATGGACTCCTGCTCTATATATAAGGTGGAAGATTCCATATGGTACAAAAAGGGTTTAAGGGGACTTTTTTTTTTTTTTTTTTGGTTTTGGTTTTACGGCCCTTTCAAGATTATTTCACTCATATCGAGCCGATCGTTAATCAGAGGTGGGCGAAAACCGGAGTACCCGGAGAAAAACCACCTGACCTTCCGTTGCAGAACTTGGCGTCTCACATGTGACCCGAGCGAGGCTCGAACCACAGCGGTGAGAGACCTAATGATCAAGAGTCAGCGCTCTTAACCACTAGGCCACGGAGGCCCGTTGGTTTAAGGGGACCTCGTATACAGAGGGGCTAAGTATATATAGAAAAACAAACAGGAGGGGATAAATGCAGTCTCCTTGTAAAAAATGGCGGATTTTTTCCCACTTTAAGATGTATTCGTACTGATAACATCTATTTTTATTCCTATCAGAGACTATTTATCAGTTAAATATTCAAGGGACTCAGACATATAGCAAATATGTTTATTTAATGGTATTTAATATCTTTTCTTATATGCAGATAACCGTGTAAATGTGTTCTGACTCTGTCTTTTTGTTGCAAAATATTTTGATGTGAAATAAATGCATTTTTGAAATGGATGTATTCTTAATTTTAATTCATAGCAATATGGGAAAAGGAAACTGAAGTGTACATATGCACGAACTTCAAACTTTGTAAGACGGGGCTCTGCACCCCCCCCCCCCCCCCCACACACACACACCCGACCCACCAGGGCTTCCAATGATTATAAATAAGTCATTTTCCTGAACACATTTATGAACCTTTAAATGACAAGCCGACACCCCTTGTGTCGAAATGGATTTTTTTTATTATATAAGGTGGGAGATTGTATTTGGATCCGAAGACGTTAAAATACATGACCCACCAGTATTAACCCTTGCCGGCCTCGGTAGCTCAGTCGGATGCGCGTCTGACTGGTGACCAGGCGGACGCGGGTTCGATACCTTCCGGTGTTGGCAATATTCTTTCGTGGAGATTGATCATGAAATCTTTTCTACGGTCAGTCTCTCCCTTCCGCTGATTCAAGAAGGGCAGTTGTCAGTTTCTGGCGAAGGAATGTGCACTGTACTGGTTCACAGCTTACGTATAAGCATACCCAGGAAAAGTGTGGATAGGTAAACTGACCGGTTACAAAAATGACCTAAATAGTGTTGACTAGGCCGTTAAACCCCAAAACAAACAAACAGAGTTAACCCTTTAAATGTCATGAAACACGGGCTCTGAAAATGTCGTCTGCTGCTTCTTCTTGCAAACTTTTCAAACATTTTTACATACAGGCAAACAATGTGGACCCTGATCAGTCTTCTCTTAGAGGAAAATTGCAAAAATGACTTTCAAAGTTACCAGCAGTAGTTCTACTCTAAAATATAGATTGTGGGTACTGGTTAGAACCGCCTCGATGAGGCGGTTCTAACGAGTATCAACAATCTATATTTTGAGCAGAAATTAGAAAAATATTACAATTTTTCGACTTAAAATTTTCGCTTTTCTGGTGGTTCACTAGCCTAGCCACTAGGCGTTAAAATGAATAATGTGGAATTAAAATCATCTTTTGCACTAAAATGAACAGTGTATAAAAGTTTAGCTAGTCTAGTCTCTCTGGCTCAATTTTAACGCCTGATAATCCTAAGATTTGAGACTCTGCCAAATAGACTTGCCATTACTATGAAGGTGATAAATTTTTAATACAATAAAAAATACCAAAAATGATCAGACTTCTATTATCAGACTAGTAGCTAACTAGTGGTTTACCATTTACAATGTTTTTGCATAGGCGTGCTTTCGTAATGAAAATCATATTTTGTCATGAAAATAGTTCTTATAGTTTCCTTATTTCTGTTTCAAATATTGACTGTGAAAGCTCATTAGAGCCGCCTCAATGTGGTAGTTCTAACAGTTTGCATAATCTATGCATTGAACAAAACAAACAAAGTAACGTAGAGCATAGTAAACTCCATTTTTCACTATATAGAGGGTTTACATTGTTATTTATTGACAAACTTATTTTGACTTTGAATATAAATTTAGAAAAAATACAATGTATATAATTGCAATGACTTCAGCACCCAATTTCGTAAAATCATTTTTCGATATAAAAAGATTGGGTACAACATAAATGTTATACGACAGACTGCATGCATGGTAGTTAACCAAATCACGGTTGACAACTTTGCTTCCCTCACACTTGTTCTTAACTCTTATCTTGCTGTTCACGACAACCCCTATCTTTGCAAACAGTTTTGGCATTTAGTTTATGAATTTGTAGCAATAAATTACATCAAGTAATTTGATTGGTCGATAGACAGAAATGAATGTGGCTTAAATGAATATTCAGCAAGATAAGTGTTAAGTGTAACAATTTTGAGTTCAATGGTAAACACTACTTGCAAATACAAGGGACGGCCATGGGAACCAAAATGACCCCATCTTATGCCAACATATTCATGGGTCGGCTGGAAAAAAAACAGCTTCTACTATCAGTCAGCCCGAAGCCATTATCTTGGCCCGGGTTTATTGACGATATAGACATGAAATGGGTACATGACAGAGCGAATCTAGAGGCAAACAACTTCCATCCCTCTACAAGGTTTACTGTAGAGGTCATAAGTGACAACCACGTCACACAAAGTCATATCTGGTCGATGGCAGGATTGTTACAAACCTTTACACTAAACCCTATGTTGCCACCCCCATCATTGCTGTAAAAATATCGCATACAGTCTTGCACTTCACATCAGACGCATCTGCTCCGACCCTGATACTTTCGAGAAAAGAGTGAAAGAACTGCCTAAGCAACTCCACAAGCGTGGTTATCAAAAGCAGGTCACTGCTCAAGCCACAGAGAAGGTTAGGCATATGGACAGACGCAGATTTTATCATACCAGTCAAAACCAACAGGAAACAAAGATGTTCTGCCATTCGTCATGTCTTACCACCCATCAGGAGCATCGTCGATAAACATTGGTGCATCATCGAATCATCCAAACATCTGAATACGGCCTTCTTGAACACCAGATAACGAAATCCATAGTTTTAGCTTGAGATAGAAATTCTGTTCTAACCATGGCGTTCTTACCCAACGGGTGTTTGATAATTGCGCAGGTTGAATACGACCTCCTAGGTTTACGTCACAGCATGTAACGTGACGTCACTAAACATGATAACACACCATTGTCGTTCCAGTATGGCGGACGTCGGCAATACTGCAGTATTAAAAACCCACGTTCAAAAATGGAAGGTTTGCAAGAAAAAGAATCCTTCATGGGTCTAAGGGATGGATAGAAAATCCGTCCCTCGGGATCATTGTCCGGCATCACTCGGCAAGCCTCGTGATGCCGGACAGTGACCCTCGGGGTGGATTTTTCCATCCACCACTCATACCCATTTAAGATTCTTATATTCCTACAGCAGCCAGTCATGTCATACAGGCGACCAACGAGTCTCAGAGATCTTGTGCGGGCTAGACTCAAGCCAGACCCCACCGATGAAGAGCCTTTGGACGTATGCGAACTCTGTGGCAAAGCAAGATGCAAAACCTGCAAAATGATAAACCCCTCTCAGAGAGCCTAATCGTCCAGTGGTGCTATAGTGAAGCTTAAACGCGACACCAATTGTACAACACAACACGTGGTCAACTTGATAAATGTAGGAAACAGTATGTTGGGGAAACCAAGGGCAAGCTCAATATATCAATGAATGGTCATAGAGATGACTGGAATCAAAAGAGGTTTGACGGATCTCCACTTGCACATCACTTCTGCTTGTCAGAACATGACTTCATAAGCCATGCTTCTGTTTGCTGTCAGAGTGGACAGACAAAGCCAGGAAATGTCGAGAGAACTACTGGATCCGCCGTCTAAACACTCTGAATCCTAGTGGTATCAACAAAGGAGATTAATCCATGACCTCGATTCAGCTTGCGAGTTGACGGCCCATTGTTTCCTTCCCGATACACAGACAGCAATTAGACACATTTTCCGTACGATACGCCATTCTCGCCTAACCTTGTTTTGTAGCGGTGCGTTTACTGATATTCCAAATGTTTCCCAGCTCATTTGGGAGTATTTGTTTGAGTTTGATTTTGTAGCGGTGTGTTTATGAATCGCATTTCACACAAAGGCCATACACAGCGACGCCATCTTGTCCAATGCTAAAATTTAAGTTTATGCGCCCGCTAAGGGCTTTTCTTACTGCTTTAAATGTAAATTTGTTTAAACTGCACCTTTACAACTATTTTGTTTGTGAAAACTCTGATGAAGGCGTAAAGCCGAAAGCGCTTAGTTAAAAAAAAATTTGCACAGTTTAATGATTAACTCCCTGTTTATAATTTCATCAAATCATTTTTGCATCCTTTTAGGGTCTATATATATATATTTTGTTTTCAAATAAGTGAATAAAAATAAAAGTTAGCAGAACATTTTGTTCAAAAATAAACAAAATTATATCGCCGAAAAACGCGGTAAAATAATAATAAAAAAAATCGACTAAGATGAATATATTTACATGGAAACAAAGCATTCCCAGTCAGAAAGGAATGCCGGGACAACATCGTTCGATATCGGTCCTACGCTTGGTCGGTGTGCGCTTAATGGAGCATGTGTGGTAGCTACGGCGAATTCATACTTTTATTTGGCACAAGAGCTTATTACTGGTGCTTCTTGATTTGGCATTACTTGTTTGTTTGTTTGTTTGCTTGTTTGAGGTTTACCGACCCCGTCAACACCGTAAAGGTCATTTTGGAGACGTTGCTTCCAATTTTGTGGGACTTTTCCTTTACCCGACATTGAGATGAAATGACATCTCAAGCCCTGTCGCCAGTGTTTATAAGCATGGACGGTCCGACTCGCACCACTTTGCCTGCACAGGCTTAGATCCTCCAAGCGGTTTACCAGTACTTGTGTGCTGGTCGGTTTCAGCTCTGCGTGGAATCATCATGCAGCCCATCTATTTCTTCAAGCCCAGATGGGCGGGGTCTGGATTTGGCATTACTGAAAGTCTCAAAGGGTCAATCAGAAATGAATAAAATTTCAGCGTTACCATTAATAAATCAGGAGGTTTTAGGACAAATCAGTAAAATAAGTGTTAACCGGTAAATGAGACGTTATTTTTGCAGATTGAAAAGACCTAGTATTTTATGTATGACACTTCACGATTTTTATATTTTGGCAATGCGCAGAAATTAAAGACTCGCAAAATTTACCCTCTGCAGTACGGTAGTTGTCTACTCTAACAGTGAATTCATAGCAATAGTGCTTTTGGGTCGCTGCTGATGCCTACGTGACTTGCAATGACCAATTAAATTAAACCATGCGCAAATTATAAAAAAAGTGAAAATAAATGACCCGCTAGTACATGAAAATGACAATCGTCAGTGCTTTGATTTTTTTTCTTCTTTTTCTTCTTCTTCTTCTAATATCTGAGCCATTGATACAGAAGAATCTGAGAGATCATAATTTCCTTTTTTTTTTTTTTTTTGACTTTTGTTTTCGAACTGGAGAAGAAAAAGATTATATATTATATATATTTTTTTTTTCAAAAGATAAATGAAAAAGGACCGCACAAGAAGATCTGATATGTCTTGATTCTCTGTTTGGAGCCACATCACATCGAAATGTATCTTTTGGCATATGCATAGAGCTAAGAACTCCAATCAGTCTGCACGTCTTCTCAGTCTGGTTATTCTTCACTTTGAGCTATAGCAATTCCATGGCCTTTAACCTTGTCGTCATTCTCTCATATCTCCTTATTTATTTATTTATTTATTTATTATTTATTTATTTATTTGTTTATTATCCAGCATTAACATTAGGAAAACATGTCCATGTCCAATAATGACGTCCAACATGTTGCCAGAAATGACAATTTATAGGTAAAAATGATAATATCTTTCTTATTTCTGCTTTCTTCCACTGTGTTTTGCTTGTCTTTGTTTGTGTGTTTGTTTGATTTGAGGTTTAACGTCCTCGTCAACATTATTTAGGTCTTTTTGGAGACGTTTACTCCAATTTTGTGGGACTTTTACCCGACATTGAGATGGAATGACATCTCAAGCCGTGAAACCCAATGGAACCAGTAGGGTATATATGCATGGACGGTCCGTCCGACTGGCACCACTTTGCCTGGGTAGGCTTTGACCTTCTAAGCGGTGTACTCTAAGTACTCATGTGCGGTCGGTTAGAGTCTGCGTGGCAGCATCATGTAGTCCAATCAATATCCCCAAGTCCCGATAGGCGCGGCCCCACAGGGTGTTACCCTAAGGTTTCATTTAGAGAACACGCCCCTGATGTATAAAGCACCAAAAGGACAATTGTTTTTTCTTGTGTCAGCTGCAAACATAGACGGTGTGTGCTAATTTGGACCGCCTCATTTAGCGGCGGTTTTAATAAGTACCTATAGATGTTGTGGGGGTACTCTGTCAATTTCGACCTAAATGTATCCCTGCTCGCTTGTGTACAAAATGTCCGGACCGAGGTAAAAGCTCTACAAGCATTATCGGTTTTGGCTTTCATTAAATTCTATACCCCTCACCCCGTACATGGTAGCAAGTTACGCCTCCGTTGAATCGGGGAGAATAAGCCAAGTATATAAATAAATTAATGTGCCACACCCATTTCTGACTTTTAACCAATCAGATAAATCGATGGAATTTATTCCTATAAAGTCACGAACTGAATGTCAAAACACAATGTAGTTCCTGATCAGATGATTTCCATACTGTTTGCACAAAGTAGTGTTTATTCTGTTTCAGTAGGACAAGGGTAAATATCTGCTGTTTCTTGCTCATACCACTTCATTAGGAGAACAGGTCCGTATGAGATAATGGCGTCCAACATGGTGTCAGAAAGTTACAAAAATTGGTAAAAAAAGTGGCATCTTTCTTATTTCTCCTTTTTGAAGCCGCTGTGCTCTAGCGGTCATGCTACTCGCCTTTTACAAAACTAGGGTTCGTGGGTTCGATCCCGGGCTTCTCTAGCCTTTCGGACGAGTCTTTAAACCGAGGTCCCGTCTCCGTATTACCTTAGCTGTTGGTGGGAAGTAAAATTAAATCAAAGTACTGAGGAAAGTTGATTTATGAGGGGTAATTATTATATAACAATGTTAGCCGTAGATCAAGCAGCTATCTAGATATTTTTTGACGAGGTCCCAGTGGGGGGGGGGGGGGGGTAAAAAATTCGACGAAGAAAAAAAATGATTCATCGATTGTTTTGAGTTTAACGACAGGTCAACCCTTGTGGATCATTTTTGTCATCTCCAAGAGAAAGGGGGAAAAGAGATGGAAGAGACCGTAGAGGAGATGAAAGTGAGGGACAGAGAAGAAAGAGGAAAATGAATGGAAGTGTAGAGACAGAAGAAATAGCAACAGTCCCCCTCTACCCTTACCTGCTGCAAGGACAGCAGGTGCTGCCCAACTGTAAGTCAATATCAGCTGAACTTCCCAGTGACAACAAGATACACATCACCTTTGCCTCACTCAACTACCCCCACGAAGAAAAAATAGGAAGAAAGAAAGAAAGATAAACGTGTCTGCCAATTTCTTCATGGTCAAACCATAAATTTCTAATTTAGCTGAGTACATTCTGTGCTTGTCCCTTACAGAGAAGCTTTCCTAGCGGGCACATGACGTCTTAGCAACGTCGCATTGATACGACGATGCACATACGTTGTGCAGCCGCTTGGAGCTATGCTCCTTTGGGCGTCGGGACATAAAAAGGAGAATAACTTGACAAAAAAATCATTTTTAAACCATTCGATTTAGACATTATAACCCTGATCAGATGCCACATTTACCCAAGGCGAATTAAAATACGTTTATTCCAACCAAAAACATTAACCCATAAATGCCAGTTGTTTCAATACTGGGACATTCGGAAACAGTTAAGGTAGATTAGAGGCCACAGAATGTTGCGCCAGATCGGTGTCTTCACTATTTGCTAAAAGTACGAGACTTGACTTAAAACTCACAGCTTACAACACGTGTTTCGTAATGAGAGCTGAATAACTGTGTTCGATGTAGGTCAGTAAACATGGTAAAGGGTTGTTTAATTGGTCCCTGATAAGCTTACCATTTTAATCCTGTAGACCGGTGCAGACGCCGAGGTAGAAATACACTGTACCTACGCAAACCTTGTAGATCCCAATAAGACGGCACGTAGCTAGCACGTCTTGCCAGAATCTACATGTACACTGTTTGTCATCATGTCAGTGAACTAATCAGAAATCCCTTTCTGTAAGAATATATCTAGACGAGTCCTGTTTAGAAACTCATGGATGAAAGAGTAAAACATAAATATCATCGGAAAGAGTATTTCGTATTTCTTTGTCAATTTATATTCAATCCGTATAAAGTCTCGAAAAATGGAATATTTTGGAAGATGTTCCATGCCTGCAAAATTAATTCAGAGTTTAAGAGTTCCTTTGAACTATTTTATGCAGCGAACGAACAGCGGAAGTGGAGTAACGCGGTCCAGTACCGGAAGTAGAAATGTGTTGACACAGAAACTTGATTTTAAAAATCAACTTTCAAACATACTCATTTCTACTTTCCACATAGATTGCCTAGTGGGTGCTCGTTAGAACCGCATCAATGAGGCGGTTCTAACGAGTACCCACAATCTCTGTTTTTGAGATAAAATGAGGCAGATTATATATACCCCCGTAAACCCCCATTTTCACTATATAAAGTGAGGTTTGTTATCGTGATGTGCTGAAAAACGTAGCCATCGGGTCGACCTCGGTGGCTTAGTCCGATGCGCGACTGACTGGGTATAAGGAGGTCGCAAGCATTATTCCTACCAGGTCAGCAACATTTATACGGTGGGACTGATCATGAAATCTTTTCTACCGTTATTTTCTCTCCTTAAAGGCAGCAAAAGAACCAGTGCTTCAGCTGAAGTGCACGACCCGCCGGATGCTTTTAGCTTTATGAGTGTTACCATATATGGGTATGACGGCCATTTTGGTCATGTGGCCTGGACCTAAAACGGTTCCCCCAATCGTAAGGAGCAAAAATATATCTTATACTTGTATTCTGAATCGTTTGCAGGATAAAATGCATTCTCACTTTTCCAATACAAAAGCATATGTGTCAAGGTTTAACCTAGGTACAAATAAGGTCAAGGTCAACCCAGGGTCACCATTTTAGCAATTTATGATGGGCCTACGTCCCAGATGCTATTTATCAAGTTTCGTGGAAATCTGCCTAGTGGTTCTGGAGAAGACTATTTTTGAAGGGTTTTTACCATATATGGCTTGGCGGCCATTTTGATCATGTGACCTGGACCCCATGAGCAAATTTTGGTTTCCCCCATCCCATAGAGGCTCCATATGAAATTTGACTTCAATCGGCCCAACGGTTTCCGAGGAGAAGCAGTTCGAAAATTTTCACATTTTTCGCCTCGGCGAGGCTATTCTAAATGGAATGTAATATTTCGCAAGTTCATTGGTTAGATCTCATTGATATCTATCAGTATGCCAAAAATTGTTTAAATATTCCAAGCGGTTAAGTCACTATCACCAATTTTCACAAACGGGTTACGGACGGACAGACAGACAGACCATATATGGCTTGGCGGACATTTTGGTCATGTTACCTGGACCCCATGAGCAAATTTTGGTTTCCCCCATCCCATAGAGGCTCCATATGAAATTTGACTTCAATCGGCCCAACGGTTTACGAGGAGAAGCGAGTTCGAAAATTTTCACATTTTTCGCCTCGGCGAGTCTACACTAAATGGAATGTAATATTTCGCAAGTTCATTGGTTAGATCTCATTGATATCTATCGGTATGTCTAAAATTGTTTAAATATTCCAAGCGGTTAAGTCACTATCACCAATTTTCACAAACGGGTTACGGACGGACAGACAGACTGACAGAATGACCGAATGACAGAATGACACGGTGATTTTAGGGCACTCTTAGAAAATCAACCGACTTCAGTCGGTCGCTTTTTCTGCGGGTCGTGCAATGTGCACTGGACTGGTTAACCGTTTATGTAATGAGCCTGCTGCCTGCTCAGGTAAAGTGCGGTCGGGTAAACTGACAGGCTTGAAATTACCTAAGGCCGTTAAATTAAAAACAAAATCCATCGGTTTTCAAACAAAGCATCCATATGAAGACATGTTTCTTATTTCTCCCTAAAACCTATGTTGTGGGTACTTTTTAGAATCGCCTTGCTGAGACGATGCTAACAAATGCCCTCAACACTGAGGCGAAGCTTCAAGGAATAAGGAATATCTTCATTACATCACGAAAACACGCCTATATCATTTTTACCCTCTGAAACCCCACTTGTATATAGTAAAACTGGGGATTACATGGGAATACTTGTTTTACTTATTTCTGCTCAAAAACAGAGTGTGGGTAATTGTTAGAATCGCCAATGGGGCGATTCTAACGAGTACCCACAATGTTTGTTTTGAGTAGAAATACCAAAAATATCAGAAAGCTTCATCTGAAAATTTTCATTTTTTTTGGGGGGGGGGGGGGGTGCTAAAATGTTCAATATATTTGAATAGGCATGTTTTCATAATACTCATCCCTATTACTTCCCCTTATCTAGTTAATAAATTTTGTTTAGTATGTTTTGTTATTTGCACACAAAAAATCACCGAAAAATCAGTGGCATAGATTTATAATTATCAGCTCTGGCAAGTAAAAGCATGCCTTCAGGTCCACAATCAGTGATTGCACAGATCTTCCTGCATGTCTGTTGAGTGAGATAGGGGGAATGGCTGGGTCCCTAGCGACAGTCTCGAGTACATGGAAGCTTCGTATGGAAAGCGAATGATCTGATCAGACTGCACGGATGTTCAGACTGATCTGATCCTTTCCTAGTCACCGGTGTTTTAAACACATTCTATTCTGACATCGCTCATTATTAACTCTAACACTTTGGCATAATTTATGAACATTTTCAATTTTCTTTCAGGAAAGTTAACGTCATGTTGGGAGGTCTTGCTGAGAATTTAAAGCATTGATAACAATGGTGGGCACGCCTATATACCTATATTTATTCGTCCCCCCTCGAACCCCACTTTTATATAGTAAAATTGGGGTTTACATGGGTAAACCTTATTTTTCTTTAACTTTTTCATCTTAAAATTATGATATTTAGGCGGTAAAGTTTACAATGCATTTGTATAGGCGTGTTTGCGTAATGACTGTTCCTTGGTGTAGGCTTGAAATATGATCTGGAACCTTTACTAAGACTGTTTTATTTTACCCTTAAATTCCTGTACTTTTAAACCAACATTGTAGACTCTGATCATACGCCGCATTCGGTGGCGTCTGGTCTGGGTCGTCAACGTTTGCCAATTTCCCATGTTTGGACGCCAGACATATATTGGTAAACAATTTCAATAACAAGTCCGTGGAAACAGCATCCCTGTAAATACCCCTTTTTATAGAAAAAATGGGGTTTACAGGGGGTATACATTATTTTGCTTATTTTTGCTCAAAATCATAAATAGTAGGCTCTCGTTCAAACCGCCACAATGAGGCGGTTCTAACAAGGACCTACAATCTATGTTTGAATTATGTATAAGAAAACATTTACACATATGCTAGCTCTAAGTTTAGAACACGGGTGTGTTGCCTCCATGTGAAAAACACTATCGGTACTAGCAGATCCTTTGTTTGCATTTCGCTCTGTTTATGTCAATGTCAGCAAAGTTATTAATGTACATCACGGAAGCATGCCTATATCATTTTGACTCCCTTAAACCCCACTGTTATTTAGTAAAACTGGGGTTTACAGGGGTATACATTATTTTTCTTATTTCTGCTCAAAAACATGTTTTGAACAGAAATATGAAAAATAATCTGAAAAATTTCATTTTTTTTCGGTGGTAAAATTTTCTATGCATTTGAATAGGCGTGTTTTCTTAATGATATGCCGTATTTATTGATCAAAGTTTAAATGATGTGTTAACTCGCGATGTTTAGGTCAAGTAATATTTAATGTGACAAATACATTGATATTTTTCGGTTCCCGCCCATCGGGGCTTGAAGAAATACATGGGCTGCATGATGCTTCCACGCAGAGCTGAAACCGGCCCGCACACGAGTACTTGTAAACCGCTTAGAGGATCTAAGCCTGCCCAGGCAAACCGGTGCGAGTCGGCCCGTACATGCTTATAAACCCTATTCGTTTCATTGGGTGGCAGGGCTTGAGATGTCATTTCATCTCAATGTCGGGTAAAAGTCTCACAAAATTGGAAGCAACGTCTCCAAAATGGCCTTTACAGTGTTGACGGGGACGTTAAACCTCAAATCAAACAAACAAACAAACATTGATATTTTAAGCTGAAACAATGTGGACAAATGCTATGCTGTACATATTTACAAGACGCAACTCATATTAACTTGGTAGCCATGACAAGCAATATCGTGTCTTCAGACATGTGCGGATGCCCATATATTAAAACGTGTGCGGATGACCATACTTTCAGACAGTTGCGGACGCCCATGCATTTGGCCATGTGAAGCCACCCATTCATTCGCCGGTACATTTAGACATGTGCGGACGCTAATGCATTTGGGCATACATTCAGACATGCGCGGAGGGCCATACATCTATGTGCGGATGCCCATACATTTATATGTGGATGCCATACATTTAGATATGTGCGAACGCCAATACATTAAGACGTATCCTAACGTCCATACATTGCCGGCCTCAGTGGCTCAGTCGGATGCGCGTCTCACTGGTGATCAGGAGGACGCGGGTTCGACTCCCGCCGGGGTCGGCAACATTCTTTCGTGGAGATTGATCATGAAATCTTTTCTACGGTCATTCTCTCTCTTCCGCTGATTCACGAACGGCAGTTGTCAGTTTCCGGCGAAAGAATGTGCACTGTACTGGTTAACCGCTTACGTATAGGCCTGCCCAGGAAAGTGTTGATAGGTAAACTGACCGGCTCAAAAATGACCTAAATAGTGTTGACTGGGCCGTAAAACTCCAATACAAACAAACAAAACGTCCATACAGTACATTAGGACAAGTGAGGACGCCCATACAATGCGACGTGTATTTGTTTGTTTGTTTTTATCCCCCGACCGAATAGGTTCGGGGGATATAGCGATCAGCCTGGCGTCCGTCCGTCCGTCTGTCGTCCGTCCGTCCGTCCGTAGACGCAACCTTGTGATGGCCCTAACTCCTATACCCTTTGAGATTCATTGATGGTTCTTGGCACAATTGTTCACAAGGCTGAGACGGCGTGTCATGCGCAAGAACAAGAACTCTGGATTGCATACTTTTTGAGTTATCTCCCCTTTTAATAAAATAGAATGACTGCTTTGTGATGGCCATAACTCCAATACCCTTTGAGGTATGTTGATGGCACCTGGCACAGTTGTTCACAAGGCTGAGACGGCGTGTCATGCACAAGAACCACAACTCTGGTTGTCATGGTTTTTGAGTTATCTCCCCTTCCAATAAAATTGAGTGACTACCTTGTGATGGCCATAACTCCAATACCCTTTAAGATATACTGATGATACCTGACACAGTTGTTCACAAGGCCGAGACCGTGTGTCATGCACAAGAACCACACCTCTGGGTGCCATGGTTTTTGAGTTATCTCCCCTGACAATATAACCTTATGATGGCCATAACTCCAAAACCTTACAGATCCCCACCCCTAAACCATATATATTATTGTTCCTTATGATAAGACACATTCATTGACACCAATCTGGGGGCCCCCGGATGCGCTGGGAACTTGCCCCAGCCCCTCCACTTCATAAAAGGCCCAATATCCTGGAAACCATACAGATCCCCACCCCTAAACCATATATATTCTTGTTCCTTATGATAAGACACATTCAGTTACACTAACCTGGGGGCCCCGGGATATGCCGGGGCCATGCCCCACCCCCTCCACAACATAAAAGGCCATATATCTCAGAAACCGTTTAGATCCCCACCCCTAAACCATATATATTTTTGTTCTTTATGATAAGATGCATTCATTGACACCAACCTATGGGCCCCTGGGATGCGCCGGGGCCTTGCCCCACCCCCTCCACTTCATAAAAGGCCCAATATCTCGGAAACCTTACAGATGCCCACCCCTAAACCATATATATTATTGTTCCTTACAATAAGACACATTCAATGACACCAACCTGGAGGCCCCCGGGGATGGGTCAGGGCCTTGCCCCACCCCCTCCACTTCATAAAAGGCCATATATCTGAGAAATCATTCAGATCCCCAACTCAAAACCATATATATTCTTGTTTCTTATGATAAGACGCATTCAGTGATACCAACCTAGGGGTCCCCCGGGATGCGCCATTGCCCCACCCCTCCACTTCATAAAAGGCAATATATCTCGGCAACCTTTCAGATCCCCACCCGAAAACCATATATATTTTTGTTTCTTATGATAAGACCTATTCAGTTACACCAACCTGGGGTTCCTCTGGGATGTGCCCGGGCCATGTCCTACCCCCTCCACTCCATAAAAGGCCCCAAATTCTCAGAAACCGTTCAGATCCCCACCCCTTATCCATATATCTTGTTCTTTTTGATAAGACGCATTCAATGAGTCCAACCTAGGGATCTTCAGGGGTGTGCTGGGGCCATGTCCCACCCTGCCACTTCATAAAAGGCGATAAATCTCAGAAACCTATCAGATTCCCACCCCTAAACCATATATACATTCTTGTTTTTTATGATAAAACGCATTCAGAGACACCAACCTGGGGGTCTCTTGGGATGTGCCCGGGCCATTCCCCATCCCCTCCACTTCATAAAAGGTCCAATATCTCGGAAACCGTTAAGATCCCCGCCCCCCACCCATAAACCATATATTTTCTTGTTCCTTATGATAAGATGCATTCAATGATATCAAATTGGGCTCTGTTGGGTCATCTCCCACCCCTCCACTTCATAAAAGGCCGAAAATTTCAGATACAGAGTCCTCATGAAATGGGGGTTCATTTGGGAGACTTTATAATCAATAAATCAAAACCATACATGGCTGCCAGTGGGCAGTGCCTGCCTGAGCTCTGATGAGCATCGTGGCCCATGTGCCTCTTGTTTCGTTATCTCCCCTTACACTATAATCTTGTGATGGCCATAACTGCAATTCTTTTGTGATATATTGCTGGTTTAATTCTGGTGCACTTTCTATTGGTGAACAATCTTCTGAAGGCCATATTGGCTTTTGGACGGGGGATTTGCCATCTCTTCCGATGGCTATTTTTTTTTTTTTTATTATTGTTTTGTTTTGATTTGTTTTTTTTTTTAGTTGTTTTTGTTGTTGTTGTTGTTGGGGGAGGGGGGTTACGGCACTTTCAAGATTATTTCACTCATATCGAGCCGATCGTTTATTAGAGGTGGGCTAAAACCCGGTACCCGGAGAAAAACCAACTGACCTTCCGAACTTGGCGTCTCACGTGTGACCCGAGCCAGGCTCGAACCACAGCGGTGAGAGACCTAATGATTAAGAGTCTGCGCTCTTACCCCTTGGCCCACGGAGGCCCGTACGATTCAACATGTTTTTTCGCCCATTTCATTTATACAATTTGATCAAAACTTTCACTCGGCCCCCACTCACAGGGGCTTGGAGAAATAGATTGGGCTGCATGATGCTTCTACGCAGAGCTGAAACCAACCGCACATGAGTACTGGTCAAGCCTGCCAAGGTACAGGTGTGCGAGTTGGACCTTTTAAAGGCGGCGACTCATATGAAGATTTGGGCCGCATCACGGCAATATGTTTGTTTGATTGATTGATTTGAGGCTTAACGTCCCCGTCAACACTATTTTGGTCATTTTGGAGACGTTGCTTCCAATTTTGTGGGACTTTTACTCGACATTAAGATGAAATGACATCAAAAACCCTGTCGCCCAATAAAACCAATATGGTTTATAAGCATGGGTCACCACATTGCCTGGGCCGGATAAGACTTTTCAAGCGGTTTTCCAGTACTCATGTGCGGCCGTTTTCGGTGCCTAATAACTTTACTGATCAGAAAGAAAAATCAGATCAGCCTAAGCACAGTGCAGTCTGATAAGAGCCTTCTCTGTCTGCAGGTAGCTTCGATATACCCCAGTTTGTCTAAAGAACTAGAGCGGTTGGGTTCGGGTAAAACATCAATTTAACTGGTCCGTTTTACGAATACTCCACAAAACTCCACCTAAGAAAGACAAAACTGAGGTTTACAGGGTTGTACATTATTTTTTTATTTTTTAAGCTCCACTACATAGGTTGTGGATACTCGTTGGAACCGTCTCATTGAGGCGGTTCTAACGAACATCCACAGCATATGTTTAAAGTTGAAATAAGAAGAATATCGTAAATTTTCATCAGAAAATTGATCGTTTAGGAAATATGAAGTAATGTTCTATGTCGCACGGATGTGTTCTCTGGTTGAGCATCAACGTACGTAAATGGTCAATGATCGATTAATGATCGATCCGTTAAACCTGATAGAAACATTTACAGCGGTGTTTTTGGATATAATTGAACTGGAAGCTTAGTGGCAAAATACATAGATTTTATAGACAATGGTCAGTTTTCATC
This sequence comes from Lucinisca nassula, assembly GCA_963580285.1. NCBI lineage: Eukaryota > Metazoa > Mollusca > Bivalvia > Lucinida > Lucinidae > Lucinisca > Lucinisca nassula. The sequence goes on along the minus strand of OY757019.1, from coordinate 52,044,777 downwards.
ATTTTATTCATACATTAATACATTTTAATTACGTAATCGTTTGGCCATCAACGAAATCTCATCAGAAAATCGATTAGTCGGCCACCATTGAGTCCTGTCGATTTCAGGTTTCAGCGTCTCGCATGTGACCCGAGCAAGACCTAATGATTAAGGGTCAGCGCTCTTATCCACTAGGCAACGGTGGCCCGTGAATGTATTCTACTATCCAAAAGATGAACGCTAAGGTGCTGAGCAGACTGCGCGGATGACAAACAAAATGTTTTTGGGTCGATCGACCCAAAGTTATAAAGGACAGAAACTGAATTCGTGCTGTTGTCCACGTGACTATCGAAATCCATGTAACATATTTACAGAAAATAGCAGAGTTATTTTTATCGCAGCGAGGCCAGCGTAAAAGGGTTATCTGTAGAATCTGGGCTTGACTCGTGGTTTGGGCTCGGAAAACCGTGTAGATCCAGATCAAACGCCGCAGAATGCGGCGTCTGATCAGGATCTACACTGTTTGCTTACAGTACAGGAATTTGCGGGTGAGCCTCCGAAAAAACGCAGCGTCTGATCAGGGTCTGCATGGTTGGCTAACAGCACAGGAATTTAAGGGTTAAATGTCTAAGTCAAAGTCCCAGTTCCAAATATACACTCGGAGACAGTCGACCCACCGGTGCTCTCAGTGCTTTGATTTCTTATGGCATGTATCAAGGTTCAATCATCAGCAGACGCAGGTGAGAAAAATAGTCCCCCTTTTTTTGCTCATAATGCATTGCAATGTTTTGGAACATTATGCAAGTATGAAAGCGCCTCATTTAAAACTCGTTTACTCTCGCTCTCTTAAGATCTGATAATGAGAAATAAATTCTAGATTGCTTGTGATGTGGGGATGAAAAAACATTTCGTGAAAGGGAAGCAGTTAGCTAAATGGGTTTTCTATGCTAAAAGATCCGTGCTTGAAAAGCTTACAAAATTGTAGGCAAGTTATATTGAGTCGTGTTGCACAAAATGTGGTTTATTTGGTTTTAGTTTGGAGTTTTACGGCCCACGCAACATTCTGGGTCATGCAGAGCCGGTCAGTTTAATAACGTATCGTACCTTATACAAAAGCGGATAACCAGTGCAGTGCACCTCCTTTTCTCCAGAAACTGGCAACTGTCCTTCTTGAATCAGTGCAAGGGTTTTGTTCACTTGTTAGCTTGTTTTTGTTTGTTTGTTTGTATTTTAACGGACCAGAGAACACTGGGTCATATCGAGCCGGTCAGGGTTTTTGTGGTTGACCAGCCTAATGCACATTTTTTCGCCATTGACAACTGACCTGATTGAAGCAATTCGCAGAAGGGGAGAAGCCTCCGTGGTGCAGTGGTTACGCTACTCGCCTTGTAAACCAGGGATCGCAGGATCGATCCTGGGCTTCACCAGACTTTCGGATGAGTCTTTAAACCGAGGTCCCGTCTCCGTATGACCTTAGCTGTTGGTGGGACGTAAAACTAAAACTCACTCACTCACTCGCAGAAGGGGAGACTGACTGATTTGTTTGTTTGTTTGATTTGAGGTTTAACGTCCCCGTCAACACTGTAAAGGTCATTTTGGAGACGTTGCTTCCAATTTTGTGGGACTTTTACCCGACATTGAGATGAAATGACATCTCAAGCCCTGCCGCCCAATGGAACCAATAGGGTTTATAAGCATGGACTCGCACCGTATTGCCTAAGCAGGCTTAGATCCTCTAAGCGGTTTACCAGTACTCGTGTGCGGTTGGTGTCAGCGCTGCGTGGAAGCATCATGCAGCCCTATTTAATTTTTCAAGCCCCGATGGGCGGGGGCTATAGAGAATGGCTAAAAAAAAAAACACTTCATGATGTTGCTGACCCTGCAGAGTTCGAAACCCCGACCTCCTTACCGTGGCCGGCCAAAATAACTAGCTAAGATCGCAAAAGGCAAACAATGGTAGACGCGCGTCTGATCTGGGTCTTCACTATATGCATGCAAATAGTGCATTATAAAGCTTACCACAAATAAGGCACAAACACCGGGGCCGGCCAATAATGAGTTTTTAAATAGGTAGCCAAGGTCCCAAATGGGACATCGGCAAACAGTGTAGACCTAGATCAGACGCCGCATTATGTGGCGTCTGATCTTGGTCTTCACTATTTGCATAAACTGCAGGCAGTTATATAAAATTTACCACAAGAGAAGGAGAAGCCTCCGTGGTGCAGTGGTTATGCTTGTATACCAGGGGTCGCAGGATCGATCCCGGGCTTCTCCAGACTTTAAACCGAGGTCCCGTCTCCGTAAGACCTTAGCTGTTGGTGGGACGTAAAGCTCAACCACTCACTCACTACAAGAGAAAGACAAAAACTTGCCAACCCCACAATGGGAAATGGGCCATCGGTTCCACGTTATGCGATGGAAACCCACGCTATGCGATGGAAGCTTCTAGGATTGACTTTAATGCGTATCAAGGCCCACTAGTTTTGTTTGTGTATACCTCTTGTTTGTGCTTGCCTCATAAACCAGGGATCGATGATACGATCCCGGTCTTCTCCAGACTTTCGGATGAGTCTTTAAACCGAGGTCCCGACTCCATATGACTTCAGCTGTTGGTGGGACGTAAGACTCAAACACATGCCTTTGTCTGTGTATATGCGCCAGGATCCACATCTGATATATTCAAGGATCAAAGACTCTGATCAAGATGCGGAAATTAATCTGAATCTTCGCTGGTTGCACATACATATCTAGAGCTCAGATGAGCGATTCTGGGCTTGATGGCCCTTTGTTTTACCAAATTTCAAGTAAATAAGGTATTGTTCCTGCTAGACGTCTTAACATATCTGTCAGTGAGTGAGTGAGTGAATGTTGGAGTTTTACGTCCCACCAACAGCTAAGGTCATACGGAGACGGGACCTCGGTTTAAAGACTCATCCGAAAGTCTGGAGAAGCCTGGGATCGATCCTACGACCCCTGGTTTACAAGGCGAGTAGCGTAACCACTACACCACGGAGGCTTCTCACATTCTTGTCAGTACCGATGAGGTTTTAAAATTTGACTTCACCATGTTAACAAGTTCGTGAAATAAAAAAATATCCTGTAAACCCCACTTTATGAAGTGAAAAGAATGGTTCATTTTATTTTATTTATTTATTATTATTATTAGAAGTAGCATTATTATTATTATTATTATTTTTATCAGCATTGCTCCAAAACATAGGTTGTGGGTACTTGTTGGTTTAAACTTTATTTTGGTTGTTTCATATACAATATAATGTACAATAATAAAAATATTTTATAGGATAAGCCGCTTAAGCTGGTCTGAAAGTCATCTCCTGCCGGTTCTATCAAGCACCCACAACTTATATTAGGAGAAGAAATTCAAGAACCACTGACAGCGCTGGTGGGTCGATTGTCTCTAAATGTAGGCTGGGGAAAAAGTCCTGAATCGAGAATTGGACTGTTCCCTTTAACCCTTCAATTCTAAAATAAAACAAACAGTGTAGACCCTGATCAGACGCCGCGAACGCGGCGTCTGATCTGGGTCTACACTGTTTGCATGTACACGAACCCAGCCCAGAGTTTACAGTTACACGGCATTCTGACGTCACGCAGGTTTACCTGGATTTTGCACATGGCCAGCGATAGTCACTTGGACAAGAGTAGTTGGGAAGCTTCTGCAGTTAGTAAAAGTGCGTCAATTTATTATGATAAACAATCGAACCAAACTATGAAACTCTGAAAAAATGCTTGTTTTATAGATATGAAAGATGCGATAGAAGCACATGGGTCTGTTATCGTAAAAATGGCGACCGGAAACATCTTCCTTTCAAAATCAAAGTACTAACAGTATTGGTGAGTCTATTGTCTCTGACAGCCCCCGCCCATTGGGGCTTGAAGAAATATATGGACTGCATGATGCTTCCACGCAGAGCTGAAACCGACCCGCACACGAGTACTGGTAAACAGCTTAGAGGATCTAAGCCTGCCCGGGCAAAGCGGTGCGAGTCGGCCCGTCCATGCTTATAAACCTTATTGGTTTCATTGAGCGACGGGGCTTGAGATGTTATTTTATCTCAGTGTCGGGTAAAAGACCCACAAAATTGGAAGCAACGTCGTCAAAATGACATATACAGTGTTGACGGGGACGTTAAACTTCAAATCAAACAAAAACAAGTAGGATGGATGAATGGTCTTGGACGGGGACTTAATTGCAGAGGACCCGCGTTATAACGACAGTTCCCTATTATTGTGCCGTTATAATGATATGATAGGTTATAAAATGTCTTTCCACATCAGTACTCCAAGAAACATATGTTATAGACATTTGTTAGAATCGCCTCGATGAGGCGATTCTAACAAATATCAATAACGTTTGTTTCTTGGAGTATTGATTTACTAGAATCTTTCATGACTATGGATTCGATTTGGGCATTTCCATCCCGAGGGAAGCCCAAGCCGCTCGGAATCGAGGCTGAAGCTTGAGCTAAGAATTCATTCCATTAAAATTGTCGTTATAAGGGTTTTGCCGTAATAACGAATGTCGTTATAACGCGGGTCCTCTGTAATACTGTTTGTTTCCCCTGTCCTGCACTTTCATCTCCTATTCCGTCTCTGTTCTCCCTTTCTCCTGGAGACGAAACAAAACAACCCACAAGGGTTGTCGTGTCGTTAAACCCCAGCACAATCGATCGGCCTATAAAATAAATGAATTTTGTCAAATTCAACGGCTCAGACACCTCTGGGACCATGAGTTTTTGTTCAGCCGAGCGGCCGAGGGATAGTTCGAAAAACTAATTTTTACTTTTAACGCATAATGGGTCAATGTTTCTATGTTCTGTAGAATAATGGTGGGCTGTGTTGTGTGTACTCATTAGAAAACACACTAATGGATACACACAACTTATCTTTTCAAGATAAAGCCCCTATACCATTTCCACTACCATAGCTTACTAATGCGCAATTGCTGCCCAGAACTTTTTGAACGGCCATCATTCTTTCCCATTTCACAAGGGTGTTTTTGAATTCGGTATACCCACAATTCTTCACAGCATGCACATCAGTCCTTAACCACATACTGGAAGAGGAATGAAGGCTACTCAACCTCGCAAAAATTCGATAAAATAGCCTCTGAAATTGTCATTCTGACCTATGTTCACTGTCTGTACCAAACAAGTGCGCCCACAATGCAAACATGTCGAAAATAGGTGCAAAAACTAGGGAAAGAGAGAGAGAAGAGGAGAAGAGGAAAATAAGGTAGAGAAAACTAAAAAAACAAGCCATTGAACTTAAAATTATTGTATTGCTCATTAGTACCGCCTCATCGAGGCGATTCTAATGACTACACACATCATACCTAAGAAAAAGTCCCTCAAATTCCTCCTGAATATTTATTGTCTGGAACTAATCAAGCCTAGTAACAGAGCCCATATGTGTTCGAGACGCCGTTTAAGATATTGTATGTCGTTTCTAAAAGCGTCCGTGGGCCATCACGAAAACACGCCTATATAATTTTGACCTCCCTTGAATCCCACCTTTATATAGTTAAATTGGGGTTTAGTCTGGTTTACAGTGGTAAAACTTATTTTTTCTTATTTCGGCTCTGAAATATAGATTGTAGGTACTCGTTAGAACCGCCCTTATCAAAAATTTTCATCTTAAAGTTGTTGATTTTTCGGCGTTTAAGTTTGCAAAGTATTTGTATAGGTGTGTTTTCGTAATGGGTTGGGTAAGTCGAAGGTGTCGTGTATCTTACGTCACCGGGAGGTGGGGGTGGCATCCAGCTGATATTGGCTAATAAGTGTGAAATATCTGTTGTCCGTTAGAAGGGGTATATTTGTTCTTTCTTGCACACCAGACAAGAAAATCCGTGATTTTACTCTGGGATAGAAATTTATGTTCTGACCCTGGTGTTCCGACCCAAATGCGCTTCAATTCTATACAACTGCCGGAACTACTTCCGCACTACTTTATTTTGTAAACAATATACATGTGCGAGCTGTCAAAACTAACCGGAGGTGTTGTGCAAGAAAAAGAATCCAATATGGGGTTCTGATCTAGATGGGCGTTTCCAACCCTCGGGATGACCGTGCTGAGCGGAACCTCGGCGTAGCCTCGGTTCCGCTCAGCACGGTCATCCCTCGGGTTGGAAACGCTCATCTACAACAGAGCCCCATATCAGATTCTTATATTCTTCTGAGTCTGCACTTTCATGCATTTTCATTCTTTCTCTCATCTCCCTTGCCTCTCCTCTACTATCTTTTCTATATCTTTTCTCCCTTTTTCTGTGAGACGACACAAACTGATCCATGATGGTTGACGTGTCGTTAAACACCAACACAATGATCAATCAATCCAAATGTTCTATAAAATATCAAAGGCTTGAGAAGCCTCAAAGTCGGGTATTTGATCCGGATCTACTGTATTTGCCAGTGTCCAACATTTGTATGTGAAGAAACACTATCATGGCCGACTTTATCTGACATTTTATCTATTCACCTGTTCCGTGACAGTCACACTACAAGTCAATATTGGATTGTCTCCCTTGCCTGAGGCCTATGATATATACCTGTTGTGTAATCTCGGTTGTGTGTGAAATCGTTTTCGCTTTTATGACCCCGGGGGATACAGAACGAGAATCGCTCATGTTAACTGATGTCTAGTTAATTTCGGACTGGCTGTTTTTGTGTGGCCTGAGTTTTTCTCCAATAAAGTTATGTTCTGTTCTGTCGTTACTAAAGTCTTAACGAGAGAGAAAAAGATATAGCGCTTACCATATAAAATTTGAAATTATTATCTGATTTTCGTCGCTTTGACAAAACAGTTACAGGAATGAGGAATGATTCTGGACTGTTACATGTAGGGGTTTCTGCTTCTAACATACATGTACATAGTAGACGCATTCTTTTACAGCTCAAACACTACACTGAGATTTTCCTGGTGATGTTTTTATATCTGCTTCAAACATCGATTGTTTATACGTAGGTGCTCATTAGAACTGCGTCAAAGAAGAGGTTCTAACGAGTACTCACAATCCTTGTTTTAGAAGAGAAATAATAAGAAGAATGCCCTGCAGACCCCCTTTTTTCTCTGAAAAAAGTAGGTATATGGGGGTGTAAATTACATAGGATTGTTTACCTTACGGGTCTTGAAAATGTTGCTCTTTAAATTGAGAAAGAATGAAGCGGGATTACATGTTTATAAAGCAATTATGAGCTGCCACAATTAATCAGATTAGCGGGTCATTCATACTAATAAAGAATGCAGAGGATCGTACTTTCTCTTTCAGCAGACATAACACAGCTGTGTTGACTTATAAAGTCTGTTGAGATGTGACTTTTTATATTAAGTAATCCTTAGATGAATAAAAAGGTTCCCCTCACTAAATCTCTCTCTTGAGCTCTTGAGACAGCATAAAATAAAATCTGTCCTGGCATGAGGGCATAAGATAAAATGTGGCAAGCATGGAAAAGCCATTAACATCTAGGACTGATATCAGTCTATGTTGATAGCAGAATATACTATTTATCAATGGATTCATGACCTACAATCTTTAATTAGGCAGGAACTACATTTTAAGCGGAGGATTTCATTAATCCTAAGGCATATAGCAAAAGCGAACGCTATTATACTTCTAAATAACCACTCAATAAATGGTGGATGAGAGGGGTCATCGAGCCACAACTAAAAACTGGCGAATTCACTCGCCAACTAAACATTCCTTTGGAAGCAAGGACTACTCCACAGAACTGAAAACAGTGGCATGTTCAACTTTCTAGTAGACCTCGCCAGGGTTCAATAACTTTTGTAGCATAAAACCTCTGAACACTAGTACTGGTAAACCGCTTAGAGGATCTAAGCCTGTCCAGGAACCGCGGTGCGAGGCGGACCGTCCATGCTTATAAACCCTATTGGTTTCATTGGGTGACAGGGCTTTAGATGTCAGTTCATCTCAATGTCGGGTAAAAGTCCCACAAAATTGGAAGCAACGTCTCCAAAATGACCTTTACAGTGATGACGGGGACGTTAAACCTCAAATCAAACAAAAACAAAAAACCTCTGAAAAGAAATATGCAGAGTCCATCACACACTGATATACAGTATGGTAACTGTGCATACCGCTGACAAAAATATGCAAAGTCCATCACACATTGATACACAGTATCCTAACTGTGCATACCTCTGAAAAATATGCAAAGTCCATCACACACTGATACACAGTATCCTAACTGTGCATCTGTGAAACACAGAATTCCCAGATCAAACTCAGAAGGTGCAAACATGTGTTTTACTAATCAAGTCCCCAAAGAACACATCTCGCATTAAAGCTCTCATTTTTCATCAAGATAAAAAAGCTTCGTGTCTAGAATGCTGGCTAGGAAACAGATACCATGCATAGACCATGAAGAAATTCACGATATGAAAAATGGGTGCAAAATTCATCAAAAAGATTGTATGTTAAGTCAGATGTGTTTTCATAGATGCTAATGTGTTTTGCCAACGCTGAGAGAAATTCCATAAAGATTAAGCAGAAATCAGCCCAACACTGAATGCATTTCAAATAGACCTTAATCTAGGAGAATGTCCTCAGAAATATATTATAGAACTTGCTAAACTGTTTTTAACTACCTGCCTTTCTGATTTGAATTAAACAGTAATAGAATAAAGGATGCTTACAGTATGCGTAATATGAAATGAATTATGGGTAATCAAAAACCAGCATGCGCTGGCAAAGTAAAATAAAATATGTTATCAACATTGAGAAGTCTGTGTAATGACAGCCCTTAGAGAGAGAAAAGGCGGGCCTACATTTTTCTTGTTTTGTTCAAAAATAGAGATTCTGAGAGTACTCGTTAGACAGTTCTAACGAGTACTCTCACACTATATTTGTATCTAAAATAAGAAATATCACAATTTCTCATCTGGCGTGAAAGTTTTTCTCATATACAAGTGTTCTCGTTACAAACTCAGACTAAACGTGAAAGCAATCTGATCATACTCTGTCTACACTGCTTGAGTAGATGCCTGCACCGGTCTGCAATTTTCAGTTTCTGCACTGTACTGGTATAGATGAGTTTAGGACGCCACAGGTCGCTAAGGAAATGCTATCCCACGATTCCGTATTTTTGCGCATGCGCAGTTTTGTGTGGCAAAAAAAAAAAAATAACCGTTGTTCAGACTGATCCGATAGAAGTTATTAATTTCTTTGAATTTGACAATTTTAAATAGAGGGTAAGGTAAAGGTGACGTATTTCTTGCGTCACTGTGGCGTCCAACTGATATTGGCTGGTAATTGGGTAAAACCTGCTATCCTTGCAGCAGGTAAGGGTAGAGAGGAGTGCTCTCATTCCTTCTGTTTCTATACTTCCATTCATTTTCCTCTTTCTCCTCTGCCCTTTAATTTAACCTACGATCTTTTCTATATGTATTTTCTTCCTTTCTGTGGGAGTCGAGACAAAATTACCCACAGGGGTTGATGTGTCGTTAAACCCAAAACAATTAATAATCGAATAACTAACTGACAATGGTCGCTTCATGTTGCGTTGATCGCAAGACAAACGATGCGACAGTGAAGATGATTGGTTGGTTGGGTGAATTGTGGTTTAATGTCCCCGTCAACACTATTTAGGTCATTTTGGAGACGTTGCTTCCAGTTTGGTGGGACTTTTACCCGACATTGAGATGAAATGACATTTCAAGCCCTGCCGCCTAATGGAACCAAAAGGCTTATTCACCATATTTGCATTATTTGCTGGCTCCCAGCTTGCATATTGTCAATATTGGAAAAACATGTAACCAGACCCCCCCCCTGACCTTGAAAGGTCAGGGTGGGGGGGTGTCTGGTTACCTGTTTTCCCAACACTGATAATCCTCAGACTAGGAACCAGCAAATAATGCAAATAAGGTCAATATGCATTTGATTGTCTGACTCGCATCACTTTGCCTTGGCAATCATAGTCATTCTAAGCGGTTTACCAGTACTCATGTGTGGTCAGTTTCAGCTCTGCGTGGAAGCATCATGCAGCCAAATCTATTTCTCCAAGCCCCGATGGGCGGGGGAGAGACAGTGAAGATGGATCGAAGGATTTACACCCTGACGGATTCAACATATGTATGATAAAGATCAATCGTTTACCACCAGTAGCAGTGTTGTTTGAATATTGAAATTCACCGTCCCTGCGACTCCAGCCCATTGAGGCTTGAAGAAATAGACGGGCTGCATGATGCTTCCACGCAGAGCTGAAACCAACGCACATGAGTACTGGTAAACCAATTAGAGGATCTAAGCCTGCCATGCAAAACGTTGCGAATCGGACCGCCCATGCTTATAAGCCGTATGGGTTTCATTGGGCGACAAGGCTTGAGATGTCATTTCATCTCAATATCGGATAAAAGGCCCACAAAATTGGTAGGAACGTCTCCGAAATGACCTATACAGTGTTGACGGGGACGTTTAATCTCAAAACAAACAAACAAATCACCGTCCCCATGAACACTATTTGGGTCATTTTTGAGACTGTGCTTCCTATACCCACATTGAGATTAAATAACATCTCAAGCCTTGCCGCCAAATAAAAAAAAGATGTGGTTTATAGTTGTTTACCAGTACTCATGTGCGATCAGTTTTAGCTATGCGAACCCAGGGCCTCTCGTATACCGTACAAACACTCTACCGACTGATATACCGAGCCACACATTCGACCTTTTACACCCCACCCCAGTCTGCCTAATGAGATTTGTCCCGAATCTTTTAGTGCTATCCAGTCTGGCTATGGTGCTTTCATGTTCAGGTTTTTCAAAGTATCTGTAACTCTGCCAGTAATGTTTTTGCTTAACTGCTCTTGTTTTTTCTTGCAAGTCAAGCAAGGTCAAAGATTTGTTCAGGGCTCCCTAACTCAGGGTATGCTAATTAAACAAGCATTCATTTAAAACATACAGCAAACAACAAATAGCATGTACATGCATAATGGAATAGTAAAATCACCTATAAAATCGGAGAATTCGGACATTCGGACATGGTATCTGCTTATTACTGTTGTGATGCAAAAGATTGTGAACTGCAATTTTTGTTTCTTTGATTTGAGGTTTAACGTCCCCGTCAACAATGTAAAGGTCATTTTGGAGATGTTGTTTCCATATTTTGTGGGACTTTTACCCGACATTGAGATGAAATGACGTCTCAATCCCTGCAGCTCAATGAAACCAATAGGCTTAATAAGCATGGACTCGCACCGCTTTGCCTGGGCAGGCTTAGATCCTCTACGCGGTTTTAACAGTACTCGTATGGGGGTCGGTTTCAGCTCTGCGTGGAAGCATCATGCAGCCCATCTATTTCTTCAAGCCCCGATGAGCGGGGGCCGCAGAACTGCAGTGTAAAAGTCTATGAATGTTGTGGATGAAATGACAAACACTATGCTTAAAAAATCTTATTTTTCCTTAGTTTACTGTACAAACATGGGCTCGATTGATTACTTTTTGCCACACAAGACTGCGCATGCGCAGCGTAACCAAGGAAGTTAATCAACCTAAACTCATCTATAAGCCTGTCCAGGAAAAGTGTGGTTAGTAAAGTTGACTGGGCCGTTAGACTCCAAACACACAAAACCGGTCTGCAAGATTGAAATTGTTAAGACAAGAGAGAGAAAGAGAGGAAAGCGAGAGAGAGAGAGAGAGAGAGAGAGAGAGAGAGAGAGAGAGAGAGAGAGAGAGAGAGAGAGAGAGAGAGCGAATGAGAGAGAGCAGTTTATTTGTTTCGTACAGAACAGACGATTTATTATCCCGCGTTCGGCATTGGTTACGGTACATTTCGGCGTAACAGCAGCATAGTCTCTTGTGTTTGTTTGATTTGAGGTTTAACGTCCCCGTCAACACTGTAAAGGTTTGCTTAACGCTCTTATCTTTATTTTCAGCAGACGACATTTTGAAATGTTCTTATTATTTTTCCGAATAAAAGGATTTGACATTTATCTCATGCAAATTGCTTCCTATGGAGACAATTTGCATGAGATGTCAAGTCCTGAAAATATCAACAATTTGTCGTCTGTTGAATCGGCCAAGACAGTGCATATAGCATATACTTAGCGTAACAAACGGACAGTGGTAGTAAACAGTGTAGACCCAGATCAGATACCGCAGAATGCGGTATCTGATCTGGGTCTACAATCTTTGCTCAAAGCATAGATAATTGCATATAATTTACCACAAACAAACTCGACAACCCTAATTGGGCCCCGTCAAGCGATTTTAGTACTTACCGCCTATGCGAGCAGCGAAGGTTCAGGAGAGCCTGCGCATCCGCGCAGTCTCGCCAGAACCTTCGCTGCCCGCTCATACAAGCAGTGAATCAAGAGGAACCTTCAGACAGAAAGCCATATCCCTGGCCCCTCTGAATGGCTGGGCATGCGCAGTTAAAATTTGTCATGACGGAATGCTCGAAGACACAAATTCGCTTGGCGGGGCTCCTATAATTGAAGATAGGCCGGTTACCATTGTGTTGGTGTTAAACGACACGTCAACCCTTGTGGATCATTTTGTGTCTTGCCCAGAGAAAGGGAGAAAAGAGATAAAAGAGACAGTAGAGGAAATAAAAGTGAAGGACAGGGCAGATGAAACGGTGAAAAATTATTGGAAGTGTTGGAAATGCACGCCTATATAATTTTGACCCCCTTGAACATACTTTTATATAGTAAACTGGGATTTAGAGGGGTATACTTTATTTTTGCTCCAAGACATAGGTTGTGGGTACTCGTTATAACCGCCTCGATGAGGCGGTTCTAAAGAGTACCCGCAGTCTATATTTTGAGCAGAAAAAAAGGAAATTTTCACAATTTTTCATCTTAAATTTTCATTTTAGGCGGTAAAATTTACAGTGTACGGCGGTAAAATTTACAGTGTATTTGTATTGGCGTGTTTTTCGTATTGTGGCTGAAGAATTGATGTTTAAGAAGCATTATAAAGTGTTGAAAGTGTTGAAAATTTGAAATTTCTCTGACAATCACTGTTTTTGTTGGTCTGTTTGTAAAAAATCATACGTTAAAACGATGATCATTGTATTTGGCAATTATGCTAATAATTTGCTAAAAACGTGAGTAGCTTTTGCAAGAATATCTGTTTATTAGATTTTGTAATGGCTAAGGATGCATTCCAAAGTTTTGCCATTTTTTTTTTTTTTTTTTTTTTTTTTTTGCTGTTGTTTTTTTTTTCATTATTATTTTTCAGCAAGATTAGGGTTAACTTATTAGTGCTTTGGACAGCCGGGCCAAGGTCTCGGCTTCGTTGTATGGGTATTTTGCTGAAAAATCCATTTTTATTTTTCTTTATCGCACGACGTCGCGTCTGAAAATTAAATAACTCCATGTAATAAATTCGACAATCCACTAGTGGATCAACTATGCAAATTAGTTAGATACGTCCAATACCGTTACATGTACGACATTCTTAACGACGCCGCGTTTATTAATGACGGTATACTGACATTTTTGTATAAAATGCGTTTAAATTGTCACATGATAAAAAGAAGCTCATGCATTATTAAATTTATTAAACTCGTCGAGGAAAAGACATAAAACACACCGGTTACCGCAGTACAATGAACGCGAGTGGTTACAACGAACGCTACTGAAATTGATTACGTCACGACATTATTTTCGGTAAGAATATGATTTGTTTTAGCCCAAATCCTAATTTTCTTGTGTGGTCATTTTGCATAGGTGCAAAAATATGGTATTACCTTTTACAGATACAGTCACAGAGAAGTCTGTTCGTGGCAAATGAAAATAAAAAACACTTTTTCGTTCGTTTAGCGTGTTTCACCAACCCCAGCATACTTCGGTCAATATTTTCTGACCACAAAACATCTTTTATGAAGATGATTTTATGATTTGTATGTTATTGCCACATCCAGGTTTGTGTCAAGGTCCATTGGATCCGAAGATGGTTCAAAGCTTGAATTTTTGTTAGGGCACAACTAACCACGGGTTTTGAAACCATAACTCAGTAAGCACAATTTGGGTACAACATACACGGGTTTTAATCTTTATGAAATGAGACAAAACTCTTTAATTCGCTTGCGAAATCACGATACATGAAGCTGTTTTTTTTTTTTTTTTTTTTCATTATTATTATAATTATTCCACAGGATCCATTTGACTGTTACATACTATTTAATGCCTTTTTGTGCTCATTATTATGATTTCTGAACTTATGCATGGTATTGTTTCATTGTTTCGAAGTGAATTGTGCACACCTCGAATTACGATACTCAGAATCAGAATTGTTACTGGTGACACGTCAAACGACATTCATTCACACGGACCTGTGATGTGAGAAGTTAGTCCGTACCTCTCACCAAAGAGGTAAACTTAGCAGCACCGTCCTCTGCACCGTCAGCTGAGAAAATTATTGCATCTGAAAGAGTATTCTTATCTTTTATGGTTCGAGGGAAGTAAGATTGCAATTGTCAGTTTTTGCTACAGGGTTTTTGACAGCGAACGAATTTCTGCAGTGCCTAATTTGGGGAATAAGGTCATCTGTTGCAAGGCTAGCGACACACTTTAGACCTTGGTACAACAGTATAAACTTACGGTCACTTATCCTTTTCTTGTGAGATTTTTTGTTTTATGAATCTACATTTTTAAGGATCGTTCCCCTTTAAGTGTAAGAAGCCTTAATTTTATTGGTTCTTCTCCTATGTATCTGTATGATTGATGAAGTCAATTCCATGATTGCCAAAGCTAGTGCAGCATTTGGCCGACTACGTGTTGGTATTTGGGACCGAAGTGGAATCGGACTTGACACAAAACTGAACGTCTACAGAACTGTGGTGCAGCCAACACTATTTTATGCATGGTTGAAACATGGACAGTTTACCAACAGAGCGCCAAAAGACTGAATCACTTCCATGCACGCTGTCTTAGAAAACTGTTAAAGATTACGTGGCAAGACAGGATTCCAGACATGAAAGTCCTTAAAAGGGCAAGGATGCAAAGTGTACATACTCTTCTGAAACTAGCACAGTTAAGATGGACATGTCATGTCACCCGGATGCCCGAGGCACGTTTGACAAAGAAAATTCTCTGTGGAGAACTGGAAATGGACAAACGCTCCCGTGGTGGTCAGGGGCAGCAATCATTGCCCAACATCCGGATCTATATTTATCATTCTGAAGCTGAAGTTTGCATTTCTAATTTGACGACAGTAAACATAGCCACCTGAGCTTATTTCGGAGCCAGTATAAGTGGGAATGTCATTAATGTACAAGAAGAACTAGAGACGGTGTTTATGAAACACTCTGCCACCAACTTCTTGACCCCCCTCCCCCACCCCTTAACAGTTATTGAGATATATAGTTTCATCATCCGTAATCAGTCTATACAGTTTCAGGGGCATAGCTCAAATTAGTTTGAGATATCTTGCTTACAAGCTTAAAACGCCCAAAGTTTCAAAGGAAGAATCAGTTCATCTTCTCATCATCCCCAATCAGTATGTAAAGGTTCAGTGCAATAGCTCTAATGATTTTTAGATATCTAGCATTTATAATCCGCACAAAGAAATGGAAGGTATGCAAGAAAAAGAATCATATATGGGCGTGAGGGGCGGATAGAAAATCCGTCCCTCGAGATCACTGTCCGGCATCACTCGGCAAGCCTCGTGATGCCAGACAGTGACCCTTGGGACGGATTTTTCCATCCACCCCTCACACCCATATAAGATTCTTATAGTCTTCAACACTGCACGAGCACATGCTATGAATACATTTCTGAATAAACTAAAAATACGCGTTTGCGTCGAAACATCGAAAATTCTTGGAAGGAATATTAGGTCGAAAACTTTTGGCACCATACCGTATATAGTTTACATCTTTCTCTTTATTATTACTTATAGAGTCTGACTGGGCAATATATGATATGTCTTACCAATTTATTTTCTGATATTTTCCAATTAAGTTAATAAGTATCTGCATGAAACTAATTACTAATTATGTATATCTACTTAATCTTTTCAGATATAATGCATGCTTTTTGACAACCGATCTGCTTGAGTTTAGCACGATAACACACCCTTGCGACATAGTGCATTTTTTCACATCTCCAAAATGGCCCTTTTGACTGATGCAAATCCGTGATATTTTTCTTATAAATACTGCAAACATTGGTTGTTGGTGCTCGTTAGAACCGCCTCAATGAGGCGGTTCTAACGAGTACCCACAACCTATGTCTTGGAGCAAAAATAATAAAAATAATGTATACTCACCCCGTAAACCCCATTTTTCTCTATATAAAGTGGGGTATAGGGGGTCTTCATTTCACGGACTTGTTCACGTGATGTTATCACTGTATTTTGGTACACAGTCTGCAATTGCTGAGACGTCGCCAACGTGAAATGAACACCCCTCTAAACCCCACTTTTTATAGAGAAAAGTGGTGTTTACGGGGGTATTGATTATGTTCCTTATTTGCGGTTAAGGAAGCCCCCGTGGTGTAGAGGATAAGCCACTCGCCTCATAATTATAAACCAGGGGTCGTGGATTCGATCCCGGGGTTCTCCAGACTTTCGGATGAGTCTAAATCGAGGTCACGTCACTGTATGACCTTAGTTGTTGGTGGGACGTAAAACTCAACTTGTAACACATTGACCTGATAAAGATATGCTATCTCAGGACAAGTGCGCTTCTATAAACTGGACTACAGGAGATTTTCTGATAAATAGAATGCAAGATTCGTGGCTCTTCTTCGAGAACGCATGTAGAATCGCTCGGCGAGCCTCGCGATTCTACAAGTGTTCTCGAAGCCTTGCCTGATAAACTTGATATCGAAAGACACGAACCTGGTATTCTCTATTTACTCACCTCTTCTTAAGTTCAGTTCCTTACGAAACTTGCAGAGAAGTTGGTCAGGAGCAGCGTCTCTTGAAGTGTTGCGAAATGGCTAAATATTATCTAGGAAGGGTTATCCTTTGGGCCAGTCTAACTAGTTTCCGCCAATTAGGCCTCATCAGTGACCCTCAAATATTTTAAAAAATCAACAATGGAATCAATGGTCCCAAACGACAATAAAATATAAACTACACTATGATGTAGGGCAGGGAGACGTTTTACGGCCGCCACACATTCCCAGACACCAGCTGTAGTGACGTTAAATATGTTCTAGGAAGGGTTATCCTTTGGAAGCAAAGCATGGTGTCGGTAATCTATCCCGACGGTCATTTATTGTCCAACGTCCCTTTGCACTGAGACATGACGCTACGCCCCTTGATTTCCAAAAACGGATATTATTAACCGTCTATGCTTCATAGCTTCCTTGGTTTCAACCGATTTTTTCTTTAAATCTACAGATAATGGGGAGGGACATGCCCATTACGCATATGCGTAATGTAAATGCTCTTAAGCAAATTCTTAGGGGAGCAAATTCTTTCCTCTAAGAGTAGCCGCCCTTCTCGGAGCGAGATGTTTCTAGTGGTGCGTAATAATATTTTGTTCCAGGCTACGCCCCTGAATGTCAAGGCTATGTTAAGAATTATGTCCACCAGATTAGTGTACGTTGTAGACATCAAGTGACCTTGGCCTTCTTTTCAACACAGGTAAGCGGTGAGGGCCACGATGGTCCTCTTGTTGTTGTTGTTTGTTTTGTTTTTCTGAAAAAATGAAAAATATAAATAGCGTCGATTGTGAAGGTGACCTTAAATCAACTCAGACAAAAACACAGCTGAAACTAAATTTCACAGGTCATTTTACGTAATACCACGTCACGCGAAAAGCTGTCCCTGCAGGCACAAAACGTTGACTCAACGTTGAACTAACATTGAAACAACGTTTTCAACGTCGTTTCAACGTTAGTTCAACGTTGAGTGCCTGCTTGGACGTGATTGTCACGTGTGAACAACAAAGGTGCTGAACGCGCAATCTGATCAGCGTCTTCGCGTTCGCTGCAGGGCTCGTACAATACCTCTTGATTTAATATCTAAAATTCACTCGCCCCCGCCCATTGGGACTTGGGAAAAAAGGATTGGGCTGCACGGTGCTTCCACGCAGAGCTGAAACTGCCCACAAAGGAGTACTGGTAGCTCTCTTAGAAGGACTAAGCCTGCCCAGGCAAAAGAGTGTGAGTCAGACCGTCCAGTGCATGATAAGCCTTTTGGTTTCATTAGGCGGCAGGGCTTGAGGTGTCATTTCATCTCATTGTCGGGTAAAAGTCCCACAAAATTGGAAGCAACGTCTCCAAAATGACATATACAGTGTTAGGCTGACATTTAACCTTAAATCAAACAAACAAGCAAAACCTCTTGTTTTCAAGACTCTTGCTAGACCTTGTAGTTGACCAGTGTTACGACGCATAATGTAGTAATGTAATAATTACTACATTATGAAATTTTTACTACATTATGCGTTGGCATAGTCGACGCGAAATGAAATAAAATGTCGTTTTTACTACATTATGCGTCGATACTAAGAGGTTTGAGCAAAATGAAAGAATTATTACATTTTGCGGCGATGGGTGGCATACTTAATTTTACTTCATTATGCGTCAACAGTTTGTTTGTTTGATTTGAGGTTTAACGTTCCCGTCAAGACTATTTAGGTCATTTTGGAGACATTGCTTCAAATTTTATGGGACTTTTACCCGATATTGAGATGAAATGACATCTCAATCGCTGCCGTCCAATTAAAAGCAATAGGGTTTATATGCATGGATGGGTCGACTCGCAGCAGTTTTCCTGGACAGGCTTAGACCTTCTAAGCAGATTACGAGGACTCATGTACGGGCGGTATCAGCTCTGCGTGGAAGCATCGTGCAGCCCATCTATTTATACCCCCGGCATACGAAGTATGCAAGGGGGTATATAGTTTTTGTCCATTCTGTCTGTCTGTCTGTCTGTCTGTCTGTCTGCCTGTCTGTCTTTTGTTTGATTTGTTTGATTTGAGGTTTAACGTCCCCGTCAACACTATTTAGGTCATTTTGGAGACGTTGCTTCCAATTTCATGGGACTTTTACCCGACATTGAGATGCCGCCCAATAAAACCAATAGGGTTTATATACATGGACGGGCCGACTCGCAGCAGTTTTCCTGGGCAAGCTTAGACCTTCCAAGCAGATTACCAGTACTAATGTGCGGTCGGTATCAACTCTGCGTGGAAGCATCGTGCAGCCCATATATTTCTTCAAGCCCCTATGGGCGGGGGCGCAGTGTGTCTGTCTGTCTGTCTGTCTGTCTGTCTGTCTGTGAGTTAACATTTATTTTGTGTCAAAGATTTCTCAAGAACTACTATACCTAGAAACTTGAAATTTTGTATACATGACAATCCTGCTTAATCAAATACAATGAAATTCCACTATTAAGACCACCTAAAATTAATACAAATTTTGTTTTTAAAGCATATTTGGAAGGTTAAAGCTACATTTTCTTTGTGATTTTGACCTTCAGTGTGCTTTTGTGGAAGACCGTCTTTTGGACTGTTCAACTGTGGTCTTAAAGACCACTTTTGAACCGTCTCAAATGTGGTCTAAATTGTAGGAATTTAACTGTATTGCTTCCTAAGTCTTTTCGAAGACAGCTATGTTCTACCATCATTACTTCATTATGCGTCGATATGGTGCATATCAACGCGAAATGAAATAATTTTTTTACTTCATTTTGCGTCGACTATGCCAACGCATAATGTAGTAAAAAAAATCAAAATGTAGTAATTACTACATTACTACATTATGCGTTGTAACAGACCAGGCCGGTTTGCATCACGAAAACGTCTACTCCACTTTATAATATAAAGTAAAACTGGGGTTTACAGGTGCAGACATTATTTTTCTTATTTATGCTCAAAAAATATTGTGGGTATTTGTTAGAACCGCGAGTTCCCAAATCTATGTTTTGAGCAGAAATATGAAAACTATCAGAATTTTTATCTCAAAATTTTCAGGCCGGTTTGTTTCACGAAAACGCCTGTATAATTTTGCATGTTTTGGCCCCTTAAACCCCACTTTGTATAGGAAAACTGGAGTTTACAGTAAAGACAGTATTTTTCTTTTTTCTGCTCAAAAACATAGATTGTGAGAACTCGTTAGAACCGCCTCAGCGAGGCGGTTCTAACGAGTTCTCACAATCTATGTTTTGAGCAGAAATATGAAAAAATATCAGATTTTTTTTTATCTGAAAATTTTCAATATTTGGGGGTAAATTTTCCAATATATTTTAGTATGCGTTTTTTATACCTTGTCGCGACGAAGATAGGTTTTCCCCTGACCGGGCTCAACATGCAACATTTATTTAGATACTTCCCATATATCTTTTTAGGTATATTTTGTGACATAAATTAACATAGTATGCATTGTTTTTTCATAAATTATTTTGCGGCCCATAAATATTGCCATATTACATAAATCAGGCTTGCTAAATGCTTGTTATTTTCAAAATGTCATCGCATAGCCTTTAGACAATCTTTCACGAGTTTCTATTTCATATGGAATTCATGAAACAAGCTTTTGGCGAGTTTCATAAAATTTCATACGGGCTGAATGAAAGCTATAGTACGTAGAATCAGTTGAGCGACTTCGGAGTCTAACTGTTGGTTTTCTTTTGCTCCAGCATTTCAGTGGTTTGTTGCTGTCGAGTCCTCACCGTTGTTTCATCTCTGTGGATGTTTGATTTTTGTGTGCTCGGAGATGTTGCACTGATGAGTTTTGGGCTGAACAAATTGTCTAAATCGCGACGGATTGCGGCCGCTTCACTAACCGTTCCAATGCGGTTCTTTTGTCGCGGTTTATTTTTGTTATGGTTTGTCTTTGAGTGTGTGTATCGCTTTAATATATCTTTTTTGTTTTACAGGGAAAATAACTGTCCGTTTGACTTTCCGCTATTGAGGTTTCCATTATATAGGGCCAAGTTATTTAATATTTGTCTTTCTCTCTGACGGGAGAAACCTCCGTGGTGTAGTGGCTTGTAAACCAGGGATCGCAGGATCGATCCCGAGCTTCTCCAGACTTTAGGATGCGGTTTTAAACCGAGGTCCCGTCTCCGTATGACCTTAGCTGTTGGTGAGACGTAAAACTTAAACACTCACTCACGCACTGTCTCTGATGGGAGGTGTAGGTTAATTGTATCCATTCGAGATCATTGCCTTCACCTCAATTTCGTGTTTAAATTTGGTAACCTGATCGTTAACGTTTGTTAGCAATGCCCGTTGTCCTTCCCTCGATTTCAAGGTCAAGGTCAGGGACTTTGAAATTTTTTTAGGTTAAGGTTTTGAACATCTTATTTTAAAACCGTATGATAGCATTCGTTTATATTTGGTATGTCGATGATAGATATGGGTTCAGCTTGTTCATGACTATCACGTGGAGTTTCCAAAAACTCCTCCATTTGTTTGTTTGTTTGATTTGAGGTTTAAAGGCATTTATTCTTGATTATTGATGAGTATAGTTCCATTACATAATATTATGTAGCCCTCAGTGCTGACTAAAGAAAATCCTATGTCCTCAACAGGTAAGGGGCCTCCTTGGAGGAAATCAATAATTTACTAACTGTTGACTGGTGTACATTATTGATTTTCCCATTAAGTGCCTCAGTCAGGGGATAGAACAAGAGCTACTAATCACCCTATTAAGGGCCGCTTTTGATCCGCTATAGTCAGTATATCACAAGGGGCAATAAAACAATTATGAACACACGGTGTATCCTACTGTTACAAGAATAAATGCCTTTAACGTCCCCGTCAACACTGTAAAGGTCATTTTGGAGACGTCGCTTCCAGTTTTGTGGGACTTTTACCCGACATTGAGATGACATGGCATCTCAAGCCCTCTCGCCCAATGAAACCAATAGGGTTTATAAGCCTGGACGCACCTACTTGCACCGCTTTGCCTGGGCAGGCCTGTTTACCAGTACTCGTGTGCGGGTCGGTTTCCGCTCTGCGCGGAAGCATCATGCAGCCCATATATTTCTTAGTTAATAAGTTAAATTCAGCTATAACCGAAATGGGGCATTGGCAAACAGTGAATACCTCGATAGGGCGACACTGAACGTGGCATCAAATCAGGATCTACACTATTATTTTGACCATTAAAGTTCATTACGAAAACATGCGTGTACAAATACATTGTAACCGTTATCGCCAGAAAAATGAAAATTTTAAGATAAAAAATTGTGATATTTTTCTTATTTTTGCTCAAAATATAGATTGTGGGCACTCGTTAGAACTGCCTCATCGAGGCGGTTCTAACGAGTATTCACAATCTATATTTTAGAGCAGAAATAAGAAAATTAAGGTTTACCCCTGTAAACCCCAGTTTTACTATATGAAAGTGGGGTTCAATTGGGGTCAAAATTATATAGGCGTGTTTTTGTGATGTCTTAAGCGCGCTGTTCTCTAACTGCAGCGAATATGGTAATATGTTAACAAGAGAATTGACTTGTCAGCTCATTTTTGCATATTACGTTTTTCTGACAAACCCTGCAAAGAAATTTTAATAGGGTCACCACACTGTCAAGTTACATTACCATCCTTACTTCACACTTGATGACAAGCTTTCATACCTTTAGCTCAGTTCAGTTCAGTTGTAATGACTCAATCCGATGCCTGACCCCATAGTGCCGCAGCAAGACGTGTACCTTTCAACAGTCCCATTGAGCTTAAATGCGATGTTTTCAGCTTTACGCAAGTCGTTACTCGGGCTTCTCGCTCAGCTAGATTCAGGTATCCTGTCACCTATTGCCTCCCCACTTTTACATAGCAGGAGTCTCTTTCGAATTAAAAGGTGTGAGTCTGAGTTACTTTTAGAATTTATTTGAAAACGCTTGTTTTTTGTTGTTGTTGTTGTTGTTTGTTTTTGTTGTTGTTTTTTTTTCTTTTTTTTTTTTTTTTTTTCGCAAATCGGACGCCAATCATGTGGCATCTGATCTGTTTTGTTTGTTTGATTTGAGGTTTAGCGTCCCCGTCAACACCATATACACTATATAGGTCATTTGGAGACGTTGCTTCTAATTTTGTGGGACTTTTACCCGACATTGAGATGAAATGACAGCTCAATCCCTGCAGCCTATTAGGATTAATAAGCAGGGACGGGTCGACTCGTATCACTTTGCCTGGGCAGGCTTAGATCCTCTAAGCGGCTTAGAAGCCTCCGTTGTACAGGCTACGCTACTCGCCTTGTAAACCAGGGATCGCAGGATCGATCCCGGGCTTCTCCAGACTTTCGGATGAGTCTTTAAACCGAGGTCCCGTCTCCGTATGACCTTAGCTGTTGGTGGGACGTAAAACTGAAACTCACTCACTTTAAGCGGCTTACCAGTACTCGTGTGCGGTAGGTTTCAGCTCTGCGTGGAAGCATCATGCAGCCCATCTATTTCTTCAAGTCCCTATTATTTGAATAGGCGTGTTTTCGTAATGGGTTGATCTGTTTCAGCATTGGTATGAAGTATGAACCCTTGCGAAACACTAACTTCGATGGCTCTTACACATGTTAAGCCAAAAGAGGCCCATAACAAGTACAGTCGAACTTCAATGGCTCGAACACCTTTGAGACCTCGAAAATCTGTTCGAGACAGGGGTAGTTCGAGCCACTGAGATTACTGTCAGGAGGCATAACGAGATACTTTTAGACATCTTTTCGGTGTTCTATAATGAAAATGTATGCTGTGTGCACTCATTAGAATCCCCTCATCGAGGCGATTCTAATGAGTACACACACCATACATTTGCAAGATAAAGGACTAAAATCTCCTCAATTATCCCCACTATTTCTTATGTAGAGGACTTCCCTAGGGGCTCAAGAATGGGTTCGACTCAGCCATGGTAAACGAGCCATCGGTGTTCGAGCCATCGAAGTTCGACTGTATAAGCTTTCACACATAAAGGCCCACTCGCAGAGCTCTGGCACGCAGAATGGCTATCACATTTGTACAAGCCCATATTTGCTGTCATATTTGTACAAGCTATAAAAACTCTTGACTACGATGGCCCAATGTCTATCCTATATAAGCTCCACAGGAGCCTTCTGCTCTGGTGAGTTAAAAACTTGTCTCGCCGTTAGTAACAATTTTTCTTCGCTAAACTCGTTTCGTTTCGTAATGCGAACAAATCATTTTTATCATATGAGGTCGCGACTGGGAGTGTAATAACGTCATGCAATAAATTCGATAATCCACTAGTGGATTAAATATGCAAATTATTTAGATACGCCCCGTAACGTTACATGTCGTCCTTTACGACGTCGCTTTACTTGTGGCGTAATATTGGCATTTTCGTCAAGCAAATCGTGAATACAATGCGTTTAAATGTCATATGATGAATAGAATCCTACATTCGTGGTCATGTATTATTAAATTTATTAAACTCCTTGAGAAAAAGGGATAAAATGCTCGGCGAAGCCTCGCATTTTATCCCTTTTCCTGAACTCGTTTGATAAATTCAATAATATATCAGCACTCATGTAAGATCCTCTATATTAATCTATATACAAAAAAAAAAAAAAAAAAAAAAAAAACATTTGGATTACATAGATTTAGTATAGTAGCCAGTAAGGCTGACACGATTAATCTTATAATCGATTAATCGATCGATAAATTCGTTAAATAAATTCAATAATATATTAGCACTCATGTAAGATCCTCAATATTAATTTATATAAAAAAAAAAAACATTGGGATTACATAGATTTAGTATAGTAGCCACTAGCCAGTGTCTAGGTGAAATGCACCGCAATGTCCACAAAACAATATACTATGTATATAGAGGATCTTACATGAGTATTCATGTATATTTGAATTTATTAAACGAGTTGGGGAAAAGGGATAAAATGCTCGGCAAAGCCTCGCATTTTATCCCTTTTTTTCAACGAGTTTTAATAAATTTAATAATACATGAGCTCGAATGCACGGTTCTATTTATCATATGACATTTAACATGCATTTTATTCACAAATGTTATCCAAAAAAAATGTCAACATTCCGCCATTAGTAAACGAAACGCCGTTAAGGACGTCGTACATGTAACGTTACGGGGCGTATCTAGCTAATTTGCATATTTAATCCACTAGTGGATTATCGAATTTATTACATGGCGTTATTACATTCGCAGACGCGACGTCGTGATAAATATGTACATAAAATATCTCCCAATAATAATTTAACTATTTCTGCTTAACCATGCTTGCCACAAAACTTTAGGACCCGTAGTGACTTGACAAGAAAAGTATCCGTGAGAGAAGAATCCTTTCTCTGAGGGGCAGTCTACAGCTTTAGCTCCGTCTATGTACATGCACGTTTCTGTCAAAGAATAATAAAACCACGTCAATATGTTAAGCACGCAAGTTATTTTCTGTACGTCATGACGTTTGGACTTGCAGAAGCGCTGAGACAGGACGGTTTCAATGATTTGGTCGCGAACTTAACACGTCGCACTGGTTTGATGAGGTCCACAAGTACCATACAAGGATGGAAACACACACCGTCTAGTAGTATCGCTAAAGAGCCAGGCTGGCAATTAGAATTTTGCCAAAGACAGTAAATTGTATAAAACATATTCTAGAGCTTTTTGTAAAAACTATACTTGTCAGCATCTTATATTCGCTGACACATAAAGTTTCTCTATTAAAATTTCAGGGGGAGGTCTACCCTTATCTTGCTGAATATTCAGTTTAGTCACACCCATTTCTGACTTTGAACCAATCAGATTACTTGATGTAATTTATTCTTACAAAGCCATAAACTTAATATCAAACAGTGTAGATCCTGATCAGATGGCTTCTTCAGAAGCCATCTGATCTGGATCTACACTGTTTCCAAAGATAGGGGTTGTCGTGAACAGCAAGACAAGGGTTAACGTCAAAACTGATGTACTGAATTAAATAACTATTTTATACCTTATTTTTTTGCTAAAACCATAGTATGACGAATCTAAAGGGATCCGGCTCCCATTTTTTGTCATAAAACACCCCCTTCCTGATACCCACGACTGCCGTGGTTCGAGGTCCATTTTGGCTGAGGTGGTTCGGTGTGAGACACCTATGAGCTTACCTGATGTCTGCGGTTGGACCTATCTTATGAACTACGTTGGTTAGTGTGTGCTCGGAGGAAGCAGGACCAAATCTTGTGGCCACGTAAAATCGATTTAAGCCCCCCAGTGGAAATCTTCCACTGACCGTTCCAAGGCGGCTCTTCTGTGGCGATTTATTTATGTTGTTGTTTGTTACTTACTGTGTGTATCACTTGTGTCTTTTGGTTTTGGATGGCCATATGGCCATTTTGTGGGAAAGTAACTGTCCTTATGGCCTTATTTGTTTAGGTTTCCATTATGGCCTGGTCGCTTAATGTTTGTATTTCTTTCCCTTTGGTGTCTTTTATGGGTGGAGTAAGTTAATTGTATCAATTCCTGATCTTTGTTTTACTTCTACTATCACCTGTTTTGGTTGGTGTAGCCACACTGATGGCGATCAAATCTGGGGCATATATAAGGTACAGTTACGGAATATATCCGAGCAGAAAACAAAATACATGACCGTTGCTAGTCTTGGTTGCTAAGCAGTTCACAATGGCTTCAAATGTCTTTTGAGGGTCGATTGAATCGACCCAAAGTTACTAACTACAGAAGCTTCAGACCTGCTCTTGCCCTTGTGACTACCTCTGGCTATGAGCAAAATCCAGGTAAAGTTATTTATATCCGCACTAGTCCAGTTCCGGTGACGTCAGACTGAGAGTGTTGTGTAACTGTAAATTCTGGACTAGGCTTGTGTACTGAGACATTGGCAAACAGCGTAGATCAAGATCAGGCGCCGCAGAGGCGGCGTCTGATCTTGGTCTACACTGTTTGCTTACAGTACGTGGATTTCAGGTTAAAGCGAACCAGTTCCGGGCCATTTTCCCTGCCATCGACATACCAGTGTTGTCATTGCTTTGATCAGTTGCGTACACGGCTGATTGCAGCTAAACAAATCAGGAGGAATCTACCTATAGGGAGTTTTCCATTAAATGTGTTCCATAGGGGACAATAGTAACCTTTTACCTGCTCCCACAAAAACTACACATACAAAACTTTTCAAACCTTACTTGTTTATAGAGCCACCCTAGCCCAACAAGTTAATGAGAAAAAAATCCACCAGTTGAGTTGCTCCTTTTCAAGTTACAGTCAACCATGTTTGTTTACTTACTAGAACGGAGTAAATACAAACCAACATTTTTAAAGGAGGGGTGACCAATTAAAGTCAGCAAAAATTTCTTTGAGCTTGCAGATATATATATAAAACATGCATCATTTTAGTCCCTTATACCTATCATTTTCTCACATTGAAATAAAACATGGGATATATAACCAAAGGAAGCAAGTCCGGTATTTAGAAAGCAACTAAAAGCTCGCTCCAAAAGTGATAAAACCCGGCACCTCCCAGTATTTAGTGCAATGCTGCCCTTAAACATAGTACATAGAAAAACAGTCAGGGTGCATGATGCTTCCGCGCAGAGCTGAAACCGGCCGAGCCTTGGAATATTTGTAAATCGCTTAGAATGTCTAAGCCTGTCCAGATAAAGGTGGTGCGGGTCGAACCGTCCCTTTAACTCTACCAGTTTGTTTTGGCGACAGGGCTTGAGGTGTCATTTCGTCCTACAAAATCAGACACAATGTTGTCAAAATGACCCGAACAGTGGTGTTACGGGCCTCCGTGGCCTAGTGGTTAAGAGCGCTGACTCTTGATCATTAGGTCTCTCACCGCTGTGGTTCGAGCCTCGCTCGAGTCACATGTGAGACGCCAAGTTCTGCAACGGAAGGTCAGGTGATTTTTCTCCGGGTACTTCGGTTTTCGCCCACCTGTGATTAACGATCGGCTCGATATGAGTGAAATAATCTTGAAAGGGCCGTAAAACCAAACCAAAAAAAAAAAAAACAGTGTTGATGCAGACGTTAAACCTAAACACAGACAAACAAAATATAATATACATTTTCTGGAAAAAAAAATTAAATTATCCCTACCGGAATTTTATGAATGTAGCTGTGTGGGGAACCGCCTAGGGACGTAAGAACAAGTTCGAATGAACAATCAGTGTTCGATTAACTTCAGTTAGTTAGTTTCCACTTTCCCCGTGTCGCGGGCCGTCAGCTGGTGGGGTCCCAGAGAACGAATTAATGCTGGCACTACACGGTAGCCGTTCGGTGGTAGCCCTATTTCCCGTTGCCGGAGAATAGGGAGACAATCGCTTGGCTCCATCCCTTAACTTCAGTTCCAGGTGTACTTAACTTTTGGGGACGCATATGTATACCTGTCTGATCTGTCACGTGATAGCTTTTGTTTGGAATCTTTTTGTGTGGCATAAGATACCTGTGATAGCATGAAATGTCATTAAATTTATCAAGTTCCCATAAAATACCTTTAACTGAATATCAGATTTTATTGTCTGTCTGCTGCTTGCACACAATTAGTGGTGAGCACATTATGACAGCATTTGCCAAAAAAAATTCCAGTTTCTATGAATTAGCCACATCCATTTACATTTCAACCAATCAGATTACTTGATGTAATTTATTCTTTCAAATTCGCAAACTGAATGACAAACAGTGTAGATCCTGATCAGATGGCTTCTTCAGAAGCCATCTGATCTGGATCTTCACTGTTTCCAAAGATAGAGGTGGTCGTGAACAGCAGGATAAGAGTTAAAATAATGGTGATAATCTGTTTTGGTTGTATATTTGCAACGTGTCGGGGTCTTGTTTGTTTGATGTTTTTGTTTGATTTGAGGTTTAACGTCCCCGTCAACACTGTAAAGGTGATTTTGCAAAGATAGGGGTTGTCGTGTTTATTGTCGACAATAAAACAGACTGGAGTTTATTCACTGACATCAGCTTTGAAACAATGTTGAAACTACGTTGTTTCAACTTGATTCAACGCTGAGCCAGGGCACCCCGCCAATCGCGGCTTGGAGAAACAAATCGGGTTGCATGATGCTTCAGTGCAGAGCTTACCGCGTATGAATGATGGTAAACCTAAGCCAGCAAAGTGTCGCGCTACCTGTTAACCCCTTTGGTTTGTTTTGGCGGCAGGGCTTGGGGTGTAATTTCATCTCAACGTCTGGTAAAAGTCCCACAAAATTGGAAGCAACGCTCCAAAATGACCTAAATAATGTTGACTGGGATGTAAAACCTCAAATCAAACAAACAAAATCAACATTGAGCCAATGAAATATACATGTACAAGAGACTCGAAAACTTTTGCAAACGATTTGTATACTATAGGGACTGCCCATGTTTTTTCATGCATTAACATTTGCCGCGTCCATAGGAAGTTGTTTGAACACGAGGCCGCTAGGCCTAGGGCGAATTTTCAAATATCTTCCGAGGTACCCGGCAAAAATTATTGCAATGAAATAACCTGTCTTACTTAAAGATTCGCACGACAAATCGTGACGAAAACGTCCCCAGAACTCCATATAAATTCTTCAAATGCGACGGTAAAACCAAAATGGCGGCCTTTTCAGAGTCGTCAGTTCTGCAATGACGTTCTGGCGTTATCGTAAAATTTAATCTGCTACGTTCAGAGCGACCACGGTACGTCGCTCAAAATAACGCAAACAAAGCAAAGCCTATCATGTAATATCAAAAGTTCGAAACCCATGTTCTTCATGATTTGAACTTGGGCATTGTTGTTTGGGTACACACAACATACCTATGACAGATCAAATTAGAAAAACCTTTCTAAAATATCCAAATATAGTCGAACTTCGATGGCTCGAACCCCTTTGGGACCATGAAAATTGGTTCGAGGCAGCGGTATTTAGAACCACGCAGAGTTATTATTAGTGCCATGCAAGGAGGCATATCTTTTCGGTGTTCTATATTATAAATGTATGTTGAGTTGAGACAGTCTCCGTTTCTAACCTTCAGCAACAGCCGGCCTCGGTGGCTCTATCGGATGCGCGTCTGACTGGTGTTCCCGAGGTAGAGTTTCGATGCCTGCCGGGTAGGCAACATACTTTGGTGGAAACTGGTCAGTAAAGCTTTTCTACGATCATTCTCTCCCTTCCGCTGATTCAAGAGGGACAGTTGTCAAGTTCTTGCGGAAAGAATATGAACTGCACCTGTTAGTTATGCAAAAAACTAAGCAGGAATATTGAGGTTTGGAAAGTTGATCGGCTCGATATGACCTAAATGGCGTTTACTGGTCAGTAAACCTCCAACAAACAAATAAAAACGTTTTTTTTTTATGATTAAAATTCAATTTATTCAATGTACACTGTGCTCTTGATTAAAGCGAAATATGGTAAATTTTCCTTTGTGTTTACAACCTTTTCAGCGTTATAATTTATAGTAAAAATATTAATGCTTTATTCAAGGGTCATTTTTTTGCATTTAATATGGGATTGGTCTTTCAATCCATTTCAGACGGGTAACCCCAAACGGGACACAGGCCAAGATAAGTAAACAGTGCAGGCCCAGATAAGACGCCGCAACATGCGGCGTCTTATCAGGGCCTTCACTGTTTACAAAAATAGTTCAGCCATTCTAAAACTAACCTACTATCCCAGCCTGATATCCCTAGATTTCGGAATGAACTCGTGCAATATATAGCGAGGAAGATTCCATTCGGTTCAAAATGGGTAAAATTTTGTACGTTGCGATGAATCAAAGATGTGAGATGTTTTTCATCTTTTTAAGGGCCATTTAAAAACATAAAGCTATTAAGAGAATACATTAATACAGGCTGGTGAAAGAACAAATATATATTGTAATACAATCATGTCCTCTTTTACAATAAATATGGTGTAATTTTCCAGGGTGAGATATATGCTATATTTCACCTTAACCTGTTGAAAATATTACCAAAATGTCAAGTAAGCAAATGAAATGCCATAATTATTTCTAACTAGTTTGTTGCATATATTGTGTGAAAATGATATAAAATTCTCAAGCATTTGAATATAAGCTTAAGAATGTCATTTTTTTTTTTTTTCAAACTTTTAAAATATTTTTGCTTCAGCTAAAAAGTGTGGACCCAAATCAGACTGCTCTAGAGGTCCACACTGTTCTAGGTGAGCAGTCTGATATAGATCCACACTGCTCTAGAGGAGCAGTCTGATTTGGGTCCACACTGTTTGCAAAAATGACTTTTAAAGTAACCGGCACACGACAAAGCAGACGACAATTTTCGTGCTTGGCATTTTATAGGTTAACATTGTCTAACTGGCTTATATATCGAATTTTGGTAGCAAATTCTTTTCCCCTTTTTGGTGGGTTTCTACTAATAGGAAAAAAAAACAGGAAGTTCCCGAAGTTGTCGCAAGTGTAGATTCTGATCAGACGCCGCGTTCTGCGGCGCCTGATCTTGGTCTACACTTTTTGCCAAAACCCAACGCATGTTTCCTGCTAACCCTCTTTACGCAACACTCTGATCTCACAGCAATAAGAACAGTGCGGCTATATTCTATAAATAACCGCCAAACGTCACATGGATTTCATATAAATCAGTGATAGTCACGTGGACATCAGCACCGAAGAGCTACTTGTGCTTAGTAATTTTTGATCGATTGACCAGCAATCGAACCGAAAATGGCTGAAATGTGCTTGGAGTATTTATTACCTTTAACGTATATGTAGTGAAACTTCATTTACTCGAACACGGATTGTTCGTTTACGATGTCCGAGTCGAACTCGTTGAGCCCCTAGAAACACGCTCCTTAGCTCCAGGTTAATTCGTTTGTTTAATTTGAGGTTTTAAGTCCCCGTCATCACCCACAACCTATATTTTGAGCAGAAATAAGAACAAGAGGGCCATGATGGCCCTGGATTGCTCACCTGATCCATAGAGTAACAAGTGGGCCCTGGGGAGGGCCATTATTAACACCAAGGCTATAAAGTGCACAATGTTAAGAGAGGTCCAAAAAGGTGAAGCTTCATACCAAATAACAACAAAGGCTATAATTTCAAAAATCTTGGCAAAGGTCCACTAGATGAAGCTACACACCAATATCAAAGACCTGGGCCTTGCGGTTTCACAGAAGAAGATTTTTTTAATGATATTCCATACATAAGCCTATGTAAAACCAAATGGCCCCAAGGCGGGGGCATTTTTGGCCTCAGGGCTATAATTTAAACTATCTTGATAGAGGTCCACTAGATGAAGCTTCACACCAAATATCAAAGACCTGGGCCTTGCTGTTTCAGAGAAGAAGATTTTCAAAGATTATCTCTATATGAGTCCATGTAAAACCAAAAGGCCCCGGGGCGGGGGCATTTGTGGCCCAAGGGCTATAATTTTAACAAAACTGGAAGAGAGCCACTAGATGAAGCTCCATACCAAAAATCAAAGACATGGGCCTTGCTGTTTCAGAGAAGATTTTTAAAGATTTCCCTATATACGACTATGTAAAACCAAACGGTCTCGGGCGGGGGCATATTTGGCCACAGGGCTATAATTTGAACAATCTTGCCAGAGGCCCACTAGATGAAATTTCACACCAAATATCAAAGACCTAGGCCTTGTTGTTTCACAGAAGAAGATTTTTTAAGATTTTCCCTATATAAGTCTATGTAAAACCAAAGGGCCCCAGGGCGGTGGCAATTTTGGTCTCAGGGCTATAATTTGAACAATCTTGGTAGAGGTCCACTAGATGAAGCTTCATACCAAATATCAAAGACCTAGGCCTAGTGGTTTCAGAGAAGAAGATTTTTCAAGATTTTCCCTATATAAGCCTTTGTAAAACCAAAGGGCCCCGGGGCGGGGGCATTTTTGGGCCCAGCACTATAATTTGAACAATCTTGGTAGGGGTCCACTAAATGAAGCTTCATACTAAATATCAAAGACCTGGGCCTTGTGGTTTCAGAGAAGAAGATTTTTAAATATTTTCCCTATATAAGCCCATGTAAAACCAAAGGGCCCCGGGGCGGGGGCATTTTTGGCCACAGCACTCTTATTTAAACAATCTTGGTAGGGGTCCACCAGATGAAGCTTCATACCAAATATCAAAGACCTGGGCCTTGTGGTTTCAGAGAAGAAGATTTTTAAAGATTTTCCCTATATAAGCCAATGTAAAACCAAAGGGCCCCATGGTGGGGGCATTTTTTGTCCCAGCACTATAATTTGAAGGGGTCCACTAGATGAAGCTTCATACCAAATATCAAAGTCCTGGGCCTTGTGGTTTCAGAGAAGAAGATTTTTAAAGAATTGCCCTATATAAGCCTATATAAAACCAAAGGGCCCCGGGGCGGGGGCATTTTTGGCCCCAGCACTATAATTTGAACAATCTTGGTAGGGGTCCACTAGATGAAGCTTCATACCAAATATCAAAGACCTGGGCCTTGTGGTTTCAGAGAAGAAGATTTTTAAAGATTTTCCCTATATAAGCCAATGTAAAACCAAAGGGCCCTGTGGCGGGGGCATTTTTTGTCCCCGCACTTTAATTTGAACAATCTTGGTAGGGGTCCACTAGATGAAGCTTCATACCAAATATCAAAGACCTGGGCCTTGTGGTTTCAGAGAAGAAGATTTTAAAAGATTTTCCCTATATAAGCCTATGTAAAACCAAAGGGCCCCGGGGCGGGGGCATTTTTGGCCCCAGCACTATAATTTGAACAATCTTGGTAGGGGTCCACTAGATGAAGCTTTATACCAAATATAAAAGACCTGGGCCTTGTGGTTTCAGAGAAGAAGATTTTTAAAGATTTTCCCTATATAAGCCAATGTAAAACCAGAGGGCCCCGTGGCGGGGGCATTTTTTGTCCCAGCACTAAAATTTGAACAATCTTGGTAGGGGTCCACTAGATGAAGCTTCATACCAAATATCAAAGTCCTGGGCCTTGTGGTTTCAGAGAAGAAAATTTTTAAAGATTTTCCCTATAGTAGCCTATGTTAAACCAAAGGGCCCCGGGGCGGGGGCATTTTTGGCCCCAGCACTATAATTTGAACAATCTTGGTAGGGGTCCACTAGATGAAGCTTCATACCACATATCAAAGACCTGGGCCTTGTGGTTTCAGAGAAGAAGATTTTTAAAGATTTTCCCTATATAAGCCTATGTAAAACCAAAGGGCCCCATGGCGGGGGCATTTTTTGTCCCAGCACTATAATTTGAACAATCTTGGTAGGGGTCCACTAGATGAAGCTTCATACCAAATATCAAAGTCCTGGGCCTTGTGGTTTCAGAGAAGAAGATTTTTAAAGATTTTCCCTATATAAGCCTATGTAAAACCAAAGGGCCCCGGGGCGGGGGCATTTTTGGCCCCAGCACTATAATTTGAACAATCTTGGTAGGGGTCCACTAGATGAAGCTTCATACCAAATATCAAAGTCCTGGGCCTTGTGGTTTCAGAGGAGAAGATTTTTAAAGATTTTCCCTATATAAGCCTATGTAAAACCAAAGGGCCCCGGGGCGGGGGCATTTTTGGCCCCAGCACTTTAATTTGAACAATCTTGGTAGGGGTCCACTAGATGAAGCTTCATACCAAATATCAAAGAACTGGGCCTTGTGGTTTCAGAGAAGAAGATTTTTAAAGATTTTCTCTATATAAGCCTATGTTAAACCAAAGGGCCCCAGGGCGGGGGCATTTTTGGCCCCAGCACTATAATTTGAACAATCTTGGTAGGGGTCCACTAGATGATGCTTCATACCAAATATCAAAGACCTGGGCCTTGTGGTTTCAGAGAAGAAGATTTTTTAAGTTTTTGGTGAAAAAAATCTATTTTTGGCTCCTGTGACCTAGATGTGCAACGGACCGGAACCATTTGAACAACTTTGAAAGGGGACCACCTAAGGATCATTCCTGTGAAGTTTGGTCAAAATCCGATCAGTGGTTTAGGAGGAGATGTCGTTTAAAGAAATTGTTTACGCACGGACGGACGCACGGACGCACGACGGACAAAAAGTGATCCCAAAAGCTCACCTCGTCACTACGTGACGGTGAGCTAAAAATGTCACAATTTTTCATCTTAAAATGTTTTTTTTTTTTTTTTTTTTGATGAAGATTACACTGTATTTGTATAGGCGTTTTTCGTAATGATATGTAAATTGACCGGCTCGGCATTACTTTAACATTGTTGACTAGGCCGTTATCACGATACAAAACCTGATATTTCGACATTTACCACATTTTATTAATTGATTATCCTATATCACACAAGGTCAACCAATATTCAAAAATCATAAATCATATTTTTGATTGTGTCAATTAATAAAATTGTCATTAATCAAGTAATTTCGTACTGGCCCAGTTACAAGTACTCGGTCAGCTGTATTGGCCTCGGCCTTCGGCCTCGTGCCAATACAGCAGACCTCGGACATGTAACTAGGCCAATACGAAATAACATAATAGTATGACTTTGTGGACGAACTATGGGTTAGCCTATCTGATTGGTTTACTTGATAAGGTATGAAAAATGCGATTTAAATGTCTCCCAAGTTTTTGACTGGACCCCTTGTATTGTAGTTGACAGAAAAATTAATCATCCCTTGCTGTACCTGATTAATGGTGACATTGATTGGTCAGCGGTCATGTTGACCAAGGCTGGTAATTACGGGTAAAATTAATCTTTCATGTCTTCAAGTCATTTTCATTCATGAGAAAGAAATGAACCGCGAAAATGAGAAAATGTTACTTCTTGCATGTGCGCACAGCAATGGTACTGTTATCATTCTGTGCATCTGCACAGTCTGAACAAAGTCCTTGCTACGTGCTAGATGTGTAGATAATAACCCTTATGATGCTAATCACAACAATTGTCGTCTTCTTTATTGTGGACCAAGATGTTCCGCAAGAAGCTGCAGCAGGCGACACTTCAGATGCAGCTTATTTTCTTGGCGTCTTAAAGGTGCATTATGAGCTACCGGGTCTCAATTTTTTTTTCTGGTTTTTATCTTCAATTCATACTCCTTTGTCATGTGTACACTTTTGGAGCCAACTACAGCTTCAGAACTTTGTTAAAATGGTCGTTTTCATTCGT
The DNA here is from genome assembly GCA_963580285.1 of Lucinisca nassula. NCBI lineage: Eukaryota > Metazoa > Mollusca > Bivalvia > Lucinida > Lucinidae > Lucinisca > Lucinisca nassula. Next base: position 52,008,897 of record OY757019.1, on the reverse strand, counting down.
GTTTACCCTTCGCTCTGAACATGTGTTCGGAATTTCTGTTCTAAAAATAAATCTGTCACTTTACACATACATGGCGATAGTATCGTCTCTGAGTGTTGGTACTTATGACATGATATTCAGCGTCATATTTTTTCCGATTCAGGCATGCCCTAAGCAAACAAGGCCAAAAATGAACGTCGCATAACGTCATATATGGGGATTCTATTTTTGTCACGAACTAAAAATAGATCTAACTAGTGTTCGAAACCTAGTTAGGGAATCCCTCTTAAACTCATTTATCTGTCATCATAATTGTTCGCATTTTTGCATAAAATGCATTCATTTGTATTGTTTTATAGAAAAATACCGGCTACATGTATTTTATTTTTGGAAGCATTTTTTTACCGATAGCTCAATAATGTACCTTTAAGTGATAAACGGCCCCAAGACAAAGGGGTTTTGCAGGCTGATCCTGTTCCGTCACTTTCTCAACGGGCTAAGCATATATGTATATGGATGAACCAGTTAAATATTCAGAAGTGCATGGGTGGTTGGGTGACGCAAAGGTGTCACTGATATTGCAAGGCCTGCTGTCCTGGGTAGCATCACGAAAACACGCCTATATAATTTTGACCCCCTGGAACCCCTCTTTTATATAGTAAAACTGGGGTTTACAGGGGTAAACCTTATTTTTCGTATTTCTGCTCTAAAATATAGATTGTGAGTACTCGTTAGAACCGCCTCGCTGAGGCGGTTCTAACGAGTACCCACAATCTATATTTTGAGCAGAAATAGGAAAAATATCACAATTTTTCCTCTTTAAATTCTCATTTTTTCGGCGATAAATATTACAATTAATTTATATAGGCGTGTTTTCGTAATGGAAGGGTTGTTATTTCTTCTGTTTATACAGTCCCAGTCTTTTAATGTTTCTCCAGGACCCTCTCTATCACTTTCATCTCTTCTACACTCTCCTATCCCTTTTCTCCGTTTCCCTGGGGGCCCACAAGTGTTGAACCAATCAATATTGAAAAATACTCTCCGACACTTGCAAGATTTTTATTTTCATTGCTTTCTGTCTATTTAACAGTACACAACTGGCCTCAGTAGCTCAGTCGGATGCGCATCTGACTGGGGATCAGGACGACGCAGATTTGATACCGGGGTCGACAGCGTTCTTGAGAAATACAGTCAATTCCGCTATTAAGACCATCTAAAATTAAGACTTATTCTAATTTAAAAGCTAATTTAGAGGGCTGCAGGTTTTTTTTTTTGGTTTTTTTTTTTTCGTTTGTTTTTGTGTGGTTTCTGCATGCGGTCTCCTCCAGTCAGAGACCACCTTTGGAACTGTTCAAAAATGGTCTTAAAGACCATTTTGGACAGTCCCAAAAATGGTCTTAAAATAGAAATTTTACTGTATAAACAAAATCATGTTAAGCACTGCAAGCTCCAATTTTCTTCATACCACGTGATGTTTACAGGGCTAGTCTAATGCACTTGCGTATGTTACGCGACGTTTCATTGGATAACGTCAAAAATTTGCGATATACTGTCGGAAACCCGACGTCATCACGTAACGTCGCTTTCATTGGCTGGCATTTGGTTTTACGCAGGTCACCGCGCTTGCCGCATTGTGCAAAATAGTACAATTTTTAACTTAACAACCGAATAAGTGCATTAGAATGGGGATAACTTTATTGAAAATTATCATTTGTGGAGGTAAATCGTCGGTTTTACGACCGCAAATTACGTTTTAAACGAAATTTCCGACCGTAAAAACCTCCGATTTACCGCCCCAAATGACAATTTTCAGTACGGTTACCCCCTAATTCGATGCCCTGCCGTCCTACCTGTTAAAGTGATAAGCAGAACATTTTTCATTAGGCCTGTTAACAGTCTGGAATTCCTGCAGGCAGTTTATTGATTACATTGCACTTGTTGTTGTGATGAAAGCGTCATCACTCTTATCATTACTAATCAGCGGTGAAATTTGTCACGGAACAGACACTAAATGACATGATTATGATTAAGTGTTGATTGGCCATAAAATTACATTCTTTTCTTTTCGACTTTGAAGAAAAACAAACACAAGTTCTAGCAAATCTAAGCTATGACAAGCATTATAGTGATTAATCCACCCGGCAAATGACGGTTAAGCAACGTCGTATCAACGTCGATGCAACGTCATGACGTTGCATCGACGTTTATACAACGTTGCCTACACGTTGTGTGCCCGCTGGTCTTTAACTGATTTTAGACGGCATCACGTGAACAAGTCCGTGAAATGGACCAAACCAATAATTTTAATCATTTCTATCCACTAAACCACACATATATAGAGAAAATTGGGGTTACGGGTGGACACATTATTTGTCTCATTTCTGCTCCAAGACATAGGTTGTGGGTACTCGTTAGAACCGCCTAATTAATGAGGCAGTTTTAACGAGCACAAGCAACCTATGTTTGCATTATAAATTTTGTTTGTTTGATTTGAGGTTTTACGTTCCCGTCAACACTGTAAAGGTCATTTTTGAAACGTGCTTCCAATTTTGTGGGACTTTTACCCGACATTGAGATGAAATGACATCTCAAGCCCTGTCGCCCAATGAAACCAATAAGGTTTATAAGCATGGACGGTCCGACTCGTGCGCACCGCTTTGTCTGGGCAGGCTTAGATCCTCTAAGCAGTTTACCAGTACTCGTGTGCGGATCTGATTCAGCTCTGCGTGGAAGCATCATGCAGCCAATCTATTTCTTCAAGCCCCGACGGGCGGGGGCCGTTAAGATGAAAGTGAAGGAATCACTGGGTTTGTTTTGTATTGGAGTTTAGCAGCCCAGTCAATACTAATTAAGTCATTATCGAGCCGATCAGTTTTACTATCTACACTTTTCCTGGACAGGATTTATAAGCATAGACTGTCCGACTCGCACCGCCTTTGCCTGGGCAGGCTTAGATCCTCTAACCGGTTTACCAGTACTCGTGTGCGGGTCGGTTTCAGCTCTGTGTGGAAGCATCATGCAGCCCATCTATTTCTTCAAGCCCCGATGGGCGGGGCCGTATGTTTGCCGTATAAATAAGAATATTATCACGGGTTTTCATCAGCCCTTATCTTGCTGTTCACGACAACGCCTATCTTTGCAAACAGTGTAGATCCAGATCAGATGGCTTCTGAAGAAGCCATCTGATCAGGATCTAAACTGTTTGGCATTCAGTTTATGAATTTGTAGCAATAAATGACATCAAGTAATTTGATTGGTTGAGAGACAGAAATGGGTGTGGCTTTAATGAATATTCAGCAAGATAAGGGTTAGAGATGTGAAAAAAATGCACAATATCGCACGGGTGTTTTATTGTAATAGAATCCCCTCAAACACACCTCCCACCAAAAAGGGAGCCTGACAAACCCTTACTCTTAAAGTATACCACGCACAACTGGAGCAGATATTATTTGTCATACAATCTATTTTCTTAGTATTTAAAGAAGATAAGACATATATTTTTTATGGAATGGTTGCATGAAATACCAAGCCTTATTGTCGCTAAAAAATCATAAATATAGAATGTCATCTGCTGGTTTTTGGCCTAGTGCTTCAATCGTGGGTCGAAGAAAATTTGTGCGGAAATCAGACGCCACGTTTTGTGGAACCCAGAATGTTGTTTGTTGTTGTTGTTGTTGTTGTTTTTGTCTGCTCTGACCAGACAGCATATTTAGAAGTAGTCTGATCTGAGTGTACCCTATTCGTCGGAACTTTATCCATTTATCTAGGGATATTATATCTGATACCTTTTTACAAATTAGTTTGTTTACAGGTAAATTTCAACATGGTGTAAGGAATACTCCCTGTTGAATGAAAATACAGATGCTTTCTAAGGGAGGTAATTAGGTTGCATCCATTATGGAGTTGCGGGCCGTGCTAGTGCATTGTTAATTTGTACAGTGCCAATCAGACTAGGAGACTACATTTTCGCGATAAGATATAAAGTTCGATATTTCATGTAACTCCGATTAATATGATTCATATGATTGTTTTCAAGTGAATCGTCTGCACAGCCCAGCAGACGATTTATATGAAATTTAAAACCTGATTTTCTCTGAAAAATGATAAAAAAATATGGGCCCCGTCAAGCTATTTTGGTACTTATCGCCTATGCGAGCAGCGAAGGTTCAGGCGAGCCTGCGCATCCGCGCAGTCTCGCCAGAACCTTCGCTGCTCGCTCATACAAGCAGTGAATCAAGAGGAACCTTCAGACAGAAAGCCATATCCCTGACCCCTCTGAATGGCTGGGCATGCGCAGTTAAAATTTGTCATGACGGAATGCTCGAAGACACAAATTCGCTTGGCGGGGCTCATATAATGTCGTCTTCTCTGCAATTCGTATTTGGATTTAAGTGGTTAACCCTTTCTTCCATTTGCGTCTTAAGGGGAATGGATACGCCTTCAGGGGAGGTAGCTCCTGTGAGAGTATTTTTTGTCTCCCGTGTCAATAGGGGTCAACTCTTAAAGGAAAGAATTTGCTCCTGAGGAGCAAATTCTTTCCTTTAAGAGAAGACCACTTTTTCATTGGGATAGGTCTTGTAGAAAAGCGAACAGGAAGTCCCGAAAGTTGTCTCCCTTTGAAAAATGGCGGAAAATCTGGCAGGCGTTCCCATTCCCCTTAAGTGTTATAAAGAAAGTTTCATTTCAATATATTGCTTCAAAAAAACATAATAAACGGCACTGCCGCTTGAGTTTAGGAAAGTGCAGCGGCCGAAAAAAGTCTCCCTGTCCTCCATCATAGGGGTGATGCCGCTTTAAACACCAGCAAAAATTAACACAAATTCTGCTTAAAAAGCATAATGAAATGTTTCAATCATTTTTTGTTTGTCCTCTTTTAGGGACCGCCTTTTGGCCTGTTCAAACGTAGTCATAAAGACCACTTTTGAACTTTTCCAAACGTGGCCTTAATAAAGGAATTTTTCTGTATTTTCTAGTCCTTTAGGGGTAATTAATTCTAGGGTTGATTTTTTTTAAGTATTTGAGGGGTCACTGTTGAGGCCTAGTTGGCCGAAACTAGCTAGTTTAACTATAGTACTAATCTTCCATGAGGCCCTTTTTCCCGGATAGTAACCATTACTAAGCAATGTGGATAAAGTCTCTTTCTCAAGGAAACAACACTCTTGGCACGTGCGGGGATCGAACCGGCTACCTCTCGATCTCAAATCCGATGCTTCACAGCGCTCCACATACAGATCTGTTGTTACGAAAAGCAGCACAACACCAGCAGACAACATTTCCATTCTTATTTCGGCAACTTCAAAGAAGGTTCTGTCCCGTCTTCTGTCCGTTTTCCCATTACACTTCTTTTCTGGAAGTACTGTATACTTTAGTTTTGCTAATGAAACTTAGCAAGCACTTTGGGGCCACTGTGGAGATGTCCCGATTAACTTGTGCTGGAAATTCATAAACATTTGCATCGCGTGAACAAGTCCGTGAAATAAAGACCCCCCTAAACCCCACTTTATATAGAGAAAACTGGGGTTTACGGAGGTAAACATTATTTTCCTTATTACTGCCCCAAGACATAGGTTGTCGGTACTCGATAGAACCGCCTCAATGAGGCGGTTCTAACGAGCACCCAAAACCCGTGTTTGGTGTATAAATAAGAAAATTAGCACGAATTTTCATCAGAAAAAATAGCCATTTTTGAGATGTGAAAAATGCATTATGTCGCACGGGTGTGTTATCATAATGATATAATTTTAACCCTTCTAAGATGCCATGAAAAGCTGCATCTGAAAATGTCGTCTGTTTAATGTTGTCTGCTGTAACTTCTTACAAACTTTTAAAACATATATTTTCATACAGGCAAACGGTGTGGACCCTGATTAGACCGCTCCTAGAGGAGCAGTCTGATCTTGGTCCACACTGTTTGCAAAAATGACTTTTAAAATTACCAGCAGACGACAAAGCAGACGACAATAATTATCATTATTGTAGTGACTGGCATGTAATGGGTAAAATGTAAATTAATTGATTGATTGATTTGAAGTTTAACGTCCCCGTCAACACTGTTTAGGTCACTTTGAGGCGTTTGATTTTGTGGGACTTTTTCCAGACATTTAGATGATGGCATCCCAAGACTGCCGCCCAAATGGAACCAATAGGGTTTTTATGCATGCACGGTCCGACTCGCACCACCTTGCCTGGGTTAAGCAGTATAACAGTACTCATGTGCACGGTCGGTGTAGCATCATGCACCCAATCAATTTTTCCAAGCGCGGTTCAATTTACTATGTAAAAGATAAGAATGCTATCTGATGCAATCTGTATGAATTCATTCGAGAATTCAAACCTGCCCTGGAACATCTGGCTAGCTTAAGAGAACTTTAACCGTGTTGAGCGGGCTGTAAACCTATTGATACTGAGTAACCTCGGAACACTGCAGGCACTCAACGTTTAAACAACGTTACATCAATTTTGAAATTAAGTTTGCAAGGTTGATTCACTATTTAGTACATAATGGAAATCTTCCAACATATACAGTTAAATTCCTAAAATAAGACCACATTTGGGACTATTCAAAAGTGGTCTTCAAGACCACTTTTGAACAGTTCCAAAGGTGGTCTCTGTCTAGAAGACACACACAGAAAGAATGACTTAAACCTTCTAAACAAACTTTGTAAAGGAGAATTAGTTTAAATTTAAGGTGGTCTTAATAGCGAAATTTCACTATATAGCAGTATGTATAGTCCATTTTGCAGCCGGCCTCGGTAGCTCAGTCGGATGCGCGTCTGACTGGTGATCAGGAGGACGCGGGCTCGACACATGCCGGGTTGGCAACATTCTTTCCTGGAGATTGATATCTTTTCTACGGTCATTCTCTCCCTTCCGCTGATTCAAGAAGGGCACTTGTCAGTTTCTGGCGAAAGAATGTACGCTGTACTGGTTAACGTACCGCTTACGTATAAGCCTGCCCAGGAAAAGTGTGGATAGGTAAATTGACGGGCTCAAAAATGACCTAAATAATGCTGACTGGGCCGTCAAATTCTAATACAAACAAACAAATAGTCCATTTTACAAAGTTGAGTCATTTTAAGCCCTAACTTTGCAAAAATGTAGATCTAAATCATTTGGCTTAGAAGCCATCTGATCAAGATAAAGCCTGTTATTTAGTTTGGGAATGGAACTAATACAGTATGTCAAGTAATTTGAATGGCAGATTCATACTTACCCTTCAATGTACACAGTTTTCAGCTGTCCTTCACTATATATCTGTTTTATTCAGTCAGTAACATTAAGAAGAAATAAATGGGCTGCATGATGCTTCCACGCAGAGCTGAATCCGACCGCACAAAAGTACTGGTGGGCCGCATGGGGGATCTGGGCCTGCCCGGGCAAAGTGATGCGAGTCGGACCGTCCATGCTAATAAACCCAATTGGTTTCATTGGGCGGCAGGGCTTGGGATGTAGTTTGGTCTCATTGTCGGGTAAAATTCCCACAAAATTGGAAGCGACGTCTCCAAAATGACCTATACAGTGTTGACTTGGACGTTAAACCTAAAATCAAACAAACAAAGATACATTAAGACCAGGTAATGCCGGTCTCGGTCGCGTCTGACTGGTGATCAGGACGACGCGGGTTCGCTATCTTCCGGGGTCGGTAACATTCTTTCGCGGAGATTGATCATGAAATCTTTTCTACGGTCATTCTCTCCCTTCCGCTGATTAAAGAAAGGCGGAGAAAGAATGTGCACTATACTGGTTAACCGCTTAAGCCTGCCCAGGAAAACCGACCGGCTCAAAAATGACATGAATAGCGTTGACTGGACCGTTAAACTCCAATACAGACAAACAATAAGACCAGGTCATAGAAACGAATACGAGGGCAAACAGTGCAGACCCAGATCAGACGCGGCGTCTGATCATGACCTCCACTGTTTGCTTAATGTTCAGACATTTTCCAAATAAATTTTGAATGAAAAAAAAAAAAAAAAACCTGACACCCCTAAATTTTATTTTATTTTTTTTTTTTTTTTTTTTTTGCTTTAACGAGTAGCCACTGAAACAGAAGAAATATCTCTTCCATTTCATTCCATTCCCTATCGTTCCAGGTCTTCCAGTTTGCCAAAAGAACGTCTCCAAAGTGTCATAAATAAACAACAATGCTGTTATGTCCATCACAGGGCATAATTTTTCTTGTGGGAAGGTATGCTAACATAAGCAGAAAAGATTTTTGATTTCATGTCTAGATATTATGAAACCCGTCACGCTAAAACGTGCTTTTGGTCGTGTGCACACAGCGAAGACTCAGATCAGCCTGCGCATGCGCGCAGACTGATCTGGGTCTTCTCTGAGCACTTCACGGATGCCCATGGCACCGAAGTTCCATCATGAAGACAGGGAAGGCTGAACTCTGATTTAGTGTATGCGCAGGCTGAATTCTGTCTGCGCTTAGCACACGCGGTCCAAGGCATGTTTTGCACGTGAGGTGGCGTATATAAGGATTGATAGGTAAACTGGCAGTTTACCCTTTCCAAATCACAGAAGCAACTATCCAAAACATGACATTTTGATATATTATAAAGGAGATATGGGCAGATTAAATACATTACAATACTCTTTTGGAATTCAGACTTTACACCCTGCTAACTGGCATGCTAAAAACAATCAGAGAAAAAAAGAGAGCAACATTATTACTTGAATGATGGAAACAGATATGTACGCGTTCCTTTATTTCTGGGGACATGATGGTGAGAATTTTGATCGAAATTACAGAATTAAATTTCCTGTTATTTTTAGGCATTAGTGCATAAAATATGCCAATTACCGCCTTAGCTGTAATAAACATACATGCTCTTCTATGCGCACCAGTAGATTTCCAAATAGTAATATGGCACGATTTACATGTAATAGCACAAATTTTGCCGGTCATTCAAGCTTGAAAAAGTTTTATTTGTTTGCTTTAATAGAGCTTAATGGTCCCGTCAACACTTTTATGTCAGATCGAGCCGGCCAGTTAACATAACCATGCATTTTAATCAGAAGAAGACTTCTACATAAACGCTACGCTTACTGCAGATTCTGAACCATCTTTTATCATATGTCATCGCGTCTGAGAATGTAATAACGCGATGTATTAAATTTGATAATCCACTAGTGGATTAAATATGCAAATGAGTTAGATACGCATCGTAACATTACACGTACGGCTATGTCGATGCCGCGTTAACTAATGGGGGAATATTGACATTTTTTTAAAAAAATCTAAATAAAATGCTTTTTAAATGTCATATGATAAATACAATCTTGCGTTCGTGTTCATATATTAATACATTTGTTAAACTCGTTAAAGAAATGTAATAAAATGCGAGGCTTTTCCTAACGGGTTTAATAAATTTAATAAAACATGAGCACGACTGGAATTTGACATTTAAAACGCATTTTATTCACGCTTCGTTTTTACAAAAATGACAATATTCCGTCTAAAGTAAACGCGACGTCGTACATGCAACGTCACAGGGCGTATTTAACTAATTTCCATATTTAGTTTACTAGTGGATTACCGAGTTTAATACAGTTTAGGCAAGTTTCATATCATTTTAATCCTGGTTCAATAAGCTTTCTGTATATATGATTGGTAATGGAATAAAACACACAATTTTGCATTTGTTTGGAAATTATTTTAATAAACACTGCTAATTCTCATTTTCTTGCGATAGTGTTCAATGTAACCGACTTCGGAGTTAAACTGTTGATCTTCTTTTGCTCAAGCATTTCAATGGTTTCTTGCTGTCGAGTCCTCACCGTTGGTTCATCTCTGTGGTTGATTGAATTTTGTGTTCATGGAAATGATGTACTGATGAGTTACAGGAGGCCTTCATGCGGATTGAACAAATTATTTATCTATATCGCGACGGAAGTAAATACGGGGATGATGGTCACGTAAGATCGATTTAAGCCCCCCTCCCTCTCCACACGTGGAGTTCGTTTCACTGACCGTTCAAAGGCGGTTATTCTGTCGCGGTTTATTTTGTTTTATGGTTTGTCTTTGAGTGTTTGTGTCGCTTATATAATTTTGTTTTGGATAGCCAGTTGGCGATTTTGTGGAAAAGTAACTGTCTTTTAGTCTTTCCGCTGTTGATGTTTCCATAGGGGTCTGTTGTTTCATGTTTGTGTTTCTTTCCCTTTTGTGTCTCTGATGGGAGCTTTGGGTTAATTGTATCGATTCCTGGTCATTGCCTCCACTTGTATTTCGGTATCAAACTGCAACTTTTTAGAAGACAAATGCCAATTTCGGAAAGTGTTCAAAGAAATTTTTTGTTGAAAGTTGTTTTTGCAAATATTAACGACAATTTCGAGAGCGATTAAATAAGCTTGAAGCTTCCATCACAATCGAACTAAAATAAATTAGTATAAACTAAATATTGACAACAGTGAATGAATGAGTGAGTGAGTGAGTGAGTGAGTGAGTGAGTGTGATTCAGTTTTACGTCCCACCAACAGCTAAGGTCATACGGCGACGGGACTTCGATAAAAAGACTCATCCGAAAGTCTTGAGAAGCCCGGGATCGATCATGCAATCCCTGGTTTATCAGGCGAGTAGCATAACCACTACACCACAGAGGCTTCTAATATTTAAAACAAGAAAACAAATTTAAATTATGCAAAACATTATTCCATAAACAAGACAAACACAAATGTAATCATGTTCATCATCCTTAAAGTCACGTTAAAAGTGCAGATTCTCTGCGGCGGTATTTTTATTACATTTTTGGGGGCAGATTGCAGTAATTATTGGGCACATGAATAACCATCCCTTAAGCAGATTTTAATCTCAATGCGCATGTGTCAGTAAAGTGGAGATTGTCGCCAGATCTAAATACTGCATTCTGATTGGCCAATGATATGGGGAACGACGCTGTCTTTGCTGTCAGGCGGACATTTACTTTGGATCGAGACAACTGGCAATAAAGACTACAACGCTAAAATTACAACGTCGTCCTCTTATCATTTACAGGTCATAAGTGGTTTGCAGCCAACGATACTCCTGCGGCATTAACATGCCACAACAAAAACCCGCAAGTAAGGGTTCTTTCCTGGTTCCTGCCTGTCCAACCCAAGTTACTACAATAATAACCTACGAACTCTGGATAAGGACGACATTGTAACAGCGCAGCCGCAGTTCCCTTTACGGCAATCCTTACCAAATCACTCTGTTAATCAAATTTATAGAACCAGTAGACCCACCTCAACCATCAGCTGCAGGCTAAGAGCCTCTCCAAGCTGAAGAAGAAGAAACAGGGAACACAGGAACAGATCTTAGTGAAGAAGAAAACTTTGATAGTTTTAAAGGGTTTTGATGCCGCCTAATGGTTCTCATACTTTAAAGGGTGAGCATCCTTTTTAAATATGTAAGGCAAGAGCACATTAGCCAAGAGCATCTAGCTTCTGCTATAAGTATGCTATTCACCGTGTGGGTGCCAGTCTAATCTGATTGGTTGAACAAATTCAGTGTTTTACTGAGGTTTCAGAGTTCATTGAGAAATACTCTTTTAAATACATGTAAGTAATGATTCCCTGCTGTTTGTTTTATTGTTTTTGCTGAGAAACCCTTTAGCCACTCTGCTACATACAGAAAGTGCCTTATGCAGATGAAAGCAGTACAGGCTCTGATAAGCATGGGAAGTGTTCATAACCTCTATAATTAGTAAGCAGTACCTATAGGAATCCAGGATAACTGCATAGAATGCCCACATATATAGACTAGCGAGTTATTTTGCCGACTGTAAATATGTTAGGCACCTTTTGACATGATGCAGCTCATAGTTTCTACATGATAACATTAATGAGTTGCAAATTCCTGTGGTAGGGAAAAGTTTACTTTATGTTATATGAAGAGTCTAATAAAATTAACCAATCATAGCCTAGCGGCTTCCACGAGCTGAATTTATACCTGAAAGCTCTTATGATGAGCTAATTGGTAAGGTGAAAGAGCAGCATTGGTCATGGCATTTCATCTCAAGGGAGTGGCAATGGTTTGGTATGATTCCTTGACGCCAAAGACACAAACATCTTTAGAACTTTTTTAAGCAGCTTTTACAATCAGGTTTAAACAAAGTGCTCCTGTAGACATTGCTGTGTTAACAATTAACCAGAACCCATCAGAAACTGCTGAGGAATATTTTTTCCAGGTTTATTGACTGTAATAATGCAAAAGATATTCCTAAGGCATTGAAAGTCTCCATTTCAATGAAGGGGTTGAAATCGAGACTACGGACTTTAGTAATACCTAAACACGGAGGAAATGAGACAGGCTATGGCCCTGACCGAACAGAAAGCACTTGCTAGAACATAAAAAACCCGCCAGTTTTGTAGAAACAGTACTACGTGAAGAGATCAAGGACATTAAGAATCAGCTTTCCGAGGTTCTAGCTCTGCAGAGCTCCCACAAACAAACACCTCAACAACGGGGTCATCATGGCCAACGTCACAGTATTGATCAGCTTAGTGGACCGACAGAAATTCGACTCTGAAACATCAAACCCAACAGCGAGGGACGGACCAGAGTGAGTTTCACCAGTGGCATAAAAGCAGTAGCAACCAAGTTTTAGGAGTCACTGGTGTGGAGGTAAGAGTTATCGTTTATTCCTGTCCAGAATAAGGCCAAACCTGCCACAAATGTGGCAAATTAAATCATTCCGCCAACGAATGTCAGTCGTCAAAAAGGTACAATCAAGAAAATCATAGATTATCTCGCCCTCCGCGAGTCTGAACTTGTGGATTTGCACAAGGGCAAACAAGCTGTACGATCCGACAACTTACAAGAATCAAAATCAAGTGAGCAATTCACTGTCGATCACCTGCAACTAAATAGGAAAATTCTCATTAATATGGTCACTGACAATCAACCACCTATGTAGGTAGAAACAAAATTGATTGAGCAAAAATCAGTCAATGTTGTCTCCCCAGTGCATGAAAACACAATTTAATTACTGTTGGAAGTAAAAAAAAAACCGTTGTCTGGTAGACACGGGGTCTCAAATGCTTTTAGCCTCGTTACAATTTTTAAAGAAAACAAGTTTTAATGTCTCTGCCTTGAAACCTGCTTATATACATACAACTATGTTTTGAGCAGTAGAATGTAAAATATCGGAATTGTTGGTATACGCAATGAACACCATCCTGTACTCGGCATTTTACAAATTCCAATCACGATATCAGGCATTAAAATACCTTTTGAATTCTACATATTAGAACAACTTAAACATCCTTTTCTTTTGGGCGTGGAATTTTTGGAATATCATAAAGTGCAAATTGATCTTAATTTCAAGATGGTATATATTCAAGTGAAATAGAAAGTGCTTGCTATGTCAGAAAGAAAGCTGGACTAGCCCGCACCGACAAATGTTACAATAACAGCAGGTTCTGAGGTTGACATTGAGTTGCGCGTTTCCAGGCAGACGCCACGGGAAGTTATCGTATTGGAGCCTTTGCTGGTGACACACGTTTGGTAACAGTTAAAAAGAGCCGAGTACCAATAAGACTTATGAACCCAACAGCCAAAGATATTTATACCCACCCAAATCACAGGACTGTTGCTACAGTCAGTGACATAGATATAAACAATATCAATGGGTTAGGTACACATGTTCGTAAACAATTATCACCAAGTTAGAGTGCTAATGTTAATGCTGCTTCACAAGCTAGTGCTACTGAAATGTTAGAGAAATCTGACAATATCTTTAACTTTTTCAGTGCTGGCGTCTACGAATCAGAGAGCGAGAGAGAGCTGAGCTCCTACAGTTTCTTTAAAGAAACAAAGATGTATACTCTACTTCTCTTCAGGATCTGGGGAGAAAAAATATACTTCATCACACCACTGAGCCTGACCCCACAGCTCCACCACTTCACCTACCGTTTTATTTCCAATTAGCAAATATCAGAGCAGAGACACAAAAGCTGGTAGATGAAATGCTTGAAGATGGGATCATTGAACATTCCAATTCTGTTTGGAATAGTCCGGACGTGCTTGTTAAGAAAAAAAATAGTTCCGTTTTGCAGTGGACTGTAGAAAGTTAAATAAAATTACCCAGTTAATTTCGCATTCATTACCACGTCTTGAGTGTGTATTTGACACAATAGGTCAGGCACAAGCTAAAATCTTTTCCACGTTAGTTTTAGCCTCGGTGTTTCGGCAGATGCCTATTGATCCTGCATCTCGACATAAAGGTGCATTTATCACTAACAATGGTGTGTATGAATCGATGCGTATGTCTTTTGGTCTAAAACTCGCGCCGATGACATTTCAAATGGTGATGCTTCAGATTTTCAGAGAGCTGCACTGTAAACATGTTTTTTTGCTATATCGATGATATACTTGTATTTAGCAGTAATTTCAAAGAGTATTTTTGTCATTTAAGCTTAGTGTTCAGTAAGCTTCGTGAAGCAGGTTTGACACTGAAGAGAGAGAAAAGTCACTTTGTAGAGGGAAAACTGCTTTACCTTGGTCATGTGTTTATTAATGAAACCGCATTCAAAATGTTGACAGAAGCAATCATAACTGCGCCAATAATAAAATATGCGGAAATGAATTCCCCATTCATTTTGTCTGGCTATATCCTGGAACAAAATGGACTTAGTGGTAAAGAAATGGTTGTCGGATATGGCGGTAGATCACTCAGATCAGACGAACGCAAAACATTGTCCGAACAAGAATGTCTTGCTGTTGTTGAAGGCATCAGGGCATACAAAGATTGCCTATCCCATCAGAAATCCACAATATATATTGATCACCGGGCATTAAAATGGCTAAACTCTGTCAAAGATACATCCAAAAGGCTTGGCAGATTGGCAATTCAATTGCAGGAATATCAGTATGACATTGTGCACAAACAAGGCAGGGTTCATTAAAATGCAGATGCTTTATCAAGGCATCCATATGAAAATGAGTCTTCTTTGAGTGTGTGTATCGCTTGTATTTTCTTTGTTATGGATAGCCAATTGGCCATTTTGTGGGGAAGGAAATGTCCTTTTGGCTTTACGCTATTGTTGCTTCCTTTAGGTCTAGTTATTTCGTGTTTATGTTCCCTTTGGTGTCTCTGATTGCAGTTCTGGGTTAATTATATCGATTCCTGACCATTGCCATCACTCTATTTTTCAAACACATCAGATAAACAATGTCACATCAGACAAACAAACCTACAAGTGGAGTTCATCTACCAGTCCTATCCATATATCACAATAGCAGAAGCAACTGTGAAGCACTCCGCTAAAAAGCAATCGAAAGTAATTGAGGACAAAACAGAGGGGATGTTTTGATTTCCGAAACTTTTTTCAATTCTAAGAAAGGAATACTCTGCCGGATAATAAGAAACTTGCAGACAAAATTGTTATAGAGGCTGATCAGTGTTAATAAGCGTGCATCACCTAAACCAGTGAATGGATTTTTTTTTAAATTATGGACGACATGCCGATTTAATTTCAAAATTCAATGTTGGACTTAAATCTCTTCTGCAACAAGGTCTATCGGAACCCGAATTTTATGGTGACTTATATAAATTCAGAAAAATATATAAATACAATGACTTCAGCACCCAATTTCGTAAAATCATTCTTCTATATAAAAAGATAGGGTACAACAAATATTATACGACAGACTGCATGCATGGTAGTTAACCCAATCAATGTTGACAGATTCAATGACAGTTCCAGTGTAAAAGCTTACTTAGAATTAGAGAGTACCTAATGTTATGTAATGTTGGTTGATGCCGGATGCTCTGTCTCTGGTCGGCCCCATCGGAGTCTAGCTGTTGGTCTTCCTTTGCTCCAGTAGTTCAGTGGTTTCTTGCTGTCGAGTCCTCATCGTTGTTTCATCTCTGTGGTTGTTTGATTTTTGTGCTCACGGAGATGTTGCACTGATGAGTTAGGAGGCCTTCAGGCGGACTGAACAAATTACTTGTCTAAAAGGGCGAGGATTGTGGCCAAGTAAAATCGATTTAAGCCCCCAGTGGTATTCGTTTCACTGACCGTTCCAAGGCGGTTCTTCTGTCGCGGTTTAATTCTGTTATGGTTTGTCTTTGCGTGTGTTTGTGTCGCAATATTATTTTGTTTTGGATAGCCTATTGGCCATTTTGTAGGATAGTAACTGTCCGTTTGGCTTTCCGCTATTTATGTTTCCATTAGGGTCTGGTTGTTTCATGTTTGTGCTCTTTCCCTTTGGTGTCTCTGATGGGAGCTGTGGGTTAATTGTATCGATTCCAGATCATTGCCTTCACTTCTATTTTTTATAATAATTTTACGGTATTGTTCCTTGGTTGTATGGGGCGCCGTTTTACTATCTAATTCGTATTTATAGATATCCATAAATCGAATTATGGATATCCATAATTCGATTTATGGATATCAATAAATCAGCCGATTAATGGATATCCATAATTCGATTTATGGATATCAGTAATTCAGATCGATTTATAGATATCCATAATTCGATTTATGGATATCCATAATTCGAATTATGGATATCCATAATTCGATTTATGGATATCCATAATTCAGATGGATTTATGGATAGCCATAATTCGAATTATGGATATCCATAAATCACCGCCAAAGCTTTGGTTTAATGATTTCTCCCTAAGACACGTGATTGTTTAATGTAAAAATCTTCAAGGTCTTCATCATCGCTGGAAAATGATAGACATTCAAAGGGACCACTCTACCGTGCAGCCTTTTCAGCCCGTCAGGCTTCCAAAGCAACGGATGGCATACGCTGAACGCCCGCCACGTGTGCAGCTAAATATCGGAACCAGTCGTTAGATCTGGAAATTCCGGCCAACACATCCTATCCCTCGGAATCACCTCTATGAGGACTGCACACTGAAAGTCGGACGCAAGATTATTATGGTCCAAACGGACAATTCGTGCATGGTTTCTAGAGAAAAATGCACATGGTCGTTATACAGTAAAATTCCTATATTAAGACCACTTTGAACAGTTCCAAAGGTGGTCCCTGACCAGAGGACATTGTGTGCAGAATTCAGAAAAATTAATAACTGCACCTTTCCAAACAAGCTTTTTAAAGCAGAATTAGATTTAATTTTAGGTGGTCTTAATAGCAGAATTTCACTGTATATAGTATTAACATATATCCATATAATACTCTACTTGACCATGCAAATGCCTATTGGGGCTTGGAGAAATAGATTTGGCTGCATGAGCTGAGAGTACAGGTAAACCGTTTAGAAGGTCTAAGCCTTTCCAAAAAAAAGTCGCGCGAGTCAATGGGCGACAGGAATTGAGATGTTTGTTTGTTTGTTTGTATTTGAGTTTAACGGCCCAGTCAACACTTATTTAGGTCATTTTTGGGCCGGTCAGTTTACCTATCCACACTTTTTCTGGGCAGGCTTATACGTTAGCAGTTAAACATTACAGTGCACATTCTTCCGCCAGAAACTGACAACTGCCCTTCTTGAATCAGCGACAGGGAGAGAATGACCGTAGAAAATATTTCATGATCAATCTCCACGAAAGAATGTTGCCGACCCTGGCAGGTATCGAACCCGAGTCCTCCTGATCACCAGTCGGACGCGCACCCGACTGAGCTAATGAGGCCGGCGGGATTGAGATGTCATTTCATCTTAATGAAGGCTTAATGCCCAACATAATTGGAAGCAACGTCTTCAAAGTGACCTAAATAGTATTGAAGGGGAGGTTAAACCTCAAATCAAACAAAACATATCTCTCCTACACCATATAGGCCACCACTAAGCCTACCCTACTTTACCTCCACCTCCATCCCGGCTTAATCGGAAACCTGACGCGAATAGTCGAGTTTTTTTTTTTGTTGTTTTTTGTTGTTGTTTTTTTTTTGTTGTTTTTTTTGTGTTTTTGCAAAGGGAGCAGTCATTATTCATTAGGTTTATTTGCAGAGTTGAATTAGGGATAGCCATAATTCGATTTATGAATATCCATAAATCAACCGAATAATGGATATCCATAATTCGAATTAAGGATATCCATAATTCGATTTATGGATATCCATATTTCGATCTAAATTAATGATATCCATTAATCGATTTATGGATATCTATAATTCGATTTATGGATATCCATAATTTGATTTATGGATATCCATAAATCAGCCGAATAATGGATATCCATAATTCGATTTATGGATATCAATAAGTCGAATAATGGATATCCATTATTCGATTTAATGGTATCATTAATTCAGTTAGATTTATGGATATTCTTAATTCGAATTATGGATATCCATAATTCGAATTATGAATATCCATATTAGTTATGGATATCCATAAATAATAATGGATATCCATTATTCGAATTATGGATATCCATAATTCGAATTATGAATATCCATAAATAATTATGGATATCTATAAATACGGATTAAATAGTAAAACGGCGCCCCATATGGTTGACCCTCTTCCAAAACTGCAAAACAAAATGATCGACGAATTAAAAAAAAGAAAAATCTCTGGAATGAAAGAGCTTTAAATAGGAAAACCTTAAAACGACATCTCCTCGAGTACCAAAGGCCCGGTTTAAAAATTAATTTAAAGAAATGCTAACTTTTAAACAACACCTCCTCCCAGGCAAATAGCCTAATTTCACAGAAATTAACAGAATATTTCTCTAATGCCCCGTTACAAAAGTTACTACAAACAAAATTTCCATTCCGCGGAAAACGACGCCAGAGCTAAAGGCAGTAAAGAATCTTTAACGGACATCTCCTTCTACACGGAGGCCAATGACCCGATTTCAAAATGAATTCACAAATATTTCTCTTCTGCCCCTTTACCAGAATTCCTAAAACGTTTCCTCTCGGCTAAACAAAATCGCTTCCAAATATAAAAATAGAAAAATCTTTAAATGATATCTCTTTATACACAAATTGCCCGATTTCAGAATAGTTTCACAGAAATTTACATTTAATGGCACTCCACTAGAATTGCTAAAATCCTTTCACTGGCCGCCAGAGCTTAAAATAGAAAAAAAAAAACTTAACCGGCATGTCCTGAGGCAACAGCTCGGTTTCAAAATAATTTCGCAGAAAAGTTCCCCGCATGCGCTATGCCAAAATTGCTAAGGTAGTTCCATTTGGCTGAGCCAAATGGCCCCTAGAGCTAAAACTAAGACAAACTTCTATAAGGTCAAATGCCTGATTAGAAAATAAATTCATAGGAATTCTCATGATCTTTGCTGAAATGGTTTCGCTCGGCTAAACATAATGGCCACCAGAGCTAAAATTAGCAAAATCTTTGAATGACATCCCCTCCAAGGCGAGTGACCTCAAAATAAATCATTACGAGAACACGCCTACATAATTTTGACCCTCTCATACCCCACGTTTATATAGTCAAACTGAGGTTGAAGGGGGTTAACATTATTTTTCTTATTTCTGCTCTAAAACATAGATTGTGGGTATTCGATAGAACCGCCTCGTCGAGGCGGTTCTATCGAGTGCCCGCAATCTATGTTTTGAGCAGAAATAAGAAAAAATATCACAATTTTTCATCGTAAAATTTCAAATATTTGGCCAAAAAATTGGCAATGTTTTTGTATAGGCGTGTTTTCGTAATGTCACAGAAATATTCTTCTTATGTCCCTTTACCAAAATAGTTGAAATGGTTCCCCTATGATGAACAAAATGGCCAAAAGAGCTTAAAATAGAAAAACCTTTAAACGATACATCCTAGGCCAATGACCTTATTTCAAAATAATTTCCCAGAAAAGTTCTTCATATGCTCCTATATCAGAATCGCTTAAATGGTTCCACTGCAATTTAAAAAAAAAGATGACATCCAAACCTAAAAATAGAATGAAAAATCTTTGATCCACATCTCCTCTTACAGCAGTGATTCCTACCTCGGTAGCTCAGTCGGATGCGAGACTGACTGGTGATCAGGAGGATGCGGGTTCGATACCTGCCGGGGTCACGGATATTGATCATGAGATCTTTTCTACGGTCATTCTCTCCCTTCCGTTGGTTCAAGAAGGGCAGTTGTCAGTTTCTGGCGAAAGAATGTGCACTGTACTGGTTAACCGCTTACGTATAAGCCTGTCCAGGAAAAGAGTAGATAGTAAAACTTACTGGCTCAATAATGACCTACATAGGTCTTGACTAGGCCGTTAAACTCCAATACAAAACAAACCCAGTGATTCCTTCACTTTCATCTTGGACTCAGATGAGCAACGGAGGGCCACTATGGCCCTCTTGTAGCATTTAAACATGCAGTCCGATAATTACATTATACATATTGAATGTATATTTTGGCACGGTTAGTTATTGTTGCATTGCTGGTTGCTTTTTTCTGCCTGTGATTTGTTCGTTTTCTTGGTGGTTGATTAGGAAATAATGATTCCACCTTTTCTTTTCGTCTGGGTGTTTTGAGGTTCTTGTGATAAAATATATTTGCATGCCAACAATATTAACACTTACAAGGAGAACAGACGTGCCTTCCGGAAAGGCAACCCCTTCAAAAATATTGCTCTTTCCGCATCCTTAAGGGTCTACTCTAAAAGGAAAGAATTTGCTCCTCAGGAGCAAATTCTTTCCTTATAAGAGTAGACTCCACTTTTCAGAGCGTCTAAGATAATGGGAAAGCCAGCAGGAAATTCTAGAAGTCGTCTCTCTTCTTAGAAATGTCGGGGATTATTATAGCCTTGACAGGTGTATTGACTAACCTTAATCAGCACCAGAATGACATTAAAGGGAATGGGTACACCTTCAAGGGAGGCAACTCCTGCAAAAGTTTCTTTTGTCTCCCGTATCAGTAGGGGTCAACTCTTAAAGGAAAGAATTTGCTCCTCAGGAGCAAACTCTTCCCCTTCAGAGTGGACCCCTTTTTCGGTGGGGACAGAGCACAGGAAGTCCCGAAAATTGACTTCCTTTGAAAAATGGCGGAAAAATTTGCTAGGTGTTCCCATTCCCCTAAAGAAATTAATATATTTCAACGTTCATTGAACTATTAAATAATATCGAATCACGAGCAAAGTAAATGAACCCCGAATGGTTTCACTTAAACTTTACTCGTGACCCAATGTTGTTCATACTTCAGTGAATAAATTACCTTTATTACTAACATTTATCATATGACGTCGCGTCTGAGAGTGTAATAACGCCATGTAATAAATTCCGTAATCTATTAGTTGATTAAATATGCAAATTAGTTAGATATGTCCCGTAGCGTTACAAACGACGTCGCGTTTACTAATGGCTGAATATTTACACCTTGAATAAAATGCGTTTCAAATGTCAACTGACAAAAAGCCTCGCACTTTATCCCTTTTCCTCAACTCGATTAATAAATTTAACCAGTACTTCAGCTGAAGTGCACGACCCGCCGGATGCTTTTAGCTTTATGAGTGTTACCATATATGGGTATGGCGGCCATTTTGGTCATGTGACCTGGACCTAAAACGGTTCCCCCAATAAATGCGCCTTATCGTAAGGAGCAAAAATAGATCTTATACTTTAGTACTGTATTCTGAATCGTTTGCAGGATAAAATGCATTCTCACTTTTCCAGTTCAAAAGCATATGTGTCAAAGTTTGACCTAGGCACAAAGAAGGTCAAGGTCAACCCAGGGTCACCATTTTAGCAATTTATGATGGGCCTACGTCCCAGATGCTATTTATCAAGTTTCGTGGAAATCTGCCCAGTGGTTCTGGAGAAGACTATTTTTGAAGGGTTTTTACCATATATGGCTTGGTGGCCATTTTGGTTTCCCCCATCCCATAGAGGCTCCATATGAAATTTGAATTCAATCGGCCCAACGGTTTCCGAGGAGGAGCAGTTCGTAATTTTTCACATTTTTCGCCTCGGCGAGGCTATACTAAATGGAATGAAATATTTCGCAAGTTCATTGGTTAGATCTTATTGATATCTATCAGTATGCCAAAAATTGTTTAAATATTCCGAGCGGTTAAGTCACTATCACCAATTTTCACAAACGGATTACGGACGGACAGACAGACAGACCGTATATGGCTTGGCGGCCATTTTGGTCATGTGACCTGGACCCAATGAGCCAATTTTGGTTTCGCCCAATCCCATAGAGGCGCCATATGAATTCTGACTTCAATCGGCCCAACGGTTTCGGAGGAGAAGCAGTTCGAAAATTTTCACATTTTTCGCCTCGGCGAGGCTATACTAAATGGAATGTAATATTTCGCAAGTTCATTGGTTAGATCTCATTGATATCTATCAGTCAAAAATTGTTTAAATATTCCAAGCGGTTAAGTCACTATCACCAATTTTCACAAACGGGTTACGGACGGACATAATGACACGGTGATTTTAGGGCACTTTTAGAAAATCAACCGACTTCAGTCGGTCGCTTTTTCTGCGGGTCGTGCAATCATGTTAGATCCACTATATACAGTATCTTCTATACATTATGTGACAAAAATCTTATTTGAGGGCTTAAATTGAAGCCCGCAGTTTTTCTGTTTCCTTGACGCTAAACGTTGCCTGGCCCCCGCCTATCGGGGCTTGAAGTTAAGATGGGCTGAATGATGCTTCCACGCAAAGCTGAAACTGACCACACACACGTACTGGTAAACCGCTTAGAGGATCTAAGCCTGTCCAGGCAAAGCGGTTTGAGACAGACCGTCCATGCTTATAAACCCTATTGGTTTCATTGGGCTACAGGGCTTGAGATTCCATTTCATTTCAAAATCGGGTAAATGTCCCACAAAATTGGAAGCAGCGTCGCCAAAATGACATAAATAGTGTTGTCGGGGAGGTTAAATATCATATCAAACAAACAATGTTACACTTATTACTACTGTCATTACTTCTACTACTAGTGCTACTACAAAAATTGGAAGCAACGTCTCCACAATGACCTATTCAGTGTTGACGGAACGATAAACCTCAAATGAAATAAACAAACATAACGTTGCCATCGTGAGAAATAATTGGGCCCCGTCAAGCGATTTTGGTACTTATCGCCTATGCGAGTAGCGAAGGTTCAGGCGAGCCTGCGCATCCGCGCAGTCTCGCCAGAACCTTCGCTGCTCGCTCATACAAGCAGTGAATCAAGGGGAACCTTCAGACAGAAAGCCATATCCCTGGCCCCTCTGAATGGCTGGGCATGCGCAGTTAAAATTTGTCATGACGGAATGCTCGAAGACACAAATTCGCTTGGCGGGGTTCATATGGTTTATTATGTGACGTCGCGTGTGTCAATGTATTCATTTTAGGTTTTTTAACGACACGTCAACCCATGATGGTCATTTTGTGACGTCTGCCAAAAGAAGGGCGAAAATAGACAGAAGATGCAGTAGATAAGATGAACATGAAGGACAGAGGAGAAAGAGGAAATGGAATGGAAGTGTAGAAGCTGAAAAAATACTAGTAACAACATTGCAGCAGCCCAGCTCTAATCCAGTACATAGGGGCTTGAAACATGAAAAAATGTTGTTGTTGTTGTTGTTTGTGTTTTTTTTTTGTTTTTTTTTTTTTGGGGGGGGGGGGGGATTACTATATTAGAGACTCTAATGTAGTACCAAAAAAAAAAAAAAATTTTTTTTTGGTACTATATTAGGAACTCTAATATAGTACCATTTTTTTTTCTTTTTTTCATTTTTGAAAGTTGATTTTTAAAATCAAGTTTCTTTGTCATTACATTTCTACTTTCGGTACTGGACCGCGTTATTCCACTTCCGCTGTTCGTTCGCTGCATAAAATAGTCCAAATGAACTATTGAAAATTAATTTTGCAGGCATGGAACGTCTTTCAAAATATTTCATATTTCGAGACTTTATACGGATTGAATATAAATTGGCACAGAAAGACTAATTCTGAAAAGAAAAAAATACTCTGGGACTAATTTTCTACGCGTTTATGCAACTGGTTTCAGAATTTACTCTTTCATCCCTGAGTTTCTGAACATGACTCTTCTCGCTTTAAATATAGTCTAAAAGAAAGGGATTTCTGAGTAGTTCATTGACATGATGGCAAACAGTGTTAATGTAGATTCTGGCGAGACGTGCTAGCTACGTGCCGTCTTATCAGGATCTGCAAGGTTTGCATAGATACCGTGTATTTCTACCTCGGCGACTGCACCGGTCTACAGGGTTAAAAGGGTAAGCTCGCTTCTCTGTGACTATACAACCCTTTACTGACCGACATCGAATACAGTTATTTACCTGCTTTCGAGAGCTCTTATTACAAAATATGTGTTGTTTAAGGCTTTAAGCTGTGAGTTTTAAATCAAGTTCCGTACTTTAAGCAAATAGTGAAGACTCCGATCAGACGCTACATTCTGTGGCCTCTAATCTGTCTTAACTGTTTCCGAATGCCAAAGTATTGAAACAATTGGCATTTATGGGTTAATGGTTCCGTACAGGTTGGAATAAACGTATTTTAGTTCGCCTTGGGTAGTCGAAGTTCGCTAAAGGTGGCGTCTGATCAGGGTTAAAATGTCTAAATGAAATGGTTTAAAAATGATCTTTTTTCCGTCAAGTTATTCTCCCCACACCAGAAGGAATATAGCTCCGAGCGGCTGCACAACGTATGTGCCTCTTCGTATCAACGCGATGTTGATGCGACGTTGCTAAGATGTCCTGTACCCGCTAGGAGAACTTCTCTGTAAGATTATTAGCAGATGAGACAAGCACAGAATGTACAAGCCTCTGTGGTGTAGTGGTTTCGCTACTCGCCTTGTAAACCAGGGGTCGCAGGATCGATCACGGGCTTCTCCAGACTTTCGGATGAGTCTTTAAACCGAGGTCCTGTCTCCGTATATCCTTAGCTGTTGGTGGAACGTAAAACTCAAACACTCACTCACTGAGCTAATCTATAAATTTATGGTTTTACAATGAAGAAATTAGCAGGCACGTTTATATTTCTTCCTTTCTTCCGTTTTTCGTGGGGTTGGTTGGATAAGGCAAAGGTGATGTGTATCTTGTGTCATTGGGGAGTCCAGCTGATATTGACTTACATTTGGGCAAGGCCTGTTGTCGTTGCAGCAGGTAACGGTAGGTGGGGGAGGGGTGGGGTTGTTGTTGTTTCTTCTTTTTCTACACTTCCATTCAAACTCTAAACAATCGATGAATCATTTTTTTCTTCGTCGAATTTTTTTAACCCTCTGGGACCTTGTTAACAAAATATCTAGATAACAGCTTGATCTACGACTGACATTGTTATCATAATAAGTATTCATCATAAATCAACTTTCCTCAGTACTTTCAGTACTTTGCTTTCACGATTCAAGCCCCTATATCCACTATCACTTGAACGCCCCCAATGACGCAAGAGATACGCCACCTTCGCCTGACCATGTATTATTACTTAACCGATAGAGGTTTTCTGTAAATGCACTGAGAATCTTACATGAGTGTTCACGCGCATTATTAAATTTATTAAACGAGTTGAGGAAAAGGGATAAAATGCAAGGCTGTGTCGAGCATTATAGTTTAAATTTAATCGAGTTGAGGAAAAGGGATGAAATGCGAGGCTGTGCCGAGCATTATATCCTTTTTCCTCAATGAGTTTAATAAATTTCATAATACATGAGCACGAACGCAAGATTCTTTTTATCATATGACATTTAAAATGCATTGTATTCACGTTTGTTTATAAAAAATGTCAGTATTACGCCATTCGTAAACGCGACGTCCTTAAGCACGTCGTACCTGTAACGTTACAGGGCTTATCCGACTAATTTGAATATTTAATCCACCAGTGGATTACCGAGTTAATTACATGGTGTTATTGCATTCTCAGACGAGTAACGTCATGTGATAAATGATACAAAATACGTCTTTATTGTTTTGATGTCAATCATTACATTCACGGTGCAGCTAAACTCCAACTGCCTTACGACAACACACCCATGTGCTGAGCGCCCCAAACCATCGGGACTAGGAGAAATAGACTGGCCTGCATGGTCATTCCCCGCACAGCTGCAACCGACCAAACTTGAGAAAAGGTAAACCGCTTAGATCTAAGCCTGTCCAGGAAAAGTGATGCGAGTCGGACAACTCCTAAAATCCTAGCGGTTTCTAAATGCGGTAGGGCTTGGGCTGTCATTTCATCTAACCCGGCCTCGGTAGCTCAGTCGGATGCGCGTCTGACTGGTGATCAGGAGGACGCTTGTTCGATAACATTCTTTCGTGGAGATTGGTCATGAAATCTTTTATACGGTCATTCTCTCCCTTCCGCTGATTCAAGAAGGGCAGTTGTCAGTTTCTGGCAAAAGAATGTGCACTGTACTGGTTAACCGCTTCCAGGAAAGGTGTGGATAGGTAAATTAACCGGCTCAAAATGACCTAAATAGTGTTGACTGGGCCGTTAAACTACAATATAAACAAACAAATTTCATCTGAATGTCAAAGTTCCACAAAATCGGATGCAACGTCTCCAAATGACCTAAATAGTGGTGACGGGGACGTAAAACCTCGACACAAACTAAAACAACCCGTTTGCTGAAATGGCATTTTTCTAATCTCTGGGACAAACATTTTTCTTATGAATAATTTATATTTTTGCTTAATTTGGGTACAAATATAAAATTTTGGTGCTCACGAGCTCCGCTTCAATGAGCCGGTTTTGTTTGTTTGATTTGAGGTTTAACGTCCCCGTCAACAGACTTGAATAACTTTTTAGCTCGACCTTCGCAGGGGTTGTTAAATCTGGCCAAAAGTACAGATTTGCTAGATATTGCTTCCGGGCCATTAATGGGTCACTGCTGTCAAGACAAGCATGAAAAAAACATGATTTTTTTTTTACTACAGTCATTGACTGATGCAGAACTTTTTTGATTCATCTGCTTGCTTTGTCACTCATTATGGTTTCGCATACTGAACTGCAAATGATACAGATGGATATTGAAAGACAACTTGCATTAGAGAAGTTAAAATTATAAATGAAAAAAAAAAAAAACGCAAGGAAACAAAATGGTTAAGAACCCCAGAGTCAAGATAGCATTAATAGAAGGGACGGCAATGATCAGGAATCGATACAATTATCCAACAAAAGGGAAAGAAACACACACATGAAATAACTAGACCCTAATGGAGACATCAATAGCGGAAAGCCAAAGGGACAGTTACTTTCCCACACAATGGCCAACGTGCTATCCAAAACAAAATAATATAAGCGAAATACACACTCAAAGATAAACCATAACAAAAATAAACCGCGACAGAAGAACCGCCTTGGAACGGTCAGTGAAACGAATTCCACTCGGTGCTTAAATCGATTTTACGCAGCTGCAATCCTCGCCCTTTACTTCCATTGCGATTTAGACAAATAATTTGTTCAGTCCGCATGAAGGCCTTCTAACTCATCAATGCAAGATCTCAGAGAACACAAAAGTAAAAAAACAACAGAAATTAAACAACGGTGAGGACTCGACAGCAAAAAACCACTGAAATGCTGGAGCAAAAGAAAACCAACAGTTAGACTCCGATGGGCCAGACCAGAGACAGAGCATTAGGAACCAATCAATGTTACATAAAATTTAATTCTCTCTGATTCTCAGTCAGCTTTTACGCTGGAACCGTCATATAAGCCTACACCTGTCTTTGGCCCTCGAACATACTTTGTTTTGATCCAGATACGTTCTTCCATTTCAGGAAAAAGAGGTTGATAAGTACATTAAGTTGCTGGAAATTTAAAATGACCAATTGAGCATTGGATCTTGCTTTTGCAAAGCGCTTTAGTTGGGAAAGCTCCAGATATTTACACTCACTTAAGAAGGGGAGCAAAGCTCAGACTATGATTTGGTAAAATACCTTATTCTAAAGGCATCCAAGTTGGTCCTTAAGGCTTACAGGCAAAAATTTAGAAATTGTAAAAAGGAAATTGCACAGATCAGAATAGAATTTTGCTCGAACAAAAGTTATTTGATAGATCAGATCCTACTTTCTTCTAAGAAAATAAGATCTGAACACGAAAACCTTAGACTGTTTTTCCTTGTTTAAGAGTTCAAATGGTGCATAAAATCAGACGTTAAGTCTTTTCGCGATGAAAAACCGGTTGAAACTTCAGCAGCAGCTTCTCTTTTTGCAGAAGGTTTTGCTTTGACTCATGTAGTTTGATTTTCGAATAGACCTTATCTTAGAAAACCTTATCACACACAGACCGGTTCAAGACTGAAACTAGTAAGAAAAGGTCACTCAGGAAAGGCCACAATCCAAGAACGCAGCCGTCTCAAGTCGCCTATAGAAAGTGACACTGAGGCACACACACAAAAACAGACGAAACATGAGCCAAATCCTACCACTATTAAAAGCGCTTCTCAATCTCTTCCTCTAGCAGAACTTCTTCCTTTTTCTGAGAATAATTCTATAGACCAAAGTGTCCTTATCCAGGGTGTGGGAAGTGGATTTGTTAATGTTCTGCTTCATAATATTATTTATCATCAGATCTGGTATCTTGTTCAGCGGTTTTTGGTCTTAGACCTTTTTTATCTTTTAAAGGTGTTCATTTATTGCTAGGCAACGGCTTAGCTGAAAATAAGATTTTGGTAAATATGTTCTAGGAAAGGGTATCCTTATGAAGCAAGGCATACACTACAGAACAGGAATTTTATTTGACTGGTGCTTTTATGGATAGTCTATTAATGAAAATACCTAAATTTCCGTCTTCAAAATAGAAGTGAAGAGGAACAGAAACAGAAACATGAAATAACCAGACCCCAATGGAAACATCAACATCGGAAAGCTAAAGGGACAGCTACTTTCCCACAAAATTGCCAGCAAGGCTTTTGATTCTGTTTGGCGTGTTGGTTTATGGACAAAAATTCTTAAACATAGCATCAAAGGAAATTTCTTTCGCATAATTTACAACCTGTACCAGGAAATGAAATCGTGTGTGTCCTTTAATGGATCCGACTCTACCTTCTTCTAAAGCTATAGAGGGGTACGACAAGGTGAAAATCTGTCGCCTGTTCTTTTTGCACTGTTCTTGAATGATTTGGAAAGTTTTCTTACAGAGAATAACTGCAATGGTATAAATCTAAAAATGTCGGATGCTGACCTTAGCATTTATATCAAAATATTTATTTTGCTTTATGCTGACGACACTGTAATCTTTGGGACTGATGAAGTTAATTTTCAAAACAATTTGAACACATTCTTTGAGTTCTCACAAATCTGGAAACTTGACATAAATTTCGATAAAACTAAAATACTTGTCTTCGGAACACGTAATGACGATAAGTTTAACTTCAAACTTGGCGAAAACACCATTGCTATCTGTAATGACTTTAAATATTTAGGTGTTGTTTTCACGAAAACTAGAAGTTTTTATAAAGCTATGAAACATAATGTTGATCAGGCTAGAAAGGCCCTGCATCTCTTATATAAAAGGGCGCGAAATCTTCCTCTCGATTTGCAGCTGCACCTTTTCGATCACACTATTTTACCTATTGCTTTATACTCATGCGAAGTCTGGGGATTTGAGAATATACAGCTCATTGAAAATCTACATAATGAGTTTCTAAGGCGAATAACAAACCTTAGGAAAAGCACGCCTTCTTATATGTTACATGCCGAACTAGGACGTAAACCAATTGAAATTAACGTAAAAACACGAATGATTGGCTTTTGGCTATCCATTGTAAATGGAAAAGAGACTAAACTGTCAAAGATATTATACCAAAAAATGATGCATGACTATAATTCAGGAATTTACGAACACAAATGGATACGGTGTATCAGAGACATCCTTATTTCTGTCGGTCGCTTAGATCTTTTTTACAAAAAATTTGTCGATAATCCCAGATCTGTCAAGATGTCAATATCCCGAACGCTATTTGATTTACACATACAAGCGTGGGTTCAAAAACTTAATGACTCGTCAAAAGGTAAACTTTATTCTAGTTTCAAGCAAGATCTTACTTTTCAAAACTACTTATCAAAGCTTGGTCCAAAACACTATTTACCCATCATAAAGTTCAGAACAAGTAACCACAGATTGCCGGTCGAGACGGGTTGGTGGGAAAATATCCCGCTAGATGAAAGGAAATGTAAATTATGTACAAAAACAGATATAGGCGACGAGTTTCACTACCTTCTATGTTGCAAGTTCTTTGGGTCAGAACGAAAGCGTCTCCTGAAACCTTATTTTTACATAAGACCTAACATGATAAAATTTAAAGAGTTACTTTGCTCTGACAATTTAGTGATACTTAGGAAGCTTTCAAAATTTGTCAAAGTGTTTATGAGCACGTTTACATCTTGAATGCTTCATTTTGTTTGTTTGATTTGAGGTTTAACGTCCCCGTCAACACTGTAAAGGTCATTTTAGAGACGTTGCTTCCAATTTTATGGGACTTTTACCCGACATTGAGATGAAATGACATCTCAAGCCCTGTCGCCCAATGAAACCAATAGGGTTTATTAGCATGGGCGGTCCGCCTTGCACCACGGTTCCTGGAGAGGCTTAGATCCTCTAAGCGGTTTACCAGTACTAGTGTGCGGGCCGGATTCAGCTCTGCGTGGAAGCATCATGCAGCCCATATATTTCTTCAAGCCCCTATGAGCGGGGGCCGTTGAATGCTTCATATGTTTATACTATGTTATGTATAGCTTGTAAATATTTTTGTTGACATCTGTCTGTTTGTATATGCTCTTACGCCACCTCTGGGTGGCCTGAGTTTTGAGATAATAAAGTTCAGTTCAGTTCAGTTCAGTTCATGATCTGGCAGCAGTTCAGTTTGCAGTTCAGTTTTCAGTTTTGCCAATAAGCTATCAAAAACAAATACACTCATTCAAAGACAAACCATAACAAAAATAAACCGCTACTGAAGAACCGCCTGGGAATTGTCAGTGAAACGAATTCCACCGGGGGCTTAAATCGATTTCACGCAGCTGCAATCCTCCTCCTTACTCCCGTAAGTCTGCTTTCATGAGAATCACACATCTCTTGATCTACGCCTCTACAAAATGTCCGGGTAACAACTTGTTATAGAACAGCATAAGGATCCTGAAATTTTGCCCTTATTTGAAAGGGCTGTAAATGAGCAGGAAGAATCTGAGTCTAGTCTGATATTATGTCAACAATGGCATTTTGATAAGAAAATAGTGTCCGTCAGATGTCTCTGCAGAAGATGAGTGGACTGTTAACCACCCGATAGTGGTTCTGTGGGTTTACCGTCCCGAAATATTGAATTTTATGTAAATAAAATCACAAGATTCTTAACCAATTTTACTGGCCTGGCTTAAAGGTTAATGTATATAAACATTGTAAGTCCTGCCATACATGTCAAAAGGCAGGAAACCCTAATCAGACTATACCTAAGGCTCATTGGCAGCCTATATCTGCATTTGAATAATATTTTAGTAGGATAATTATAGACTGTGTAGATCCCTTGTCTAGAAAGAACTAAGTGTGGTTGACTATAATGTGTTCATCAACGCATTTTCCTGAAGCAATTCCACTTTGTAATATCCAGACAAAGACAATTCTTAAGCTTGAGTGAAGTTTCTCACATGTGTTGGATCTAAATATTTTCAACAAATTACGCAAGAACTAGGATTTGTTTGTAGTCATTGCCATATTATCCTGAACGTCAAAAATGCCCTTGAAAGATTCCATCGAACATTGAAAAAACATTATTAGATCTCATTGCTTTGTCATAAAGAAGGATTTGGATGAAGGCATTCATTTGCTTTTATTAGCTATTAGAGATAATCTGCGCAAGAATCTCTTGGTTTCAGTCCATTTGAATTAATATTTGGTTATACTGTTTGCGGTACTTTGGAATTTTCTTTTTAATAATGACACTTCCTTAAACGTATTTCAGAATGTGTCTCACTTCAAAATAGACTTCCAAAATCTTGTGAAGCTTCTCGGGCCAATCTTCAGTCAGTTCAAAGAAAAATGAAACAACTCTGTGACATTGATACATTAGAAAGGAATTTTAAATCAGCTGATACGGTACTTGCTCTTTTGCCTTTTCCAAGAAAATCTTTGCAAGCCGGGTATTATGGCCCATACACTGTAGATGAATGGATCAATTATGCAAATTATATAATTTACACTCAAGGGAGGAACAAGCTAAAACAGCTTTGTCATATAAACATGCCTAGGGAATTTATCAGTAACACCCTATATTGATTGCATTGTAGCACATTGGCCTGATAAAGATATGCTACATGTATCTCAGGACAAGTGAGTTTTTTTTTCAGGTTAACATGAGATTGCACTTTTATGAATGAACGGGACTACTAGAAAAATGATAAAAAAATGTTATTATTACTGGAAAAAAATGAAAACATTACTTATTAAATATCACAAGAACAAATGTAATGAGCTGATACTAAATATATCGACCTCCGAAATGTTGAGACGCACTGAGGACCATCGATAACTGATCGTAAATTGCTAATTTAAGAGTGTGCAAGGGGATAAACTGATAAATAGAATACCAGATTCGTGTCATTTGATATCAAGTTTATCAGGCTGGGCTTTGAGAACGCATGTAGAGTTCAAAGCCTTGCCTGATAAACTTGATATCAAAAGACACTCACCTGGTATTCTCTATACATAGAGCGGGATAACTTATCTATAACATTAGTCAATCATGTTAGTTTTGTTCCTCTTGAACCATGTGAAAAGGACTGTGAGGACATTAATTCGATGAATTCTGATCCCACGTTATCGAAACTACAGAATTCTGACATTCTGAGTAATCTTGACCAGAAACGGTCAGGTCTAAATCCAGATCAACAAAATGAACTGAAACAGCTGTTTGTTTATTATGAGCACTTATTGCCGGTTATGCCAACTCGGACGGACAAAATACTCCACGATGTGGACACCGATGGTTCTGAGCCAGTAAGACAACGCCCATTCAGATTAAATCCTATTAAACAAAAATGTCTTAAGCAAGAATTTTAGTATTTGTTGGACAACAACTTTACATAACGAAGCCTAAATCAATGGCTTTCTCCTTTTTGGCGTGTACCAAACATTGTGGGACATGTCGTATTTAAACAGACTTGAGAAAAGTTATTTCTTTGATTAAAACTTCCAAGAATGGATGACTGCATTGATAACATCAGCTTTGATCTTCTGAAGGGATTTTGACAGATTCTTCCCACAGAAAGAGCGAAGGTGGTTTCGACATGTACTATTCCAGACTGCATGTACTTCATGATGAAGTGGATTGATTGTATGTTCAGCTGTACAGTTTTGTCATTTGGATGAAAACTATCCAGCCAGGTTTCAGCGCTTTGTAAAAATGGTTATAGCAGGACTAGAAGGCTGTATTGCTTACATTGATGACTTTGTCATATACAATGACAAGTGGAATCAACATCTTGGGACCAAGTTAAGCATTCTTCGATAGACTGTGTTATGCCAAATTGACAATAAAATCTTGCGAGTGCATTTTGCCACGCGAATTTGACATATCTAAGTCATGTCGTAGGTCATGGTCACTTTAATCCCATCGATACTTGATTTGAAGCTATCTCAAAATGTACAGTACCTTCATGCAAGATTTCTTGGTATGGCTAGTTCCGAGTAATTAATTTTCATTGCCGAGCCTTTGACAAATTTGCTCAGAAAAAGAACACAACTTCTTTGTAACGAAGCATGCCAAAGGGGCTTTGGTAAGCTTGAAGCCAAACACAAGAGTGAGATTGTTCCTATAGCACCAAACTTTGAAAAGGATTTTCAGCTTGCTGTAGATGCTAGTGATGTTGGTGTACATGTAGGTAGAGTTTTGTTGCAGGAAGACGATAAAAGTATGGATGGTTAAGTTTGTTATTTTTTCTAAAATGTTAATTATACAAATT
Source organism: Lucinisca nassula (assembly GCA_963580285.1). NCBI lineage: Eukaryota > Metazoa > Mollusca > Bivalvia > Lucinida > Lucinidae > Lucinisca > Lucinisca nassula. Next base: position 51,975,153 of record OY757019.1, on the reverse strand, counting down.
ACGATACCATAGACAGAGTGTTTGTCTCTGAGTATGAGTGTTTGAGTTTTACGTCTCACCAACAGCTAACAGCCGGTCTCGGTAGCTCAGTTGGATGCGTGTCTGACTGGTGATGAAGAGGACGCGGTTTCGATACCGGCCGGAGTCGGCAACATTCTTTCGTGGAGACTTATGTTTTCCTTCATGGTGAAGTGGCTTGACTGTATTTTATAGATGGCATATGTAACTGTTTCTGCTATGTCGGATTTTTATTTCAATGGCAAAAGAAAGCTTTATTTGCATATATCTTTCTTTGCCTTGGATAGTTGAAGTGTAATGCATACGATTTTTCTTGATTCACATGTTTAACCAACTGGATATTTATTTTGTAATATTTTGTTTACTTATTTCTTATTGTGATAGGAAAGATCAAGAATATGTGCCAGAGAATAATAATAGTTGGTAAACAACTTTTGTTTACCAGAAAGGGATTAAAGAATAATCAAGAAATTGCCAGACCCACATTTTTAGCATAAGAGCATTTTTTCTACAGGGTTCTAAAATCTACTCTGAATCTATATGAGGATATTGATTTTCCTTTAGTTCAGTTTGAGAGTACATGTATTGTGAAAATTGCATTTTAAATTCTGTGTTGGATTACTAAAAGATTATTATTTATTTTGGACTCAGTGCTCATATTATGGGGATTATACATCAGGGACCAGTTGTTCAAAGCATCGTTAGCTTAAAGAGCTCGTTAGTGGCCATATTGTTAACTGTTCTAGCAAGCACGATATCTAAAATTTTGGAATTTTTGCTGACAAAATGTGAGCAGCTTTTGCAAAAATATTAGCGTATTTGCCATAATAAATGATCAAAGTTTTAACGATACGTTAACTAATGACGTCGTTAGTTTTGAACAACTGGCCCCAGAACTTTAAGGACATTAACAGAGCGAAGTGGAAATCTCTTTATTTCTTAATTCATTATGTAAATAAATTTTGTTAATATTTTTGGACTCGTTTTATGGATTGCTTTCATTTCTCTCGAAACATGATAAACTGAGGACCTCAGATCTTAATGTGTAAATGTGTCATGGTAAAATAAATGGGTTCCCCAAAACCTAGGTCAGTGTGGCCTACTTTGACCGAAATCGATCCTGTGTCTCATCTACCAGGTTTGCTTCCTACAAGTCCCAGTTACACTCACCTTTGTCGGTGACTGTACCAAAGACACTTTGAGCTACTTCGACCAAAATCGACCATGTGTCTCGTTAACCAAGTCGACTATGATTGTCCAAGTTCAACCAAAGTTCGTCAGTAGATGCACAAAATAAGTCTTGGTCACTATCCATATACTAGGTCACTTTGACCTACTTTAAATAAAAATCGATCACGCGTCTCTTTACCAGATCAATTTTTCAAAGCACTGACATACTTGACTTGCCGACCACTGCCGTCTAGTTTTTAGTCCATCTGAGTCAATGGCTCCGGGGGGGGGGGGGGGGGGGGGGTGGACTATTGTGATCGGTCATCGACAGTCGCCGTCGGCAGCGGCGTCATCGTCGTCCGTCCGTCTATATTTCTTTACATAGCATCTCCTATAAACCTATAGAATGGATTCTAACTAAACTGGTAAGAAATAATCTTCGCGGAGCCGGGGAGGGGGGGGGGGGGGTCTTCTTTAAAATTTTGCCATGGCAACAAAAAAGAGAAAATTGGCGAAAACCTTTAGTAATCTTCTTGTCTTTAACATTTAGGATGCTTCGTGTGGTAAACCTCTATAAAATTTGTTCAAATTATAGCCAAAAAATGCCCCGCCCCGTGGTCACTGGTTTTCGTAGACCTATTTAGGGAAAACTGCTTGTCTGAAACCAGAAAGCCCAGGCCTTTGTTATTTGCTACGTTGCTTCCTTTAATAGACTTTTACCAAGCTTATTCCAATTATAGCCCTTGGACCAACAATGGTTCCACTCCGGGGACCACTTGTTTTACATAGACATATAAAGTTTTAAAAGACCTTTTTTCATCCAGTGAATTTCTACTAAATTGTCAAATTATAGCCCTTGGGACAAAACTGCCCCGCCAGTGGGAGTCACTGCAGGTGCACAGAGAGAAACTTTTAAAATCTCGTTACGAAATCACGTCTATACAAACACATTGTAACCTTTAACGCCGAAAAAATGAAAGTTTTAAGGTGAAAAATTGTGATATTGTTTCTTATTTCTGCTCAAAATATGGATAGTGGGTACTGGTTAAAACCGCCTCGATGAGCCCACAGCGAATTCAAAGGGAGATAATTTTCGGGACTTCCTGTTCCCTTATCTATAAACTCTGTCCAACGGAAGACGGGGACTACTCTTAAAGAAAAGAATTTGCTCCTCAGGAGCAAATTCTTTTCTTTAAACTACTCTTAAAGGAAAGAATTCGCTCCTCAGGAGCAAATTCTTTTCTTTAAGAGTTGACCCATATTGACATGGTTGTCGAAAATACTTTTGCAGGAGTAGCCTCCCCTGAAGGTGTTCCCATTCCCCTAAAATAAAATGTCATTTTGCTCACATAAAAGAAAGCTTTATAACACACTGGTTTGTCATCCTAATGAACACGACAACAACAACAACAACAACACTATCAACAACAAAACAAACAAACAAAACAACAACAAGAACAACACAACTTAACAACATAACTACAATAACGACGAGGAAGACGACAACAATAGGGACGTCAAAAACAACGATGACGACGACGACAACAACAACAACAACAAAACAACAACAAGAACAGCACAACATAACCACAAACGACGTCAATGAGGACGTCACCAACGACGACGGCAACAACACGGCCCCCGCCCATCGGAGCTTGAAGAAATATATGGGCTGCACGATGCTTCCACACAGAGCTAAAACCGACTCGCACAGGAGTGCTGGTAAACTGCTTGGAGGATCTAAGCTTGCCCGGGCAAAGCGGTGCGAGTCGGGCCGTCCATGCTTATAAACTCTATAGGTTTCATTGGGCGACAGGGTTTGCGATGCCATTTCATCTCAATGTCGGGTAAAAGTCCCACAAAATTGGAAGCAACGTCTACAGTGTTGACGGGGACGTTAAACCTCAAATCAAATAACTAAACAAAGAAACGAAAACAACAACAACTACAACAAAAGTAACAAAACAACAACAAGAACAACACAACAACATAACCACATACGACAACAACGAGGACGTCAACAACGACGACAACAACATTAACAACAACAACAACACAAACACAACAAGAACAACACAACAACATAACCACATGCGACAACAACGAGGACGTCAACACCAACAACGACGTCGACAACAACAACAACAACAACGACAACAACAACATCACCATCATTATCATCATCATTTGATGCTTTCCACGCCTATGCACGAGTACAAAAGAAATTGATATGCTATTGCTCTGAAATCAGAGAGATAAATAGAGGTAGATATGTCGTTTTTGAAGATTCTATGTGCTTACTTAGCAAGAAAAAAAAACTTCTGGCAGAGATTTGTCAGATGTTGAGGTTTGATGAATTGTGGGTCAAAGCTAGAACATAAAATCTCTTTTATGGAGTGTTGCTGAGTATGACTGTAATGCTTTTAGCAGACGTAGATTGAAAGCAAAGCTCGTAGTTTATCTTTTTCAGAAACTTTCATTATTTTTCGCTCAAAATTTTTTAGATTTGCGCAAAAACAACAGGGGTTTCAGCATTTGGGGGAAGGTCATGTGATGAAGGCTCCTGTTTCATAATATTTCAGCACGTCTTTTTGTGAGCGCTGAAGAAGCTTTAATCACTTAAGGTGCCAAATAAAATCCGTAGCAGACAATTGTTTTCTTATTTTTCAGAGGAAAATCAGGAGTTATTTTGTTTTTGGAAATCGCCTGCTTAGCAGACGATTAAAATGAAATGTCAAGCCTGATTTGTTATGAAGAATACGAAAAAAAACATCAACAGTAATTGCAATCTGCAGATTTTTTGTGTTTGACACTGTAAGAGTATAATCTCTTGCCCATATGAACATCGTTTATCATGTATAAAAAAGGGTCCATCATTTTTCATTCTTTCGTTCCTTGGATTTAAAATGAAGATTCAGGCGTACTGAAAACCAAAAACTGTGAATCAGACTAAGCAAATATGCAGACTATTATTAATTTATTTCACCCCCTAGAAACGCGATCTGTCACTCAGAAAATAAAAGCGCCGTGTCGTGAAAACATATGATTTTAACGTGTACAGTCAATAAACGCTCTGTTGATCGCAGTCTTCTCATAGCATTTGCCGTCTGCACGAAGTTTCTATGGAAACCAGGTTTGTCATAAAAAAAATCAGGCATGCCTTCTACCGTAAAGTCTGATCTGTATCTTGTCCTGTCTATGGCCCCCGTCGAAGATATGTGTTCTTTTGACGTCACGCGCGCATTTGAATGCCTCCCCATAGGAGGGGCATGGAGAGAGAGAATAAGAGGAAACTTCATGCTATTTTAAAGTAATTTAAAATTGATCACACGTATCCTTCCTATAACGAAGATGAAAGCGCGACCAGATAATGGGCCACGGCATAAAAAAGTTGTTTTTTTCTAATTTGCGAACACCAGAGGCGCAGATCAGCCTGCGCGTCCGCGCAGGCGGACCTGCGCCTTGGTGTACGCCACTTGGGTACTACATTAGGCTACCTCTAGATTCTATGCCTATACTTTCAAGACTCTTGCTATTCTGTAAAACTGAGCAGACTGGTTTGATACTTACCTGCTCGAGTTTTTCATGTGTATAGGGACTCATACAAAATTCAGTTGGTGAATTTACCCTAAATCACCAATCACTACTAGAAGATGAAATTTTCAAATTTACACAGAATATAGTGTCGCAAATTCGCCTTGGAGAAATAGACGGAGCTGCACGGTGCTCCCGTGCAGAGCTGATTTGTTTGTATGAGGTTTAACCTCCCCGTCTACACTATTTTGGTCATTTTGACGGCGTTGTTTCCAATTTTTGGGACTTTTACCCGACATTGTGATGAAATTGTATCCGAAGCGCTGCCGCCAATGAAACTAATAGGGTTTATATACATGGGCTCGCAACGTTTTGCATGCATGCCTTCTTAGCGGTTTACCAGTACTCAGTAGCTAGTCGCTTTTCGCCAACCACCAAGAACGATAATCCATGTCAGATTTCGAGGGGAAGTTATTCGCACATGCGCAATAAAATGTAATGAAGTAATCGAACTGTTGGAAAACAAATATAAAATGTTTCTGTAATCAGGGGCTATATAAAATCCCGCTATAAGTTTGGATCGAGTGTCAAAAGCATACATGTCGAGATATGTTATTTATGGGGATAAACAAATGCCATTTTCCACTGTAAATAGATGATTAACAAAAGTCCGTTCCGTCAGGAATCAGTCAAAGATGTCCCCAAGTCTGCCGTTACCAAATCTGACATTGATAATTGAGAATGATGCCCGTTTCACTGTCACAAATGGCACACTCGAGTTTAGCATCTGTCCACTTCATTCTGAAAAAATTCTAAACGTTACCAAGATTCGTGCTCGCAGGGATCTTCCATTTGCTCAACGATGAGCAGATGAGCAGACCATAGAAGGGTAACATTACGAAAACACGCCTATACAAATACATTGTAAATTTCACCACCGAAAAAAATGCCAATTTTAAGACGAAAAATAGTAATATTTTTCTTATTTCTGCTCAAAATATAGATTTTGGGTGCTCGTTTGAACCGCCTCATTGAGGCGCTTCTAACGAGTACCGACAACCTATGTCTTGGAGAAGAAATAAGGAAAATAATGTTTACCCCTTAAACCCCAGTTTTCTTTATATAAAATGGGGTTTAGGGGGGTCTTTATTTCACGGACTTGCTCACGTGATGAGATGAGCAGAAACGTACAAGGGTAAAAATGACACAGCAACTGCTGGAGAAGTACCCCAAATATTAGATAAGTATTCCGCCGAAAGAAGTACCCCAAATATCAGATAAGTATTCCGCCGAAAGAAATACCCCAAATATCAGATAAGTATTCCGCCGAAAGAAGCACCCCAAATATCAGATAAGTATTCCGCCGAAAGAAGTACCCGAAATATCAGATAAGTATTCCGCCGAAAGAAGCACCCCAAATATCAGATAAGTATTCCGCCGAAAGAAGTACCCCAAATATCAGAAAAGTATTCCGCCGAAGGCTATGTCGCGCTGTGGGAGCGCAAAATTTCCGACCCATGAAATGTAGGTAAAAGACAAACAATGGATGCTTCCTTCGTAGCTGTAAGCTTGTACCAAGTAACATTAATGAAGCTCTTATAGTTCTTGACAAATGAACTTAAACATTTTAGTAAACGATAGGGTTGACGCAATAGTTCAGGAAGTCTGAAGCATGAATTGTGGGTCAAGGTCCACTATGGATGGTTGCAAATCGCTATCATTCCTAGACGAAATTGTTATCAATTATAATTAATGAAGTTTTTATGTTTCTTGAGAAATGAACTTGGCCATTTAGGGGAAAGCTAGAGTTGACGCTAAAAGGTCACAAAGTCAGTGAGTGAGTTACGTCCCACCAACAGCTAAGGTCATACGGAGACGGGACCTCGGTTTAAAAACTCATCCGAAAGTCTGAAGAAGCCCGGGATCGATCCTGCGATCCCTGGTTTACAAGGCGAGTAGCGAAACCACTTCACCACGGAGGCTTCTAACAAAGTCAGTGAACCATGAAATGTAGGTCGAGGTGAAAAATGGATGCTTGCATTAAAGTTGTCATCCCTCGATACAAGTTTATACAAGTCCCATTAATGAAGGTCTTATAATTCTTGACCACTTGGGTGAACGCTAGTATGGTTGCAAATTAAAGTCAGTGAACCAATGAAATGTAGGTCAAGGTCAAATACGGATGCTTGTATTAAACTTACTATCCCTATAATCAAGCTCTAACAGTTCTTGAGAAATAAACTTGAGCATGTGGGTGAACGCTAGGTTGGTCGCTATTGTTCTCAGTCAATGAACCATGAAATGTAGGTCAAGGTGAAATTGAAATTACCATCCCTAGATATAAGTTTTATTCTTATTATCGCTAATGAAGCTCTAATAGTTCTTGAGAAATAACCATGACCATTGTGTGAACACTAGGGTGGTCGAAAATGTTGACGGTTTAACGAACGGACGGACAACTGAACTCCTATATCCCTTCATGCTAAAAGCAGGTGCAACAAAAAAAAGTGTTCGATCGTCTCATATTGGGTCATTTTTTGTGACCACAAACGAAAAAGGGAAAACAGGATATGGCCTCTGCAACAAGCCAAAACGCCAACTATTGTTATACGAAACGAACACAGACACCAAAGGGCATTTTATTCGCCATTTTCTTCAGAAATTCTGGATCACTCATGCAAATTGCTGTTTCAAAAGGTATCTGTGTACTGGTAGCTAATATAAGAATGTTGTTCTGAAAACATTGCAAGATGCGTCCCAAAACCGGTCTCCAGCGTGTGCATTTGTTACATGACAATGCTCAAGCCCACAAATCCTCAACTGTAATGCAGTTTTTGAAGTCTGAAAAGGCCAATATATTGCCGTACCCTCACTACAGCTAATACCGGGCCCATTTAGATTTGTTTTACTTTTCCTAATTAAAAAATCTATCCGGTCGGAGATTGTGTTTGTTTGTGTGTTCGTATTGGAGTTTAACGGCCCAGTCAACACGTTTAAGGTCATTTTTGAGCCGGTAAGTTTACCTTTCTACACTTTTCCTTGGCAGACTTCTGTCTCTGGTCGTGCCCATCGGAGTTTAACTGTGAGTTTTCTTTTAATCCAGCATTTCTGTTGTTTCTTGCTGTCGACTCCTCAACGTTGTTTCATCTCTGTGGTTGTTTGATTTTGTGTCCACGGAGATGTTGCACTGATGAGTTAGGAGGCCTTAATGCGCCTGAACAAATTATTTGTCTTAATCGCGACGGAAGTAAGGTCGAAGATTGTGGCCAAGTATATCGATTTAAGCCCCCAGTGGAATTCGTTTCCGCTGACCGTTCCAAGGCGGTTCTTCTGTCGCGCTTTATTTTGTTATGGTTTGTCTTTGGGAGTTTGTGTCGCTTTTATTATTTTATTTTGGATAGCCTATTGGCCATTTTGTGGGAAAGTAACTGACCTTTTGGCTTTCCACTGTTGGTGTTTCCGTTGGTGTCTGTTGCTTCATGTTTGTGTTTCTTTCCCTTTGGTGTCTCTGATTCGAGCTGTGGGTTAATTGTGTTTCGGTTCCTGATCATTGCCTCTACTTCTATTTTTTATACGTAAGCGGTTAACCAGTACAGTGCAGCCTTTATTAGCCGAAACTACGTAGTATGACCCATCTTCTTTCTTATGAATGTTTTCATTGCTCTTAAAGGAACTCATTTTTTATTTTTATTTCGCCAGAAACTCACTATTGTCCTTCTTAAATCAGCGGAATCTGGTCGGAGATGCATTGGGTTCTGCAGTTCATTTATTGCTTATGGGTATGCCCAAAGATGAGTATGGAAATTGTTTTAAAAATCGGATTAAAAGATTGAAACGATGTGTTCTGGCTAAAGGGAAACATTTCGAAGGAAAGTAGACAAAAATTACCAACTTTAAATTAATAAGTCGGAGAAAACGTACCATTTGCAAAATGTTTACTTACGGCATTGTTGGGTTTGAAACTGGGCTCTGAAAGATACTATCTTGACCATGGGACTGTTATGTTATAAAAGTTCGCTGACAATGACCAATCTTAATCACATTTGAGAAATGTTACTGTCTGCGTGCTCTAGATGGCTGATGAGACCAATTCTAGCTCTGAACTGTCTGTTGCAGATAAAGCAATAGAGGATAAGGTAAGACAGCTCTGTTAGTGATGCCTTAGCTCTGGGCTCAGCTTCGCTGGTTCTTTTTGTCTCATCTTCACTAGCACCGCTTCTGATGAGGCCTCGCCACTTTGTTCTGTCCTGTACAATTTGTTCCCACGACTTTGTTGGTATGTTGAAGTCCTTGGGGGAGTTTTTGTGGATGTCCCTGAGCGCTTCTTCTGACCAACAAGGGAGCGTTTGCCAATTTCTAATTCTCCACAGAGAATTTTCTTTGGCAGTAGTTTCTCGGGCATCCAGGTAACTGGTCTGCCCACCTTCACTGTGTTAGTTTCAGAGGAGTATGTACACTTTACATACCTGCCCTTTTCCGGACTTCCGTGTCTGCATGGAATCCTGTCTTGCCATTTAATCTTTAAGAGTTTTCGAAGACAGCTTGTATGGAAATGATTCAGTCTTTTGGCGTGCCGTTGGTAATCTGTCCATGTTTCATATGCATACAATAGTGTTGGCAGCAGCACAGCTCTGTAGACTTTCAGTTTTGTGTCCAGCTTGATTCTGCTTCGGTCCCAAATACTACCACATAGTGGGCCAAATGCTGCACTAGCTTTGGCAATCCTGGCATTGACGACTCTTTGACAGTGTGCTCCGACGGTTGGTGAACATGTCTACCACTTGCAATCTTTGACCTTTCAATGTGGTTGTGAGCTTATTGTAAGGCATGTCATGTGCTGGTTGCTAGACTACCTTAGTCTTCTTGATGCTGATTGTTATGGGGTGCCGTTTAACTATTTAATACAATTTCAAGATATCTATAAATAAAATTCATGATATCTATAATAAAAATATTGGATATCCATAAATATTATTAGATATCTATAAATAATATTAGATATCTATTATTCATTTTATGATATCAATTTTATGTTTAATGATATCTATAATTCAATTATAGATATCTATTATTCGATTTATAGATATCTATTATTCGATTTATAGATATCAAATATTGAAGAAGATTTATGATATCAATAATTACATTTATTGATATCCATAATATATTTTTGATATCCATTATTGAACTTGTGATATCTATAATTCAGACCTTTGAATGATATCTATAATTAGATTATAGATATCCGTAAATCTAATTATTGATATCATTAAATATAATTTTAGATATCAAAAATGCTCAGAATATTTGAAATCTTTTAATACCATTTTAGATGCTTGCTTATATGAATCTTCTGTAAAATTTGTTGTCGTTCATCTGTGCCCAGTTTTGAAAATTCAGAACACTTGTGACTCCTGGGAGGGGGGGGGGGGGGGGGCGAACTCTGAATTTTCCTTTTTACATGGGCTGGAATTCTTTAGGGCACATTGTCAGTCTTGGTTTTGTTTCGGGTTACCTTTAGATGCCGGGGCCCAACCTATGTATCAGGCAAAATTCAGTGTACCCCCCCACACACACAGACACATGCCACCACCACCACCCCACAATGGGATGTGTCGAGCGTTAGTGACTGTAAGATGCATACTTGAAGCCATACAGCCCAAATGACACATGTATGTATGTATCAGATTTCAACAAACAGCACAACTCATCAAGAGCAACTCTATCATCTACAAAAATGTACCACACTCTATTTTAGACATCCTAGTTCTAATTTTTATTGAGCGACAGCCGCCCAGCGGGTCTTGGAGAGATCGGTTGGGCTGCCTGACGTTTCCACGCAGGGCTGAAACCGACAACACATTTATACCGGTATTAAACCACTAATATGGTGTATAAGCCTGCTCCGGCAAAGTGGTGCGAGTCAGACCGTCCCAACATATAAATTTGGTGGCAGATGTTGAGACGTTATTCATCTCAATGCCGGATTGAAGTCCCACAAAACCTGAAGCAATGTCTCAAAAAATAGTATTAGAATCAGAATAATATTTAACAACCCTTATCCTGCCGTTCACGATAACCCCTATCTTTGCAAACAGTGTAAATCCTGATCAGATGGCTTCTGAAGAAGCAATCTTATCAGGATCTACAATGTTTGTGATGCAGTTTGTTAAACGAATGACTATTATATATATATATATCAATAATCTGATTGGCTGATGGCTGATAATGGGTGTGTCTAATTAAACTATTCAGCAGGACAAGGGATAATGACATATTTACAGAATTGCGCCCCGCCCTTAAAGAATTATGGATATCTATAAATCAGATTATTGATATCCATAATTCGAATTATAGATATCAATAATTCTAATTGATTTATTGATATCTTAAATCTCAATTATTGATTTCAATTAATCTATTTATGGATATCATTTATTCAGATTATAGATATCATTTATTCAGTCAATTAATTGATATCAAAAATTCTGATTATTGATATCATTATATAGAATTAATGATATCAACAATTCATAATAATGATATCCATAAATCCTTTAGATATTTAGATATCTTTAATTTGAATAAATGATATCAATTATTTGAATAATAGATATCAATAATTCGGCCCATTTATTGATATCAATAAGTCTAATTATGGATATCTATAAATAATATGTGCATCAATACTTGAGTCTCCGTGGAGAAATTTGGATATCACTAATTCCAATAATGGATATCAATAAATAAGTCAGATTTATAGACATCACTTACCCTATATATGGATATCAATAATTCGAATTTATTATATCAATAATTAAAATGATTTATAGATATCCATAATTCAATTTTTGATATCTATAATTCAACTTTATGATATCAATAATTGGAATTAATGATATCAATAAATAGGACTGAATTATTGATATCTATTATTCGATTAAATGATATCAATTATTAGAATTATGGATATCTATAATTTGAATTATAGATATCAATAATTGGGCTTAATTATTGATATCATAAAATCGAAATTTGGATATCCATAATTCAAGTTATATTTATAAATAGAAACTGTATCCCACAACTATACTATCCTAAAAACATTATAAATTATGGTCTGGCCAGATTTGAACAAAGTCCGTGGGAGTAAGGAAACAATATGGGATGGGTGTACTCTGAATTTTCCTTTTTACATGGGCTGGGAATATTTTTATTGTTAAGATTTTCATTTTTGAGTGTTTCTTTTGGTTTTAGAGAAAAAATTTTTTGGGTCAAGGCCATTTAGCCAGTAACATGGGCTTGAACTCTGGGGTAACATTGTCAGTCTTGGTATATTTTTGTCGTCATTAGATGCCGGGGCCCAGCTTGTATAGCAGGCAAAATTCAGAGTACTATCTCCCGACCCCACTATGCGATGTGTTTGTTTGATTTTATTTGATTTGAGGTTTAACGTCCCCATCAACACTGTATAGGTCATTTTGGAGACGTCGCTTCCAATTTTATGGGACTTTTACCCGACATTGAGATGAAGTGAAATCTCAAGCTCTGCGCCCTTCCATCTGAAAATAAGAAAGGTATTGACCGAACACAAAGGGCCCCTTTTTTACCATTGACCTCTATGCATGACCTTGACCTTTGAGTTTCCAAACTAGGTCATGCGCGCAACACATCGTCTCATGGTGGTTAACATTTCTGCCAAGTAATTTCAAATTCTATCGAAAATAAGAAAGTAATTGACAAAACACGAAAAAAAGGCCCCTTTTTTACCTTTGACCTCTAAGTATTACCTTGACCTTTGGGGTACCAACCTGGGCCATGCACGCAACCCATCGTCTCATGGTTGTTAACATTTCTGCCAAGTAATTTCAAAATCCATCTAAAAGTAAGAAAGCTATTGACCGGACACGATTTGCCCACACACACACACACACACACACACACACACACACACACACACACACACACACACACACACACACACACACACACACACACACACACACGTCGTCTAATATTGATTAATATTTATATGAAGTTTAAAATTATAATCGACCTTATTTATAGAGGGTAACACATTTAGTACTGGTACTAATCTTCCATGTGGCCCTCTTTTCCTGCATAGGAACTAGTACTAAGCAATGTGGATAAAGTTTCTTGCTCTTGAAAGGAAACAACACGTGGCGCTTTTGAGGATCGAACCGGCTACCTTTCGATCTCAAATCTGATGCTTTCCTAAAGCAGCACATCGCTCCACTTTTTCGTGAAGAAAGCTTGAACGGTTTTCAAGTTATAGAGCGAACACGATTTTGTGACGGATGGACAGACGGACAGACAGACAGACGTCCGGGGGAAAAACAATTTGCCTCCCCCCCCCAAAAAAAAAATTAAGGGGGGAGACATGTCTATTCAGCAGGACGGGGGATAAAGACATATTTACAGAATTGCGCCCTGCTCTTGAAAAATTATGGATGCCCATAAATCAAATATTTGATATCCATAATTCGAATTATGGATATCAATAATTCTAATTGATTTATTGATATCTTAAATCTCAATTATTGATATCAATTAATCTATTTATGGATATCATTTATTCAGATTGTAGATATCATTTATTCAGCCAATTAAATGATATCAAAAATTCTGATTATTGGTATCATTATATAGAAATAATGATATCAACAATTCATAATAATGATATCTATAAATCCTTTAGCTATTTAGATATCTTTAATTTAAATAAATGATATCAATTATTCAAATAATAGATATCAATAATTCGGCCCATTTATTGATATCAATAAGTCTAATTATGGATATCTATAAATAATATGTGCATCGATAGTTGTGTCACCTTGGAGAAATTTGGATATCACTAATTCCAACAATGGATATCAATAAATAAGTCAGATTTATAGATATCATTTATCCTATATATGGATATCAATGATTCGAATTTATGATATCAATAATTCAAAGGATTTATGGATATCCATAATTCAATTTTTGATATCTATAATTCGACTTTATGATATCAATAATTGGAATTAATGATATCAATAAATAGGACTGAATTATTGATATCTATTATTCGATTAAATGATATCAATAATTAGAATTATGGATATCTATAATCTGAATTATAGATATCAATAATTGACCTGACTTATTGATATCATAAAATCGAAATATGGATATCCATAATTTGAATTATATTTAGAAATAGAAACTGTATCCTACACCTATACTATGCTAAAAAGTTTATAAATTATGGTCTGGCCAGATTTGAACAGAGTGTGTGAGGTAGGGAGTAAGGCAAATTGTTTGGTGGGGCGTACTCTGAATTTACCTTTCTACATGGGCTGGGAATATTTTTATAGTTTAGCTTTTCATTTTTGAGTGTTTCTTTGGGTTTTAGAGAAAAAGATTTTTAGGGCACGGCCATTTAGCCAGTTACATGGGATTCAACAGGAAAACATGCCTAATATAATTTTGACCCTCTTGAACCCCACTTTTATATAACCCCACTTTTATATAGTAAAACTGGGGTCTGCAGGAGTATACAATATTTTTCTTATTTCTGCTCAAAAACATAGATTGGAGATACTCGTTAGAAGGTGAGGCGGTTCTAACGAGTACCCACAATCTATGTTTTTGAGCAGCCTCGGTTCTAACAAGTACCCACAATCTATGTTTTTGAGCAGAAATAAGAAAAATATCACATTTTTCATCTGGAAATTTTCATTTTTCGGTGGTAAAATTTAGAATGTATTTGTAAAGGCGTGTTTTCATAATGTTGAATTCTGCGGTATATACATTGTCAGTCTTGGTATATTTTGGTGGCCATTAGATGCCGGGGCCCAGCTTGTGTAGCAGGCAAAATTCAGAGTGCCATCCCCCGACCCCACTATGCGATGTGATCATTGTTATTTACTGTAAGATGCATACCTGAAGCCATAAGACCCAAAGGCTATATGAATGTTTGTTTGATTTGATGTTTAACGTCCCCGTCAACACTGTATAGTTCATTTTGGAGTCGTTGCTTCCAATATTGTGGGATGTTTACCCGACATTGAGACGAAATGACATTCAAGCCCTGTCGCCCAATTAAACCAATGGGATTTATAAGCATGCACGGTCCGACTCAACCCGCTTTGCTTGGACAGGCTTACATTCTCTAAGCGGTTTACCAGAACTCGTGTGTGGTAGAATTCAGCTCTGCGTGGAAGCATCATGCAGCCCATCTATTTCTTCAAATTAAGCCCCGATGGGCGGGGGCAGTATGTGAATGTTTCAGGTTTCAACCTGACAAATCATGAAACAAATAGCAGAACCCATCAAGAGCTCTACCATGTGGCAAAAGGGCCTATCATTTACAAAAATGTACCACAATCTATTTGAGACACCCTGGTTCGAATTATTTAGCGGCCCCCGCCAAACGTGGCTTGGAGAAATAGATTGGGCTACCTCATGTTTCCTCGCAGAGGTGAAACTGACTGCACACGAGTACCGGTAAACCAATTAGAGGGAAGTAGCCTGCCGAGGAAAAGTGGGGCCAGTATATAAACCCTTTTGGTTTGTTTTGGCATGCAGGGCTTGAGAAGTCATTTCATCTCAATGTCCAGTAAAAGTACCATAAAATTGGAAGCAGTGTCTCAAACATTACCTAAAAAGTGTTGAGAAGTGTAAAACCTCAACTCATACAAACAAATCTAATTATTGACATCCATAAATCGGATGGCATATGAGATAGCAATATAATTATACAACTTATTTTAGATATCAATAATTCTTTACATTTTAGATATCTATAAACTGAAATACAGATATCATTAATTATAATTATAGATATCTATAATTTGATTTTAGATATCTATATATGCAATGGAATAATGGATATCATAAAACAAATTTATAGATATCAAGAAATATATATTACATATCATTGATTTCATTTATGATATCAAAAAATACTGATAATTATAGATATCAATAATGTTAATTATAGATATCTATAATTTGATTTATAGATATCTATAATTTGAATATAGATATCTATAATAAAATTTTAGATATCTCGAAATTGTGTTAAATAGTAAAACGGCACCCCATAGATTGTGAGATCATAGATATCACAGGAGTCAGATATTTGATCTATAACTTTTTGCATCTTCTCTTCTTTAGATGCACCTTATGCCATGACATCAATAAAGAGGAACTCGTCTAGCACCTCTGTCCGCACCTTGGAATAGGCTTGCAACCTTCTGCGATTGAAAAGCTTCCCATGAAAACGATACCTAATAGGTTTACTATTGTCACTATCCTGGAAAGCATCTGTGCGTTTGGCAGAGAACACCATGGTCTACCACATAGACTTGCTTGACTCCGTTCACAGAGGGAATGGATCCGAAAGCTCACCATCATTTTGGACCTGTTCAAGTATACCATCATGGGACTGCCTCATCATTGCTATGAACTTTGTTGAACATTCAAACTTCACCATGATTTTCCAAAGACCCTCACGACTGACTGTATCAAATGCTTTGGTAAGGGCGACAAAAGTCATGTATAGGTTCATGTTCTGTTCCTGACATTTCTCTTGAAGCTACATTACTGTAAATATCATGTCAGTTGTTCCTCTGTCTTTTCTGAAACCACACTGGCTTTCTGGTAGAAGCCCTGACTGTTCAAGGTGTTCATTCAGTCGGTTAAGCAGTACTCTTGCAAGGACCTTCCCAGCAATTGACAACAAAGACATACCATAGACCTGGGGGTTCCCTTTTGAATATTGACGCATCCTTGCAACTGTAGTACCTTTCGCTTTGTAAATCTTAGCAGATATTGTATCTGATCCTGGAGCCTTGCCGGATACCAGAAGTTTTGTTGCTTTCATTGTTTCAGCAGCATCATTAATAGAGGATTGCCGATTAAGAACACTATCAAAGTGTTCAGCCCATCTTTTCAAGATAGCCTCTGTGTCAGTCAGAAGACTAGTTCCATCTGCACTGAGTAGAGGGTTGGTTCCTGAGCTTTGGGGTGGGGGCATAAACAGTCTTTAGTGCATCAAAGAACTTCTTCATATCCTTTCTATCTGCTAAGGATTGCATTTCATCAGCATTATTGCTCATCCAGGAGTCTTACATATCTCTAAGTCTATGTTGGACTGCCCTGCATATATCTGAATAGGTGGCCTTATAAGGGACTGTGCTGGTATCACTGAGGTATGTCCTGTGTTTTTGGTGCTTATCTTCGAGGAGTTCCTCGATTTCTTTGTCATTCTCGTCAAACCAGTCTTGGTGTTTACGAGATTCTGGTTCTAGGGAATCCATTGCTGAAGAATGAACGGTGTCCCTGAAGACTATCCTGTTCTCTTCCGGATCATCTGAACTGAGTTCCAATGCATCCAGTCTGCTGAAGATGTCATGGTTGAAGGTTTGTCTCTTGCGGTCTTTTTCAGCTTAGATACACCCAGTCTCTTGGGCATTTTCTTGCCTTGTGGTCGCGATGCAGGCTGGATGCGGAGGTTGAGTTCGCTGACAACAAAATAGAAGTAGAGGCAATGATCGAAATCAATACAATCAACCCACAGCTCACATCAGAGACACCAAAGGGAAAGAAATACAAACATGAAACAACATACCTTAATGGAAACATCAATAGCGTAAAGCCAAAAGGACAGTTACTTTCCCACAAAATGGCCAATAGGCTATCCAAAATAAAATAATATAAGCGACACAAACACACAAAGACAAACCATAACAAAAATAAACCGCGACAGAAGAACTGCCTTGGAACGGTCAGTGGAAACGAATTCCACTGGGGGGCTTAAATCGACGTGACCAAAATCATGGCTCTTACTTCCGTCGCAATTTAGACAAATAATTTGTGCAGTCCGCAAGAAGGCCTCCTAACTTATCAGTGCATCCAACATCTCCGTGAACACAAATAATCATACAACCACAGAGATGAAACAACGGTGAGGACTCGACAGCAAGAAACCACTGAAATGCCAGAGCAAAAGAAAACCAACAGTTAGACAAGCCTGTTATCTGTCCAGCAGTCTGCATCTCCTATAGTCTTTGTCACTCTGACATCCTGTCTGCCCTCCCTTCTAACTATGGCATGATCAATGAATTGCCAGTGTTTAGAGCGAGCATGCATGCATGATGTCTTGTTGCGTGTTGACAGACGGAAGACTGTAAGTAATCAGCAGTTCATGCTCTGCATGCTTCCTCAAAAGGAGGCGGCCATTGCTATTGCACTTTAATATTCCTACAGTCCCAATCACTCCTTCCCAGGTTTGGTGTTCTGTGCCTACTCCAGCATTGAAATCTCCCAGGAGGATGAGTTTGTCTCCAAATCACAGAAACCAGATCCTTATAGAACTTGACAACTGTTAAGTATACATGCATTAGCCAAACAAAGCTTTTTTGGATTTGCCTGCGTACCAGAGACGTCTACGCGATTAAAATAGAAAATGCAAAGGAAGGAAAGAAGGATTTGCGAGATATGCATGAATATACGCAACTCTCATTATGTACATTACGCATGAATGACAAAACACCAAACATATTTCCTTCTTTGCCATATTATATTATATTATTATATATTGTATTATAATATATTATGTTATTTGTTGTATTGTTTTGTGTTGTGTAATGTTATTTTATGCTATGTTACATTATAATATTATATAATTACAATATATTTTTCAAATGATGGTGAGCTTTCGGATCCATTCCCAGTGACAAACGGTGTCAAGCAAGACTGTCTGCTAGAAAAACACTGTTCACCATGATGTGTTCTGCCATGCTTACGGATGCTTTCCAGGATGAGGCAATGGTATACCTATTAGGTATCGTTTTCATGGGAAGTTTTTCTATCTCAGAAGATTGCAAAAGATGTCCAAGGTGCAGAAAAAGGTGCTAGATGAGATCCCCTTTGCTGATGACTTGAATACAGGTGCTCCAATAGAAGATAAGTTGAATAAGAGTATAGAACAAGTATCTGACTCCTGTGATGCATGTAGGTGTGACCTCACAATCAGCATCAAAAAGACTGACATGCAATGTCATGTCATATTATGTTGTGTTATGTTATTTATTTATTTATTTATTTATTTATTTATTTATTTATTTATTTATTTATTTTTAAGCGATCAGTATTTCGGTCAGTTGTCATACCTTTTTCAGACTGCTGACGAAACAGCAGATCTGTTCCGAAAGAAAAGAAAAATGGTGATCACTATCCTAGGAACAAGACCGGTCATATATCATAGTATGGGCATACGACGTCTGGTCGGCGTCGGGCTTGCGTCTATGCAACGTCTTGCATCGACGCAGGTGCGACGTTGGTTACTCGTTGTGTGATAACTTCTGACAGGTGCGTGTTTTCCATATAATTATGTTGCCTGCAAGTAGGCATGATTGTAAATGTATCATGAACGTAAAACACTGTATTTTGTATTTTCTGTTGTTTAGCCATTTATATTTTGTATCGTGACCATGTGATAATATTATATAGGGGAGACCGGGGCTAGTTCGGCCCCATTAGAAAATGTTCGTTTTTTGAATGACTCTTACAGCTAGGTCTCCGAAAACTATATATGTAAGAAAGGCACAATAGAGGCGTACTAGCCGCGGTATTTGCTTTCTCATGTCTCTTTCTGATAAAGTGTATTTTGTAGTCAAAGAGATCGGGTCATGATGGCCGAACTTGCCCCGCAAAGGGGTAAGTTCGGCCACCCCACGAGAAAAGTTCGTCTCACAGAAATTGTCCTGAACTATTAATATATTTCACAGAAATTAACATATAGGAGAAAGAGTAATGTAAATATATCACGTAGCCATCATGTAGTTTCAGTTCTGTAACTAAAACATAAACTTTTCTAAAGGTCTAAATACAATGTACCTGAACATAAGAAAAGTAGGGGAGACCGGGGCTAGTTCGGCCCCATTTTAGAAAACGTTCACTTTTTGAATGACTATTGCAGCTGGGTCTCCGAAAACTCACGTGTGAGTAAGGCCGGTATACGCCTTTTTATGTCTATTTCCGATTAAGGCTATTTTTAGTAAAAGAGATCGGGTCATGATGGCCGAACTTGCCCCGGCTTAAAGGCCGAACTAGGCCCTGACAGACTTTGCAGAAACATCACGTGACATATCCTTGTAGGGTACAGGAAAAGATATTAATAATGTGTCAAATTAAAGCGCATTATCATACCGTTATAAATGTATAGAAATTAAAACAGAATCTTAACACATCTTAAGAAATGTAAAAACTGAAATCACTTTGGAAAATCTACTCATCATGCAAGAAAACGAGATTTCGGTTCCAAAATCTATGCCATAGTCTTCAAGGCGGTCATTCTGTACTGACATAGATGGAATCGTCATAAGTGACTTCACAATATGATTTCCAGCTCTTTATCCTGACTGACATGCTAAATATAACCATATGCCGAACATGCCCCGGGGCCGGATTAGCCCCGGTCTCCCCTAATATGCATGCCGATAGACTAGAAACTGTTATAATTTACGTCTAAATAAAATTCTTCTTCTTCTTCTCTTCATAGGAAATAAGATGGATCTTTATTGCTGGTCTTGAATTGCTCATGAATTGATTAATTACCATATGGGCCCCGTCAAGCGAATTTGGTACTTATCGCCTATGCGAGCAGCGAAGGTTCAGGCGAGCCTGCGCATCCGCGCAGTCTCGCCAGAACCTTCGCTGCTCGCTCATACAAGCAGTGAATCAAGAGGAACCTTCAGACAGAAAACCATATCCCTGGCCCCTCTGAATGGCTGGGCATGCACAGTTAAAATTTGTCAAGACGGAAGGCTCGAAGACACAAATTCGCTTGGCGGGACTCATATTGTCTTATGAAAAACGCATGTACCGAGTTGATCTATAAATTATTAATTGGTATCTCGAACATAAATCTTCCAAGGTACCTAAATGTTGTGCAAAATTTCAATATAAATGTAATTAAAGCGCGTTAATGGCCATATTTCAGACTTAATTTGTTTTTAAAGCTTTCAAATAACGGTATTTTAATGATAAAACAATTTGTTACATAGAAAAGTGTCTCTTTTGTCACTTTTAAGACACCGAGATATGTACATTTATGTTTTAATACATTAAACAATGCTTGTCATATAGATAGTATCAATTTTGTGCTGACGACAATGCCCAATTAGGGATGTGCGGTTATGTAAACAGGGAGGCCCAGATCAGACACCGCGTTCTGTGGCGTTTGATCTGAGCCTGCATTGTTTGATCCAAGGTTAATCAGACATAACCCCAAATGCGATTTCAACCCCATTAATTATACCAATTAATCAAATAAATGCGCGCCGATTCATTCAATGCACCTCAGGTACGTACATCGCATGCGTGAAGGAAATGATTGGCTCCCACTGGTAGCTTAATGGCTAGTTGACGCACCGGTCTCGATCCCCGGCAGCGGTTGTAAAATTTCGGTGTCCGAACATGGGATGGATAATCGATGAACGCATGGATGGATGGATGGATGGATGGATGGATGGATGGACGCATGGATGGACGGATGGATTGGTGGATGGGTGGATCGATCGATAGGTAGGT
This sequence comes from Lucinisca nassula, assembly GCA_963580285.1. Lineage (NCBI taxonomy): Eukaryota > Metazoa > Mollusca > Bivalvia > Lucinida > Lucinidae > Lucinisca > Lucinisca nassula. Next base: position 51,953,823 of record OY757019.1, on the reverse strand, counting down.
AGGTAGGTGGGTTTGTGGGCGGGCGGGTGGATGGATGGTTAGATTTGATTGGATTGATCGGATTGGATTGATGGATGGATGGACGGACGGACAGTTGGATTGGATGGGCATTTATGTGGCTTGTCATCAGCATAACAACTACAGAAGTGACAAAATCTTTTAAACGGCTTGCCACATAAGAGCAAATGTTTGCCACTTAAATGTCAGTCGCTTTTGACGGCCCCCGCCCATCGGGGTTTGAAGAAATAGATGGGCTGCATGATACTTCCACGCAGAGCTGAAACCGACCGCACACGAGTACTGGTAAACCGCTTAGAGGATCTAAGCCTGCCCAGTCAAAGCGGTGCGAGTCCATGCTCATAAACCATTTTGGTTTCGTTGGGCAACAGGGCTTGAGGTGTCATTTCATCTCAATGTCGGGTAAAAGTACCACAAAATTGGAAGCAACTTCTCCAAAATGACCCATATAGAGTGTCGACGGGGACGTTAACTCTCAAATCAAACAAACAAACAAAATCGCAGTTGAACTCACAAGGCAAAATGTCAAAAATTTTGCCACCTATTAATATGTCCGGACGGACGTCTGTGCAGACGGACGTTAGTACCGGACGGACAGATGAATGGGTGGAGAGAGAGAGAGAGAGAGAGAGAGAGAGAGAGAGAGAGAAAGAGAGAGAGAGAGAGAGAGAGAGAGAGAGAGAGAGAGAGAGAGAAGAGAGAGAGAGAGAGAGAGAGAGAGAGAGAGAGAGAGAGAGAGAATCAGGCTTATCGTTTCACTCGAGTTGTTTGCACAGCTTCAAAAAAGGAAAAGGCCCTTATATAATTTAAAATTCCCTGGACAAGTTTTCCCTTACAGAAGCTTAGAAAGTTCAAGATAGATAACGGCCCCCGCCCATCGGGGCTTAAAGAAATAGATGTGCTGAATGATGCTTCCACGCAGAGCTGAAACCGACCCGCACACGAGTAATGGGAAACTGCTTAGAGGATCTAAGCCTGTCCAAAGCAGTGCGAGTCGGACCGTCCATGCTTATAAACCCTATTGGTTACATAGGGCGACAGGGCTTGAGATGTCATTTCAACTCAATGTCGGGTAAAAAATCCCACAAAATTGGAAGCAGCGTCTCCAAATTGACCTTTACAGTGTTGAAGGGGACGTTAAACCTTAGTCCTGTACAACAAGACCCTACTGACGTTCAGTCACTCCGTAGGAAAGCAGCGTAGCGTAATGTATGGAAGGTCATGAGTTCAGGACTAGTTAAACCTCAAATCAAACAAACAAATCAAAACAGATAAATGATACAGTCAGACAGGGGGGGGGGGGGGGGAGGCATAAACTTTATTCGAGACAGGGGTAGTTCGAGCTAGCCAGGATAAAAGATAGTGCTAGAGGACAGGAAGCGTCAAACATTACGAACACTCACCTATACAAATTCATTGTAAACTTTACCACCGAAAAAATCGAAAATTTTAAGATGAAAACTTGTGCTATTTTTCTTATTTCTGCTCAAAATATAGATTGTGTGTACTCGTTAGAACCGCCTCATCGAGGCGGTTCTAACGAGTACCAACAATCTATATTTTAGAACAGAAATTAGAAAACTAAGGTTTACCCCTGTAAACCCCAGTTTTACTATATAAAAGTGGGGTTCAAGGGGGTCAAACCTATATAGCTGTGTTTTCGTGATTGGAATAAGTTAGGGTTTTCAATGAGATAAAGGTATGTTGTGTGTACTCATTAGAATCGCCTCATTGAGTACAAAAACATTTTCGAGATGGAATAATAAAAAATCTCTCTAATTTATGCTCAGTAGACACGCTTGGACCGTCCATGCATATAAAATGGACTGAAATAGACTAGTATTGGTGATTATAGAATGTGTTCCCTTTCCCCCCACCCCCACCCCCCACCACCACCACCCCCACCACCACCACCCCGCCCATCGTGGCTTGCAGAGATAGACTGGGCTGCAGAGCTGGAACCGACCGCACACAAATACTGGTAAACCGCTTAGAAGGTCTAAGCCTGCCCAGGTAAAGTGGTACGAGTCGGACCTTCCATGCTTATAAACCCTATTGGTTTCATAGGGCCACAGGGATTGAGATATCATTTCATCTCAATGTCGGGTAAAAGTCCCACAAAATTGGAAGCAACCTCTCCAAGATGGCCTAAATTGTGTTGACGGGGACGTTAAATCTCAAATCAAACAAACAAAATCTCCCTTATAAACTATTATTTATTCGCCTGACTGAATTAGAATATTCTTGTTGAGTCGATTGTTTATGAATCAACCCAAAGTCACTAATGGATTGGTGCTTCATTGCTAATGTCCACGTGACTGTCACTTCCCGCAAAACCGCGCTTGAAATCCAAATAACAGTTATTATTGGTCGTTTTATTCTTGTCCTCGGTACGTCAGAGCCCTGTGTGAAAAGGAATAACTGTAAAACCTGGACTGGAGTCATGTGCCGGATTAAGGCATCAGTGTATATCCAGTGTTTGCTAAATGTTTTGGAACTGATTAGACGACCCTTTTCGCCGACCCTTTTCTATTAGCGTGTTCAATTAGTGAAATTGGGTCTAAGATCGACAACTATGTCGGTCGCACAGTTACTTTTAAAGGTCCGGTTAGAATTGCGAGAAAGAAGTCCGTGAATTAAACACCCACTTAAACCCCACTTTATACAGAGAAAACTGGGATTTATGGGGGTATACATGAGTTCTCTTGTTTCTTCTCTAAGACATATGCTGTGGGTACTTGTTAGAACCTGCCGGCCCCTGTAGCTCAATCGGATGCGCGTCTGTCTGGTGACCATGCAGGAGGACGCAGGCTTGATACCTTCCGGGGTCGGCAGCATTCTTTGTTGAAGATTGATCATGAAATCTTTTCTACGGTCATTCTCTCCCTTCTGCTGGTTCAAGAAGAGCAGTTGTCAGTTTCTGGCGAAGGAATGTGCGCTGTACTTGTGAACTACTTACGTATGTCCAGGAAAAGTGTGGATAGGTAAACTGACCGGTTCAAAAATGACCTAAAATAATGTTGACTGTGCCGTTAAATTCCAATACAAACAAACAAACAAACAAACACACGATCCTGTTCAGGACCATTTTTAAGGTAACATTACGCCTATATAATTTTGACTCCCTTGAACCCCATTTTTATATAGTAAAACTGGGGTTTACATGGGTAAATCGTATTTTTCTTATTTCTGCTCTAAAATATAGATGGTTGGTACTCGTTAGAACCGCCTCGATGAGGCGGTTCTAACAAGTACCCGCAATCTATGTTTTGAGCACAACTAAGAAAAACATCACAAATTTTCATCTTAAAATTTTCGGGGTTTTTTTTCGGCGGTAAAGTTTAGAATGTATTTGTATAGGTTTTCGTAACCGGCTGGATTTCACAAATAAAAAAAGGGAAAAATACAGTTATATAAAAAGTGACCTTTTCCATAAAAGTGACCTTTTTCATAATTTTAGAAAAGGCGTCTGTCTGGAAATTATTTTGCCATCAGACTAATTTAATTATAGTATGTTGAAAGATATCATTTCCAAACACATCTAAATTATGTCAAATAATTATATAAACAAATTTCATTTGCATGCTAATTTAGACTGACAGAAGAAATGACAAATTTATTAAAATTGATTTTCCACCTCAGAATTGTATGCCAGAACCATTATTTACTTTATTACCTTATTTACTTTTCGAAAAAGCTTATTATTTTTTCAGAGAAAATAAGAATAGACATTTCAGGTTGGTTGGTTGATTTGAGGCTTAACGTCCCCGTCTTCACTGTAAATGTCATTTTGGGGACGTTGCTTCCAATTTTGTGGGACTTTTACCCAACATTGAGATGAAATGACATCTCAAGCCCTGTCGCCCAATGAAACCAATAGGGTTTATTAACATGGACGGTCCGCCTCGCACCGCGATTCCGGGACAGGCTTAGATCCTCTAAGCGGTTTACCAGTACTAGTGTGCGGGCCGGATTCAGCTCTGCGTGGAAGCATCATGCAGCCCATATATTTCTTCAAGCCCCTATGGGCGGGGGCCTGACATTTCAGGTGAATCATCTGCGTCTCATGAAAATTACAAAATAAGAATGCCATTACGATAAGTCTTCAAAATGGATATTTTTCCGATGAAAATTTATGATATTTTTCTTATTTATACTCCGATCATAGGTTGTGGGTGCTCGTTAGAACCGCCTCAATGAGGCGGTTCTAACGAGTACCCACAGCCTATATCTTGGAGAAGAAATAAGAACAAAAAATGCACACCATTCAAAAGTAATGCCCAATGTTAAGGTAAACAAACAGACGGACAGACAAACAGACAGACAGACCAAAAACTACATGCCCCCGAATCTGATTCCGTGGGGGGTGGGGGGAGCATAAAAATAATGTATATCCACGTACATCCCAGTTTTCCAGTTTTCTCTGTATAAAGTGGGGTTTTAGCGGGTGTTCATTTCACGGGCTTCTTCAGTAATGATCTTTCTCGCAATTCTAACCGGACCTTTAAAAGTAACCGTGCAACCGACAAAGTTGTCGATCTAAGACCCAGTTTCACTAATTGAACACGCTAATAGTATTTGCACGAAATGCAGGTAACGTTTATTTATAGAAGCGTTATTCTGTGAGAGTGTTGTCTGTAAAATGAAAAATCTGGACTGGACACATAATCATGTTAGGTTGGGCAAACAGTGTAGATCCAGATCAGACGCTGATCAGGGTCTACATAGGTTGCATGAAGTATAGGAAGTAAAGACTTAAATGAAACAGTCTACGTCTCAGTTCAGTTCTTATAAGTGTTTTGACTATTCTGGTACCGGATTCAGTATCACGCTATTGTTGTTCTCACAGCGTACTTATTTACCTTATTTGCATTATCTGCTGGTTCCTAGTCGGAAGGTTATCAGCGTTGGAAAAACAGGTAACCAGACCCCCCCCCCCCCCTGACCTTAAAAGGTCAGGTGGGTCTGGTTACCTGTTTTTCCAAAATTGACAATGTGCAAGCTGGGAGCCAGCAAATAATGCAAATATGGTGAATAGAGGCAGCCGTCCCACCAATGATTATATCGCCTGTACGTCAGTATCAAGTTACCGTTGATACCGGCTTTCAAATTAACCTGCTGTCGTAATCCTGGTGTGGGCTTAAGTATAAAGCTAGTGTTCTAGTTGCTGCAGTGTCAAATTCTTTATAACGGTTTTGTGTCAGGGTACAAATACTGTCGTTATAACGTGGGTCCTCTGTATAAAGATTAAATACAACCGTCCCTACTCAGTAAAATAGTTCATTACGCAAACACGCCTATACAAATACATTGCCACCTTTATCGCCGAAAAAATGAAAATTTTATGATGAAAAATTGTGGTATTTTTCTTATTTCTGCTCAAAATATAGATTGTGGGCACTCGTTAGAACCGCCTCATCGAGGCGGTTCTAACGAGTACCCACAATCTATCGATGAGGCGGTTCTAACGAGTGCCCACAATCTATATTTTAGAGCAGAAATAAGAAAAATAAGGTATACCCCCCGGAAACCCCAGTTTTGCTATATAAAAGTGGGGATCAAGGGGGTCAAAATTATATAGGTGTGTTTTCGTGATGTAAAATAGTAGTCCTCTACGTATGTAAATTAACAAGAGGGCCAAGTGGCCCTGTATAAGTTTATATTAAAGATGGCCCTGTATCGTTCACCTGTGTACCAGAAAATCATTAGCGATGTTTAGAAAAAGAGAAACTTTAATAGTGCTCTTACACTATGGCGAAGGCACTTGCGAATGAGCCTACGAATGCCATTCTTCACTAATTCGTAAAGATCGTAAAGTAAGCGCCAAATATTGGTAAGAGTTCGTAGGCATTCGCTGGCATTTTTGGGGTGTTACGAATATTAGAAACATGTTCCTAATATTCGCAAGAAAAGCGTATTCTCATTGTTTTCGCAAAATATTCATAAGCAATTGGAAGCCATTCTTATTGATGGCATTTGCATTGATCGTAAGACATTTGCAAGAATTCGCAGAGGTTTTCCCTTACGAATATTTTGCAAAATGTTAACGAACTGTTATGAATACTTGCAAATCCACTGCGAATAAAGCGAATGGAATAAGAGTGTTTTTGTAGTTTTATGAGAATAAATTGCGAATGTATGCGAACGGCTTGCCAACGATTGCGAGTACTTGCAAATGCTTCAGAATGGCTTACAAATATTAAGATTGTCTTACAAATGATTTGCTTGTCCTAGCAATTAAAATGCGAATATGACTCATTCGCAAAAGGCGGGGTCACCACAACGGTATAAAAGACGTCATTCCCCTTGTCCGATATACATTTCTAGTTCGACAATGGCCGATGCTGTGACGAGGCAACTGGCAACATTAGCCGTGCTTGTTACCCAACATGCTGTTATGACACACAATGCAGTTGTTGCTCTGCCGCGAGAACAACAAAGGCAACAACAGCGGCAACTGCAGCGCAGACTGAGACGCAGACACAGACGGCAAAGTCATACTGGATCACGACGAATAATTGCCGAAGAGACAATATGGGCCTGCACACGCAGTGTAATCGTTTTAGTCATAAGACATTCGTTAGCATTGGCAGGATTAGCAACAGCGTTTTTGTACATTCGGAAAGGATTCGTAAGAATTCGGAAAAATTGTCGTTACTGATTCGTAAGATTCATAAGAAAGTCTTAAGGATTGGTAAGGATTCATAACATTTTCGCAAACATTCATAAGGTTACACTTTTTCTTGGTTTTTCTTATGAACAATCGTATCAAATTCGGCAATTTTGCCGCGAATTTCACATTTCTCATATTTTTTTTCATATTCTTTAATATTCGTAAGGATTTTCGCCATAGTGTAAGAGCAGCATGAAGAAAGGCAATACATGCGTTTTCCCCATGGCTATAATTTGTACAATCTTAGTAGAGGTACACTAGATGAAGCTACAAACCAAATATCAAAGACTTTCACACAAGAACTTTTCTAAATGTTCTCCCTATGTAAGTCAATTTAGAACATGTTGTCCCCTGGCCGGGGCCATTTTTGGCCCAAATGGTATAATTTGAACAATCTTGGCAGAGGTCCACTAGATGAAGCTTCATACCAAATATCAAAGACCTGGGCCTTCTGGTTTCAGGCAAGAAGATTTTTAAAGGTTTTCCCTATATAGATGGTTGCCTTTGGAAACAAAGAACACATAAAAGAACGAAAATCGGAGACTCTGTTTTATTGAGTCTCTTCATACACAGCAATGTAGTTTAAAAAGCTGTATGCGGCCCCCTGAATGGGGTCATTTATTGCCCCAGGGCTATAATTTGAACACTCTTGGTAGCTGTTTCACTAGATGAAGCTTCATACCAAATATCAAAGACCAGAGCATTCTGTATGTTTAAAGGTTTTCCCTGGATAATTCTATGTTAAACATGTGGGCCCCTTGGCTTGGCGATTTTGGCCCCAAGGCTATAATTTGAACAATCGGGCAAAAGGTCTACTTGACAAAGATTCATACCAAATATCAGAGACCTAGGCCTTCTGATTTAAGACAAGAAGATTTTACCTATATTAGTCTTTGTAAATCATGTTGGCCCCTGTGCGGTGCCATTTTTGTCTAGTCTCTCCTTGCACCATCATTCATCATAAATGTGCACAACTCTTGGTAATGTCATTACGATAACTCACCCGTGCGACATAGTGCATTTTTTACATCTTCAAAATGGCTACTTTTCTGATGAAAATCCTTGATATTTTTGTTATAAATGTTCATAACATAGGTTGAGGGTACTCGCTAGAACCGCCTCAATGAGGCGGTTCTAACGAGTACCCACAACCTATGTCTTGGAGCAGAAATAATAAAAATAATGTTTACCCCCGTAAACCCCAGTTTTCTCTATATAAAGTGGGGTTTAGGGGGGGTCTTCATTTCACGGACTTGTTCACATGATGGCTTCCATCGTGGATGGACTTGTCTACAACTTGACGTCTTTGAACTTCCACTGTAACGGTAGGCTCCTTGTAAGGCCATTCAGGTGCTGGCTTATATTCCACTTTAGTCTTTTAGATCATAGCTGTCACATGAATCTGATACAGTAAAATTCCGCTATTATATAAGACCACATTTTTTGGGGGGTGGGGTTGGTTTTACGGCCTTTTCAAGATCATTCCACTCATATCGAGCCGATCGTTAATCAGAGGTGGGCGAAAACCGGAGTACCCGGAGAAAAACCACCTGACCTTCCGTTGCAGAACTTGGCGTCTCACATATGACCCGAGCGAGACTCGAACCACAGCGGTGAGAGACCTAATGATCAAGAGTCAGCGCTCTTAACCACTAAGCCACGGAGGCCCGTTATAAGACCACATAAAATCAAGACTAAATTTCCTTTTTGAAGCTTATTATGTACGTTGCAGTTATTCTTTCTTTGCTGTTGTTTTTTCTGCATACACTGTCCTCTGGTCAGAGACCGCCTTTGGAACCGTTCAAAATGGTAGACCACTATTTCCCGTTCAGACCACTTTTGAACAGTCCCAAAGGTGGTCTTAATATAGGAATTTACTGTACTTAATCCACACTTTTTGCATGTTCTCTTCTGTTGGAGCACCCTTTGCCATGAGCAAAGAGGAACTCCTCCAGCACCTCTGTCTGGGCGCCCCCGCCCATCGGCGCTTGGAGAAATAGATTTGGCTGCATGGTGCTTCCGCGTTGAGCAGAAACCGACCGAACATTTGAGTATTGGTTTACCGCTTAGAAGGTCTATGCCTGCCCAAACAAATTGCATAGGAATTCTACTGTATATTATTTTTACAATATTATCTTGTTTGCACAACATAGATCTTGTGCAGACAACATATAATATCTTGTGCGTACAAGATATAATCTTGTTCGCACAGCTTCATACTTTGTGTGGACAACATTATATCTTGTGCGGACAACATAATATCCTGTTCGCACAACTTCCCAAGGTCCATGTTGTGCGCACAAGATAATATGTTGTGCGAACAAGATAATATATTGTGCGCACAAGATATTAAGTTGTGCGAACAAGTGCGCACGAGATAATATGTTGTCCGCACAAGATAATATGTTGTCCGAACAAGATAAATTATGTTGTCCGCACTTGCGCACGAGATATTATCTTGTGCGCACAAGATAATATCTTGTTCGCACAACTAAATGTCTTGTTCAAACAACATATTTGCCGGCCTCGGTCTGACTGGTGACCAAGAGGACGCGGGTTCGATACCTGCCGGGGTCGGCAACATTCTTTCGTGGAGATTGATCATGAAATCTTTTCTACGGTCATTCTCTCCCTTCCGCTGATTCAAGAAGGACAGTTGTTAGTTTCTGGCGAAAGACTGTGTACTGTACTGTACTGGTTAACCGCTTACGTATATGCCTGCACAGGAAAAGTGTGGATAGGTAAACTGACAGGCTCAAAAATGACCTAAACAGTGTTGACTGGGCCGATAAATAGAGAATACCAGGTTCGTGTCTATTGATATCAAGTTTATCAGGCAAGGCTTTGAGAACGCTTGTAGAATCGCGAGGCTTGCCGAGCGATTCTACATGCGTTCTCGAAGCCGAACTTGATAAACTTGATATCAAATGACACGAATCTGGTATTCAATTTATCAGTTAATCTCCTTGCACACTCTTACAGATTTGCCAATTTTTCCACTAGTCCAGTTCATAGAGTTCAAAGAAGTGCAATGTCACGTTGACCTGATAAAGCTCACTTGTCCTGAGATAGCATATCTTTATCAGGTCAATGTGTTACAATGCAATTAATATAAGGGGTTTCTGATAAACTTCAATACAAACAAACAAACAAACACACAACATATTAAAAATAAAATTGAATGTCCCTTTCCAGGTTCCGTAGTCTTGCGATGAATTATTGAGTAATAAATCAGTGTTGAGGTCAGTGGTAAAGTAGAAAGTATCACGAGCACGTATCGAGAGTAATTTGTCTGCTTACTACTGACCGACAAACTGTCAATTGATTCTAGACACAAATTCTATTGTTTCCATCAAATTTTCCCATGCAGAAAACCCATCAATCACTATTTACAGCACTTTTAAAAGACTTTTTGTAACGATTAATTGCGTTAATATGGGCTGCCGTTTTACTATTTAATCCATATTTATAGATATCCATAATTCAAATTATGGATATCATTAATTCCAATTATGGATATCAATAAATCAAAATATGGGTATCCATTATTCCGCTGTTTTATGAATATCCATAACTCGAATTCGAATTATGAGTATCTATAAATCGGGCTCAACAAATGGTATCCATGTTTCGAATTATGGATATCCATAATTCACCGCAAAGGCCTTTTGTTTCAGTCGTTATTTATTTATTTATTTGCAAAGACGAATTATGGATATCCATAAATCGAATTAGTGATATCCATAAATGGACAGAATTATGGATATCCATAGGTCGAATTAATGATATCCATAAATCGAATTAAATCTCTCCATAAATCGAATAATTGATATCCATAATTCGATTTATGGATATTCATAATTCAGATCGATTTATGGATATCCCTAATTCAAATTATGGATATCATTAATTCGAATTATGGATATCCATAAATAATTATTGATATCCATAAATAATTATGGATATCCATAATTCGAATTATGGATACCCATAGATAATTATAGATATCTATAAATAGGGAATAAATAGTAAAACGGCGCCCCATACGTTAAACGTCTTACGATAACGAGCCTGTAAAACGGCGACGGTTTCGCGTCACACTCTTCCGCACAGTGATTTGTGGTAGGATAAATCACTGTTCCTTTCTGTTGCCTATTTAGGCGCGCAGTAACCGTTTTATTTATTTATTTTATTTATTTTTTTTATTTATTTATTTTTTTTTTTTTTTTTTTTTTTGATTGTTTGTTTGTTTGGATTTCTTGTTGCTCTTGTTTTTTTGTTGTTGTTTTTTGTGTTTAACGGCCTATTTAACACTAATTAGGTATATAGAGCCGGTCACTTTATCTAACCACACTTTTTCAGTGCGTCTTAAACATAAGCTGTTAACCAGTGCAGCCAGAATCAGCCGAAGGGATAAAATGTCCCTAACGCTTTTGTTGGCTTTGAACACTGGTCCGGGTCGGAGGACTCTATAGACAGATTTTCTCACCATAAGGGTCATCTAGAACTTGGGTAAAATAAATGTATTTCCTTTCTTTTCTCACCTGCTATGCTGAAAGATGTAAAGAAGTAGTACAAACTCATATTTCCTTAACTTAATGTATTTAGTAATGTAAATTTAATGTTAAACACTCGGGAGATATTATCTTGATATATTTCCTTGTCAGTAGAGAAATATCTATCTTGGACCTGGATTTCTACTATCTTTTCTACCCACTGTGTCTGATCATATTAACAATCCACGTAATGATTTTTTTCGGCAAACCCCGCTTTATATAGACTGTGGAAGTAGGGTTTACATGATATTATTTTTTTCTCTCAGAAAGGATGTATTAAAACCACCTTTGGGACTGTCATCACGAAAACACGCCTATATAATTTTGCCCCCCCCCCCCCCCCTTGAACACCACTTTTATAAAGTAAAACTGGGGTTTACAGGGGTGAAGATTATTTACTTATTTCTGCTCTGAAATATAGATTGTGGGTACACGTTAGAACCCCCTCGATGAGGCGGTTCTAACGTGGCACCACAATCCATATTTTGAGCAGAAATAAGAAAAATATCACAATTTTTCATCTTATGCCCTTTACATTGTTGACGGGGACGTTTAACCTCAAATCAAACAAACAAAATTCATCTTAAAATCTTCGATTTTTCGGCGTAAAAATTTCTATGTATTTGTATAGGCGTGTTTTCGTAATGTCAAAGGTGGTCTTTAAGACCACTTTTGAACTGTCCCAAAGGTGGTCTCTGACCAGAGGACACAGTATGCAGTAAAAACTGAAACTTTCTAAATAAGCTTTAACAGAATTAATCTCAATTTTTGGTGGTCTTAATAGCGAAATTTTACTCTATTTGATTGCTATATTTTTTTCTCTCAGAAAGGCAATATAGAAAAATTCCTATATATAAATCCTGTATTGAAACCACATTCGGGACTGTTCAAACCTGGTCTTTAAGACCACTTTTGAACAGTCCCAAGGGTGGACTCTGACCAGAGGACACTGTATGCAGTAAACACAAAGAAAGAATAACTGAAACTTTCTAAATAAGCTTTAACAGAATTAGTCCCAATTTTGGGTGATTTTACTACATTTGATTGCTGTTTAAATAGAAATTGTACGTCCCCGTCGACACTTTTCAGATTATTTTCTAGACATTGCTTCCAATTTTGTGGGACTTTTACTCGACATTGAGATGAAATGACATCTCAAGTCCTAACCATCCAAACAAACAAATAGGGTTTGTATGCAGGGACGGTCCGACTCGCATAATTTTGCCGGGGCAGTTTACCTTCTAAGCAGTTTACCAGTACTTACGTGCGGTTGGTTTCAAGTCTGCGTGGATCGATCCCGGGCTTCTCCAGACTTTCGGATGAGTTTTTAAACCGAGGTCCCGTCTCCGCATGACATTAGCTGTTGGTTGGACGTAAAACTCAAACACTCACTCGCTCAACCCAGCGTGGAAGCATCATGCAGCAGCCCAGTCTATTTCTTCAAGGGTGTGTGTGGGGGGGGGGGAGGGGGGGCTTGATTGCTGTTTTGCACAGGTAAAGTCTGATCAGTAATAAATTAGTACTGATTTCGCATCCTGTTAACAAGTACATGCAATGAACCCCATATTATATAGAGAAAACTGGGGTTTATAGGGGTATATATTAATTTTCTAATTACTGCTCCAAGACATAGGTTGTCCTAGAGCTAACATCTCCTAAATCATTTGATGGATTTGCTTCATATTTGGAATGTTGATAGATAGAGATCCAAGTTTGATTCAGCCATAACCATGCCCCTGCCCCATTACCTCAAGGTCAAGGTTGCAGACTCGGAAATTTTTAATGTTAAAGATATTAAAAGCTCATATTTTTCAAACCATTTGATGGATCGGGTTCATACTTGATGTGACCATAGTTATTTTTCAAAGGTTTAATCGGGAGACCCCCAATTTATGTCCATGACCTCAAAGACACTTTAGCAGGCGAGTCTAACACAGGAAGCTGTCTAACAGCTATTATTGTAATATAACTTTTTCGGGGTGAGGTAGGCCTCTGGGCGGGGACATCTGTGTCGAATTGATGCATTTCTAGTTTCTTTTATTCTTCTTTCCCTCCAGATAGGCCAATGCTATTTTTTTCGTCAAAGATTTCTCAGGAACTATTTTAACTAGAAGTCTCAAACTTGGCATGCAATGCAATAAAGATGACTTATATTGTGTAATATACATTGGGCTTCCTCGGATTTTTTTCTTTTCATTTGTTCTTTCATTCTTCCTCCTCTCCATAGAGACCAATGTTATAAATTTTGTCAGAGATATCTCAGGAACTATAAAAGCGAGAAGCCTCAACATGGTATGCAAGGCAATGATGATGACTTGTATATCGTCTGAGAGACAATGGGCTTTCTCGGGTTTATGTTCATCTATTTTTAGCTCGTCTTTTTTTTTTTTTTTTTTTCGAAGAAAACCTTTCGAGCTATTGTCGTCACTCCGTGCATGTCTGCGTTGTCGTAGTCCATCACGTTAACAAGTCCGTGAAATGAGCACCCCCTTACACCCCACTTTATATAGAGAAAACTGGGGTTTAGGGGGTATACATTATATCCTTATTTCTGCTCATAGACATAGGTTGTTGGTACTCGTTAGAACCGCATCGATGAGGCGGCTCTAACGAGTACCCACAATCTATATTTTGAGCAGAAATAAGAAAAATATCATCATTTTTCATCTTAAAATTTTCGATTTTCGGCGGTAAAATTTACAATGTATTGGTATAGGCATGTTTTCGTAAAGGTCGTGGTCGTCGTCGTTGTCGTCGTCGGCGTGCCGAAAAAACTTAACCTTGGCTATAACTTCGAAAGTATTTGACCTAGCCTCTTGAAACGTCATACACCATTAGGATAACACACCCGTGCGACACAGTGCATTTTTTCACATCTTCAAAATGGCTACTTTTCTGATGAAAATGAATGGTAGTTTTCTAATTTCTACTCCTAACATAGGTTGTGGGTGCTCGTTAGAACCGCCTCATTGAGGCGGCCCTAACGAGTACCCACAACCTATGTCTTGGAGCAGAAATAAGAAAAATAATGTATACCCCCAGTAAACCCCAGTTTTCTCTATAAAGTAGGGTTATGGGGGGTTTTCATTTTACAGACTTGTTCACGGGACGGCATACTCACCATTACAAAAGCTACATTCTGCCCAAGAGCCATAACTGTTTTGTTGATTTTGGCTGAATTATTTGTTTAACTGAAACTTTTTATTTGTTTAACTGAAACACATTTTCCTCTCATTTCAATACTGTTTATAACAGAGCCTCCAAACTTCACATGGATATTCCTTGTGACAAGACCTTTCCATTGATCCCAAACCTTTTGACTTGTGTCCTTGACCTTTGAACTTTGATCTTTATTTTTTTTGAAAATTTAACCGAAAACTTTATCCTTGATTATATTTCTAAAAATATTTGGCCTTGCTTCATGTAACTTCACACACATACTCTTCATCACAAGAGTTACATTCTATCCAAGTTCCTTAACTCTACCATGCAATTTGACTGAATTATCTCCCCTTTTCTCACCGTTTTTATTTTATTTTATTTTATTTCTTTTTCACCTTAATTTAATACCACTAAAACTTCAAACTTCATATCTGTTCCATGCGACAAGACCTTTCCATTGATAGCAGGCGTTTTGACCTGTGACCTTGACCTTTCAACCTTTACCTATTTTTCGAAAATGCAACCCAAAATAATAACCTTGGCCATATTTCCAAAATTATTTGCCCTAGCCTCATGAAACTTGACACAGATCTGAATGGTCACAAGAGCTACTGGCCCCCGCCCGGAGAAATATATGGGCTGCATGATGCTTCCATGCACAGATGAATCCAACCCGCACACGAGTACTGGTAAACCGCTTAGAGGATCTAAGCCTGCCCAGGCAAAGCGGTGCACACGAGTCGGGCCGTCCATGCTTGTAAACCCTATTGGTTTCATTGAGCGACAGGGCTTGAGATGTCATTTCATCTCATTGTCGGATAAAAGTTCCACAAAATTGGAAGCAACGTCTCCAAAATGACCTTTACTGTGTTGGCGGGGATGTTAAACCACAAATTAAACAAACAAACACAAGAGCTACATTCTTACTAAGTTCCATAATTTTATCATGCATTTTGACTGAGATATCTCCCTTTGTGACCATCGAAAAAAAAAAACACCCGTTTCATGAAAATGTTTTGGTCTCTCATTTTGATACCACAAACACAGTACGAAATACACCTATACAAATGCATTGTAAACTTTACCACCGAAAACACGAACATTTTAAGATGAACAATTGTGATATATTTCTTATTTCTGCTCAAAATATAGATCGTGGATACTCATTAGGGCCCCCTCGATAAGGCGGTTCTAACGAGTACCCACAATCTACATTTTAGAGCAGAAATAAGAAAAATAAGGTTTACCCCTGTAAACCCCAGTCTTACTATATAAAAGTGGGGTTCAAGGGGGTCAAAACTATATTTGCGTGTTTTCGTGATGAATTCAGCTTTCAAAATTCACATGTTTGTTCCTTGGGGCAAGATCAAACATTTTGACCCGTGACATTGACCTTTGAACTTTGTCCAATTTTTCAAAAATTTAACAAAACTTTGGCCATATTTCCAAAAGTATTTGAGCCAGCCTCATGAAACTTGACACACATGAGCTACATAACTTTATCATGCAATTAGACTTACTTATCTCCCTTTGTGACATACGAAACAACAGACGAGAATAGTGCCCGCTTGCGATGCTCTTGATTATTCTTCTTACTCTCCATATGGGCCAAGTTTAACTTTTTCGACAAAACTTGGTATGCAATACAATAATGATGATGATATATATCGTATAAGCGTCCCCCGCCCATCGGGGCTTGAAGAAATATTTGGGCTGCATGATGCTTCCACGCAGAGCTGAAACCGACCCGCACACGAGTACCGGTAAACCGCTTAGAGGATCTAAGCCTGCCCAGGCAAAGCGGTACGAGTCGGCCCGTCCATGCTTATAAACCATATTGGTTTCATTGGGTGACAGAGCTTGGGATGTCATTTCATCTCAATGTAGAGTAAAAGTCCCACAAAATTGGAAGCAACATCTCCAAAATGACCTTTACAGTGTTGACGGGGACGTTAAACCTCAAATCAAACAATTTTAGAAATAAATATAAGAGACAGTTGACTTTCTGAGTTTATTTGTTCACTTCTCTCTCTCTCTCCATACAGGTCAATGTTAATTTTTTGTCAAAAATTTCGCTGCAACTATAAAAGATAGAAGCCTCAAACCTGAAATGATGTCTGATAATGATAACTCATATCGTCTTTGAGACAATGGACTTTCTTAGCTTATTTGTTCGGTTATTCTTTTGTTCTTCTTTCTCTTCATATAGACAAATATTTAACTTTTGTCATAGATTTCTCAGGAACTACAAAAGCTAGATTCCCCAAACTTACCAGGCAATGCAATAATGATGACTTGCATTATGAAAGAGTCTGTTAGCCTTCTCGGGTTATTTGTTCTTTTATTCTTCTTTCTCTCCATAGACATCCCATTATAAGCTAGCTTTTGTAACACGGAAGTGTACCTTGTGCTTGTCTTGTTTCTCTTCGAGAAGTCCCTGCATTTCTTTGTCCATTACGCAAACACGCCTATACAAATACATTGCCACCTTTATCGCCGAAAAAATGAAAATTTTAAGACGAAAAATTGTGATATTTTTCTTATTTCTGCCCAAAATATAGAACGTGGGCACTCGTTAGAACCGCCTCATCGAGGCGGTTCTAACGAGTACCCACCATCTATATTTTAGAGCAGAAATAAGAAAAATAAGGTATACCCCCCGAAACCCCAGTTTTACTATATAAAAGTGGGGTTCAAGGGGGTCAAAATTATATAGGCGTGTTTTCGTGATGATTGTAGTCGAACCATTCTCGTTTTCGACATGTCGGTCCCAGGGAACCCATTGCTGAAGAGTGAACAATGTCTCTGAAGACTGTCGTGTTCTGTGTTGTCAGAACTGGGTCCAAATGCATCATTACGACTTCAGATATCATTGCTTGCTGTATTGTAATATTGCTGTTATACCTCCATCATTGTATAGTCTACTCCAATACTATATAGGCCCCCGCCCATCGGGGCTTGAAGAAGTATATGGGCTGTATGATGCTTCCACGCAGAGCTGAAACCGACCCGCACACGAGTACTAGAGGATCTAAATATGTTCTATAAAAGGCAAAGCGGTGCGAGTCGGCCCATCCATGCTTATAAACCCTATTTGTTTCATTGGGCGGTAGGACTTGAGATGTCATTTCATCTCAATATCGGGTTAAAGTCCCACAACATTGGAAGCAACGTCTCTAAAATGATCTTTACAGTGTTGACGGGAACGTTAAACCTCAAATCAAACAAACAAATACCTCCTTTTGTCGAATTTAAACCTTTGTATACTTATTACTATATGTTGGACAAGCCCATTGTCATATAAGGAGTGTCAGGCCTATCCACCCCCCCCCCCCCACCCCCCCCCCCCCCCCCCCCGTTTTTATTTTATTTTTTGGCAGAAAATTCTGATAGCAAATTAGGCCCTGATCAGACGCCGCGTTATGTGGCGTCTGATCTGGGCCTGCACTGTTTGTCAAGTTACCCCTTTAGAGGTTTCCCGCACGCAAGGGCTTAAAGCCCTTTTGATTAGATCAAGGTATCGTTCTGTTCTTAATAAGAAATCTGTTTTGAAACAACTGTCTGCTAATGGCATGATTGGAGGTTTAACCCGTTTAGTACCAGAAACCCCAAAACGGAGTGCAGGCCCAGATCAGAACAACGCGGCGTCTGATCAGGGTCTCCACTGTTTGCCAAGATGAAAACACAACCTGACACCCCTAACTTTTGAAATGGACTCCTGCTATATACAAGGAAGAAGATTCCATTTGGTACAAAATGGGTTAAAAACCTCATTTTAGAAAAAAAAAGTCACCAAGGGATTCATTGTTCACAAAAGAATTGAAAAAAAAATTATACGTCACTGCTCTACACGTTATGCATTGTTAAAAAACTTGCTTTTAATAAATCAAATCTATAGGTGCCGACTCGGATACTAGCCACCTTATTATACCAGAAAATTACATCTTTATGTCGGGAATTTTTCATTTCGATCGTTCAAAAACACTCATTTACTTCGTAGAGTAAATAACGCTAAATCTATTTGCATAGGATACCGCTCGTTGAAAATGAAAGACAGAAGAGGCCTTAAAACTTTAATCAATTGTCTTGAAATGTTTTTGAGTATTTACATCTAAGAATGATGTCAAATACTGGCAAATATTGACAGAAAATTTAAAATGAAATCTATTCATGCTACAACTGTGTTTATTAGTTTGTATCAAATATATATTGTGTTCCAAATCATTACATAAAACTACTGTTTCAGTCAAAACATGAACTAGGGGTGTGAGGCGTGGATGGAAAAATCCGTCCCGAGGTTCACTGTCCGGCATCACGAGGCTTGGGGGACGGATTTTTCTATCACTCCTCATACCCATGTAGGATTCTTTTTCAAGCATACCTTGCATTTCTGAACTTAATTTTTTTAATACAGTAGACACTTCGGTTTCCCACGTCCGCCATATTGTGATGACATTACAGTGATGTTTAGTGACGTCACGTAAACGTGCTGCGACGTCAACCTTAACGACGGCGCATATGGGGTTGTATTTAACCACTGTATTTATCAAACACGCGAGAATATTCGATTTTTTCCATGACCCTGGGTAAAAACACCGGAGTTAGAACAAAGCTAAAACTATGGATTTCCTTATCTGGTGTTCAAGAAATTGACTTTGAAAAGCTTCTGCTCTAAAAAAAATTTCCTTTCCGCAAGAGAATTTTGGGTCGATTGTCAGTCGATTTTTTGTCAGTCGATTGTTTGTTATACTGCTGATGCCCACGTGGCTATCACTTACCGTGCGCAAATTAACCATTTTTGTACCAAATGGAATCTTCCTCCTTATACATAGCAGGAGTCCATTTCAAAATTGAGGGGTGTCAGGTTGTGGTTTCTTCAAAATTGATTTGGAAAATGGCTGAATATTTTTGCCGACAGTGTAGGCCCTGATCAGACGCCGCGTTCTGCGGCGTCTGATCTGGGTCTGCACTGTTTGCCAACTACCCGTTGTGGGGTTTCCGGTACAAAAGGGTTAAACATAAGTTCCGGAAATATTTTCATTATTACAGCAGACAGTTATCTTCTCCTGCTATTCCGCCAGAGGCGCTGCAGTACGCGGTCCAAACTTTTTAATGACAGATTCATTCTGTCATTTCTAGCTATCCTGCGTGTTGTAAAGTAGTTCCGGCTTTCTTACGACTTTCTTCCGGCTTTGACCGCCAAAGAAATATGAGTTCGCACAAAAAGGTAGTCCGGTTTGGCGCAGTTATCAAAATTGTACATCCTATAATCGCAATACAAACTTTTGAAGCAGACGACTTGACGATTTTATCTTACCTTTCAGAGAATAGATTCAGCATTTCATATGAATCAGCTGCATCATGCGAGACTGTATACCCAGATCAATGCGGCACCTGCTCAGACGTCTGCTCATGTTTTACACTGTTTTCTAACAGTGCTGTCAATATTTAATCCTTAAAGACTAGCCGGTAGGCTGCACACCAGAATATTAATGGGTTTTCCGACATTCGAAGTCAAGTCTAGGTCAGTTACAACAAGGTGTATATCAGACTTTGCGAGAAAGGCTGTCCCTTTCAACCCTGGAATATGGTACAGATACCTATGCAAACAGTGTAGGTCCTGTGATATAATTCTAGGTGCCATATTTAGCAGAATGGACGAGCCCAACTTCAGTGATGGAAGAGTACACTCCAGAAACTCAAGGCAGTGAATAAAATCAAAGCACTGACAACACTCATGCCGATTGTCTCTAAATGCAGGCTGGTCATGAACGAGAACTTGGACTGATCCGTTTAAACTTAACGGATGTTAGTAACCGATGCAAAAAATGTAGAACAAGATCAGCACCGTGTTCTGTGGCGTTTGATCTTAGTCTACATTGTTTGCCAGATCGAACATTTTATTCAAGTGCAGATTTTAAAGATAACACTTACATGTACCCAAGACTGACAAACGACCCGGCTATGTTTGGGTTGATAGTTTGGTATCCGACCCGAAGTTACTAATAAAAAAACAAAAACAATTCAGAGCTAAGGTCTACGTGACTATCACTGACTTCTCAGAATAACCTTTTTCTTGCAGAAAATAGCCGCAGTGAGATCAGGGTAATCCATAAGACTGAAGAGTGAGTGAGTGAGTGTTTGAGTTTTACGTCCCACCAACAGCGAAGGTCATACGGAGACGGGACCTCGGTTTAAAGACTCATCCGAAAGTCTGGAGAAGCCCGGGATCGATCCTGCGACCCCTGGTTTACAAGGCGAGTAGCGTAACCACTGCACCACGGAGGCTTCTTATAAGACTGAAGAGGGTCATCCTGGAATCATAGGGTGAGCTTGGCAAACAGTGTAGACCAAGTTCGGACGCTACAGAACGCGCTTCTTATCAAAATCTTCACTATTTGTTTGGAATTTCAGAGTTAAATTAAACAGTTTAATCTCAGCCCAGGACTTTTACCCCAACCTACATCCCACCAACACTTTCGGTGCTTTGATTTTGAAACCAAACGATTGCATGATTACAACACGCTTAGGCACCATGCCCTTAAGCTAAAAAGGTTAAATCAATCAACCGTGGCGTATGGTTACCACTCCGGCCACGATCCTGTGTTTTGTTTTGTTTGATTTGAGGTTTAACGTCCCCGTCAACACTGTATAGGTCATTTTGGAGACGTTGCTTCCAATTTTGTGTGATTTTTACCCGACACTGAGATGAAATGACATCTCAAGCCCTGCCGCCCAATGAAACACATAGGGTTTATATGCATGGACGGTCCGACTCGCACCTCTTTGCCTGGGCAGGCTTAGATCCTCTAAGCAGATTACCAGTACTTGTGTGCGGGTCGGTTTCAGCTCTGCGTGGAAGCATCATGCAGCCTATCTATTTCTTTAAGCCCCGATGGGCGGGGGCCAATGATCCTGTGTACCACCTTTACACTAGCACTGATAGAAACCACATGTTCAGGATCAAACTTTTGATGTGTGATGTTATGTCGTGCCTAGAAAAGAAGAAATTGTTTTTTGTTCTCAAAAAGCATCAAGTGAGAACGTATTGCAACATTTTTCATTAAACCCTGAACAGTTAGAGTGAGTGAGTGAGTGAGTGAGTGTTTGAGTTTTACGTCCCACCAACAGCTAAGGTCATACGGAGACGATACCTCGGTTTAAAGACACATCCGAAAGTCTGGAGAAGTCCGGGATCGATCCTGCGATCCCTGGTTTACAAGGCGAGAAGCATAACCACTACACCACGGAGGCTTCTAATGGACAGTTAGAAGCTGGTCAGAAAGCGGATGGCGTTGACTCTGATTTTGGGTGCCACATGTGTGTGATCTATTTGTCTGTTGGAGCGACATCTTCTATCAACAGAAAACGCTAGTGGACGTCGACGTAGCGGAAGACCGACGTCAGTACGTCAAGATCGATTCATCCGACATACGCACATGCGAAGCAGATTTCCGCCGGCATCTGCTACACTGTACCTGTAGATAAACAAAGGGTTTCAACTACCAACTAATAAGCACTGACACTGTTCGTCGCCCTTATGCGATGCATTTTTGAGAGCTAGACGCCCCTGTCGTGACCAAAATTAAGACGTCGACACAGTACGGAACACTTACGCTGGTGCATGAAATACGTACATGTATATTGGCGTCTAAGCGACTCGCGTGATATGCGTTTCAGTGACACATCACACTTCAGCGTGAATCACGCCGATTGTCGTTTCGTGATGGTTGGACATATAGGTGTAAGGTATGCCGAGGCGACGCGTGCGTAATAGAGCATGACATATCGGATGGAATAAGCGAAATGGTATGTCGAGCTTTTGCATGTAGCTAGCGACATTAAGAACATTCAAGATCATGGCTGAGACGTTAACTGAACAGCGAGACGTTACATCAATCAACTACGTCGGCCTCACGCGGTTCCATTTATTTGTTTATTTTTACATTGTTATCTAGCAATTCCAATTGTTTAATCAAGAAGAAAGACAAAATACATGAATTCAAAGTTCGGAGTCCTCAGACTGATCGATCTGAAGGCAGAAATGAAGGAAAGACACGCCAAAGTTGCCGGTCGAAAGAAGGAATTGAGTGAAAGGTGATTTTCTTCAAAGTGCATCTTTCATCTGCACACCGGTTACCGCGGTACAACGTGACGCGACTGAGTACAACAAACGCTACCGTCTTTTTTTTTTCGACAGGAGAAGTGTGAGTTCAATGTTTCCTTTATTTTGTCGAACATATCACGATTTACGTTTTTCTGTTGGTTTTGCGATGACAACAGATTGTGTTTTTGTTGTTTTGTCCAAATTTTAAGTTATGACACGGTCAGAGAAGGGAAATCAAAGCCATAAATTAGGCCAAAATAGGTAGCAAAACAAAACTTCAAGTTTTGAGGGTCTATCAATCAGAAATAAATGACATATACACGAGCATTCTTGGGTTTTTCATGCCTCTAGGCATCGAAGTAAGTATACTATTTTTAATAATTCATAAAAACATTTAGAATAAGAATCGTACAGATTTTTCTTGGCCCACTACCTTGAAACACAGGTACACCTTACCACGGATCATGTGTTGAGTCTGAGTACACTAAACACGGAACAAAAGGAACAACAAACACGGATATGAAAAACCGAATCTGGACGTTTTTACCCATTATAAGCGCCATTTTTCAAGAAACAGCCAAGAGGAACGATACATATTTGCCCTTTGGTTGAAAAATTACAATATGCACGGTATGCGCTTGGCCATTCCTAAAACAAAAAAAATGTTTTGGGTTGTAAGGTGTTTTTGACATGGAAACAACTTTTTACAATAGATGCACAATAAACAGTCGCTATAATCCATCAAAAAATGTCACAAAATAACCCGTTGTTTGTTTGAACTAAGCTTTAACGTCCCCGTCGACACTATTAAGGTCATTTTGGAATTGTTTCCAATTTTGCAAGTCTTTTTATCCGTCATTGGGATTTAACGACATCTCAAATCTACCGCCCAAGGAGAATAATAGGGTTCAGATGTATATGAAGGAACGGTCGGACTCGCACCACTTTGCCTGGGAAGACTAAGACCTTCTAAGTGGTTAACCAGTAGTCCTGTGCGACGGGATTCAGCTCTGTGTGGAAGTATCATGCAGTCCATTTATTTCAACAAGCAGCCGTGGATGGGGCCCACGAATAACTTGTACATAAACATGTAAACAATATAAAACTACAGAGGGACCGTTCAAATAGCCAACAGTGAGCTATACTGAGCAAAACCAACTTCAATGAGACAACACTTACAGTGCAACCACAAGAATCTGCAAAATAATTTGTTAGTACAGAAGTTGCGCATGCACATAGTCTGATCGCTGAAAGCGATCAAATTCTGCGAGCAACGAAAGACTAGCCCCGTTTTACAAGTCCTTGTACACCAGGCGAGAAAATCCTAGATTTTACCCTGGGATAGAAACTTTTATCCTACCCGGGTGTTCTACGAAGCACTGGCATTGAAGTCGAGGATTCTGAGGTGTTTAACTCAAAGGGTGTCTGATGTGCGCTATTCAGTGTATAAAAAGTCGTGTACGCTGCCCGTAATGCGCCGTCACTAAACGCCACAATGGACGTTAGCAGTTGAAGTGACCGCATATTCAAAATCTATGTTTTAAGATTTAAGTAATGCAAGAAAAAGAATCTGAAACGGATGTGCCATGAAATGTTTTCTTTGGTAATCATTCTGTTTCACTCACCTCATAAACCAGGGGTCCTGGGTTCGATTTTTGGCTTCTCCAAAGTTTCTAACGAGTCGTTAAATGAGCCCCCTCTCTGTATAACCTTAGCGGGTTGCTGAGACGTATAACTCAAAATACACACACGGTCATTCTCTCCCTTTCACTGACTCAAGAAGGGTGGTTGTCAAGTTCTGGCGTAAGAATATGCACTGTGCTGGTTTTATAAGCCTTCAAGGTAAACTAACTGTCTCGATGTGACCTAAATAGTGCTTGCTGGGCTGTTAAACTCCCAACCAAACGAAGAAACAAGCCAGCCAAAGAAATCAGTGTGTCGGATAGATATGAAAGTTTGTCCATCATACTCAGGGGCGTAGCTACCTGTACGCAGATACGCACTTGCGTATACATTACAAACGTAAAAAATAGACGTAGAAGAAAAAGAAGAAGAAAAAGAAGAGGAAGGAGAAGAAGAAGAAAAATAAGAAGAAAAAGAAAAAAGAAGAAAAAGAAGAAGAAAAAGATGGAGAAGAAGAAGATGAAAAAGAAGAAGAAAAAGTAGAAAAAAGAAGAAGAGGAAGAAAAAAAAAGAAACAGAGAGAAGAAGTAAGAAGAAAATGATGATTGATGATGATGATGATGAAGAAGAAGAAGAAGAAGAAGAAGAAGAAGAAGAAGAAGAAGAAGAACTGTATTTGTCTGGGATATACGCAACACTATTTATTAGCTAGCATAGTTTCCCCCTCTGCCACGGGGACCGCACTTACAAGAAAGAATTTGCTCCCGTCAGCAAATTCTTTCCTGTAAGAGTGGTCCCCATTTGGTAAACGGAGTTACTATTTTTAGTATTTTCTTTGGTTTGCGTACAAATGATTTTCTTCCAGCTACGCCCCTGATACTGTTACGACCCACAACTTCTAATCCTGAATTATCTTCCTTGGCCTACAGGTTTATAACCAATGACAACTGCGTCATGGATACGACTCTCTCGCACAGAGTCGATTTTTCTTTCAGCTATGCTCCATTCCTTCATTATGGCTGTCATGTCGGAAGATGGTGGCTCGCCCTGGATTTGACTTTCTTCGCAAAAATGACCTCGCGTCAACATACGGACTTGAAGAAAACGGGTGAGGTGTTACGGCCGCAGCACCTAACCTACATTATACCTGCCTTGGTTGATTATGCGGAAGACAACTGAGGAAGACAGATGACTCTTTGGCTTAGTGCTTAGAGCAGTTGATTTTACCCGATTGTCCCAGGTTCAAATCTCACCATAAGCGATTTCCCCCCCCCCCCCCTTTTTACAACTAAGCTTCTCTCCATTGTTTCGACATTCATGTCGTAAGAATACGCAAGTAAGAGTCTTATATTCTTTATTTCAGAAAGATACATTATGGCAGAGTTTGAGTTTAGCGATGCTGGTCATCCAGATGACCCCAACACCATGTATACGATTGCCGAACCTAACAGTGAAACTTAGGATTGGGCTCAAGTTCTGTCTGGTGTCTCACAAGGTGCCGTTTTCGGTCCAGTTTTGTTCTTCGTTGACATTAATGACATTTTTACTGATATTGTGTAACAGGTGACAAAAATGCTACACACCTTTGGCCCGGCCGGGGTTCGAACCCGGGCCGCCGGATTGATAAGCAAATCTACCACGTTGCTGTAAAAGCCGGCTTGTACCGAAAGTTAGTACAAGTGTGCTATATACCTGTATTTCCGCTATGACATTCTCCCCCTCCACATTGAAATTCGCCCTCGAATTTCTGGGACTCCGAGAATCATGTGAAATGATACTCAAGGAGTTCTAATGCACGAACCCTCAATTTTATTGATTCCCTGCCTAGTTATCTGCTTAATGTATTGCATTAAACGGCCTGAAAACTCACTCCGGTAACACATCCGTGCGACATAGTGTATTTTTTCACATCTCCTAAATGGCTACTTCTCTGATGAAAATCCGTGATATGTTTCTTATTTATGCTGCAAACATAGGTTGTAGGTGCTCGTTAGAATCGTCTCAATGAGGCGGTTCTAACGTGTACCCACAACCTAAGTCTTATAGCAGATATAATAAAAAAGTATGTATATCCCCTTAAATCACAGTTTTCTCTATATAAAGTAAGGGGTGTTCATTTCACGGACTTGTTCGCATGATGCCATGCCACATTTTCATGCCCAACATCCTAGTCTATCCATTTGGTTCCGAAGTTTACGTTCAACTGAGTCCTCTGTAACTCTAATTTCCCGGCAGTATACCCAGTCGTCTGCGAAAAGTCTTATTTCTGAGTCAATGTCGGTGGAAATATGATTAATTTACAGGGAGTATAACAGAAGACTAAGAACAGTCCCATTCGGGACCAAGACAAAAGTGGAACACACTCCATATACTCGCCATTAACTCATATTGGGTCCATATCATTTACAACAAGAGCTGAAACTATAGGTGACCAATGCCCCCCGTGGGAGCCAATTTCCGAGTTTTTGCAAAATTTCAAGGGGAGATAATTCAGCCAAAAATAAAACAGAGTTATGGCCCTTGGTCGGAATGGGCAAATACTATATGCCCCCCCCCCCCCCCCCACCGAATCAAAGATTCTCGGTGTGTGTGTGGGGGGGGGGGGGGAGGGCATAAAAACTTACTATTTACTGCCTTCGCTAGCGGATTAAAGAGTTTTATTTCAATTTATTTCGCCCCCGCCCATCGGGGCTTGAGAAATAAATTGGGCTGCATGGTGCTTCCACGCAGAGCTGAATCGGACCTCAAACGAGTACTTGTAAACCGCTTAGAAGGACTAAGCCTGCCCAGGCAAAGCGGTGTGAGCCAGATCGTCCAATGCATAAAAGCCTTCTGGTTTCATTGCGCGGCAGGGCTTGAGATGTCATTTCATCTCAATGTCGGTTAAAAGTCCCACAGAATTGTAAGCAACGTCTCCAAAATGACCTAAATAGTTTTTACGGAGACGTTAAATCCCAATTCAAACAAATATTTCAATTTATGAAGAATATAATCCGTGTTTGTTGTACCCAAATTGTGCTGACTAACCGCGTTATGGTGTATCATAACCCGTGGTAAGGTGTACCCTAACAAAAAATCTACCATTGAACCATCCACGGATTCATTTGGTATTGACATGAACTGGGGCTCAAGCAAATGCATCAATGGATGCTCTGAAATCGCAATAACCTATAAATCACAAAATCGTGTGCACAAAAGATGTGTTACTGTCAAAAAACATTTACCGAAGTATGCTGGGGTTGGTGATAACACACTAGACGAAAGAAAATTGTTTGTGTTTTCGTTAATAATAAACAGAATTCTCTGCAAATGTATCAGTAAATGGTAATACCATTACTCTGCAGCTATGCAAAATAACCACCCAAAAAGATTAGGATCTGGTCTAAAATAAACCTTTTTCTTACCGAAAATACTGCTGTGACGTCATGATTTCTGAGGCGTTCGTTGTACTCTGTCGCGTTCGTTGTACTGCGGTAACCGGTGTGATCTGTGCCCACACATGTTTTTTCTTGAAACTTAGTATATTAATTACTCAGCATATGCAACCTAGGAAAATGTATTTATTGAATTATATAAATAAAAGTAGGACTCAGGAGGCAACCCTGACTGACTCCCTCCATGAGCTAATGTCTGTCTTTAAATAAGTATGCCTTCAATCTTAAGTTTTATTTAGATTAAAGATCTGAAAATTGGATTGAATGCAGAACTCCATATGTATTATTTTAATACCACAAAACCTTTTTAATTAATTAAAGGGTACACATACTCAGATAAAATAATTATCAAAAATGTCATTTTTTAATCAAAATTTCAAAAAAATTATCCAATTTCAATTCCTAAGATAGATATGTTCTAGTCTTTGTCAAGCTATCATATCATAAGAAGAAAAACTTGCCATATGTATCTTCTGTAACTATGCCAAATTTCATGAAAATTCAAAACCCGTAACACTTTAATTTTTCACCTTTAATGGATGTAAGTCATTTTCGGAAAATTAACCTTTTTATTGAAATCAACCAAGAACGTTACAGAAATGCATTTCTTTCAAAATTCCTAACATTTATCTAATAAAATTAGTTAATACAGATCAAAATAAATATATCTTGTGCTGACCTAGCCTCGAACCATTAAAATATCATGAATTTCTAGTATTTGCCTTCCATTTATGCACTGTGGTCTATCCAAATTGAAGATCGTAGAACACACTAAAAATATATTCTAATTAACGAATTAGGACTAACAACATATAATGCTTTTATTCTTAGCAGCAAAATTATTGTGAACATGTGCAACTTTGTTTAATTACTTACAGATGCCATGTTACTAAAATATGTGTAAGACAAGGAGATCCATTGTTTCCTTTGCCATACTGAGATGATGTGCAAAGACGCAATGGTCAGTGGTTGATTATTTCTTGTACAAATAGCCACATTGGCCTATAGACTGTACTGGTCATATATCCATGGCCAGATTTAGCCTTAAATATACTCTGTCTTTATGTACACAGGGTTTCTTATCCTAACACACACACATTAAAATGTATAGTAAATATTGGTCAGTATTTCCCCAAGATTGTAACGGACACTGATATTGAGTTTTTGTTCTCTGTTGCAAAAGATAGCATTTGGTGAATGCGGCACAGAATATTGTATTTGGCTAAACGAAGCTGTTCAATGACATAGACAAATTTTGCCACCAGACAGGGAGAGCAACAGTTTCCTTCTTTACAGTATGCATACTTGAAAGTGTTCCTTTTCTGCATTGGTATTGTAATTGTTGGCGTTTCTATACAGTCTCATTTTTTCTGTTTTACGTGTGTCACCATTTATGTTCAACTTAGAAAGATTATTAGAGTGTTTGGATAGGAAGTGCATCATAGTGTATTTACTGGAAATAATCTAGTAGTCTTAGCGTACGTTCATGCAACACATAATTCAGCTGTTCATTAAATATTGTATTTTGAATCTTTTTTTTTTTTCAGTTGTACAAGAAATTGCTGAGCTTTTTATTCTTTTTCACTGTTACTGCACTCGTCTTTTGTGAGTTTTCACATCCTTTTTGTAGGTATTGGTTGTCTTTTAATTGTTTGCTTGGACTGCGTCTTATTATTATGGCTAAATCTAAATTTTATTTAACTTGAACTATGTGGGCATTTCAATGTAGTAATTGGTTTTAATATTAAGTTTTCTTGTATATTTTTTACGATCAGCTGAAGGGATATTCAGCTGAGATTTGGACAAGAAGTGTGCTATTTTTTTAATTTTTTTTTTATTATTAAACGTGATCATATAGTCACATTGTTATCTTTACAATGAATTCATTGTTTTTGAAATCCTGTTATTTTTTAGGCATTTAGACCATTAACGTCAAAGTTTTTAAGGCGAGATTTGGGCATGAAGTCCATATTTTTGTATTTGCTCAATATGAACTGTAGTCACATTGTTACCTGTACATATAAATGTATTTTTTATGAAATTCTTGTTACACAAAACAAAAAATACAGAAAAGATAGGTTGATTGGTGCCTTGTGCAGTGACAAATACTGAAAACCATCCAGTGGCAAAAAATATGTCTATTAATAATGAAGTATTCTCAAGTATCATTGGCTGCTACTACAGAAAACTTTTGCAGTTTAAATGGACAGCCAGGGATAAACAAACAAACAACAGTTTGACTCGACAGTCATTTATCTCAAATCGGATAAAAAAAAAAGCTCATAAAATCTGAAGCCACATCTAAAATGACTGGTATGCTGTAGATTTGGATGTTAAATCTCAACACAACCTTAGTACCAGTGCAAAAAATAGACAAGACAGACAGAAAGAAAACTACGCACAGGATTCCATGGGTACATTTGATGAGGTTTATCATCGTGGCCTTTGTGGTATACTTCTAAAATAGTTTGGTTTTGGCCATGGCATTCTACAAGGGCCAATTTTAGTGAACTGGGTGTTTTGAAATAATAATTATAATTATGTTATGAACTACTTACATAAACCATACTATACCGTAGTCAGCCACATTAAAAGCAGTAGTAAAGTATTATTCCACAGCATGACAGAAACATAATTATCGTATTTTCACATTTTGCTGAATTAGGACTATCAGTATTCCTTCTGTGTAAACAACAGGTTACCGGTCCTCAGTTTGCATGAAATTTTATCTACAGATTCCTAAGATATATGGATATATTTTCTGCTGAAATGGTGTCTTGACAAAGATTGGAACATGGTAAAATTATAGAATTTGAATGAATACAAAGCTTGCAGCTGAAATATGGGGCTACCAATGTAGAAAACTGAATGCCCAGCCACTATTACAATACACAAAGAGCCATTCATAGTATCAATTAAATAACCAATGATGGCTTTAATCCATTAAATATTTCAGCACAACGCATATCAAATTCTGATTACTGTAGAAAGGTTTATATCAGTGTACCCTCTGTTTTGGTAGTAACATCGTACAAAATGTAATAAATTTACAATGGAATTACATTTGAAAGCAAACGCAACTTAATTACAGAGGTTATACCCAAGGCAATTATTGTGCATAATTTCTTCAAATTCCAAGCGTGGGCAGAAACCAGTGTAAATTTCCTATACCATGAAAGACCCCCTTTATAAATAAGTCTATCCGCTCTCGTTGTCGGAAAACTATATGCTGCTGATCGTTTTCACCCTAAAAGAATAACTATCATGACGATCCTATTTCAAAAGTCAGTCATTACGAAAACACGCCTATACCAATACACTGTAACCTTTATCGCCGAAAAAATGAAGATTTTAAGATGAAAAATTGTGATATATTTCTTATTTCTGCTCAAAATATAGATTGTGGGTACTCGTTAGAACCGCCTCATCGAGGCGGTTCTAACGAGTACCCACAATCTATATTTTAGAGCAGAAATAAGAAAAATAAGGTTTAACCGTGTAAACCCCAGTTTCACTATATAAAAGTGGGGTTCAAGGGGGTCAAAATTATATAGGCGTGTTTTCGTGATGAAACAGCCCGGAGAACTACCGCGGGTGCAGTGGGTTCTGTTTTCTGTCGTCTGTTTGTTTGTTTGTTTATGTATATTTGGGTTTAACGGCCCAGTCAACACTATTTTCTGTCATTTATGAGCCGGTCAGTTTACCTATTCACACCTTTCCTGGGCAGGCTTATACGTAAGCGGTACAGTGCACATTCTTTCGCCAGAAACTGACAACTGTCCTTCTTGAATCAGCGGAAGAGAGAGAATGGCCGTAGAAAATATTTCATGATTAATCTCCACGAAAGAACGTTACCGACCCCGGCAGGTATCGAACCCGCGTCCTCCTGATCACCAGTCAGACGCGCATCCGACTGAGCTACCGAGGCCGGCCTCTTCCACGCTAGAGAACCACTGTACACGAAACTTCAGTAGTCGCGTGTTGGCCCAGTCAAAGAGTGCAGATTTTTTAACATTTTGCTGTTGATCTGGATAGAAAAAAAGTGCGTACTTCCAAATATTTTTTTTCGAAGGGGCTTTCGCATATTACTGTCACTTACATATCCAATTTTATATGTGCCTAATGACAGACGTGTAACCCAAGTGAGAGCTCATTTAGCGTCCGATTTATCCAGCATGTGATTTTATTTTATGGATAAAAAAGGTAAAAATCACACGTGTTCCTTTTTAGAAATAAGCTGGAACACATTTTCAATTAAGAAGAATTGAACAAATCGGTGCTTACAATGTGGACAAGTTCGAAACTATCAGGTTGTACATTTTGCAAGTTATTTGAGGTTTTCGTACTGTACACACTATAATAAATGTTGCGTGCACTGGCCCAGTGATCGGAACGTCACTGTACGCAATTGCCGAGTTTGGTCAAAAGAGAACTGTACCCATAAAACGAGTGATTTCTATTCCGCATTTGCCTTTAAACCAAAATCGCGACAGAATACCCCGCAGTATCTAACATTTTGACTGCTATGTTTGACTAAGACATAATTAGTTGATATTTTAACATGCTATCCCCTATTTTTTAACTTCCATGATGTAGGAAATTATGAAGAATTCACACTTAATTGTTTGTTTGTTTGTTCGATTTGAGGTTTAACTTCCCCGTCAACACTGTAAAGGTCATTTTGGAGACGTTGCTTCCAATTTTGCGGGACTTTTACCCGACATTGAGATGAATGACATCTCAAGCCCTGTCGCCCAATGAAACCAATAGGGTTTATTAGCATGGACGGTCCGCCTCGCACCGCGGTTCCAGGACAGGCTTAGATCCTCTAAGCGGTTTACCAGTACTAATGTGCGGGCCGGATTCAGCTCTGCGTGGAAGCATCGTGCAGCCCATATATTTCTTCAAGCCCCTATGGGCGGGGGCGATCACACTTAATAACACTTGTCTGATGTTTGAGCGATTTGGCCAGAACGATTTGGATATGTACATGTAGCTTAGTCGGATGCGCGTCTGAGTGGTGACCTGGAGGTCGCGGGTTCGATACCTGCCGGGGTCGGCAACTTACTTTCGTGAAGAATGATCATGAAATTTTTTCTACTGTCCTTCTCTCACTTCCACTGATTCAAGAAGGGCAGCTGTCAGTTTCTGGCAACAGAATGTGCACTGTACTGGTTAACCGTTTAAGGATAGCCTGCCCAGAAAAATTGCGTGTAGATAAATTGAGCGGCTAAAATGACCTTAATAGTCTTGACTGGGCCGTCAAACCTCAATACAAACAAACAAATTGGACGATTTCTGGTCGCACAGTCTTAATTGTAGGTTTTGTCATGCCCTGACTTATATAGTAAAATGGGGTTTAAGGGGGTATATATTATTTTTCTTATTTCTGCTCGTTGAGGCGGTTCAATCGCGTCCCCGCAATGTATGTTTTGATCAGAAGTAGGAAAAATGGCAGAATTTTTATAGAAAACTTTTCACTTTTTGGTGGTATGTGGTAAAATTTTCAATACATTTGTTTAGGCGTGTTTTCGTAATGTGAACAAAGGTAATAAATGCGTTTGCATATGATCTGAAACCTAATGGAGCGCGATAGCTCAGTGGTGGGTGCATTGACCTATAATGCTAGAGGTCCCGGTTCGATTCCCGGCAGACGTTCCCTGTGCCCCATTGCAGGTTGAAGATACCTATCGTAATTACGTGATTACTGACACATCCAAAGTCTATGTCACACAAAAGTCATTAGCCTCGTTTTTATCTGGTGGGCAAAAAACTTCCCGTTCCATACGCTACTTTTGAAGGACGAATTGTTTTCTGTAATTACTATTGTTAAATCGTCGTTCTATCAAACTGTTTGCCACAAACCATTCTGGAAATTAAACTGCTTCTTTTTCGCATAAGTTTGGATGGAAAATATATATGCTTTAATCTTATTTCCGTTCGTAAAATAAAGCGCATCGACTACGTTATGGAGGATAGTTTTATAATGCTTTTTGGGCAACAAAATGTGCGATAAATTGTCAGAAGAGACTGGTTCTACATCATTTAATACTTCAAAAACACAAAATGACAAGGGTCAGTTAATTTTGTGGAGAAGAAAGGAGTTTAATTACATGATAAATATTCGAAATTCTCATTGGCACTATACGGGGAGGTAATTGGCGCATGCGCAGTGAAATGTAAACAAAGTCACGTGTCAAAACATTGGATCCCTCTACAGGCTTTCATCCTGCAGGGAGTGTATGTCAAAAGTAACCGATGGAAGTAACAACAGATAGATAGTTAAACACCCGGCTTGCATTTTAGTGCTTCAGATTGTATTATGTTCAGTATTGTGCCTTCTTTATCGAAGAAATGCTTAAGAGCCGTTCCTCCACACAACGACTGCGTCCAGTCATAACTTGACATATTGGTACAAATTACATATCAAGACACCCGGCTGCTGGTACAGCAACCCCGACTACTGAAAATTGGAGTACAGAGAAAAACTTGCATATAACTTCGCTACCAATAAACAGAAATATGTCAAACTTTCAAATTCTTCCCGTACCCACATTTTACAATTCCTGGTAGCATAGTCTTTTTCTTTTTTACTTCAACACAGCACAATTTTACGTGTAAACACATTTCGGACATGTACATTTCGCCAACAACGCTAAAATTTGCTTGAAAACTCAGCCATCTCTTAATTCTGAAAGCCCAAATTTGGCCAGAAAGAACAAAATTGTTTAAGTGATATTTACAACTAAAAATATCACCACGACATTAAATATTTGTAAAGAACTTATCTACTTTATGACCCCGGTACCCCAAAGCTTTCCAAAAATCCGCTCTCTTTGACTGGGCCAACAAGCGACTACTGAAAATTTCGTGTACAGTGGTTCTCTAGCGTGTCTTTCATCTGTAACGTGTTTTGGTGAATCAGGTACTTCATTGCTCATTGTCTTGGGATACCAAACTTGTAATATATTAACCGTCCTAAAGCAACCATGCTCCCAGCCCCAAATTATGACGCTGGCAAGCATTGTAGACCCAGATCAATCGCCGCGGAACACAGCGTCTTATCGAGGTCTGCACTGTTTAGTTTTAGCACAGGAATTTAAGTATTAGTCCGGCTTCAGAATCATTTTTCTTGCACACCAGACTTGGGTAATGTTGGTTGGTGCCTGATGCTCTGTCTCTGGTCGGGCCCATCGTAGTCTAACTGTTGGTTTTCTTTTGCTCCAGCATTTCAGTGGTTTCTTGCTGTCGAGTCCTCACCGTTGTCTCACCTCTGTGGTTCTTTGATTATTTGTGTTCACGGAGATGTTGCACTGATGATTTAGAAGACCTTCATGCGGACTGATCAATTATTTGTCTAAATCGCGGCGGAAGTAAGGGGCGAGGATTGTATCCACGTAAAATCGATTTAAGCCCCCCAGTGGAAATCTTTCCACTGACCGTTCCAAGGCGGTTCTTCTGTGGCGATTTATTTATGTTGTTGTTTGTTACTTACTGTGTGTATCACCTGTGTCTTTTAATTTTTGATGGCCATATGGCCATTTTGTGGGAAAGTAACTGTCCTTATGGCCTTCCTTTGTATAGGTTTCCATTATGGTCTGGTCGCTTAATGCTTGTATTTCTTTCCCTTTGGTGTCTTTGACGGGTGGAGTAAGTTAATTGTATCGATTCCTGATCTTTGTTTTACTTCTACTTGGAAATCCGTGATTTTACCCTGGGATAGAAATTTATGTTCTGACCCTGGTGTTCCGACCCCAAATCGAATATAATTGCGTGTTTGATAAATGCACTGGTTGATTACAATCTCATGCGCGGCGTCGTCGTGCGTGACGTCACTAAACATTCCTGTTGTGTCAACACAAAATGGCGGACGTCGGTAACCGAAGTGACAGCAGCATTAAAAATTCGCAATAGACATGGACGGTATACAAGAAAAAGAATCCAATATGGGTGTGAGGGGTGGATAGAAAAATCCGTCCCTCGGGATCACTGTCCGGCATCACTCGGCAAGCCACGTGATGCCGGACAGTGTCCCTCGGGACGGATTTTTCGATCCACCCCTCACACACATATAAGATTCTTATATTCCAGCCTACCATCACGATTACACGCCTATATAATTTCACCCCTGTAAAATAGCAGTGAAGGCAATGATCAGGAATCGATACAACTAACCCGCAGCTCCCAACAGAGACATCAAATGGAAAGAACAACACACCCTAATGGAAACATCAATAGCGGAAAGCCAAAAGGACAGTTACTTTCCCACAAAATGGCCAACTGGCTATCCAAAACAAAATAATATAAGCGATACAAACACTCAAAGACAAACAATAACAAAAATAAACCGCGACAGAAGAACCGCATTGGAGCGGTCAGTGAAACGAACTCCACTTGGTGTGTGTGGGGGGGGGGGGGGGGGGGGGCTTTAATCGATTTTACGTGGCCACAATCATCGCCCTTACTTCGGTCGCGCGCGATTTAGACAAATTTGTTCAGTCCACATGAAGGCTTCCTAACTCATCAGTGCAACATCTCCGTGAACACAAAAAAAATCAAACAACCACAGAGATGAAACGACGGTGAGGACTCGACAGCAAGAAACCACTGAAATGCTGGATCAAAAGAAAACCAACAGTTCGACTCCGATGGGCTCGACCAGAGGCAGAGCATCAGGCACCAACCATTACATAGAATTAGATTATCTCTTATTCACATAAAATTTTTAAAAGGCTTTGCGTAGTGTATAGTACCGATAACCCTGATTAAGAAGTTTAGCAGCTAACAACTTATTACGAGTGTTGAAGTCAGTTACATGACTAAACATTCTGGCAAAATAATCTCAAAATCAAAATCATCGCATTTATCATAAATTTTGCAAGAAACAAGCCCATCTACAGTAGATAGATGTAAATCCAAAAGCGGGGCCTCGGTATAAGAAGACTTTGCTTTATTTAACTGAAGTTCTGGGGGGTACATTGACGGATCGAACCATCGAAATAGGCATTGCCAACATTTAGTAAATCATCCAAATATCTAGAAGTCGAGCTGAAAGCTTCAATGATTTTAGATTGGTTTTCAGCAGAAATGGACATCATTAAGTCGCTCTCATAACAAAACAAAAACAGATAGCCACAAGGGGTACGCAATTAGTACCCATCACCACAACTTGTCTAAATAACTTAGTACCAAATCTTATGTAAATATTGTCAAGTAGAAAGGTGAGAGCTTCACACACTTTCTGACATGACCATAAAGTATAATTTTATGCTCTTCATAAGTGAAAAATGCATTCCTTACATTACATGCAAGATAAAGGGAGTCTTCCCTATGAAATGTCCATTCAATTAAATCATTAAGTTTTTCTTTTATAAGTTTATAAGGAAGTGTAGTGTAAAGGGTGGAAAAATCATAAGTAGACAGACGTGAAGCACGAAAACGTCTGGATTTCAATTTATTTAAAACTTCATTAGAAATTTCTACGTGATCTTTCGATGGGCGGCAGGGCTTGAGATGTCATTTCATCTCAATGTCGGGTAAAAGCCCCACAAAATTGGAAGCACCGTCTCCAAAATGACCTTTACAGTGTTGACGGGGACGTTAAACCAAACAAAAAAAAACGTGATCTTTCGAAGACTTTGTCGCAATATTTTATCACATGTTTTTTATGGCAGTAAAACATGAAGTGTTCAGTGGCGGTACAAGAGCTTGAATTTGCAATGAACCGTGCTTTGTATGGTCTTTTATGAAGCTTAGGTAACCAATATAACGTAGGAAGCCTTCTCGACCTTCTGTAACACAGACAGCAAACTTGGTGGCTGAATGACAAATGTGGTCATCAGCTAAAGCCCTCTCTACAGCTAAAGGCTGCAGATCATAGGCCTTACTACCACCAAGTTCTTGCTGAAGAGCGCTAACATGGTGAAGCCGTCAAACAACGACCACATTGTTAGCGGCCTTATCTGCTAGTCTTATGAAATTCTTGAATATCTACTTTAAGGGGATGTAAAGACGTCTTAGGTTTAGGAGGTAATAAGTTCGTATTTTATGCAAAACTGGGGTTTACAGAGATATACATTAAGTTACTCCTGCTTAAAAATAAAGAGGCGGTTCTAACGAGTTCCCACAATCTATGGTTTGATCTGGAATATGAAAAATGTCAGAATTTTTCATATGAAAAATTTCAATTTTTGGTGGTATTTGAATAGACTTGTTTTCGTAATAACTCAGGGACATCCGACCCATCATTTCTAACAGTATATTTTTCCTTTCAGATGAAGACCCCAATTGGCAAGAGAGACATGATCAAAGAAAAAAATCAATCATGTTCTGCAAGAACATTTTGTGTTTATTTTATTTTTTTATTATTTTTTTTTTTTTTTTTTTATTTGTTTGAATCAAATTCGCCCAAGGATTTAGAAGCAAATTGTTGACGTTTCTCTATTTTTAGCGCTGGCGGACATTTTGCCCATTGAAGCGGAACCGTTTTAGAGTTTTGGTACAGGGTCACTTCAGCAACATTCTAATGAAGTTTGAATGAAATTAGATCAAGAGTAAAGGAGGAGTTGTCTTTTTTTTTTTTTTTTTTTTTTCTTTTCTTTTCAGTTTTTAGCTATGACCAAGGCGGCCATCTTGTTCATTGGAGCGAAACAATTTTAGCTATTATGGTAGCGAACCACCAAGGCAACAGGTTGAGGATTGGCATTTAAAGCAAATTGTTGACTCCACGACGGACACTGACCGGTCACAATTGCTCACCATGAGCGCTTCGTACTCGGGCATTGCGAAAACACGCTTATACGAATATATTGACCGGCCCCGATAGCTCAGTTGGTAGAGTGTCCGCTCCGGGGAACGGGAGGTCACGGGTTCGATCCCGGGCCGCGACATACCAAAGTCGTTAAGAATGGTACTAGCTGCCCCTCGCTTGGCACTCAGATTTACGGGGTAGAGCTAGGACTGGTCGACCCAGTGTCAGGATAATGTGACTGGGTGTGGTATCATGTAATGTGTCTGGGACATGGGGACATGATACTTCAGTGAGGCAGCACTATAAAAGTGAGCATTGAGCTCCCTGTCGCAACCAGACACCGTCGTGATATGACTGAAAAATTGTTGAAAGCGACATTAAACCCGAATTCACACACACACACACACACACACACACACACACACACACACACACACACACACACACACACACACACACACACACACACACACACACACACACACACACACACACACACACACACACACACACACACACACACACACGAATATATTGAAAATTTTACCACCAAACAATGAAAATTTTGATTTTGTCAATTTTGTGGGACTTGTACCCGAAATTGAGATGAAATGACATCTCAAGCCCTGACGCCAATTCCAAAAGGGTTTATTAGCTGGACGGTCCGCCTCGCACCGCGGTTCCTGGACAGGCTTAGATCCTCTAAGCGGTTTACCAGTACAAGTGTGCGGGCCAGATTCAGCTCTGCGTGGAAGCATCATGCAGCCCATATATTTCTTCAAGCCCCTATGGGCGGGGGCAGTTTGATTTTCCGATAAAAATTTCTGATATTTTGTTTACATTTCTGCACAAAGCATAGACTTTGGTACTCATAAGAACCGCCTCGGCGAGGCGATTCAAACAAGTACCCACAATCTATTTTTGAGCAGAAATATGAAAAATAATATATATACCTCTGAAAAACCCAGTTTTACTGTATAAAACTGGAGTTTAAGGGGGTCGACATTATATAGGCGTGCTTTCGTGATGTGAGCTAAAAAGGGGGTGCAAGAATATTTGTTTCTGTGACTGTCTCTGATCGCGCCAAATAGAAAAAAAGCATTTGGATAAAATCAAGGAAATGGTTATTTATAGCCGCGCTGTTCTTTGCGTTGTGCTATCAGTGTTGTGTAAAGGAAGTGGACTGGGCTAAAATACTGGTACCCAGGCGAACATTGTGGACCCAGATCAGATGCCGCAGGACGCGGCGTCTGATCAGGGGCTACAGTGTTTGCTTAAAAAGGGAATTTAAGGGTTAAACAAAAGTCAAGTACTGGGTGATTTCCTCAGTCGACTCTCAGGAAGAATCAACTCTACAGCGCTGTCAGAGCCTAAGATAAAAAATATACTTTATATTTCAGATCATTACATTACAGCGCAAGTTTTTGTTTTATTATATGTTTGTTTGGAGTTAAATGGCCCAATCAATACTATTTAGGTCATATCGCGCCGATCAGTTTACGTAACCACAGTTCCTGGGCATGCTTAAAACAAATGAGGCGCTTACCAGTTTTGTTCGATTGGGTTGAGGTTTTACGTCCCCGTCAACACTATTTAGGTCATTTTGGAGACGTTGCTTCCAACTTTGTGGTACTTTTACCCGGCATTGAGATAAAATGACGTCTCAAACCCTACCGCCGAAACAAACCATAAAAGGTTTATATGTTGGGACGGTCCAATGGGCCTGGGTAGGGCTTATAACATCTAAGCGGTTTATCCTGCATTCATGTGCGCTCGGTTTTAGCTCTGCGTGGAAACATCATGCAGCCCATTCTATTTCTCCAAGCTCCGATTGGGGCGGAAACCAGGACCGTGCACATTCTCTGCCAGAAACTGACAACTGCCCGTCTTGTATCAGCGGAAGGGAGCGAATGACAAAGATTTCATGATCATGAAAATATTTCAGGAAATGAATTTGGCACTGGCATGCATCCGACTGGCTACAGCGAAATTGCATACACTAAAACCTCCACTAATGGTCACCTCTGTTAAGCAGCCACCTCTCTTCAGCAGCCACAATACTTTCTCCGATAGCATTTTACTATATACTTAACTTCTGTTCAGCAGCCACCTCTCTCCTCCAGCCATCAGTCACTTTACCAAATCTAAATTCCCTCTATGAAACAGCCAGAGTTAACTCAATAGCAAAAAAATCGGATGTAAAAATAGGATTTTCTCTTCTTCTGGTGTATTTATTTCAAAAATTATTTTTCTCAAAACTACCATTGTGATATATGCATAAATATAAGCAGAAATATATGGGCTGCATGATGCTTCCAAGTAGAGCTGAAACCGACCCGCACACGAGTACTGGTAAACAGCTTAGAGGATCTAAGCCTGCCCAGGCAAAGCGGTGCGAGTCGGCCCGTCCATGTTTATAAATTCTATTGGTTTCATTTGGCGACAGGGCTTGAGATGTCATTTCATCTCAAGGTCGGGTAAAAGTCCCACAAAATTGTAAGCAACGTCTCCAAAATGATCTTTACAGCGTTGACGGGGACGTTAAACCTCAAATCAAACAAACAAACAAACAATATAAGCAAGTGAAAAGAAACATAAATGATGGAGAGGTGTCTCGTCATCATTTATTTTTCTTTTAGTACATCCATGTTGAGCTGTCTTCAATACTCACTTTTTGTCTGTTGATAACAAGCCATACATCATATCAGACATTTCCCTCTGTTGAACAGCCACCTCCCTTAAACAGCCAGTTTTGGAGTTTTCGCAGGAGGTACTAATGGAGGTTACACTGTATGCATTTATCATCATTGTTTTATTTATTTTATTTTTTTTTATATATCTTTTTCCTAACAGTAAACAGCTGACAGACTACGAAGCTGAGCGGCAAAGTAGAATATCGTCCTTCGAGTTCCATACAGATGACACAAAGAGGATCTTGCCCTCGTGGTCATTTCATATGAAATGAGCCAGCGCACGACAAAACCTACAATAAGACATGTGCGCCCAGCGAAGAATCAGATCAGCGCATCCGCTCGAAGGATAGATAAGGGTCCAATGCTCCTTCATGCAGCAAGAGAAGCCTCTGGTTAGTCTGTATGGATGGGCAGGCTGATCTGATTCTTATATTATGAAACGGCCCTTCGGCGAATTTCATAAATTTCATATGAAATGACCACGAATGTAAGATTCTGTTTATCATATAACGATTTTAAATCGGATTTTATCGCCGAAAAAAAGTTTAAAAGAAAACATAGGGATGTCACGGAGTACACAAAAGCTAGTGGTCCTATAGTAAGATTGTATTCACACCTGCTGTGCAGAAACTTGAATGCCAAAAACTAAGTTTCCCAAGTATTGAGGGTGCTTGTTTAATGTGATGAATATGGTAAAGAAAAGAAATTAACTCCGGTAAGAAAAATAATATCTGTTTAATCGACATATAAAAATCCATAAACCATTTTTACTATAGTTACGAAAAATACATTTGCGTTAAATATAGCAGGGCCCAGTTTTTTTTTCAAAGGTAATGGGGGCGTTAGTAAGCATATCATTTTTAAAGTTTAATATTTTGCTGTTATTAATCAAGAAGTTTCGTATTGGCCCAATTACAGGTCCGAGGTCTGCTGTATTGGACCGTGGCCGAAGGCCGAGGGCCAATACAGCTGACTGAGGACTTGTAACTCGGCCTCGGGTCAGTACAGCAGCCCTCGGACCTGTAACTGGACCATTACAAAAGCCCAGTTACAGGTCCGAGGTCTGCTGTACTGGCTCGTGGCCGAGGGCCAATACAGCTGACTGAGGACCTGTAACTCGGTCACAGGCCAATACAAAAGCCCAGTTCCTCAGTCTGTTGTATTGGCCCGTGGCCGAAGGCCGATGGCCAATACAGCTGATTGAGGACCTGTAACTGGGCCAACACAAAAGTACTTGATTAATGACAATTTTATTAATTGATTCAATTAAAAAAAAACATGATTATTGATTTTTGACCTCGGCCTAACCTGACCACCGGTTAATATTGGTTGACCTGATATTAATATGGATGACCTCCGTTCAATACAGGAGAGTCAATTAATATCATGGGGTAATATAGGATTTTGCCCTGGTATTGGTGAATATGGATATCAAAGGACGCGAGCTTGCGGGTGTCGGAGGAACACGATATCAGTGCAAAAACCCCTCTATTATATAGCTATAAGTTTTTTTTGTAGCTCACCAGAGCCGAAGGCTCCGGGGGAGCTTACAGGATAGGCAGTTGTCCGTCGTCGTCGTCCGTCGTCGTCGTCTGGCGTCAACACTTTCAAACGACATCTCCTCTGAAGCCACTGGGCCAATTGGGCCCAAATTTTATCTGTAGCATGCTTGGACTGGGGGATTGAAAGTTTGTGTTTTTTATGAAAATCGGCTCATCAGTTTGGTTGCTATGGTAACTTATAGTTGCCATAGACTTATAATGGGGAAATGGAAAAATGGCATTTACTGCCAAGCCTCAGCAGATATTTTGACAAAACTTTCATAGAAATGTTCCTTAGGCAATCTACTATCTGCCATATGCTTTTAGGCCTACTGCTCATTTTCGTTGGTTGCCATGGAAACCAAAATGCAAAAAATAGAAAAAAAAATACTTAAAAAATCATCTCCTCAGAAACCGTAAGCTCTAGGAGGTGGAGACTTTATGAAAATATTCACCATATTTGCCTTTACAGGTTTTGTATTTTTTATGAAATTTGGCCTTTTAGTTTTGTTGCTATGGCAACTTAGAGTTTCCATTGACTTATAATGGGGAAAACTGAAATATGGCATTTTCTGCCAAGTCATTGTATATATTTTGACAAAGCTTAGATAGAAATGTTCCTTGAGTAAACTTCTCTTAGCCCTATACATTTTTGTCAACCTGGGGGTCCCCTAGGTTGTGCCGGGGCCATGCCCCGCCCCCTCCACTTCATAAAATGCCTTATATCTCAGAAA
The DNA here is from genome assembly GCA_963580285.1 of Lucinisca nassula. Classification (NCBI taxonomy): domain Eukaryota; kingdom Metazoa; phylum Mollusca; class Bivalvia; order Lucinida; family Lucinidae; genus Lucinisca; species Lucinisca nassula. The sequence continues at coordinate 51,910,532 of OY757019.1, read as the reverse complement.
CCTTACAGATCCCCACCCCTAAACCATATATATTCTTGTTCCTTATGATAAGATGCATTAAGTGACATCAACCTGGAGGTCCCCCGGGATATGCCGGGGACATGCCCCGACCCCTCCACTTCATAAAAGGCCATTTATCTCAGAAACCATTCAGATCCCCACCCCTAAACCATATATATTCTTGTTCCTTATGATAAGACACATTAAGTGACACAAACCTGTGGGTGCCCTGGGATCTGCCGGGGACATGCCCCACCCTCTCCACTTCATTAAATGCCATTTATCTCAGAAACCATTGAGATCCCCACCCATAAACCATATATATTCTCATTCCTTATGATAAGTTGCATTCAGTGACACCAACTTGGGGGTCCCCAGGGATGTGCCGGGACCATGCCCAACCCCCTCCACTTCATAAAAGGCCAAATATTCCAGAAACCTTACATATCCCCACCCCTAAACCATATATATTCTTGTTCTTTATGATAAGACAGATTCAATGACACCAACCTAGGGGTCACCCAGGGCACACCCGGGCCATGCTCCACCCCTTGACTTCACAAAAGACCATATATCTGAGAAACTGTTCAGAGCCCCAACCCTAAACCATATATATTCTTGTTCCTTGTGATAAGACGCAATCAGTGACACCAGCATGGCGGTCCCCCCGGGGTGCCACGGGCCATGCCCCACCCCTTTACTTCATTAAAATCCATATATCTCAGAAACTGTTCAGATCCCCACCCCTTAACCATATAGTCGAACTTCAATGGCTCGAACACCTGTGGGACCTCGCAAATCTGTTCGAGACAGGGGTAGTTCGAGCCACTGAGCTAACTGTCAGGAGGCATAACGAGATACTTTTAGACATTTTTCCGGTGTTCTATAATGAAAATGTATGCTGTGTGTACTCATTAGAATCGCCTCATCGAGGCGATTCTAATGAGTACACACAGCATACATTTACAAGATAAACGACGTAAACCTCCTTAATTATCCCGCACTATTTCTTATGTAGAGGATTTCGCTAGGGACTCAAGAACTGGTTCGACTCAGCCATGGTAAACGAGCCATCGGTGTTCGAGCCATCGAAGTTCTACTGTATATTCTTGTTCCTTATGATAAGACTCCACTTCATAATAGGCCATATATCTCAGAATCCATTCAATTCCCCATCCTATAATCACATATATTCTTGTTCATTGTTAATAGACACATTCAGCCATCCCCGTCTTGTGGGGTCAGCAGGGGCCATTTCTCATCCTGCCACTTCATAAAAGGGCCTCATATCTCAGAAACCATTCAGATCCCCACCGTTTAACCATATATACTCTTGGTCCTTATGATAAGACATATTCACCGACAACAATCTTGGCCTTTTCTGGGATCTGCCATGCCTGAATCCCTCTATTGCTTAAAAGGCCTTGCATCTCAGGAACCATACATTTCCCCACTGTTAAACCATATATGATAAGATGCATTTATTGACACCAACCAGGGCTCCATTGGGTCCATGTCCCACCCTGTTTACTTTATAAAACACCTAATATTTCAGATACAGTCCACATTTGGGTATGGGTTTGTTTGGGAGACTTTATAATTGGTATATTATCATGTTATAATACTTGTCTGCCATTGGGCAGTGTCCACCTGAGGTCTAGTTTATGAAAATTAGCTCTTTGGTTTGTTTGCTATGCCAAGTTGAGAGTTTCCATTGACTTATAATGGGGAGAATTGAAAAATGACATTAATGTCTTTCAAGATATTGTGCCACACTTTCATAGAAATGTTCCTTTAATTATGTTCCTTTTGGCCTATTTGTTGCCACAGATGGGAAATTGTCAATTGGCATCTGTTGTCAGGCAACAACACATTCAAGCGACATCAGAATCTGAAGCCACTAGGCTGATTGGATCCAACTTTTATCTGTAGCATCCTTGGGCAAAGGGATTCCATGGTTAATTAAAATACATTGCTGCCAGTGGCCAGTGGCCCCCTGAGCTCTGGTGAGCATTGTGGCCCATGGGCCTCTTGTTTTTTTTTGTTTTTTTTTTAATACCAGTAGTTTTGCCTCAAAATAAGCATTTGAGTGCGTTACAAATTTTTCGCGTGACGTCAGACCTCATCAGATACAATTTAGCCCAACGGTAAGTTTCGAAGGCATCCGAATAAAGGTGCAATACCCACAGGAATTTGAAGTTGTTTCTCGTTTATTTTTTTAAAACAATATTTTACGATTTCGAAGAAATCGAAGGACGGCACTTTTTGGCTTATAAGATTGTTTCTGCGTCCTTTTCTCTGTATCAAAATTTTGTTCACGCGTGCAAATATGCTCGGGAGATCTTAAAAGCAACGTTTTTTTTTTTTGTTTTTTTTTTCTCCGCCGCTTCGTAAGTTTGCATACGTAATGTATGAACTTATCTGGGGCGCTGTACATAGCGTAGATACGAGGTCCTCGTATGCTGCTATTTTCATCTTTCGCTAGTTGTCACATACATCCGCCATGTTCTTTGGTACTGCAGTAAATCCTGATTCGCGATTTGATTGGCTAATCAATCAAGATGCAGAAATTTAACCAATCAGGTCGCGGCCTGCAAAGATGTAAGCAAACAAGATGATGAACGTGGCAGGACGTTGGTCAAGGGACAACTACTCCAACTCCAACAATGAGAACAAACCCACATGCGGAGTTGGTTGAGGGAATTCATCAGCAAGTCACTGGTTTCTTGTTACGCAAGATGTCCCAACAGATCAGACAAATGGAAATACTCGATATGGTGATTGCTAACCGAAACACGAATATTCCAACACCCAACCAATTCTATAGTACAGACAATATGCAGAATGGAGCATGGGACAATTCCTTTGACGCCAACCCACAGCCGGGACCAGCAGTGTATTCAGGCCTACGTACAGGACCAGCGAGTGGGGGCCAGTTCACAGATACAACTGCCCCTAATGCAAGACATGCACCTATTCAAAGAGGTGATAGACTTTATGCAGCGACAGACCTGCCACTCACTAACCGTCCAGCAGGATGTGCCAATGATGAATGCTGCAGGGTTAGCTAGTGTTTCGGGAGTAGACGCGCAGTGGACGCAGAGTGCCTTCACATTAACAGAAGTTGAAGCCGGAAACAAGAGCTGCAGAAGGAAAACCATTAATGCTCGTAGCCCTTTCCTCTACAGGGGCTAGGAACTACAGCTATCGGCCATGGCATAGTATCAGACCAGGCGGATCTACATCTAATGCGACAGCGGCAGCCTCGGGGTGTGAGAGGTCAGCTAGAGATATGCATACAAGGGATACCAACACAGGCCACACATCACGGTCGCAAAAAGAAAGTCAGTGGGTATTCTATGGAAATAGTACCAGTACTGGAACAAACACTTATTAAGAAATAGATCAGCTCTAACTGTGATTTGTTGAGTAATAAATCACAGTTTGGAGGTCAATTGTAAAGTAGATCAAATCACGAGCGCGTAGCGCGCGTGATTTGTCTACTTGCAACTGACCGATAAACTGTGATTTATTACTCAACAAATCAGAAACTAGAGCTGATCTATTTCGATTCTAACAGGCTGAACATCGGCAATAATGCTGCTGTTTCCTTCAAAATCTCACAACTTTTCGCCAAGCTTGAAAAAGTGACCGATAGTATGACTGGGACAGGAAAAGCGGTTGACTCAAACGACCCTATATTACCAGTGCAGATGCCCAGGGGGTATGGTGGGGTAGCTATACTCTGGAAGAAGAATATCAGTCATCTGGTTCTCTACGGGCGTTGGTGACGTCAACTCTGTTCCGTAATTTTGTAAAAGAAAACAACGTGTAAATGTTTTTCAGCTTTAAAAATTTTGCCCTTTACGCATTTTTTTTTCGCCCAGTGATAAGGGGCAACGAATGTAAATATAAAAAGTAAACTTATTTTTTCTGCTTTTCATGAAAGTATGAACGACAGCGGGTAGCTAGCGAAGTTTACATGAACCCTTTCGGAGTTCATTTACTTTGCACGCGACCCGCTGCGTTCATACTTTCATGAACCGCAGAAAAATAAAATTCATTTCTTAAATGTTTTCTTTTGTCGTGAGAAGCAGATGTTTACACACCTCAAATTTAATTGATTCACAATATCTCCAGCATTTGATCACGTTCAAAGAATTATCACTAACTTATCCACAGACTAACTACAGAGTTACAGCATTTCATTGGATGCAGAGATACGGAGACTCGAATAAGTCCACACACACGAAAAATAAAAATCACATATCCTAATACAGGGAATGTCCACCATTAGCATCGCCCCCGCCCTTTGGGGCTTGAAGAAATAAATGGGCTGCATCTGACCGCACATGCACGAGTACTGGTAAACCGCTTAGAGGATCTAAGCCTGCCCAGCCAAAGCAGTGCGAGTCAGACCGTCCATGCTTATAAACCATATTGGTTTCATTGGGCGGCAGGGCTTGAGATGTCATTTCATCTCAATGTCGGGTAAAAGTCCCACAAAATTGGAAGCAATGTCTCCAAAATGGCCTTTATGGTGTTGACGGGGATTTAAACATAAAATCAAACAAACAAACACCACCATTAGCATCAAGTGTTGCTCGGCATCGACGCCTCATGGTTCGAATTAAACGCTGTATCTGGTCTTGTGTAATGTTGTTATATTCTTCCTGTAGCGCCATAGCAAGCTGCTGACGGTTGATTGGCGGAATAGAATAGAATAGAATGGAATAGAATTTTATTTACTGTCCTATAAGGGTTCAAGGCAAGCAAATATATACATGGCATATTATAAACACGACAACATGAAACAATTTGATGATAATATGGAACAATTAAAAAAAACAAAAAAAAAACATTGAAACACAAAAGTCATGCTATGAAATATAAGATTCACTAACAAACAGCCCGGGAGATTTCAAAACCGCATATGACGCCTTCAAACGCGCCCTTCTGTACACACTACCTTGATCACGGCGCTTAGTGGGAAAATGTTTACGTCATGTTAGAATGAGAGTTTTATAAAGGAAAACAATGAAAAAAGTACCAAATGAATGAAAAACAATCAAAGGTTTATATTTTATTGTGGTGCTTGAAATTACTTTTCTTATATTTTTTATCAACTGCAGTAAATCCAAGATGGCGGACATCGGAATTCAGCGAAGGCAAGCAAAAGAGGGGTATATATTATTGCTCACGGGGAAAATAAGCATGAATTTAGTAATAAACGTTTCTAAATAAGGCAATTTTCTTTTTCAAATCAGTAGAAAAGGTTATTTGTCCAGCTAATAAATATTAAAATGGCAACAACTGTTAAATTTAGCAGAGAATGTTATTTGCCCTGCTCATAGATATTTTAAAAATGCTAACAGTTTAATAAATGTTGGCATTTGAAAAAAAATATGAAGACAGATTTCAAGCTTATTTGTCCTGCTCATAAATATTAAAATGCCAAAAACTGTTGGCGATTTAAAATTTATGAGCAGGACAAATTTCAAGCTCTGAGGAACTGAGCATGAAAAAAGTTTTATAACCTCTGGGTTAACAATTTTAATTAAAGAACAACCAAAAGAAATGTTTTCTATTTTTCTTTTTTCTTTTTTTCCCATCAGAAAAAAAAGTCATTCTTAGGCCCATGAAAATAGCAGTAAACTGCACAGCTAAATATTCCTAATCACTTAACTTGCAAGAAAAAGCTTTTTTAATGTACATCTTTAATTAAATCTTTAAACCAAACTGCTTAAAATTTCATTTATCTATTTAATGTTTCTTGTCACCCAAAACTGATTAAATTATTTCTTTCATTTGCCAGATAGGTTCTGATTTCCATCATATTTAACAAATATGAAAATTATCTCAGCTACAGACCATATTAAACGTGAAAAAAAATACATAATGATTTTTAATAATTTATGGGATTTTCAAGTTAAGATAAAGTAATTTGAATGAAATAATATCATTTTTGACCTTCAAGAAAATACAAAAATGTAAGTTACCATATTGCTCCTAATAGCCGCACATGCTGTTTCTTTGTTTGTTTGTTTGTTTGTTTGTTTGAGGTTTAACGTCGCTGTCAACAGTATATAGGTCATTTTGAAGACGTTACTTCCAATTTTGTGGGACTTCTATCCGAAAATGAGATGAAATGACATCTCAAGCCCTGCCGCCCAATAAAACCAATAGGTTTTATATGAATGGACAGTCCAACTAGCACCACTTTGCCTGGGCAGACTTAGATTCTCTAAACGATTTACCAGTATTCATGCAGATTTCAGCTCTGCGTGGAATCATAGTGCAGCCTAATCTTTTTTCTTCAAGCCCCGCCCATTCAAGCCCTGATGCGCCATATTTTGCTCAAACCTGCTCAATGAAAGGCAGTTCTAAGTAGCATTCATGTACAGTGAAAACTTCGGTCACTCGAACACGGTTCCCATTACGATCACACACCCGTACGTCCTAGTACATTTTTTCACATCTCCAAAATGGTAATTTTCTGATGGAAATCAGTGATATTTTTCTTATTTATACTGAAAACATAGGTTGTGATTGCTCGTTAGAACCGCCTCATTGAGCCGGTTCTCACGAGTACCCACAACCTATTTCTTGGAGCAGAAATAAGAAAATGTATGTGTACCCCCGTAAACCCCAGTTTTCTCTATACAAAGTGGGGTTTAGGGGGTCTTAATTTCGCGGACTTGTTCAGGTGATGTTTAACAGGACCGATTCAAAATCAGTTCTGAAGTCCCAGGAGAATAATTTCCATAGCTCCATATATCCAAATACTGTTAAATTCCTATTTTAAGACCGCTTTTGAGACTGTTCAAAAGTGGTCTTTAAGACCACTTTTGAATAATTGCAAAGATGTTTTTGACCATAGGATACTGTATGCAGAAAACACGAAGAAAGAATACTTGCAACCTACTAAAGATTTTTTCAACCCTTTTTCACTCAGATACGTCTTTTTACGTCGCTGAAACCCCCACGCCATTGTTGAGCCCCAGAACCACCTAAAATCCACATTACCCACCCCTGGACAAGGATTAGTTGTCCTAAAAACTTGCCTGTTTTTTCGCGCGGCTCCCCACTAAAAGTATTCATATGTGGGGTTGAAGGGGGCGGCAGCCCCACACACCGTCGAAAAAATGGGGATGTTGCCCAGCCGGCCGCTGAAATGAAATCTGAGGTTGTCTGGGGTCAAAAGTGCTTAGAAATCGACAATGGCAAAACATGCTGCAGACGGTGATAATAGTCAGTGCCAAACTCCTTAATTGTTGCCTTGACAGCAGTGTGAAGATTCGGTCAAAAATACAGCTGAGATCACACTTTTTGACAACTTTGAGATGTTTCCTCGTTACCATGGCAACAATGATTCTGCTTAAAAAGGTTCCATTTGAAAGGTTACTGCCCAGTGAACATTCCTGCCGAGTTTGATGTAAAACAGACCATTCATAATGAAATAATGTTTATATGAAGTTGCTGTCCTAGGCAACACTGTGAAAATCCCCAAGTAGGAAAGGGTTAATGAATAAGATCGAAACTGATCAAAATCATGTTGTTGTTTTTTTTTCATCATGTGTTTGTAAAATATGATAATTTATACGTAATTAATGCATTTTAGAGTATATTTTTATTCAAGATTCCAGTTAACCCTTTCCCCAACCAGATATGTCTTTTAAAGTGTCTGAAACCACCCCCCCCCCCCCCATTTTTGAGCCCCAGAACCACCTAATATCTGCATTCTCCACCCTTGGACAGCTATGTTTGCATAAGGATTAATTGTCCTAAAAATGGCCTGTTTTTTTATCGCGGCTCCCCACTAAAATATACCTATGGGGTGGGGTTGAATGGGGGCAACAGCCCCACTCACCACCGAAAAAAATTTGGGTGTGGCCCAGCCGGTCGCTGAAATGAAATCTGAGGGTATCTGGGGTCAAATGTGCCTCGAAATTGACACTGACAAGAGTGCTGCAGACAGTGATAATAGCCAGTGCCAAAATCCTTAATTGTTGCCTTGACAGCAGTGTGAAGATTAAGATTCGGTCAAAAATACAGGTGAAATCACACTTTTGGTCAAAAAATACAGGTGAAATCACACTTTTGACAACTTTGAGATGTTCCCTCGTTACCATGGCAGCAATAATTTAGCCTAAAAGGGTTCCATTTGAAAGGCTATTGCCTATAGAACATACCTGCCGAGTTTGATGTAAAACAGACCATTCATGATGAAATACTGTTTATATGCAGTTGCTGTCTTAAGCCTAGGTCACATAGCCCGACCGATGGTGAAGCTCGGTAGATTTTTGGGGTGTCGCCGAGTTCCCCTCATCGGAGGCATAGCTCGGTGACGTGAACGGGCTCCGTCCGGAAATCTACAGGCGACCGACCAAACACCGGTCGATGACCGTACGGAGTCTGTCTTAACAGGGGAGATTTTTTCGGCCTATTTGGTAGCAACTACCGGCCGGACCTCGGGGGGTATACGGCCGGTACCCGAGCAGGTTACAGGACACCGTGCGATCACCGGACGGGTTGTAAACGGTCTTTGAACACTGCCCGGCCGATATCCTTAAAGTCTGTCAAAAGAGGGAGTACACATTGTAATCCTGATGTTGCTCGTGTGAGATGTTGCTTGTGTAAACACAACTAGCTGAATGTTGTACACGGACTGGAGCGAGCGGCAAAGTTTATATGCAAGCAGCGATATCCGGCCGAGTTGCGGCCGATGTCCGGCCGAGCTTCGGTCACTGTCCCTTACATCGGTCACCCACGGGTACTTTATTTTCCAAGGCTCGGTCCCACATCGGTCGGACCTCGGCCGAAACTCGGTCGGTGTCCGTTCACAAAAGCTGGTCCTCTGGTGGCCTCAGATGCACGGGACACCGGCCGATACTCAGCCGTACACCGGCCGATGCGTATTCCGATGTGGTACGGATGGGCTGCGATGAGGGAGCTCGGTGAGAGCCCGTCGAATTTTAACTCCGAAGTTAGATTTCGCCGAGCTGCCCACCGATGCGGTTTTAAGCCCCAAACGCCGGCCGGTGACCACGGGATTCCGGCCGGTGTTTGGCGAAAGTCGAATCGCTCGCTTATCGAAACCTCATCGGCCGGGCTATGTGACCTAGGCATTTGGCAACATTGTAAAAACCATCAAAATTCGTGGGAATGGCTTAATTTAGGTGGTCTTAACAGTGGAATTTCACTGCACAATATAGTATTTTATGATTTTATCATGGAAAGGTATTCCGGTTGAGTGTGCTCATTAGAATCGCCCCAATGAGGCGATTCTAATAAGTTCACACAACATTCCCTTTTAGCTCACCTGTCACGTTGTGACGAGGTAAGGTTTCGAGATCACTTTGTGCATCCGTAAACTTTTTCTTCAAACGACATCTCCTCCTAAATCACTGATAGGATTTTGACCAAACTTCACAGGAATGATCCTTAGGTGGTCCGGTCCCCTTTCAAAATTGTTCAAATGGTTCCAGCCCATTACACATCTAGGTCACAGGAGATAAAAATAGATTTTTTTACTGAGAACTTAAAAAATCTTCTTCTCTGAAACCGCATGGCCCAATTCTCTGATATTTGGTATGAAGCTTCATCTAGTGGACCTCTACCAAGATTATTCAAATTATAGGCCTTTGGCCAAAAATGCCTCCGACCCAGGGCACTTTTGGTTTTTACATTGACTTACATAGCGAAAATCTTAAAAAAATGTTCTGCTCTGAAACCACCGCAAGGCCCAAGTCTTTGAAAGTCTGTGTGAAGCTTCATCTAGTGGACCTCTATCAAAATTGTTCAAATTATAGCCCTGGGTCGAATATGCACCCGCTCCAGGGCCCTTTAATTTTACATAGGTTTATATAGGGAAATCTTTAAACATCTTCTTCTCTGAAACCAGAAGGCTCATGTCTTTGATATTTGATATGAAGCTTCGTCTAGTGGAATATCAAGATCGTTCAAATTATAATCCTGGGGCCAAAAATGACCCATCCCAGGGTCCACTGGTTTAGGCTTATAAAGGGAAAATCTTTATAAATCTTCTTGTCTGAAACCAGAAGGCTCAGTTCTTTGATATATGGTATGAAGCTTTGTCCAGTGAACCTCGACCAAGATTGTTCAAATTCAAATGGCTCCGCCCCGGGGCCCACTGGTTTTACATAGACTTATATAGGGAAAACCTTTAAAAAAAACTTCTTGCCTGAAACCAGAAGGCTCGGGTCTTTGATATTTGGTGTGAAGCTTCATCTTGTGGACCTCTAACAAGATTGTTCAAATTATAGCTGAGGCCAAAAATGGCCCCTCCCGGGGGCCCACTGGTTTTACATAGACTTATATAGGGCAAACCTTTTTAAATCGTCCGGTCTGAAATCACAAGGCCTAGGGCTTTGATATTTAGTATGAAGCTTTGTCTAGTAAACTTCTACCAAGATTGTTCAAATTATAATCCTGGGGCCAAAAAATGGGCACATCCCAGTGCCCACTGGTTTTACATAGACATATCGGGAAAACCTTTGAAAATGTTCATGTCTGAAACCAGAATGCCAAGGTCTTTGATATTTGGTATGAAGCTTCATCTAGTGGACCTCTACCAAAATTGTTCCAATTATAGCCATGGGGCCAAAAATGGCCCCACCCAGGGGACCACTTTATTTTACATAGAAAATCTTCTTTTTCTGAAACCAGAACGCCAATATCTTTGAAGCGTTGTCTTGTGGATTTCTACCAAGATTGTTCCGTTCATAGCCCAGGGGCTCACAGGTTTTATATAGGCTTATATAAGGAAAACCTAAAAAAAAAAACTCTTCTTGTCTGAAACCAGAAGGCTCCGGTCTTTGATATTTGGAATGAAGCTTCACCTTTTAGGCCTCCCTCAATATTATGCAAATTATAGCCCTGGGGCCAGTAATGGCCCTCCCCGGGACCCACTTTAACACCATGGATCAGGTGAGCGATACAGGGCCATCGTGTCCCTCTTGTTTATAGAAAATCGAAAGGATGTCCTTTTGCCATCTTCATTATGTCTTATGAGTTGGCGCCATGTCAAACCCTCAGTATTTCGAACTACCCCTACGGCCCCCCGCCCATCGGAGCTTGAAGATATAGATGGTATGCATGATGCTTCCACGCAGAGGTGAAGTCGACCGCACAGAAGTACTGGTAAACCGCTTAGAGGATCTAAGCCTGCCCGGCCCAGCCAGCTCATGCTTATAAACCCTATTGGTTTCATTGGGTGACAGGGCTTGAGATGTCATTTCATCTCAATGTCGGGTAAAAGTCCCACAAAACTGAAAGCAGCGTCTCCAAAAAGGAGCTATACAGTGTTGACGGGGACGATAAACCTCAAAGCAAACAAACAAACTACCCCTAAGTCGAACAAATTCCATGGTCCCAGAGATACTCGACTGCAATTATGTTCGCAGCAGAAACAAGAAAACTGTCTGAAATTCTAATGCACTTGTGAGTGTAATACAACACCTGACGTCATCATAACGTCACATTTCATTTGCTAGTATTTTGGTTTTACGCTAAGGGCATCACTTGCCTTATTTGTAGAAGAACAGAACATACAAATAATGACGAAATTGTATTTAACCCTTTTTGTACCGAATGGAATCTTCCTCTTTATATATAGCAGGAGTCCACTTCAAAATTTAGGGGTTTCAGGTTAAAAGATTCTTGCACACCAGACAAGGAAATCCGTGATTTTACCCTGGGATAGAAATTATGTTCTGACCCTGTTGTTCCGACCCAAAATCGAATATAATCGCGTGTTTGATAAATGCATTGGTTGATTACGACCTCGTATGCGCCGTCGTTAAGGGTGACGTCACGAAGTGACCGCAGCATTAAAAATCCGCGCTAAGAAATGAAAGGTATGCAAGAAAAAGAATCCTATATGGGTGTGAGGGGCGGATAGAAAAATCCGTCCCTCGGGATCACTGTCCGGCATCACTCGGCAAGCCTCGTGATGCCGGATAGTGTCCCTCGGGACGGATTTTTCCATCCACCCCTCACACCCATATACGATTCTTATAATCTTATATGGGTGTTCGGGTTGGATAGAAAAATCCGTCCTGAGGGACACTGCCGGCATCTCGAGGCTTGCCGAGTGATGCCGGACAGTGATCCTAAATCTGTCCCGAGGGACACTGTCCGGCATCACGAGACTTGCCGAGTAATGCCGGACAGGGATCCCGAATGATGGATTTTTTCTATAATCTTATAATTCTTATAATCTTGTATGGGTGTGAGGGGTGGATAGAAAAATCCGTCCCGAGGGACACTGCCGGCATCACGAGGCTTGCCGAGTGATGCCGGACAGTGATCCAAAATCCGTCCCGAGTGACACTGTCCGGCATCACGAGGCTTGCCGAGTGATGCCGGACAGTGATCCCGAGGGATGGATTTTTTCTATCCACCCCTCACACCCATATTGGATTCTTTTTCTTGCATACCTTCCATTTCTTAGCGCGGATTTTAATGCTGCAGTGACTTCGGTTACCAACGTCCGCCATATTGTGTTGACACTGCAGGAATGTGTAGTGACGTCACGTAACGTGTTGTGACGTCAACCTTAACGACGGCGCATACGAGGTCGTAATCAACCTGTGCATTTATCAAACACGCGATTATATTCGATTTTGGGTCGGAACACCAGGGTCAGACATAAATTTCTATCCCAGGGTAAAATCACCGATTTCCTTGTCTGGTGTGCAAGAATGTGTTTTCCTCAAAATTCATTTGGAAAATGGCTGAACTTTTGGCAAACAGTGGAGGCCCTGATCAGACGCCGCGTTCTGCGGCGTCTGATCTGGGCCTGCACTGTTTTCCAGGGTACCCGTTTTGGGGCTTCCGGTACTAAATGGGTAAAATTTATCACTTGGGAAAAACAACCTAGCCTACATTTTGAGTTAACGGTCCTTTGAGCGTAGTGAATATTGAAAATAGCGATTTGGTCCATGTACTTGTGTCCGTACTGTACGTAAGTTGAAAACAGTTTCAGATATTTTGGTGAAACTTTACACAAATGTAAAGCATCATGAGACAAGATGCGGAAGACTAAAACATAACTCTGGTTAATCTACATTTTGGAGTTACGGCCCTTTGAACATAGTAACTATTGAAAATAGCCATTTCTACCATGGGCTCGAATCCGCTCTGTAGGGTAAAAAAAAAACGTTTCAGAAATTTGATGATTTGTTTGTCTTGTTTTAATTGAGGTTTAACGTCCCCGACAACACCATTTATGTCATTTTGGAGGCGATGCTTTTAATTCTGTGGGACTTTAACCCGACATTGAAATGAAATAACATCGCAAGCCCTGCTGCCCAACAAACGACATCTCCTCTGAAGCCACTAGGCCGATTGGGACCAAAATTTTATCTATAGCATTCTTTGGCAGTCGAATTGAAAGTTTGTGTTTTGTATGAAAATCGGCTCTATAGTTTGGTAGTGTTTCTATAGACTTATAAAGGGGAAAATTGAAAAATGGCATTTATGTGTACTGCCAAGCCAGATATATTGACAAAACTTTCATAGAAATGTTCCTTAGGCAATCTGCTATCTGCCATATGATTTTAGGCCTACCGCTCAATTTTACTGGTTGCCATGGAAACCAAATATGCATAAAAATAGAAAAATAAATATTTAAAAATCATCTCCTGAGAAACCATATACTCTATGAGGCTGAAATTTTATGAAAACATTCACAATATTTGCCTCAACAGTTTTGTGTATTTGTGAAATTCGCCTCTTCAGTTTGGTTGCTATGGCAACTTAGAGTTTCCACTAACATATAATGAGAAAAATTAAAAAATGACATTAAATGCCAAACCTATACAGATATTTTGACAAACCTTTCATAGAAATGTTTCTTAAGCTATCTCCTCTTTGCAATATGATTTTAGGCCGTTGCTCGTTTTCATTTATTGCCAAGGAAACCAAATTGCAAATACGAAAACAACAAAAAAAAAAATAAAAAAAAATGAAAAAAAAAAATCATCTGCTCAGAAACTATATGCTCTATGAAACCATTTACCATATTTGCATGAACAGGATTTTTTTTGTGTGTGTATTTTTTTTTTTTTTTTATGAAATTCAGCCCTTTAGTTTGGTTGCTATGACAACATAGAGTTTCCATTAACGTATAATGGGGACAATTGAAAATTGGAATTTGCATATATTATGACAATTGGAAGCAACGTCTCCGAAATGACCTTTACAGTGTTGATGGGCACCTTAAACCTCAAAGCAAACAAGTCAAACAAAATCTCCAATATGAGTTTCCATTAACTTATAAAAGAGATAATTGTAAATCAGTACGAAAACACGCCTATACAAATATATTGCCATTTTTTTTTTTTTTTTTTTTGCAAAAAAAAAAAAAAATAGAAATTTTAAGATGAAAAACTATGATATTTTTATTATTTCTGCTCACAACATAGATTGCGGGGACTCGATAGAACCGCCTCGACGAGGCGGTTCTATCGAGTACCCACAATCTATGTTTTTGAGCAGAAATAAGAAAAAATAATGTATACGCCCTTAAACCCCAGTTTTACTATATAAAAGTGGGGTATGAAGGGATCAAAATTATTAGCGTGTTCTCATAATGTTGGCATTAACTGCCAAGCCTTTGCAGATATTATGACAACACGTACATAGAATGTTCTGTAAGCAATATTCTATCACCCACATCATTTTAGGAAAAAGCAAAAATATGGGAAAAAAATACTTAAAACAAATCATCTCCTCAGAAACCATATTCTCTATGAGGCTGAGACTTCATGGAAATATTCACCATATTTGCATCAACAGGTTTTTGTGTTTTAGCTCACCAGAGCCAAAGGCTCCGGGGGAGCTTATAGGATAGGCATTTGTCCGTCGCCGTCGTCTGTCTTCGTATGTCGTCTGGCGTCAACACTTCCAAATGACATCTCCTCTGAAGCGATTAGGCCGATTCAGCTTAAATTTCATCTGTTTGTGTTAGAAAATAGAAAACAGGCATTTACTGCCACACCTTTGCAGATGTTTTGACATTTTTAATAGAAATGTTCTTTGAGTAAACTTCTTTCAGCCATATGCTTTTATGCCAACCCGGGGGTCTCCCAGGGTGTACCGGGGATATGCCAGACCCCCCCCCCCCCCCCCCACACACACACACACACACACTTTATAAAAAGCCATATATCTTAGAAACCATTCAGATCCTCACCATTTAACCATGTATTTTTGTTCGTGTGAAAAGACGCATTCAGTGGCACCAACCTGAGGGTCCCATTGGTGTGCTGAGGCCATGCCCCACCCCCTCCACTTCGTAAAAGGCCCAGTATCTCAGAAACCTTTCAGATCCCCACCCTTAAACCATATATTTTCATGTTCTTTATGATTAGACAGAACTTATGGATCTCCCGGATCGCGGCGGGGTCTCGCGGCGGGGTCATGCCCCGCCCCTCCACTTCACAGAGGGCCAAATATCCGAGAAACTGTTCAGAACCCCTCCCCTAAACCTATATATTCTTGTTCCTTATGTTAAGGCTCATTCAGTCACACCAACCTGGGGTCCCTTTGTGCTGGGACAATGTGCTGGGGTCATGCCCCGCCCCTCCTCTTCATAAAAGGCCATATACATTCAGATGCCCACCCTATAATCATATTATATATATATTACATGCATAACAGAGAAATACCATGATTTCTATCAGACAAAAACATGATATTTTCCTTTTAGCTAATGAGAAATATTTCCTCTTACCCGGGGAAATAAATCTTTCTGACTGGAACTACTTTTGACACAAGAAACAAGGTACTGCTTTTGCAATGAAATCGCTATATTCAAACGCGGGAAAGTTCAGACACGTCGACGTTAACCATGACGTCATCTCAATGGCGTCTGAGAAGATATCAACAAACGTTCAGAATGCGTGACGTTCGAGTAGGATGCAAAGTTGGAATACAGATTATCTGGACATAACTACAGAATGAGGGGTACGTTTGGTGACCGTTCTTTCGCATTTTTAATTGTTTTATCATTATGATACTTTATTTCTTCCATCTTCATGCATTACAATAGGAACCGCTTTAAGATGGCGTCTATACAGTTTTTGTTTCAGTCAGCTTATGTGTCACTGCGCCCACTACCTTTTGCATAGACTGTATGTTAACAGTGAACTGTAAACAGAATTAGATGCAAAATGATCCATCAGCTCTATCAAATGCATGTAATATATAGTTTATTGATTCAGCCGATTCTAAATATGGGATTTATAAACCTCGTGAGGTTGAACATCCAATAAAGAAACTCGTGCGCAAGCGCACTCGTTTCTTTATCGGATGTTCAACCTCCCTCGGTTTATAGAATAGAATAGAATAGAATTGTTTATTTCACCAATTATGGACCCTCGCGGGTACATAGAGAAGGATTTTAGGTATGAAAAGGATATGATGGGATTGATGAAAGTTATGGCGAAAGCGGAGACAGAGGAATTCAATAATACCAAAGAAATTCAAGAACAGCGAGTCAGAGACATTTTAAGTCAGATAAGAGAAGATGAGATTGTGGTGTTTACAGATGGTTCAGCATTAAGCAACCCGGGACCTACAGGAGCAGGGGCAGTGATCTATTTGGAAGGCTATGGTTCCTCCCCAGTTCTTTTAAAGAGAGGGGTTAGTCCACTGAGCAATAACTACACTGGTGAACTTGTAGGTATTCAGCTAGCATTGGAGTTCCTAGCAGAGCTGTTAGATGCGAGACAACTAGTTGACAGGAGTATACACATTTTCACCGACTGTCAATCTGCAATAATTTCTGCATTTGCGAACCAGATTCCAAAGAATAAAGTGGATATCATACTCCGTATTAAAGAAGCATCAGAGAAACTAAGAGCAAACAGGAACGAAATCACTGCCCACTGGGTCCCAGGACACAAGAACATTGAAGGAAATGAATTGGCAGATAGACAAGCAAAAGAAGGGGCTATGGAGATGACAGGAGAGAATGTGGAGGTGCCAATCAGTATGGATAAGAAGGAAGCTGTGCAGGAAATCAAGAAACAGATGAAAGAGAAGTGGAATAGAAAGTACCAGTTGTCTGAGAAGGTGGATTATGTACAAGATGTGTTTAAAGAGGCAGGAAAGAGAAACTGTTATGGAGAGGGTGATAGACAAAATTTTTGTATTTTGAATCAACTGTTGTCAGGCCATTCGAACCTAAACAGCCATAAAGCAAGGAGAGATAGGACCAAATCTAAAATGTGTAGTGAGTGCCAGGAAACTGAAGACTTGAACCACTATATATTCCAATGTGAATCATACAAAGAACAGAGAGAGGTTTTACAAAGTACTGTGGAGGGAATATTAAATAGAGAAGGTCTGAATAAAATTGGAGATATTGATATGCGAGTACTAAATGGCTGTGTTGAGGACATAAGCAAGGATGGACAAAACGATCTTATTGGTGCACTGCTAGAGTATATAAAGTGCACTAATAGGTTTAATAATTAATTTTCAAAATTTAAGCTGAGTTACGCATGCACACGAGCAACATTAGTATATGGTACAACGTGTTTTGGCACATATGAGAGGAAGAAAAGCACAAGGAGGCCATAAGCAGCATGATATTGCTTAAAGATCAACAACAACAACAACACAAAAACTACACGCAATTGATTAGCGAAAATATGGACACACACCAAAAACAACACAAAAACATAAATATACATTAAATACACACATGAACATGTATAAATGATGATTATGCAGAACACCGGCGGCCTGATATAGAACCATAGAATCACCTTACATTATTATTCCTCTTTTCAAAGCAACAAGCAATATAAATCCCTAATGCTTCGAGTATATCTAAATTTTCTTGCAACAATAACCATTTAGCCTTTTCAAAATCATCTAAGGAAACAAAATTAGTATTCTCCCTAATTATCATATTGTATAAATCATTCCTTTCTCTGTTGTACAGAGGACATTTGGTTAAGAAATGAAACTCATTCTCGATAGCATTCATATTACAAAATTTACAAATCCGTTCTTCTCTTGGTAGTTTTTTTTTCCTTTTGAATATCTACCGGTTTCAATTAAAAGGGTGTGTGCACTAATTCGTAACTTACAAATTGCTTTCCTCAAATGAAATTTTCCTAATTCTAAATACATTTCTTTGCCAAACTCTAGCTTGACATTAAAATATGTGTCAAGCTTACCCTCCCGTAATTTATTTTGTTTTTCACTTTGCCAAAAAGAATATTTTAGAATAGAATATTTTTATTCGGCATACCATCTACAAAGAGGGTGTTCACCACATGTATCAAACAACAATACATAACAATATATAACAATATAATATCACAATTTAGAATGCATGTATATCGGCAAATGAACTATTTGAGAGCAATTTATCGCTTTTTGTAGTTAAAGCAAGAGAAAGCTCATGCAAAAGGTTGTCCATGTATGCAAACAGGAACAACCATTTGAAAGAGTTCCCCGTCGTCTAGCATTAATCAATGTAAAAGTTAAATGCTCTATAGTACAGTATACATGCAGACCAACAGACTATCTGACCATCAGAGCATCTGATATAAACTTACAAATCAGTTTTGTCTCGTTTTCATTAGTTGGGTTGACCAACTTAGAGAATATTGTATAAGCCTCTACCGAGTTTGGTCCTTGAGAATGCCAATTATTATTAAGGGTATTTAATAAAGTGGATCTGAGGTTGTTATATTTCTTACAAAATAACATGAAATGCATTTCATCTTCAACTTGTAAGCATTCAGAGCATAAGCGTTGATCACGCGGTATTCTAGGTCTACAATAACGACCCCGTTCAATCAATAAGTCATGAGCACTTATTCTCATCTTTGTCAGGTCTTTGGTAATGTGTTTCGGTAGACCTAAAGTAAGGTATGTTTGACATGCGAAAGTCTTATATATTTTAGAGAATGTAAAAAGTTTACTATCTTCCTTCAAAGCATCAAGTTGAGTTTTAACTTTTACGGAAGACTCGGCATAAATTGCCCCTGCAATATCAAGTTCCATTAAGTCTGTAATGTTCAGTTCAGATATAGTTTTCTGATAAAAGGAAAAACACGATCTACAACCATCCTGATAGAGACCCTGATCAACTTCAAGTACTTCCCTCAAGAAACGACTTGTTGGAAGTTCAGTTAGTCTTTTAAAATACTTAAGTGCCTGAATTGTTATAAAGTTCAAAATCCGGTCCCTACCAAGTTCTATCCTAGATGCAAAGTTCGAAGATTTTTTGTGAACACCAAGCAAATATTTACAAAATCTGTTATGAATTTTTTCAAATGGTAAATTATCTAGCAGATTTTCTTTAGTTTTGAAATCTGCCACCCAAATTTCAGAACCATACGTTAAAATAGGCCTTATTAGTGTGTCAAACAGTTTAAGTTTTAACTGATTATTCATGACATCCAAATCTAATATTTTTGACTTAAGGGAGAAAATACCTTTTAAACTCTTTTGATACATATGTTCTGCAGCATGCTTCAAATTTGCATTATAATTCAAAAGTACTCCCAGGTATCTATACTTGTGGACTACTTCTATCTTTTTATCATTGATTGTAAATGTAAATGATTTAGTGTCAAGTTTACCTGAAGTAAATACCATTACTTTGGTTTTATCAATATTAATTTTAAGCTTCCAAGTCTCGCAATACAACTGCAATGAATTAAGACAGGACTGTAAACCCTTTTCAGTTTCAGAAAGGAGTAACAAGTCGTCAGCATAGATAAGACAATTTAGCTTTGTGGAATTAAGTTGAAGTGGGTTAGAAGTTTCAGTATCAAACGTTTCAGAAATGTCATTAATGTAAATATTAAATAACAGTGGGCTAAGTCCATCACCTTGCCTAACTCCTTTATTATATTCCCCTAGTTTTGAAATTAAACTATCCTTTTGACCTACTGAAAAGAAAAAAATAATATTGGGCATAACTGTTGAACGGCTTGAGATACAGCCTTCATATTCAGCATGTAAGTCCCTTGTATCAAAACCTTTACAGTCAGGCAAAAATTAGAACCTGTCACTTTGACCATTGACCTACTTAAAACAAAAATAACATTTTGGTCATTACTTTTGAACGGTTTGAGATAGAGCCTTCATATTTTACATGTAGATTCCTTGTGACAACAGCTTTACAATCACACTTTTTTTTACCTGTGACCTTGACCTTGACCTTCATAAAAGAAAAAGTTATCATTAGTCATAACTTTTGGACCATCTGAGATACAGCTTTCATATTTGGCATGCAGGTTCAGTGTGACAAAACCTTTACACTCATGCAAAAAAGTGTGACCTGTGACCTTAGATCACTGACCTACTTTAAAGAAAAAAAAATAATTTTCTGGACATTATTTGTGAACCGTTTGAGATAGAGCCTACATATTTTACATGTAGATTCATTGTGACAAGAGCTTTACAATCACACATTTTTTTTTTTTACCTGTGACCTTGACTTTTGACCTACATAGAAGAAAAAGTTAACATTAGTTCATAACTTGCGAACTGTCTGAGATACAGCCTTAATATCTGCCATGTGGGTTCCTGATGACAAGAGCTTTACATGCATACAAAAATTTTTGACATGCAGCCTTGACCTGCTTGGAAGGAAAAGAAAAATAACTTTTTGGTCAGAACTGTTTTGGATAGAGCCTTCATATTTGGCACATGTCTCCCCTGTGATAAGAGCTTTACATTCAGGTAAACATTTTGACCATGACCTTGACCTTTGACAAACTTAAAAGAATAATTAAAATAAATCTATAACCTTTTAAACGGTTAAGATAGAGCCGTCATATTTGGCATGTAGGTTCCCTTCGACAAGGGCTTTACTTTCATGTAAACTATTTTGACATGTGACTTTGACCTATGACCTACTTAAAAGATTTTTTTTTTTTTCATAATGTTTGAACGGTTTAAGATAGAGCCTTCATATTCGGCTTGTAAGTTCCTTGTATTAAGGGCTTCCAACCCAAACAAAAAATCTTGATATAAACCTTGAACTGTGACCAACTTAAAAAAAGACCATGTACGGGGACATGTTTTGTATTTCACAAACACATCTTGTTATACTTGAATGTGAATTCTCATTTTTGTGCTATCTAATTTCAACATCCTTTGACTGATTTCACTAAAATTAATACTACACTTCGACCATTTATGCACTGCAGCTATGGTGGGAAATTTGGTGCTATGAGGATATGGTTTGTATGAGTAATGTTATTTTGTAATTCTTCATATTAAATATTTATCCTATCTGTAATTCTCCCTATTTAGATATTTTCCATCAAAGCTTTCTTGGGAGTTAGGGTACCTTAAACTTTGAACTTTGATATGTATGCTGGGTATGGTATGTTGCATCCAGGGAATAAATAAGGGTGAAGGGGCTAAGTTTGGGGTATTAATGAGGAAGGCTGGCTAATTGGAGCTGAAAAGATAACCGATTATCAGTCATGTCATCGCGATCGATGGTCGGTTGGTGATCGCTGGGGTTTTTGTCGTGGTTTTGCCTGTTTGGCTTTCTGTCTGAGCATGACTGTTACCATAGATGGCGCTCTACCATATGTATATTTCAACGGACAGGCCTGAGCAAACAGTGTGGACCCAGATGCGACGCCACATATTGCGGCGTCTCATCAGGGACCACACTGTTTGCCATTCATCAAGCTATTTTAGACATAACATTGGGTGGTAAACTGTACCTGTCAAGAAATCGACTACAAGCAAATACGGAATGGTAGTCGTTCCTGTGGAATTTATTGATCGATTAATCGATTATATGATTAATCGTGTCAGCCTTATTAATGAGCTAAAGCACACTTTATGTGCATCTCTATTCTGTATGTTAATTAAAAATGTATATTAGTATTGGGTGGGGTGGGGGCGTCTTTATTAAAAGAATTGAATGTAAGAAGTTTAAAAGCACAATTAAATATAGTTAGAAAATATTAATCCAAAACATTGAAGTTGTGTATCAAGTACTTAATATTTTGTGATTTTAAGAAGCAAGTAATGTACCAACAGTTAGCATTAGCCGGAAAATGAGTTTTTTTATCTCCAGATTTAAGTGTACAATAAAGGTAGGTTTTCTTTATTATAGGATTGAGAAAATAATATTTATATATTCATACTGCAGTGAATTTTATAACATTAGAATATATCTTGGAAAACATATGTGTTCACACTTCTCGTCTCATCTTTGTTATCATATACATGAAGGAGAATATGGATGACTTGATCACAATTTTCTCACAAAACTGTCGTGGCGGCCTGTCTGTGGCATCCAAAAGGCGTGACCTTTTTCAATACGTTAGGGCCAAAAAATACAATATTGTCTGTCTTCAGGATGTTCACATAAATGAAAAAATGGAATCATTTATAAAGGCTGAGTGGGGGTTCGACATTTATTTTAGTTCTTATACAACAATGAGTAGAGGGGTAATGGTACTGATTAATAATAATTTTGAACAAAAGGTGAAACGAGTTAAATCTGATAAAAACGGTAATTATTTAATTTTAGATATGGTTATTCAAGATAAAGAAATTACTTTAGTAAACCTATACGGGCCAAATGAAGACAACCCTCAGTTTTATGAAAATATACTAAACAAGATTACAGAATTTGAAAATGAAAATATATAGAGGATATTTGATTTTTTCAGTGTAAGATCGAATTTTATTTCATCGAATGAACATCAAAACTGTTATTTTCACGAGTGGCGTAGCCACGAGTGAAAATAGCAGTTTTGGTGTTCATGAGTGAAATAAAATTTGATCTTGCACTGAAAAAATCAAATTTTCTGTTTCTTACATGCTTCAAAAGGCAATATTTAGCGTCTTTAATGGTGTCGCTCACATTCGGAGAAAATTATGTTTGTTCCTGTTCAATTCGCGTCAATTTAGTGGTGTCCATCGTGTTTAGTGGGTATACTATTGGGTGTAAACTGAAAGTTTGCACCTGAGAAATGGCCTGGGATGGTATTATTATGAATGATTAATGAAATAATTGATAGAGTAGTTTTCCAAAGAAGTTGCTGGCAAGTCTAACGTCGCGCGACAAAAGACGTGACGTCAGCGTCATAAATGACGTCAGTAACGTCCCCGTCACACATGAACGGGCTATGCGTCAATTAGAACACATTTCAGTATTGTTCAGTTATCTGACAAAGATAAAATTGAAATTAGAGTTAGATTTGAAGAAAAAAAGTAGTCCCAAACAGTGAAAAATAAAAAATCGTATTTTCACTGTTTGAAACAGTGAAAATATCGATTTATATTTCACTGATAAATCTCTATCATTCATTGAAAAGCATGTAAGAAAATCATGTGCGGGGACTGGAACTTGGTATTAAATGCAGAAATGGATAGTTTTAATTATGTACATATTAATAATCCTAAAGCTAGGAAAGTAGTTTTAAACTTATTAGAAGAAGATAATTT
Source organism: Lucinisca nassula (assembly GCA_963580285.1). Lineage (NCBI taxonomy): Eukaryota > Metazoa > Mollusca > Bivalvia > Lucinida > Lucinidae > Lucinisca > Lucinisca nassula. The sequence continues at coordinate 51,887,051 of OY757019.1, read as the reverse complement.
TATAGATGTTTGGCGGGTAATGAACGAAAACGTTAGGAAATATACATGGTGTAGATTAAACCCTTCAAAAAAACAAGCTCGATTAGACTACTTTTTAGTAAGTGAATATCTTTTTCAATACGTAATAGATTCTGATATTGTTTCTGGCTATAGATCTGATCATTCGGGCATTGTGATAAAATTAAAATTGCAAGATTATGAAAGGGGAAAAGGATATTGGAAATTTAACAATTCTTTATTAAAAGATAGAAAATATATCGAAGAAGTGAAACGGACGGTTGAAGAAGTGAAGCTTACATACAAGACAAATGAAAATTTAAGGCAAAATGAAAATATTTCCGATGGAAACATACAATTCAATATAAATGACCAGCTATTTTTAGAAACTTTATTAATGATCATAAGAGGAAACACAATAAAATATAGTTCAATAAAAAAGAGAAAAAAATTAGAAGAAGAAAATAAGTTGGAAAATGAAATAAGTATTTTAGAGGAAGAAATTGGAAGCAATTTCAGTAATGTGAATTTTGAAAAAATCCAAAATTTAACTCAAATGAAAGATAGACTGGTTGATATAAGGAAAGAAAAAATTGAAGGAGTAATGTTAAGATCTAAATGTAGGTATCAAGACTTAGGGGAAAAACCATCAAAATATTTTTTAGGTTTGGAGAGCCGAAATTTTACAAATAAAGTAATGACAAAATTAGTCGATGAAAATGAAACAGAAGTAACAAATACAAAAGATATTTTAAATTGTCAGAAAAGATTTTATGAAAAATTATATGATAAACAACCAACTTTTGATAAGAGATCAATTGAAGATATAGTCGGACAAACTACAATTAAATTAACAGATTTAGAAGCAGAAAAACTAGAAGGGGAAATTACATATGAGGAACTATTAACAGCACTTAAGGGCATGAAAAATGATAAAAGTCCTGGATTAGATGGCTTTACTGTTGAATTCTTTAAATTCTTTTGGTCTGATATCGGAATTTTCGTCTTAAGATCTATAAATTATGGCTATAGAGAAGGTGCTCTATCAGTTACTCAAAAACAAGGGGTTATTACATGTTTGCCTAAACCAGGTAAATCAAGGCATTATTTAAAGAATTGGCGCCCTATTTCGTTATTAAATGTTGTATACAAAATGGCATCATCGGTAATAGCTAATAGAGTTAAAACGGTTTTAGATAAACTTATAAATGATGAACAGAAAGGCTTTATTTCTGGTAGATTTATCGGAGAAAATATTAGAACTGTCTATGATATCTTATTTGAAACAAAAAATCAAAATATACCAGGCCTATTATTGTCCATTGATTTTGAAAAGGCTTTCGATACAGTATCCTGGGAATTTATTGAAAAAGTTTTAAAATATTTTAATTTTGGTTCTTCATTTATTGCTTGGATTAAGCTATTTCAGGGGGGTTCAGAGTCCTGTATCATTCAAAACGGTTTTATGTCGGATTTTTTTAAATTGAAGAGAGGATGCAGACAAGGTGATCCTATTTCCCCTTATGTGTTTATATTATGTGCCGAAATTCTGGGACGAATGATACAGAAAAGTAATGAAATAAAAGGAATAGAAATTAACGAAAAAGAACTTAGACTCAGCCAATACGCAGATGATACACAAATATTTTTAGATGGTAGTGAAAAGTCATTAAAAGAAACTTTGAACATTTTAAATACTTTTTATCATATGTGTGGCTTGAAAATAAATGTGGAAAAAACGAAAGCCATTTGGATAGGTAGTTTAAGTAATTCCACAATAAAGCTCTGTAAAGATTATAAACTTGATTGGGCACGGGGACCTTTTAAGATTCTGGGAGTTTCATTCACAACTGAAGTTTTTGACATATGGGATGTTAACGCTAATGATATTTTTTCTAAGGTAGAAAGTCTATGTAAACAGTGGTCGAAAAGAAAATTAACACTTTTAGGAAGAATAACCGTCATAAAATCGTTAGCTCTAGCCAAGTTCATCCATCTTTTTTTAGCTCTGCCAAATCCACCTGGTGAATTAGTAAAACGGTTGGAGAAATTATTTTTCAAATTCTTGTGGAACTCTGGACCAGACCGAGTTAAAAGAAGTATAGTTATTAAGAACCTAGCATCAGGGGGACTTAGAATGGTAAATATTTATATTTTTATAAAAGCTTTGAAAATATCTTGGTTGCGAAGAATTATTCATAGTTCGGAAACCAGATCATGGTTTACACTAGCAAACATTGATTTTAAAAAAATATTTAGTACTGGATCTGGTTATTTTGAAACAATTGATATCCAAAACCCATTTTGGAAAGATCTTTTAAGAAATTGGGCAGAGTTCTGCTACAAATTGGAGGTAAAAACACCTCAAGAGATTTTAGACTCACCTTTATGGTATAATAAAAAATTAATAAACGGGCAAAACTTTTGTATTCATGATTGGTTTGAAAAGGGTCTAACTATGATTGGTGACCTTTTTGATGAGAATGGAAATATATATGATTTTGACACTTTAAAGCATATTTATGGGCTGAGAGGTACGTTTTTAGATTTATACTCTCTACTAAGGAAAATTCCGGAAAATTGGAAAACGATATTAAGTAATAACAAGATTTTATGTATTGCCAACCGATTTAATGTTAAATGCAATCTATTAGTAAAACAAATTATTAAGGACAAAAAGGGGGGTAGACATTTTTATGATATAATGATTGATGCAGATAAGCAAGACATACAAAATAAATGGACACAACAAATAGGAAATATAAGTGATGACGAATGGAAAAAATATAATAAAGTTATAACAGCATTAAAAGATGTAAAATTAAAAGATTTTCAGTATAAAATAAACAATAAAATTTTAGTAACTAAATCGTTTTTATTTAAAATAAATAAAATAGACGATGAGTTATGTGAATACTGTAAAGACAAATCAGAATCCATATATCATTTATTTGTGGAGTGTGACAAGGTTAAGCAATTCTGGAATGAACTGAAAGGATGGTTAATAGCTAATTCAAACATATTAATTGATTTAAAAGAAAGAAATATATTGTTCTCTTACCAGGATAATAACCAGATGATAAATTATATATTCGTCTTGGCGAAATATTATATTTACAGTAACAAGTTTTTTAAAAGTGAGTTAAATATAAATAAATTTATATCTATGATGAGGGAAAAATTTAAAATGGAAAAATATATAGGATATATAAACAACAATGTAAACAAGTTTTTCTCAAAATGGTCACCCTTATATAACTATTTCAATACACATTTACGGTAAGATCCAAGAATTGTTATATTATTATTGCTATTTATATTAGTTTATTCATTATTTGCTTATTTATTTATTTTAGCCAACGTTAGATGAATATGATTGATAGTATATTTTTAGATATAAAATATAGAAATTTGCATTTTTGGGTACAGCAGGCAGTTTTGGTGGGAAGTGATTGTCCATACATATTAGCATATTAGAAGATTTGAGAAGTTTCTGAACACATTTCTTCCATTATTTGTTATTAAGTATCTAAGGACTTAAATCGTATATTCTGTTTTATTCTATTTTAATATGCGCTAGGAACTGCAAAAACCTCCCAACTTTCTTTCTTCTTTATATTTCATACTTCCTTTTTTATTTCTTTTTTTTTTTTTTTTTTTTCTTCCTCCTTTATATTCTTTCATTTTTTATTATTTATTTACTTATTTTTCTTTCATTTTTGTTTTCATTTTTTTTAGGACAATGTTTCATTTTGTAGCTTAAGTGCAAATATGTTAAGGAATTTATATATAAAAAATGTATTGTGAGATGTTTTGTATATATATATATGTACTTGAAGATAAAGAAAATAAAATTAAAAAAAAACTATCCTTTTTAACTGCAAATTTCGAATATGTATACATATGTTTAATCACTTTATAAAAGTTACCACCGATTCCAAGTTCTAAAAGCTTTTTAAATAAACCGGAGCGCCAAACAGTATCAAAGGCTTTTGAAAAATCAACAAAGCAAGCATAAACCTTTTGCTTATTTTTGAATAAATATTTATTTAAAATAGTTTTTATTGTATAGATATGATCTGTTGTTCTGTACCCAGGTCGAAAACCTGCTTGAAATGTGTTATATAGGTCATTAGTTTCCATATGATTATTAAGTCTAGATTGGAGCAATGAGGTAAAAAGTTTACCTAAGCAACTAGTAAGACTAAGGCATCTATAGTTATTACAATCATCAATATTGTTATTCTTAGGTAAGAATGAAATCAAGGAAATGTTCCATGCATCTGGAAAGGTTCCAGACGTTAAGACCTTGTTAAAAAGTTTAACAAGTGGTAACAGAAGTATGTCACTGCCATACTTGATAAATTCGTTTAGTATCTGATCTAATCCAGGTTGTTTATTATTTTTTAACTTGAATATACCTAGTCTTACTTCCTTACATGTAAATGGGTAATCCAAAGGACTCTCTGATGTTTCTTCAAAGGTATGTAAATTCAGGTCTTCGTTATGTTCAGAATACAAGTCTGATAAGTAATCAAACCACTGTGAAATCTTAATTGGATTAGTTGCATTCTTGCCTTTTTCACTTAAGCTATCTATGGTTTTCCAGAAAGATTTAGGATCATTTTCATGCAATGTGTCAAGCTGAGAAGCCATTTGCTTTAAGAAATTATTTTTAGTTTGATTCAGAGTTTTATTATATTCTTTTTTAAGTTTATGAAAGGTGCTTCTCAATGCAATGTTATTCGAGTCTACTTGTAACCTTTTACCCATTTTTCTCAACTCCCTTTTCATGTTGTAGCAACTACCATCATACCATTTTTTCTTAAATTTCCGTTTCTTTTTACCTCGGTACAGTTTCCTAATCATACACGACTTAGAGGCAGCTAACTGATAGATGTTAGAAAACTGAGTAGTTAGTTCATCTATATTCATATCAGTTTCGTCTATGTTTTCTGAGAAAGAATGCAACAATTTTGATGATTCTTCATCAACAAGTGATGCAACATACTTCTGTTTTGTTTCCTCATCTATTATAAATTTGTTTGGTAAATCATGACAACCTTTATCTACATTTTCGTCATAATTAATACATTGTCTATCTACACTCATACCACACCACAATGCACAATGGTCAGACAGTTCTGTTGGTGGCAATGAATTTATGAAGCAAAAAGAATGAAATATGTCTTCAGAAACAATTATGTAATCAATTGTACTGCATCCACGTGGACCAAAGTATGTATTATAAATCCCATATTTAGAATCGGCTGAGTAATAAACTCTGTATGTTTCCTTATGGTAAGACACATTCAGTCACACCAACTTGGTATGTCCTCAGGGGCTGTTCCTCTCCCCTCCACTTCATAAAAGGGCCTCATATCTCAGAAACAGTTCAGATCTCCACCACTAAACCATATATATTCTTGGTCCTTATGATAAGACACATTCAGTGACAACAATCTTGAGCTTTCCTGGGCTCTGCCGGCGCCATGCCCTAACTTCTCCACTGCTTAAAAGGCCTTATATCTCAGGAACCGTAAATACCCCTACCCCTAAACCGTATATACTCTTGTTCCTCGTGAAATTAGGCATTCGGTGATACCAACCAGGGCTCCGTTGGGTCCATGCCCCACGCCCTCCACTTCATAAAATGCCTAATAGAGTTCACATGGGTGCTCATTTGGGTATTGGGGTTCGTTTTGGAGACTTCATAATTGGTAGATTAAAATCATATATTAAAATGCATGGCTGCAAGTGGGCAGTGCCCACCTGAGCTCTGGTGAGCATAGGGCTGGGGCCATTCCCCGCCAATCCTCCAAAAGTCAAATACATTCAGACTCCCACCCTATAATCATATATATTTTGTTCCTTATGATAAGACACATTGAGTTACGGTCCTCAGGGGCTGTTCCTTTCCCCCCAACACCCACCACACACTTTATAAAAGGGTCTCATATCTCAGAAACAGTTTAGATCTCCACCCCTAAACCATATATAGTCTTGGTCCTTATGATAAGACACATTCAGTGACATCAATCTTGAGTTTCCTGCGGTCTGCCGGCACCATGCTCCAACTCCTCCACTGCTTAAAATGCCTTATATCTCAGGAACCGTAAATACCCCCACCCCTAAACACATTCAGTTCAATATATATTCAATTAGGCATTCAGTGATACTAACCAGGGCTCCGCTGGGTCCCCGCTCAACGCCCTCCACTTCACAAAAGGCCTAATATTTCAAATACAGAGTTCACATGTGTGCTCATTTGGGTATGGAGTTCGTTTTGGAGACTTCATAATTGGTAAATTAAAATCATATGTTAAAATACATGGCTGCAAGTGGGCAATGCCCACCTGAGCTCTGGTGAGCAAAGTGGCCCATGGCCTCTTGTTTTCATAGAGATTTAAGTTTTTAAGGCTCATAGGTGAGCTTATAGTATGGTAATCTTCTTCTCCGGAACCAGTGGACCGATAGCCATGAAACTTGGTATGAAACATAGGGGACTCGAGCCAATCATAGTTTGTTCAAATAATGACCCCTGGATGACTTTGACCTATTTTAGGCCAGGGTCAAATTTGGTCACAAGTATAGCTTTTACAAAAAGCTAGTTCTACGCTTAGCACATATTAAATATGAATGCCTACAGTTATATCCCTACAATTAACTGTCTTTGGCAACATTCTTATTGCCACCCCGCCAACTGAAGTATAATCATATAAAATGCCAAAGCAAATGCTGTATTTTGTGAAAAAGTACTTTTTCATCGTTAAAAATGCATATGTGCAACTTCCATACGCTTGTGACATCTTATCGAAAATTGCAGAAGTTAAGTAAAAAGACTAATTAGAGATTAACCCAAATATTTGCAAACAGCGAGGTCAGTTTTAGCTCACTAGAGCCGAACGCTCCTGGGAAGCTTTTAGGATAGGCAGTGGTCCGTCGTGGTCGAGAGTTTGTAGATGTATATTTTGTATTAACCTGTATTTCGGAAACTACTGCAGCCTGTTATCTGAAAATTGGTAGATGCAGTAAATGTAACTATATACAGGAGTATTCAATGTCAATGTTATTCCTTGACCTTGACCCAAAGCCATTCAGATATGAATTCAAAGCTTGTTTTCTCAGAAACCTCTGTACCATTTGTGATCCATATGGAAGCTTTCAGAAACAAGATAAGACCAGGGTAAAGCACTTCTTCTCGGGAACCAATGGATCGACTGCTTTGAAACTTAGGGACTCACGGCCATCAAATTTTGTTTAAATGATGACTCTGGCTTGACCTTGACCCAACTTACGTCAAGGTCAAATTTGATCGCAATGCTTTTGTATGGGAAAAAAGGAAATTGATACTTTTTGGAAACAATTGTTGCCTGTGAACTTCAGTTTGTTTGTATATGCAATCACCTAAAAGAGTAATTCTAACACAGCGCGCCTATATAGGCAATGGAAAGATAACTGTGTTTTATTCTACAACAAATTACGGCAAGGCAGATCGTGACGATTGGCGTCATTAAAAACTGCGATTTTATGACGTCACTAGTCGATTTCCTTGACGTTAGACGGTTTAACGTCATATTCTCGCATCGAAAACGTTAGAAAAGGATATATGCATGTGTTTCAGTCAATAATTTTAGCGAGATCTCTTCTAACAATGGCGAAAAGTTGTGAGATTTTGAAGGAAACAACAGCATTATTGCCGTTTTTCAGCCTGTTAGAATACGCGCTCGTGATTTGTCTACTTTACAACTGACCTCCAAACTGTGATTTATTAGTCTACAAATCACAGTTAGATCTGATTTATTTATAAGCTACATGAGTATCATTGGTCAAGGTCACTCCTGGACTTGGACCTGGGTCACTCAGATATAAAATTATGGCCTGTTATTTCTGAACTCATTGTGTGCGGATGTTCGTGAACCAGAAAGACCAGTTGTCACTAGAAAGGGGCTCCAACTTTAGCACACACATTAGGCCTACGATAACGTACCTGTATGTGAAATGAAGGTGTCTTTCCTGGTCAAGAAACAACCGCTTTTTAGTTGATTGTTGAGTTATACAAACAAAGTTACATTGTTGATGCCATCGTGACTGACGATTTGTTTGATGTTTGTTTGTTTGATTTGAAGTTTAGCGTCACCGTCAACACTGTATAGGTTATTTTGGAGACGTCGTTTCCAGTTTTGTGGGACTTTACCCGACATTGAGATGAAATGACATCTCAAGCCCTACCGCCCAATGAAACCAATAGGGTTTATAAGCATGGACGGTCCGACTCGCACCGCTTTGCCTGGGCAGGCTTGGATCCTCTAAGCGGTATAGCAGTACTCGTGTGCGGTATAGGTTTCAGCTCTGCGTGAAAGCATCATGCAGCCCATTTATTTCTTCAAGCCCGATGAGCGGGGACCCACGTGACTGTTGAGTCCGTGCAGCTAGCCTTTGTACGAAATCCTGATAATATGCGTGATATTCCTGTTATGACCTCAAAGGCCAGTGTAAAGAGGGTAATCTGTATGAAACACATGTGCTGGGCCAATTACATAAAGTGGCGTCTGATCAGGGTCTGCACTGTTTGCTTACAGTACAGTGGGTGCTGTAAGAACGGTCATGTATCATTGAATTTATTAAACGAGTTGAGGAAAAGAGATAAAATTCGAGGCTTTGCCGAGCAGTTTATCCCTTTTCCTAAACGAGTTTAATAAATTCAATAATACGTTACCACGAATGCAAGATTCTATTTATCATATGACATTTAAAACGAATTTTCTTCACGACTGTTTACACAAAATGTCAATATTCCATTGTTAGTAAACGCGACGTCATTTAAGACGTCGTACATGTAACGTTACGGGAGGTATTTAGCTAGCTAATTTGCATATTTAATCCACTAGTGGATTATCGAAAATATTACATGGAGTTATTACACTCTCAGACGCGACGTAATATGATAAAAATAAATAGTTTAACTGATATTCAGCATTTCAGCAGATCAGGGCTTTAGTAACTTTCTGATGTTGATTTCAGCGTTTTAGTCAAGGGTGTTCCACAGAATCTGGGCTGGAATCATGGGTCGGGCTTGGCAAGCGGTGTAGATCCATATCATACACCACAGAACGCGGCGTCTCATCAGGGTCTAAACTGTTTGCTGTAGCCCCAGATCAGATGCTGCGTTATTCGGCGTCTATTCAGGGTCTACACTGTTTGCTTTCAGTATAGGAATTTAAGAGTTATTAAATATGTTCTATAAAAGGTTTATCCTTTGGAAGCAAGGAAAACACCACAGAACTGAAAACTATGGAGTGTATATGTTTTCTGGGCCAGACTAGCTAGTTTCGGCCAAGTAGGCCTCATCAATGACCCTCAGATATTTTCAAAATTCCACAATGGAATCAATGATCCCAATGGACAAGAAAATATAATCTACACTATGATGTAAGGCAGGGAGACGTTTTACCGCCGCCACACATTCCCACACACCAGCTGTAGTGAAGTTAAATATGTTCTATAAAACGGTTATCCTTTGGAGCAAGGAAAACACCATAGAACTGAAAAATATGGAGTGTATATGTTTTCTTCGTCAGACTAGCTGGTTTCGGCCAATTAGGCCTCATCAGTGACCCTCAGATATTTTCAAAATTCCACAATGGAATCAATGATCCCAAAGGACAAGAAAATATAATCTACACTATGGTGTAGGGCAGGGAGACGTTTTACCGCCGCCACACATTCCCACACACCATCTGTAGTGAAGTTAAATATGTTCTAAGCCTCCGTTCAGAACCATTTTTCTGACAATCGACCCACCAGTACTCTTAGTACTTTGATTCTCTACGCGCTATAAATAGTCCTTGAAAAATACCATTTGCAGGCACTGTAGGTCCGAGTAGGGTGGGTGAGATAAACAGGGTTTGATAAGTATTTCTATACTCTGCAAATGTGGTGTGCAAGACTATAAGAATATTACATGGGTCTGATGTGTCAATGGCAAAATCGGTCCCAATGGGGTCCTTGTGGGGTCGCTCCGGCATCACGGGGCTTGTCGAATAATGCCGAGCAGTGATTTTTGGGTCGATTGGTTATTGACCCAATGTTATAAAGGACAGAAACTGAATTCGTGCTCTTGTCCACGTGACTATCGAAATCAAGGCAACTTATTTAAAGAAAATAGAAGAGTTAGTTCAGCGTGTTGCGTAAAAGGTTATCTGTAAAATCTGGGCTGCAATCATGGTTTGGGCTTGGCAAACAATGTAGACCCAGATCAGACGTCAATCTTAACGACGCCATGAGCCAACATGACATCCTGTTCAAACACGTGAGAATTCTTTTTTATCCGATCCATGGTTAGAATCAGAATTTCTTGCACACCCGACAAGGAAATCCGTGATTTTATCCTGGTATAGAAATTTATGTTCTGACCCTGGTCTTCCGACCCCAAATCGAATATAATCGCGTGTTTGATAAATGCACTGGTTGATTATAACCTCATGCGCGGCGTCGTCATGCGTGACGTCACTAAACATTCCTGTCGTGTCATCACAAAATGGCGGACGTCGGTAACCGAAGTGACAGCAGCATTAAAAATTCGCAATAGAAATGGAAGGTATGCAAGAAAAGAATCCAATATGGGTGTGAGGGGTGGATAGAAAAATCCGTCCCTCGGGATCACTGTCCGGCATCACTCGGCAAGCCTCGTGATGTCGGACAGTGTCCTTCGGGACGGATTTTTCCATCCACCCCTCACACCCATATAAGATTCTTATATTCTACCCCAGGCTAAAATCCGATAGAGTTTATAAATTAAGACTATAAGAATCTTATATAGGTATGAAGTGTGATTGGAAAAATCCGTCCCAAGGGTCACGGTCCGGCATCACGAGGCTTCCCGAGTGATGCCGGACAGTGATCCCGAGGGACGGATTTTTCTATCCACCTCTCACACCTATATAGGATTCTTTTTCTTGCACACCTTCCATTTCTGAGCTCGGATTGTAAGGCTGCAGTCACTTCGGTTACCGACGTCCGCCATATTGTGATGACACAACAGAAATGTTTAGTGACGTCACGTAACGTGCATGACGTCTGTTGCATCCCTAAACGTCCGACATCCCTAAGTGTCCGACAAAATTTTAATTTCTCGCAAAATTGTTGGAAACGGTCGGGAATGTTCAATTATGACATTTTAAGGGAAAATTTCGAAAAAATTTTTTTTGGAAATATTCGAAATTTAACTTCAATTTTTTCTTGTCGGACATTTCGGGGTGCCCCATGCATCCCTAAGTGTCCGCCATCCCTAAATGTCCGACAACATGAAAATTGACTAAGAAAGCATTTTTATTGTTAATAATCAATCAATGATAAATAAAAAGACAAATTTAACGTTAAACCTATGTTTAAAATGTTCACCTTTGGAAATAAGCATTGCAATATATGGATCCGAATATACCGGCATCCTTAGATGTCCGCCAGCATGACAAAATCTTAGTTTCTCGGGAAGATGTCCGAAACGGTGGGGAATGATCAATTGTGACATTTTAAGTGAAAACTTCGCTTTTTTCTCTCGAAAATATTCGAAATTTAACTTCATTTTTTTTCTTGTTGGACACTTAGGGATGAACCATGCATCCCTAAGTGTCCGCCATCCCTAAATGTCCGACAACATGAAAATTGACTAAGAAAGCATTTTTATTGTTAATAATCAATCAATGATAAATAAAAAGACAAATTCAACGTTAAACCTATGTTAAAAATGTTCACCTTTGGAAATAAGCATTGCAATATATGGATCCGAATATGTCCGCAATCTCTAGATGTCCACCAGCATGACAAGTAACTTGGAAAATAGTTCTTACCGCTAATAATGAATAATGATTTATAAAGAAAAAGGTGAAGTAATTAAACCTATGCTAAAAAAGAATACCTTCGGAAATAAGCATCTTGATAAGGGATCCCAATATGGTCATCCCTAAGTGTCCGCCATCCCTAAATGTCCAACAACGTAAAAATTGGACGAGAACGCATGTTTTTTTGTTTATTAATTTTCAAATAATATTAAATAAAAAGACGTTAAATCCATGTTAAAAATTTTCATCTTCCGAAATAAGCATTAGAATATATGGATTCGAGTATGTCCGCAATCTCTAGAAGTCCGCCAGCATGACAAGTAACTAAGATCTTTTTTTTTTTTTTTTTTTCTTCTTCTTCTTTTTTTTTTCGCTAATTATCAATTATGATTATAAAAAATAGACATCAGAGTGGTTGGCAAATCCCCCGACCAAAAGGCAATATTGCCTTCAGAAAATTTTTTCACAAATAGAAAGCGCATTACACACATTCTCAACCATGTGAACAATTATGCCAAGTATTGTCAATAGATCTTGAAGGGTTTTGGAGTTATGGTGATCACGAGATAGTCATAGTATTTTATTGGAAGGGGATATAACTCTTAAACCATGGTACCAAGAGTTGTGGTTCTTGTTCATGACACGCCATCTCAACCTTGTCTACAATTATGCCAACTATCATAAATATACCTTGCAGGGTATAGGAGTTATGGCGATCACAAGATAGTCATTCTATTTTATTGAAAGGGAAGATAACTCAAAAACCATTCGTACGCATGACACGCCGTCTCAACCTTGTGTACAAGTATGCCAAGTATCACCAATATATCTCAAAGGGTATTTAAGTTATGGCCATCACAAGATTGCGTATACGGACGGACGCCAGGCTGATCGCTTTATCCCCCGAACCTTTTCGGTCGAGGGATAAAGACAACAAGATGTGTTTGTGAAACACCGATGCCCCCGGACAGCGCCTGTGCAATATGAAAGCCCCATCACTAAAGTATGTCATGGTTGAGGCCACAAGGTCACGAGGTAAAAAATTATGGTACCACTGGAAAGGTCTTGTGAGAAAGAATACACATGTGAAATATGAAAGCTCTATCACTTACCAATCAAAAGTTATGGACTATATTAAAGTTTTTAAAAAGTAGGTCAAACATCAAGGTCAAAGTCACAAGGTCAAAAATTATGGTACCACTAGAAAGGTCTTGTGACAAGGAATGCACATGTGAAATATGAAAGCCCTACCATTTACCAATCAAAAGTTATGGCCAATGTTAAAGTTTTTAAAAAGTAGGTCAAAGTCACAAGGTCAAAAATTATGGTACCACTAGAAAGGTCTTGTGACAAGGAATGCACATGTGAAATATGAAAGCCCTACCATTTACCAATCAAAAGTTATGGCCAATGTTAAAGTTTTTAAAAAGTAGGTCAAACATCAAGGTCAAGGTCATGAGGTCAAAAATTATGGTACCATTAGAAAGGTCTTGTGACAAGGAATGCACGTGAAATATGAAAGCTCTACCATTTACCAATCAAACGTTACGGCCAATGTTAAAGTTTTTAAAAAGTAGGTCAAATGCCAAGGTCAAGGTCATGAGGTCAAAAATTATAGTACCAATAGAAAGGTCTTGTGACAAGGAATGCACATGTGAAATATGAAAGCTCTATCACTTACCAATCAAAAGTTATGGCCAATGTTAAAGTTTTTAAAAAAGTAGGTCATATGCCAAGGTCAAGGTCATGAGGTCAAAAATTATAGTACCAATAGAAAGGTCTTGTGACAAGGAATGCACATGTGAAATATGAAAGCTCTATCACTTACCAATCAAAAGTTATGGCCAATGTTAAAGTTTTTAAAAATGAGGCCAAAAGTAGGTCAAATGTCAAGGTCCAAGGTCACGAGGTCAAAATTTATGGTACCTCTTGAAAGGTCTTGTGACAAGGAATGCACATGTGAAATATGAAAGCTCTATCACTTACCATTCAAAAGTTATGCCCAATGTTAAAGTTTTTGCAGACGGAGAAACGGACAAACAGACAAACGGACAAACAGACAAACAGACGGACAGACCAAAAACTATATACCCCCCAGAATCTTAGATTCCGGGGGCATAAAAATATGTTATACCTGTGCTAAAAACTTTACCTTAAATTACACAAACGCCTACTTAAACACATTAAAAAATTTACCTGAAACAAAAAAAAAAGAAAAATTTCTGTTGAAAAAAAAAAAGGATTTGTTTTTATTTCTGCTCTAAACAGATGTCGCGGGCACTTGTTCGAAACGCCTCGCCGAGACTGTACTAACTAGTACCAACGATCTATGTCGTAGAGCAGGAGTTAAGAAAATAATGTATAACGCAGCGAACCCCACTTGTACTCTTTTAAATGTGGGGTTTAAGGGTAAAAAATTTAGGCGTGTTTTATGTGATGGAAAATAAGCATCTTAATAGCGGGTCCCAATTAATATGGTCACCCAAAATGTCTGCCAACCCAAAATGTCTGACAACATTAAAAAAAATGAGAAACATTTGTGAGATGCCAAGTTCTGCAACGGAAAACCATGTGGTTTTTCTCCAGGTACTCCGGTTTTCACCAATCTCTGATTAACGATCGGCTCGATATGAGTGAAATAATCTTGAATGGGCCGAAAAACCCAAAACCAAAGAAAAAAAATATTTTTATCGTTAACAATCATAACACATACGATATAAGAGCCGGCGCATGACAAACTCTACAATTAGACCGGTGCGACCAAATCAACCTGTGCAATCATCCTCTATTACAGTAGGGGGTGACAATGGGATGCGCATGCTGATCTGAATCTTCGCTGGTCGTTTAAGACTTCCTATTAGGTTTCGTCATGCGCTGGCTCATATGTAATAGACGAAATAACGTTACCATTTTATTATATGAGCCCGCGCATGAAAAAGTCTACAAGAAGGTTTGAGCGACCAGCGAAGACTCAGAACAGACCCTTTTTAGGGTTTACTGCATCTTCCACGTTCAAGAGACAGAACTGACAAAGTTTAAATTATACGTTGTCATGGATGAGAGTATTGTATTGTATTGTAAAGTTTAAGCATTTTACGTCCGCTACGGTCAGGCGCGTTAGCATTGCCCCACAACAGGACGTAAAGTTTGAGTGCTTCTGGGCTGCAAAACGCGGCAGATTCAGTGAAACGTAAGTCATGCTGAACTGCCAGTGCCTTCCCCTAAGTAAAGTAGAAGCACTGAAATTTAGAATTTTGAACGCCAGATCGAAAATGGGCATAAAACTGCAGAGGAATCAATGCCAATTTCGGCTGCGAATTGAGATTTCTCTGTCTCACCCGAGAGCATACTAGTTCATGTTGCTCTCTCTTAGGGCCATGTGTAAGGCTATGGACTGGTTAGAAATGACGAAAAACCCAAGTTATACAGGGTTGTCAGATGTGCGGCCCTAAGTTTGCAGTATAATATATATAAAATAGATATATAAATAGTATAGAAGTATACATAAACATATGGAATAAGAGAAAAAAAGAATATATCCAATAAAAAAAAAAAAAAAAAAAAAAAAAAAAAGGAAATAAAAACATTTAGTTCTTGCCTGTTTTGTAAACAATAATAGTTTAAATGTATAAAATAACATAACTTCAAAGGCTGTTATCATATAAAAGTGCTTAATTGTTTTTTGATCATTAAATTGGCAAGCTCATAATTGGATAGTAGTTATGAAAAAGGAAAGTGGTATTATTTATGAACAGGTGCTTGTGCATTGAAAAATGGTTTCAATTACAATGTTAATTGTTGTTGTCAAATTGCGTTTTTTGTAATTAAGATGCAATTAGAATTCAATTGTAAGAAAATGGTAGACTTCAAAGGTTTTTGAATATTTTACAAACATATAGGTAAACAAAGAGCTATCTAACTGTCTTTCTAAAGAAGCATTATATTGACTTTGACCATTGAAATATTTAATTACTCACACCAATATTGCATAGCAGTTCTTCAAAGATGTTAAATGTTAATTTTAGACAGGTGCATGTACACAATCTGATTGTTACATGTTTTGCAATGTTAGTAAGCTCTCGTCAAAGACATAATTGATAACAAAAGTTGAAAACAATTCAGATAATTGGTTCTTGCAAAAACTGTTTATTTGTTGAGAAGTTGTGAAAATTACCATCAATAGATATTATTCATTGTTTTGAGAGGCAGAAAAAAAAAAAATAATAATAATAATAATAATGAAACAAAAAGCATAAATGTAAATAATTATATGACTTTCCTTCACCATAAAACTATAATACATAATTTAACCCTTGTCCTGCTGGGCCCGGATATGCCTGATCTTTCAAACAACGCAGATCCAGACAAGAAGCCATCTGATCAGGATCCTCGTTGTTTGTGATTCATTTTAAGAATTTATTGCAATGACTTGCATCAAGAAACTGGATGGTTGATAATCTGTGGTGGGTGTGGCATATTTATATATTCAGCAGGTCAAGGGTCAAGATTTATGGCCGTGTTAAACAGAATTCATTTAACACGGCTTTTTTTTTTTTTGATGATATAAAAGGCGATAAATTCGGTTCTGTTCTGTATTCTGGGTGTTGTGTGTTTTCCAAAAAAAAAAAAAAAAAAAAAAAAAAAAACTTAATATAATGCACAACATTTGAGATGAAAAAAATACTATTTACAAGTCTTTTGATGGTTTTGAATAAATGTACTCCTGCATGACAAAATAACACACACACACACACACACACACACACACACACACACACACATTCTGTGAAACACATTTA
Organism: Lucinisca nassula; assembly: GCA_963580285.1. NCBI lineage: Eukaryota > Metazoa > Mollusca > Bivalvia > Lucinida > Lucinidae > Lucinisca > Lucinisca nassula. The sequence goes on along the minus strand of OY757019.1, from coordinate 51,870,415 downwards.
CAATATTTACATCTGTCTGAGAGGCAAGGAAATGACATAAATCATGCAGTGGCAGAGGTATGAGAGGCCAGTCCGCCCATTAGGGGGAGTCAGTATCCAATAAAATAGAAAAAGTTAGACCCCTGCCACTGTGTACCTTGCTCTCTTTGAGGTATGAGTGCATCATACAGCTGTATTGATAGGTTCAGCTTGCCATAACATTGCTAATGGACCGATTGACATAGCTCCTGGATTCAAGCTTCACCCATCCAACAAACTGTTGCTTGCACTCACAAACACTCGAAGGATTGGCCTGCAGTACAGAATGATTGCCCTCTTCGGTGCTGTAGATCACTACTGTTCCCGCTGATATACATTTTCTTGATCCTTAGCTACATGTATGCATTGAGTATGCCTAAATTAGGTTAGTATACTTATATGTATGACAAGTATCCTGTATTGGTGACATATTTGAATACTGCTTCCCTTATAATTGTTGCATGGGCAGGTTGGGGGTTAAGAAGTACCTTAAGATCTATAACATTTATATCAGATATGTTATCTTTTATGGTTTGTAACATGATTTCTCGCTCATGTCTATGTTTTTCACAATCAAGAAGATAGTGGGTTGTGTCCTCAGTTCCCTCACAGTGAGGGCACTGAGGGTCCATCCCACTGTGTGTCTGATTGTTAAACCTAAGTCCATTCCTACCTAACCTTAACCTAGTGTATACCCTATCAAATTGCCTATTGTCGCTATACTGTATCAGTTTCGTTGGGAGATCACTACTGATCTCCCAACGAAAACCATGACCATGTTTTTTCCAAGTTGATGCCCAGTGTGTTTTAACTTCTCTTTTTATAAGCCCATATACTTCAGTTTTACCTAGCCTAACCTTTATTTCTTTGCCTATGGAACATCCTAATTTTGCAGCTTCATCTGCAATGTCATTACCTTGAATATTGCAATGCGATGGACACCAGTCAATATACAGTATTGTGTTACTCCTTAAAATTGTGTCAACTAAATTGTTGATTTGGATTAAAAGATCAGGTCTTGAGCGACTGTTCCCAGACTTTATTGCCTGAATTGAACTTAAGGAATCAGTGAGGATTACTACCTGGTCTGGTTTGTTCTGCTCAACCCATTTCAGGGCTTCAATTATTGCAATTAATTCTGCAGTAAAAATTGTAACCTTGGCATTCAGTTTAAATTTTCTAGTTATTTGGTACGAGGGAATGGTAAATGCAGACCCTACTTGATTCTTTCCATCATCCTTACTGCCATCAGTAAATATTTGAAGACATGATTTGTATTTTTGATTGACTAAGGTTTTGGTTTTTTCCTCTATGACCTTCTTGCTGTCTGTTTTTTGTTTACATATTCCTTAAGAGTTTCCCTAGGTGTAATTGACTGCAAGGCAAATTTTTCCTGATATACAGGTTCCTGTACCAAAATATCACTTAGCTTATATTTCATCTGAAGATCCCTTACTTGCATTACAAATGGAACTTTACCTTTTAATCGATCCCTACAGGTTTCATATACAGCATAGTCATAGAGACTGTTCAAGGGGAGATTTTTCCCATTGGCAGAGGACCTAGCCCAGTATTTCAGGATAAGTTCCTCCCTCCTTAGCGCCAGTGGTTGAATGTTGCATTCAGCTTGCACATCAATATTTGCAGTTGATTTATATGCCCCTGTTATTATTCTGAGAGCAGCTGATTGAATTCTATCTATCCGAAGAAGCTGAGTTGGTGATGCAGAAGCATATGCTTGACAACCATAGTCTAGTTTACTCCGGATAAGTGTCTTGTAGATAGCCATTAGCGTTATCTTATCCGCCCCATATTTAGTTCCTGATAGATATCTCATGAGATTTAGATCTTTTTTACATTTTGCTACCAAGTCTGTTATATGTTTCTGCCAGTACAACTGGCTATCAAATGTCATTCCTAAGAATTTAGCTTCAGTTTTATATTCCAGTGATTTGTTTCCTATTTTCAATTTAGGTATATTTTCATTTGGAGTTCCTGGATGATTGAACAATACAACTTCGGTTTTATTGGAGGAGATTTTGATACCCAACGACGCTGCCCATGCCTCAATTTTATTCAAGATCTGTTGCATGAGATGCACCAAATGGGACTTACTGCGCCCTGATTTCCAGACCGCCGAGTCATCCGCATATTGAGACAGCTCACACGACAGATCTTTTAGCACATCATATTGAGTGTTGATAAGAATGTTAAATAAAATTGGACTAAGAACACTGCCCTGGGGAGAACCGTTGTCAAGTACCTTAACTTCGGACAAGTTTGATCCGACCCTAACCTGTATTTTTCTATCTTTAAGGAAGTCCTGTACCCAACCTAATAATCTGCCTTTAATATTGAATTTGTTTAACTGCATTAGCACTCCATTGGTCCACATAAGATCAAAAGCTTTTTCTAGATCCAGGAATATACAGAGAAGGTCCCTATTCTCCATTTTAGCTTTTAGTATTGCAGTCTGTAATCGAATAATTTGATCCAGGGTAGACCTATTTTTTCTAAATCCAGATTGTGTAGGTGCCAAAAGTTTGTTCTTTTCAAGGTGACTTGTTAGTCTGTTTGCGATCATAGTTTCCATGACCTTACATGTTACTGATGTTAAAGAAATTGGCCTATAAGATCCTGGTTCATGAGGGGATTTATTTAGTTTCAGAAGTGGTACTATTGTTCCCAGTTTCCATTGGTCTGGTAGTTTACCCTGAGTCCATGATTTGTTAATTAATTGTAAAATTTGCCATTTGCATTTTTCAGAAGCATTTTTCAACATATCATAGTGAATTGTGTCAGCCCCAGGAGCAGTGCTCTGTTTCTTATTAAGCGCGGTTATAAGTTCCTTAAAGGTAAACAACTCGTTGTATGCCTCACCCTCACCCATCGCGATGTTTTCCTGCACTGACAAGATAATTCCAGGTTCAAGTTCAAGTTTTTTCAGTCTGAAACTGTGGTCAAGTAATTCATTGCCACTAACTTTTTGGTAATGGTTAACTAGTGCATTTGCCTTATCTTCATTTTCACGGTATCGAATATTATTTAGTTTCAATACTTCCACTGGCCTAAATGGTTTTCCATTGAATTTGGATATTACATTCCAGATATATTTACTGTTTGCCTTGTGATTTAGCTCCGAGACAATTTCCTGCCATTTACACTTCTTTGCATTATCCAGGATATCGTTACTTTTGGCTCTGGCTATTATATACAGGTCCTTAAGTTGATCAGAATTGTATTTTTTCCATTTCTTATATGCTTTACGTTTCTCACGGACTGCAGTTGAACATTCATCATTCCACCACGGAAGATGCCGTTGTTTTTTGTCAGGATTTGGCTTGGTTTTAGGTATTGTTTCCTCACAAATGGCAATTAATTCATTTATGAATTGGTCATTAGATTCATTAATTGTTTGTTGATCAAACTGTATATCAATGTTGTTTGTCAAATTGCGAAAAAGGGCCCAATCAGCTTTAGTCAGTTTCCAGCGTGGTATTTGATCCTGTAGAATACATTTGTATTGTTTATTTAAAGTAGTTACAATGGGGAAATGGTCACTACCCAGACAGTTTTGGTGCACATACCACTGGAAATCTCGACAAAGATCACGAGAGGCGAGGGTGAGGTCAATCGCAGTTGTTTGCCCCGATTCAATCGAGTAACGTGTTCCTTCCCCATTATTCAGCACCACCAGGTCATGGTCCTCTATAAAGTTTAGAAGCTCACGCCCTGCTGGAACCTCACCATCATGGTATTGATTATCCCAGAGGCTGTCCCTTATATTAAAGTCTCCAACAATGATATGATTTTTACTTACATGAGTTAAAATATGATCATAATCTGCCTTACTTATCATGTTTTTTCCATTTGAATATATGTTAATAATGTCAGTACTTTTATTAATCCCAAATATTCGTACAATGCTGACCTCAAGATTTGGATTCTTTTGCCTGTATAGAATTTCTTCTGAGTCTAGCCCTTCCCTCACAAATGTAGCGACCCCACCACCCTTTTTCTCAGTACGTACATAGGAGACTGGTTGCTTGTACCCCATAAATTTTAGGCAATTATGTTCAGTGTTATTCCAAGTTTCCTGGATGCAGATAACCTCTGGAATATCATTAAATGTTAATAAGTAGTCATAGAATTCTGCTTTTTTGTGTTGCATGGCATGTCCGCAGAGACTGCGGGCATTCCACTGCACCACTTTCAATTCTGTTCTGCGGTTTATTGAGCCCATTATCACAACCTAATCGTTAAGAGGTACAAATTATTTCTTACTTAGTCTTGGTTTAGTTGGTACAACGATTTTACCTCTGTAGACTTTACCCACATCAGGAGTTCTGCGATCTAGAAGCACCTTTTGCAGGCTTTTCCCTGTTCGACGTGACTGGTTAAGTCCACTACTGTTTGCGTTATATCTGCCTGCCTGTGTTGGCTTGGTTTTGCGTGATTTAGGAGAGGACGAAATTGGTTTTGCTATGTTTTCCTTAATTAACCTGTCATACAACTGCTCAGGTGTCTCTGATCGCTGTACAGCCGTTTGTTGTAGTTCAGGTATCTTCTTGTTCGTTTTTTTATTCGGAACAAACGATTGAGGGGGCTGTGGAACTGGAGACTGGGATAATTTAGGAATATGATCAGGTTCAGACACAGAAGTATTCTTATGAGGAGTTCCACAAGGAGCATTATCATTAATTGATAAACAGTCATTACTTTTAGGATTATTTTCTTCCAAGAATTGTGCTGTATTACAGACGAGTGCATCTATAGCCTTATCCCTGGTTTTCTGTGTTAAGCCCTGTATTGCGTTTAGCACGTTTGGTTGAAGCAAATACTTTAAAATGCGTGCAACATCCATTGTAGCCATAAATGGTTTAATGCCTCCCTGCTTGCTGGTTGGTATTTTTATTGCAGTGGTGTGATTTCCACCAGTGTGTTCTATGAGTGTTGGAGCATGTGTCCCAGGGCAAGCAGTTGGTGCAATAATATCGGGTGTTGAAACCCTAGCAATACATTGCGGTTGTGCATCTGGAGATGCTTGTGTTGATTGTATAGATTCCTGATCATTGCCTCCATTTCTATTTTGTAGTGGCTTAGAGTCAGACATTGGTTGTTTCCGTTCGTCCCATTCCTGTTGAAGTTGTCGGTTTTTTGTTTTAATTTGTTCCTTATATTTGATGAAGACAGGGCAGATCGGGCTGTTAGCAGCATGCCCTTGTTTACAGTTTGCACATTTATGGTAGCCAGGCAAGTTTCTGCTTGGACAAAACATTGTCTGGTGACCATAACTGCAAAACATACACACTGTTAAACTGTTCCTGCAGCGGGTTGTGGTATGTCCAAATTGCTGACATGCGTTGCACCTTATTATTGAATAGAGAAGGGGTCGGACTTCAGTATTATGTGTTGACGAAATCAGCATCAGTGGTGCGCGCACAGTGCTAAATGTTAATATTGCGCACCCTGTTTTTCGCCCATACTTATTTGTTAGAGGCCTGAAATCAATTATATTGTTTTCCTCAAAGTTATTTGTGAGGCAGAAGTCATCCATATCCATGAAGTTTGTGTCGACCACTCCTTTGCTTGTCTTTGGCGAGTTTGAATTTGCTTTATTCTGTTGCTGTTTATTTTGTTTGTTGGTTTGTTTGTTTGTTGCCTTGTCCGACGGGATAATTAATATTGGAAGACCATGGCTCTGAGAAATAAAATTCCTAGCTTTGTTTTGTAAGGCATGTCTTACACCAAAAGTGATCCCCCTGTTTGAAAGAGTGGTCTTACATATCTCCCCTATGTACTTATGGAAAGCTTGGCTGATTTTATTGGCCAAATCTCTATTGAGTGGATGAGAGACATCTCGCAATTCCTATGTAAGATCCTCGTATTGGTTTGTTGTGTGTAATATCAGTAGCTTATTTGATAATAGACATCATCTTACCCCCCATCGACTGAATGATATACCTTAATATACATGAAATTCAGACTGAAATGTGTCACCTGGACCCGAATAAACAGCAAAAAAAATTCTCGCAGATGGCGTCAATGCGTTTGTTCAGGTCTGGTGTAACTATAACATTTCTGTTTCAAACAAATAGTGTATATCTTAATAAGACGCCACGTTCAGCATCGTCTGATCTGGGTCTACACTGTTTGCTCATCCTGTCATTCCATGATGACCCTTTTAAGTCTTACGAAACACTCTGACATCACCGGCTATTTTCTATAAAAAGAGTTACTCTGTGATATTCACGTTGACTTTTAAAAGCAATAACGCTTTTCGTACTAATGGACAATCGACCCAAACAGAGCCATGTTATTGTCACTACCCTGATGTCCGAAGAGAGTCATAAGTAAACAACTGTTGGGCTTGGCAGACAGTGTAGACCCAGATCAGACGCCGAAGAACGCGTAGTCTTATCAGGGTGTATACTGTTTGCATAAGATGGAAGATTTTAATGATTATATAAAATGGTGGGCGGACGATTTGGCCAGCGGACGATTTGGCCCGGACGATTTGGCCTAGGACAATTCGGCCTAGGACAATTTGGCCAGCCAAAAATACTGGGTAGTACAATTTGGCCAAACTGAATTCTCCTAGCGGTTTTAACAATTCTTATTCTATCAATCATTTCAATAACATTTTTTTCATTTGGCTACATATTTTCATCAAATATTTCATGTTTTTTTCAGTGATTGTATCCGTCATTTCTTGGCTTTGATGAGTGAAAATCAGATGTTGACATAAGAGGAAATTGCATTGTTTGAGCAGTTTCTTCATTTGGCAACATATTTTTATGACACATCATTACATATTTTCTGCTCATTTATAATATCTGAGCCCAGTCAACACTATTTAGGTCATATGGAGCAGATCAGTTTCCCTAAGTGTAAGTGATTAACCAGTGCGGTGCACATTCTTGAACCAGACAGGCATCACTTGAACAAGTCCGTAAAATGAACTTTATATAGAGAAAATTAGGGTTCATGAGGGTATACATTATTTTTCTTATTTCTGCTCCAAGACATAGGTTGTGGGCACTCATTAGACCAGTCAAAAATAAATCAGCCAATTAACCATGCAAGCAAGAAAATATGCTAATTGATCTTGTATTCCAATGCATACACAAACAAACAAACAAAACCAACATAAGTGTGGAATAGCTTATTAAGAAAGCAACGAACCAAGACCAGTCAGCAAATCAGTTACCCAATTAACCATGAATACAAGAAAATGTAATTAATCTTGTTTTCCAGCCAATTTAAACAAAACCATTAAATTAATTTATTTTATTTATTTATTTTATTTCATTGTATATTTTGTCTTTGGGGAGGATTATAGTTAACCATTTCTATTGATTTGCACATAAAGAATATCTCATGCCAACAGTTATAAAAGTTTAAAAACAACAAAAAAAATCTAATTGTTTAAAATCTTCTTTAAAATGTTCCTTCCACATATTCAAACATTATATATATACTTATATTAAAATCAAACCTAAAACATTAAATTTTCAATTTAAACTAGTCATTATATTAATCTGGCCAAATTGTCCTACCCAATATTTTTGGCTGGCCAAATTGTCCTAGGCCGAATTGTCCTAGGCCAAATCGTCCGGGCCAAATCGTCCGCTGGCCAAATCGTCCGACCCATTTCCCATCCTGCACTCAAAGACAATCGGACAAACACTCTTATTTTGCAGACACCAACTGTTGCTTTGTTTGTTTGATTTGAGGTTTAACGTCCCCGTCAACACTGTAAAGGTCATTTTGGAGACGTTGCTTCCAATTTTGTGGGAATTTTACCCGACATTGAGATGAAATGACATCTCAAGCCCTGTCGCCCAATGAAACCAATAGGGTTTATTAGCATGGACGGTCTGCCTCGCACCGCGGTTCCTGGACAGGCTTAGATCCTCTAAGCGGTTTACCAGTACTAGTGTGCGGGCCGGATTCAGCTCTGCATGGAAGCATCGTGCAGCCCATATATTTCTTCAAGCCCCTATGGGCGGGGGCAGAGACCAACTGTTGCAGTGTTATATCAACGTTGGAGTAAAGTTAAAATTTTACAACCAAACTGGTCTGTGATCCTACATGTAGATCGCACAAAATTAAGGGTGTATTTTATTTGTAGGTAGCATGAAAACTTATATTGTGAAAGACAATGTTCACTTGCATGCTATTCTTCACCTATTTGTATGCACGCTGAACTGTATATGCCTTTCATGCTGTTCTTCATCTATTTGTATGCACGCTGAACTGTATATGCCTTTCATGCTGAAACTGACCGCGCACTAGTACAGGTAAACCTGATGAGTTTGTGTTTAACGACGCGGCAACCCTATATGTGGGTCATAAGCGTCAAACTAAACCGCTTGGAGGGTTTCCGCCTGCAAAGGCAAAGCGGCTCAAGTCGTACCGTCTATGCTGATTTACCCTATTGGTATAATTGGACTACAGGGCTTGAGAAGTCATTTCATTTCATCTTCGGTGGGAAGCCCTACAAAATCGCAAGTAACGTTTCCAAAAATGACCAATACCGTGTTGACGAGGACGTTAACCTTTAACCTGCTGAATATTCAATTAAGCCACACCCATTTCTGACTTTGAACCAATCAGATTACTTGATGCAATTTATTTCTACATATTCATAAACTAAATGTCAAACAGTGTAGGCCCTGATCAGATGGCTTCTTGGATCTATACTGTTTGCAAAGAAAGGGCTTGTCGCCAACAGCAGGCTAAAGGTTAAACCTCAAATCAAATACATACCCCACCTAAGTCTCGTATCCATTATTCAATCTTGGTGAATTGCAGGCCGGGGGCGGGGGCGTGGGGCTGGGGACGGGGGTGATAGTGTTAAAATGATATACAACCTGCATATTGTCATTGCGTTTACTGTCACATTTACTTCTGTAGCAATTTTCACACCTTTACCTGTGATGCCGGTATGACACCGAACTTCAGTTTCCAAGCAATATACACTTCTGTAACAATTTTACACAATACGAAGTTATTCTGAATCTGAACTACCGCTGCATTTGACCATAAACTGATAGCGGACTCATGCTAGCGGATTCATTTTTTGGGCGTTTTATGATCTCACTAATTTGGTATCAACCTTTTTGTCGTTCAAATAGTTTACGCGACTATATAAAATATATGTGTATCATAATTCTAATGCTGATGAATACGGACATACGACTTTAAACCAGTTTTGGTCCAACCAAGGTACTGAGTCAAGTTTGACATCACGCCTATTCAATCATATGCGTAAGATCCCCCACCCCTAAAAATCGAAAAAAAAAAAGAAAAAAAAGATTATAACCCAAAGCATGGATTGTGGGTATCCGTTAGAACCCGCGTCAGGGGTACGGCTATAACGGATATCCACGAACTTCTTTTTTGTGAAGAGGTAAGAAAACTAATTTATCATATGGCGTCGCGTCTGAGAGTGTAATAACGTCATGCAATAAATTCCGTAATCCACTAATGGATTAAATATGCAAATTAGTTAGATACGCCCATATCGATACACGTACAACGTCCTTAACGACGTCGTGTTTACTTACTGCGGAAATATTGTCATATGATATATAGACTCTTGAGACGGGCCTCCGTGGCCGAGTGGATAAGAGAGCTGACTCTTAGTCATTAGGTCTCTCACCGCCCTAGGTTCGAGCCTCGTTCGGGTCACGAGTGACGGAAGGTCAGGTGGTGTTTCCCGGGTACTCCGGTTTTTCGCCCACCTCTGATTAACGATCGGCTCGATATGAGTGAAATAATCTTGAAAGGGCCGTAAAATTCAAAACCGAAAATAAATTTAATCTTGCATTCGTGATCGTGTATTGTTGAATTTATTAGGCTCGTTGCGGGGAAAGGCATAAAATGCTCGGCAAAGCCTCGCATGTTTTATTTGTTCCTAAACTCGTTTGATAAATTCAGTAATACATGAGCACTCGTTAGATTCTCTATGTATGCCACATGGAACTCCAGTTATAAATTATAGGTTTCACGTTTTAATTTGACTTTTCAAATTAATAATATTTGATTATTAATGATAAAATTACTTTATCAGCCGTTTTTCATGTTAACGGCCCCTTAGGTGTATATCAATCAAGATGCATATGTCCGAAGGTATTCTTTTTTAGCATAGGTTTAATTACTTCACCTTTTTCTTTATAAATCATTATTCATTATTAGCGGTAAGAACTATTTTCCAAGTTACTTGTCATGCTGGTGGACATCTAGAGATTGCGGACATATTCGGATCCAGATATTGCAATGCTTATTTCCAAAGGTGAACATTTTTAACATAGGTTTAACGTTGAATTTGTCTTTTTATTTATCATTGATTGATTATTAACAATAAAAATACTTTCTTAATCAATTTTCATGTTGTCGGACATTTAGGGATGGCGGACACTTAGGGATGCATGGGGTCATCCCTAAGTGTCCGACAAGAAAAAAATGAAGTTAAATTTCGAATATTTTCGAGAAAAAAAGCGAAGTTTTCACTTAAAATGTCACAATTGATCATTCTCCACCGTTTCGGACATCTTCCCGAGAAAATAAGATCTTGTCATGCTGGCGGACATCTAAGGATGACGGTATATTCGGATCCATATATTGCAATGCTTATTTCCAAAGGTGAACATTTTTAACATAGGTTTAACGTTAAATTTGTCTTTTTATTTATCATTGATTGATTATTAACAATTAAAATGCTTTCTTAGTCAATTTTCATGTTGTCGGACATTTAGGGATGGCGGACACTTAGGGATGCATGGGGCACCCCGAAATGTCCGACAAGAAAAAAATTGAAGTTAAATTTCGAATATTTCCAAAAAAAATGTTTTCGAAATTTTCCCTTAAAATGTCATAATTGAACATTCCCCACCGTTTCCAACAATTTTGCGAGAAATTAAAATTTTGTCGGACACTTAGGGATGTCGGACGTTTAGGGATGCAACAGACGTCAACCTTAACTACGGCGCATATGAGGTCGTATTCAACCAGTGCATTTATTAAACACGTGATTATATTCGATTTGGGGTCAGAACACCAGGGTCAACACAAATTCCTATCCCAGGGTAAAATCACGGATTTCCGTGTCTGGTGTGCAAGGATATAAGAATCTTATATGGGTGTTAGGGGTGGACGGAAAAAATCCGTCCCAAGGGTCACTGTCCGGCATCACGAGGCTTGCCGAGTGATGCCGGACAGTGATCCAGAGGGACGGATTTTTCTATCCACCCCTCACACCCATATAGGATTCTTTTTCTTGCATACCTTCCATTTCTTAGCGCGGATTTTTAATGCTGCAGTCACTTCGGTTACCGACGTCCGCCATATTGTGATGACACTGTAGGAATGTTTAGTGACGTCATGTTACGTGCTGAGACGTCATCCTTAACGACGGCGCATATGAGGTCATAATCAACCAGTGCATTTATCAAACACGCGATTATATTCTATTTTGGGTCGGAACACCAGGGTCAGAACACAAATTTCTATCCCAGGGTAAAATCACGGATTTCCTTGTCCGGTGTGCAAGACATACGCGCAACACTCTGATCTCACATCGATAAGAATAGCATGACTGATTTCTATAAATAACCATTACCTGGGTTTCCTACAGCACTAAGGAGCTTCTTTGGGTCGATTGACAATCGACCGCAAAGGCACAATTCGAACAGCCGGCACATTCAATTGTGTTTTTCTTTTTTCAGAGAAAATCAGGCTTGACACTTTGTATGAATTGTGACGGTTTACATGAAATGATTTTTTACTTTCTCGTCTGCTACTTTGTTTTTATTTTTAAGCGTTAGGAATCACGAAAGCACGCCTATATAAAACATGGATTGAACCGCGTCGGCAAGGCAGCTCCCACAGTCTGTTCTTAGCAGAAAAATGAATAATATCAGAATTTTTTATCTGATTTTTTTTTTTTTTTTTTTTTTTTCATTTTTGGTGGTAAAGTTTTGAGATATTTGAGCAGACGTGATGCAAGGAATTCATAAACTCTCAAAAGTCCATTTTCTTGAAGAGGAAAAAAAAATAAATTTTATAAATCTCTTTTAAACGATCTCATATATCTGATGAAAAAGCAAGTCTGAAAAATGTATTTCCTGCCTTTATGAGTTTGCGGCAGACGAAATTAATTTCACATTATTTTGAACGCTGCATATCTATAAATTGCAAGGAACATGTTGAAATACATCCACTAATTTTAAAATACTGACTTGAGTCTCACAGTATAACATACACCTATCAAATTTTGCTAGGCTACATCTTTCTAGCCCACATGGGCTATGATATATCTATTTTTGCAAAATTCCCATTATTTATCTTTTGGCAGGGAACAGTCCATTATTGCCAAGGGGAATGCAGGGTGACATTAAGACGAGGTAAACAAGTTATTTGAGAAGAAAACCATATTTTACTTGCTGAAAACGGCCCCGAATTGACTGCACAGTCTGTGATTTTTCAGTTTATTTCATTGTTTACAATAAATAAGTTAAAAACCATCTTTTTTAGATAATTAAGAAACTTCGATTGAACACAAACTTAGTTTGACCTGTTGTACTAGTCTCCCTTGGCAAGTAAATTGCCTCTAACCCCGCCCCCATCTCCCCCCATTCAACTGATTTGTTTTATAACTTCCTAAGTGTTAGCCTGCAGTCAGGACAAGCTCGCTGGCATAACTCTCGGAGGAAAAATCTTCCCTATCCGTTATTTATTGCTAATCATAAACATTTTATGTGCTGTTGCATTGTTTATTGCCCCGTGCTCAAAAGGTGAAATTTTGACATAAACCTTAAGGTTACTATAAATACAGTTTCTTCCCCTTGGCTGTGGTACAATGGAATCACCTTCCCCCTCATGCTGTTGTGTGCTCCGATCTGGATTCTTTCAGATCGACCATATGCACCCTCCATCACCCAATGCCATGAACGGTGAAACATTGTTTTTATCTGCTTTTAATCTCTACTTTACTAACACTGTTTTTACTTTCAATTCTCCTAAAATCTAATACTTTTTCTTCTATCACACTTTTCTTTTTCTGACGCGCGCAGCTGCACATAATCCTCGCGAGAGGGTGCTGCAGGATATATAGATAGATAGATAGGTTTTCGGATTAATCGTTTGGATTTTCCCTTAAAGGTATGTAATTTTATGGTGTTTCTATTGTCAAATTACTTTCTACAATGTCTTGTGTTAAGATATATATTTTGTTAAGTCTACGTACTTGTCTGTAAGATTTCCTCATGTTTTTTTTTTTTCTTTTTTTTTTTTTTTTATGAAGCTGTATCGAATGTTTTATGATCCTGCATAAGTGGCATGTTTATTGTCAGAAAGTGTAATCGGAGGAAACGATCTCTTTAATGCTGTTCCCTGGATCTCTGAACCACATCACACAAACAAGTCCATGTAATGAACAGCCTCCGAAACCCAGGTTTATACACAGAAGAGAAAGTGGGTTTTACAAGTACAGTGCAATTCCGCTATTAAGACCACCTAAAATAAAGACTATAAATCTGCTTTAAAAAAGCTTATTTTGTTGGTTACAGTTATTCTTTGTGTTTTCTGCATACAGTGTCCTCTGGTCAGAGACCACATTTGGGACTGTTCAAAAGTGGTCTTAAAGACCACTTTTGAACAGTCCCAAAGGTGGTCTTAATATAAGAATTTTACTGTACAGTATTTTATGAACCATTACAAAAACAGATGCCTGTCAAATGAAAATTTTCAGATAAAAAATTCTGCATTCTGTTATTTTTCATATTCAAAACATATATGTAATAGATTGTGGGAACTTGTAGGAACCACCTCAACATATATTGTGGGAACTCATTAGAACTGCCTCATTGAGCAAGTACCCACAACCTGTTTTTGAGCAGATTTAAGAAAAATAATGTATACCCCTGTAAACCCAAGTTTTACTCTATAAAGTGAGGTTTATGGGGTCAAAATTATATGGATGTGTTTTTGTGGTGAAAACAGATTGTGTGCTGTTGTTAGAACCACCTCACTGAGGTAGTTCTAACTCCCACAATCTGAATGTTAAGAGCATTACATAGGAAAAATCAGAAAAAAAATTGTTACAATGTTAACTCTTATCCTGCTGTTCATGACAACCCCTATCTTTGCAAACAGTGTAGATCCAGATCAGATGGCTTCTGATCTGATCAGGATCTACACTGTTTGACATTCAGTTTATGAATTTGTAGGAATAAATTACATCAAGTAATCTAATTGGTTCAAAGTCAGAAATGGGTGTGGCTAAACTGAATATTCAGCAGGATAAGGGTTTAATATATGAGAGTGAAAAATTAAGGTGGAACAGGCAAGCCATTAATTGGCTTTAATAGTATATAACAGTAGTATTCTATGAAATCTAAGCAGTATTGTATACATATGTATTATACATCATACACTATCCCCTAATAATCTTCATTACATGTAGTCTTCTTATCTGGAGTTCTACATGATATAAAAATTCCAATTTACTGGTTTACTGTTGGACTTTTATCATTAAAATAAGTAATCATATACCATTGAACTATTTTATCGAAAATAAACACCAGTACCCTTTTATAAGTACATCATCATATGAGTACAGCAGCTTTTTGTTGGTTTAATTTTTTTATCAGAAAAAAAAATGAAACTCATTTAAAGAAGAAATAACAATAACAACAACAAAAAGGTGTGAACACTGGTAAATATGAGTGGAAACTTGTGGAATTATAAACCTGATCAGTGAGCTTTAATAATTGTATCGTTTACATTGTTTAATCCTGCTACACATTGTATCAACATAGATTCTCAAAATTTAGGTATGTGCCTTTTCTGAAATCAATGAAATGAGGATTCTTGCTCTACCCAATTTACATGGACAAAGTGGGGTTTCAGAGGGCTTACAGTATTGAACCTAAGTATTGGGACAGATAGGCCTAAGCAAACAGTGCAGACTGAAGGAGCAGTCTGATCAGGGTCTACACTGTTTGCCATTCTGTCGTTACCTTTTGAACTCCTTGTTGGTTCATGAAACAAATTTGTTAAAATAAAAACTTTTAGGAGAATTACAACAAGCCCTCAATTTTCATGGTACTTAATTTCTTATATTGGGTGATTTTTCTCTGGGAACTCTGGTTTTCGCCACCTCTTATAAACTTTAATGGATCCATATTTAGTGAAATCTTATACATGTGAAATATGTAAAATGAAAATTAAAAGAAAGGACACAAAAAAAACCTTTTACAATTATGGGTTTTATATTCATAATAATAGGGAACAGAATTTATAGAATCAAAACAATTTTGTTTGGTTTGATTGGAGGTTTAATGTTCCCATCAACACTGTAAAGGTCTTTTTGTGGAGATGTTGCTTCCAATTTTGCAGGACTTTTACCTAAGATTGAGATGAAATGACTTCTCAAGCCCTGCCGCCCAATGAAACCAATAAGGTTTTTAAGCATAGACGGTTCGACTCGCACCGCATTGCCTGGGCAGGCTTAGATCCTCTAAGTGGATTAATACCGTACTCGTGTGCGGGTCTGTTCCAGCTCTGCATGGAAGCATCATGCGGCCCATCTATTTCTTCAAGCCCCGTTGGGCGGGGCTGGTATTATGTGTCAGTTATGAATATGTTAGCACTTTGTTGCTTTTTTTTTTTTTTTCCTTTCCTCTGTCTTTATTCTTGAAATTCGGTGTTATTTTTAACCTTTTTATTAGAAGATTTTTTTGTTGTTTGCACAAATTCCTCTGATTGCGTATCAAAATTGGAACATTTGTTTCCTGATAATGGTGATCTTTGATAGATTGAACATATCAGAGCAAATATCATGTAAAACACAATAACAAACTAGAGCAAGATAATTCTATCTTGCATGGCTCTGAACAAAATAATTCTATCTTGCATGGCTCTAAACAAGATAATTCTATCATGCATATGGCTCCAAGCAAGATAATTCTATCTTCCATGACTCTGAGCAAGATACATTAATTCAATCTTCCATGGCACCGAGGAAGACAATTCTAAAATTGCATCTCTCAGTGAATGGCGTTTTTCTTGTTTTTGTTGAACTTGATTGTACCTGATTTAATTCATTTACATGGCACCAGATTAACCCTTGTCCTGCTGAGCCCGGATATGCCTTATTTTTCAAACAATGAAGATCCAGATCAGATGGCTTCTGAAGAAGTCATCTGATCAGGATCTTCATTGTTTGCCATTCAGTTTTTGATTTTGTTGCAATAATTTGCATCAAGTTATCTGATTGGTTGATAAACAGTAGTGGGTGTGGCAGATTAAAATATTCAGCAGGACAAGGGTTAAAGTAGGTACCATATTGGGTGATACTGAAGGATATTTTCCTTATTTCACCATATAAATCTATGTTGTGGGTACCCACAATTCAAATGAATACCCACAAGGCCATTAATTTTGCTGAACAGGTCGCAACCCCTACCTTTTCCAAACAGTGTAGACCAGATCAGATCTGAAGAAGCCATCTGATCAGGTTCTACACTCATTGTTACGACGCAGTTTGTGAATATTGGACAAATGTATTAAATCAAGTAATTTGACTGGTTGATAGCTAGCAATGGGTGTGGCTTAGTTAATTCATTTAGCAGGATATATTATGGTTAATTTTTTGTCGTCTGGAGCTATATTAAGTTTCATTATAATTTTGACTCCCTTGAACCTCACTTTTATATAGTAAAACTGGGATTTACAGAGGTAAACCTTATTTTTCTTATTTCTGCTCTAAAATATAGATTATGGGTACTCTTTTTTTCTTATTTCTGCTCTAAAATATTGATTATGGGTACTCTTTAGAACGAGTACCCACAATCTATATTTTGAGCAGAAACAAGAAAAATATCATAATTTTTCATGTGAAAATTTTCATTTTTCCGGCGGTTGAGTTTCCAATGTGTGTATTCTATAGGATTCAAATTAATGATGGTAAAACAAGCAATCCATGTTTCTCCATCAGATGGTTATTTTTGGACAAATTTTTAGCTTGCATGGAAAGATTTATTGGTGGTAGAAGATAGACAGAGCCTGTCAGGTCTGAATCTCTCAAAATTTCTCTTTCCGGTGTTTGTGTGACTGTGCGTGTCATGCTTCTTATGTTAGCGGGTTGGCTTAATTTAGCTGTAGCCTTGCAGCAGGTAAGATCAGTTAACCCTTGTCCTGCTGAGCCCGGATATGCCTTATCTTTGAAACAATGTAGATCCAGATCAGATGGCTTCTGAAGAAGCCATCTGATCAGGATCTTCATTGTTTGCCATCCAGTTTATGAATTTGTTGCAATAATTTGCATCAAGTAATCTGATTGGCTGATAATCAGTAGTGGGTGTGACATATTTAAATATTCAGCAGGGCAAGGGTTAAGGGTAGAGGGGGAATGTTTTTATTTCTGTTTCTTCACTTTCATTAAATTTCCTCTTTACCCCCTGCCCCTCTACGGTTTCCTCCATTACAAAAACACGCCTATACAAATATATTGCCAATTTTTTTGCAAAAAGTTAGAAATTTTTAGATGAAAAATTGTGATATTTTTCTTATTTCTGCTCAGAAATAAGAAGAATAATGTATCCCCACTTAAACCCCAGTTTTACTGTATAAAAGTGTGGTATGAGGGGGTCAAAATTATATAGGCGTGTTCTCGTAATGTCCTCTTTCTTTTCTCTGGGAGGTGACACAATATGACCCACAAGGGTTGATGTGTCATTAAAGCCCAACACACAAACAATATATATGTATATATTCTTCAAATCTCAACCAACACCCCTGCCCATCGGGGCTTAAAGAAATAGATTGGGCTGCACAATGCTTCCAGGCAGAGCTGAAACCGATCGCGCACATGAGTACTGGTAAACTGCTTAGAAGGACTAAGTGTGCCCAGGCAAAGTGGTGCGAGTCGGCCTGTCCATGCTTATAAACCCTATTGGCTTCATTGGGTGGCATGGCTTGAGATGTCATTTCATCTCAATGTCGGGTAGAAGTCCCACAAAATTGGAAGCGACATCTCCAAAATGACCTATACAGTGTTGACTTGGCCGTTAAACTCCAAAACAAACAAACAAACAAAAATCTCAACAAATCATATAATTCTATAAATAGAAACAAAGTGATACTTCAAGGCATTTCCCAAAAAGATAGTTTAATAGGTGTACAAAACCTTATAGAATTTAGGACTGTTTGTTTAATATATCGGTACAGATTATTCAAATTGAGAAGAAAAAGAGCCCATTTGCCAGTGGAGAATGTGTGAAAATTTTTATGCAAAATTATAAATGAAAACGTAAGGAGCATAAAACTGTTCTTCTCGATAACCTCGCCGCATGATTTCTCTGCCGCGATTTTCAATGCAAGGATTAAGTCGCATGATGAATAGCACATTATCATAATAAAATTGAAATAACCATCCTCCGGTATGGGCTAAAAAATTGAATCGTTTAAGGAAATGTACTCAGTTTGACTTGACGTTACTTCAGTCTGAAATATAGCTCGTTCAGTGTTAATCCAAATAGATGCCAATCACAACAATTGTTGTCTGCTAAATTGTCGTCTGCTGGTAACTTATAAAGGCATTTTTGCAAACAGTGTGGAGCCAAATCAGACTGCTCCTTGAGGAGCAGTCTGATCTGGGTCCACACTGTTTGCTTGTATGCAAAAATGTGTTTGAAAAGTTTAATGCAAGAATATGCAGCAGAGGACATAAATAGACAACATTTTCAGATGTAGTTTTTCATGGCATCTTAACCCTTGTCCTGCTGAGCCCGGATATGCCTTATCTTTCAAACAATGTAGATCCAGATTCAGAAGCCATCTGATCAGGATCTACATTGTTTGCCTGTCATTCAGATTGTGAATTTGTTGCAATAATTTACATCAAGTAATCTGATTGGCTGATAATCAGTAGTGGGGGGTGGGGTGGGTATGGCAGGAATTCAGCATATATTCAGCAGGACACAGGTTAAGAGTTAATCCTTCATGGGTTGATCATTATGATCAGATGGCAATTTTTCATTTTTTTTTTTTCATAATTTTCTTTAATCTTATTGCCTAGAATTCGTAAGACTTTACATTATTACTTGATCGTCTCCCAGATGATTCACATGTAATGTCAAGCCCTATTTTGTATGAAAAATAAGAAGAAAAAAAATAGATTGTTATCTGCTCTTGAATTTATTTGTAGCACTTCAGGTTGTAAGGTGAACTGATACATCTGGGAAGACAACTCTTCACAACTGATTTTCTGCCCTTGTGTTCAGTCTAGGGGCAAATCCTTCTAGTACTGTGGCAAATCCGTCCCTTGTAGAGAAGCTAGGCCCTTTTTAGAGGCAACTGATGATGAAATAGATTGGGTCCTTATTCATGGAGGGTACAGTCGTTTTCACCCACTTCTGATTAATGATCAGCTCAAAATAAGTGAAAACTTGTATTCTTGAAAGGGCAGTAAAACCAAAGCAAAAAAAAACAAAAAAAAAAACCGAAAACAAAACTACTCAGATGTCAGCCTGATGAAGCCATCTGGTCAGGATCTACAGTTTTTCATTTTAATGAATATATACTTTATCAAGTGATTTGATTGGTTGCTAGTCAGAAACAGAAATGGGTGTGTCAAATTAATTTATTCGGCAGGGGTTAACAAAGGGGATTTATTGTGCGCCCTTGTTCATTCCAGTTTTCTCTGTTTACACTCTGGGGTTCACTGATCACCAGTCACTGAGCTACGGAGGCCGACAGGCTGAAAACACTCAATAGTCCAACATTAATAATGACACACACAAAATAATCCCCTGCAAATTTTTTAAGAACAGCTAAATAAAAGTTCTTTCACAGCTCGATAACAATTTTCAAGAACTGGACATGAACTGCTCTTAAAGGCTGTTCTTGAACAGTTCAGGAATGAAGTTCTTATAAGAATGAAGTTCTTATACAGTTTAGGAATTTTTGTTTTTGAACTATCCTTGAACAATTCAAGAACAGCCCTTCAAGAACTTCCAAGAATACTTATTCTTAAAATGTGTTCAGTTCAACATTTCTGAAAATATACTTGATTTCCGTGAACTTCAAGAGAAGTTCTTGTCCAGTTCTTGGACAGTTCAAAAACATCAGTTCTTGGACTGTTCTCCAAGAACATTAGTTCTTGCATACTTCAAGAACATGTTTTCATAGGAAGGCATGCAGGACTCTCATTTGTAAGAAATAATATTTCTTACAAATGAGAGTCCTGCATGTTAAAAGACTTTCGGATGAGTCTTTAAACCGAGGTCCCATCTCCGTATGACCTTAGCTGTTGGTGGGACGTAAAACTGAAACACTCACTCACTCACTCCTGCATGTTAAATGGAGAATATTTGGGTGCCTCCATTAAGTTTCCTGAGAAAAATAACACCCTGTTTGACAGACAGTTGAATGGTAAAACTTGACAATATTGCCAGCTAAGTATTTGCTGAAATAATTAGATATCACTGTTCTGACAAAATTTGACATTAATGTGAGCATACTAGCTATTATTGCAGATAAATCAAGAAATAGCATAATAATTTTAGGGGTTACATTATTCTTACTTCTCCATGAAAACATACAGTGGAACTTCAATGGTTCGAACACCTTTGGGACCATTAAAATTTGTTCCAGGCAGGGGTAGTGATATCTAGCTACAAGTCTGATAAGAGTGAGTGAGTGAGTTTTAGTTTTACGTCCCACCAACAGCTGAGGTCATATGGAGACGGGACCTCGGTTTAAAGACTCATCCGAAAGTCTGGAGAAGCCCGGGATCAATCCTGCGATCCCTGGTTTACAAGGCGAGTAGCGTAACCACTGCACCATGGAGGCTTCTACAAGTCTGATAATAAAAGTCTGATAATTTTTGGTGTTTTTTTTATTATATCAAAAATGTATCACCTTGTTAGTAATGGCAAGTCTATTTGGTAGATTCTCCAAGCTTAGGGAAAATTGAGCCAGAGAGACTAGACTAGCTAAACTTTTATACACTTCATTTTTATTGCAAAAGATGATTTTAATTCGATATTATTAATTTTAACGCCTAGTGGCTAGGCTAAGAAAGTTACAACTACCGAGGGTTGATTTAAGAGCTAGGTCAGGAGGCAGGGCTAGAAAAATCCACTCATCCCCTCGCCATGACGAGTAAAAATTTTGGAGGAGGAATGACAGTTTTGTCTAGTCCCTATGAAATTTTCTAAAATCTTGATGCCCTTGTTCAGGCAGGACGAGTGAAATTTTTAGGAGTTTTCCAGCCCTGGGCGGCATGATATGGACATTTTTCAATTTTCTTCATAGTAAAATGTATATTGTGTGTACTCATTAGAATCGCCTCATCAAGGCGATTCTAATGAGTACACACAACATACATTTTTAAGATAAAATAAGAAAATTATTCCAGAAATATTAACCCTTTACAACATCTGAAAATGTCGTCTGCTGAATTTTTTTGCAAACTTTTTAAAAATCTTTTTGCAAACAGGCAATCAGTGTGGGCCCAGATCAGACTGCTCCTACAGGAGCAGTCTGATCTGGGGCCACACTGTTTGCAAAAAAATTACTTTTAAAGTACCGGCAGATGGCAAAGCAGACGACAATTGTGGTGAGTTAATCATTTTCTTAGGGTTAAATCAGTCATCAGCCTGGTTTGAGCCATCGAAGTCTCACTGTATATTATGGCTATTAGTTAGAAATGCCTCATTGAGGCTACAGCCTCGGGCAGTTACTTGCATGGAATCATCATTGGCGCCGAGTGGCAAAAGTTTTGACTTATAATCCCCCGAAACAGCCTTGAAATAACTATATATTATTCCTGTTTAGTTTGAGGTTCTTTTGGGAGTGTCTTTAAAAAGAAAAATTTTCTTTTCTCATATTCGCTATTTGACACCCGATTTTGAATTTTATCCCCTAAAATGGGTGTTAATGTGTAAGGTGAACACCTTATTGTTGTTCTGGGCATCAATATTTTTCAAGCTCTATTGTCAGAAATGGGTATTGGGTAATTTAGATCTTGTCGCTTTGCAAATATACATTTATTTTTGCGAACATTTATCATCCATATTGGAATGTACTTAATGGCTTTCGAAAAAACCCTCTTTGAACTATACTTTCAAATAGAGTCAAAATTATTCTTAAAATGTTCTGGTTTTTATATGCTGAATAGGAAAAAGTGGACCTTTTGTTGAAAACTTGTTTGACTAACAGTAAATTAGCCATTAAAGTATTGTAAAGTCGGCCTCGGTAGCGCAGTCGGATGCGAGTCTGACTGGTGATCAGGAGGACGCGGGTTCATTACCTTCTGGGGTCGGCAACATTCTTTCGTGGAGATTGATCATGAAATCTTTTCTACAGTCATTCTCTCCCTTCCGCTGATTCAAGAAGGGCAGTTGTCAGTTTCTGGCGAAAGAATGTGCACTGCACTGGTTAACTGCTTACGTATAAAAATTAGTTATAAGCCTGCACAGGAAAAGTGTGAGTAGGTAAACTGACGGGCTCAAAAATGGCCTAAATTGTGTTGACTGGGCCAATACAAACAAACAATAAAGTACTGTAAAAGAAAAAATGCAAAGGAGATGACATTTTGTTTTTGTTGATTTTCAACATTTTCTCTGAAAAAAAAAAGAAGAATTGAAAATGTAAACAAAGGAGCAATGTTAGAAGCCTCCGTGAAATTGTATACTAGTGGACTGACTCTTCTATTGCTTTATGTTGGACAAGTCCATTTGCTATATATGGGGTTGTACTGGCCTAATAAATCTGTAAGCAAATAGTGCAGACCCTGATCAGACGCCACATTAATTCAGCATAGGTTATGCCAGCTCAGCTCCTAGAATTGAAACCAATTTCAACTTCTGATTTGAAGTTTCCTAGTTGTCTAAACAGCAAAGCACGTACTGCTTATCCCATAAAATGCCAATCACGACAATCGTTGTCTGCTTTGTCGTCTGCTGGGTACTTTAAAAGTTATTTTTGCAAAAAGTGTGGACCCAGATCAGACTGCTCCTCTAGGAGCAGTCTGATCAGGGTCCTCACTATTTGCCTGTATGCAAAAAAATCATTTGGAAAGTTTGCAAGAAAATGCAGCAGACAACATAAGCAGTGTAGTTTTTCATGGCATCTTAAGGGTTAAAAGAGATTATTTGGCTTCCAGTGAAGCACTGGATCAGACTTTGTCTAAACATCTTACATGGGAGTTTTGTCAATGCCGATGTACAAAATGTTCTTTGCTTCTATCTAACCCTGTATGGTCTTAAAGGCCCCCGCCCATCGGGGCTTGAAGAAATATATGGGCTGCATGATGCTTCCACGCAGAGCTGAATCCGACCCGCACACTACGAGTACTGGTAAACCGCTTAGAGGATCTAAGCCTGTCCAGGAACCGCGGTGCGAGGCGGACCGTCCATGCTAATAAACCCTATTGGTTTCATTGGGCGACAGGGCTTGAGATGTCATTTAATCTCAATGTCGGGTAAAAGTCCCACAAAATTGGAAGCAATGTCTCCAAAATGACCTTTACAGTCTTGACGAGGACGTTAAACTTCAAATCAAACAATGTACGGTCTTAACAGCATTAACAAAAAATATGGAAAATGATAATTTTTTTGTCATTGTCTATAAATCACATACTTGAAATGTGGTAATGACCTGCTTAATTTTCTGTCTTATAAATTTTTTCGGTTATTTAAGGTATATAAAATATTTAAATCTTAAATTTTATGAAATGACACCATGCAGTCATTAATTAAAATGTGCATATGCACAGCTGTCGCATATATGTTGGATGTTCTAAGGTAAAGGAATGCATTCAGAAAAAGCTGTCTAAAAATATATACAGATCGAGGACCCGCGTTATAATGACGGTATTTGTTCCCTATTATTGTGCTGTTATATTAATGAATTTGTCCTTTAAAAAGAATCCCAGTTAGGAGTATGAGTGGTTATGAAATGTCTGTTCCACATCATTACTCCAAGAAACAAATGTTATACACATTTGTATGTTACTACACATTTGTTAGAATTGCCTCGGTGAGGGGATTCTAACAAATATCTATAACATTTGTTTCTTGGAGTATTAAATTATTAGAAAATAAGAATTATTAAGCCTAATTGCATGGCCAGGCAATATTAGGCTCAGGTTAATGCTCTATAATCAGTTTTGGACATGTTTTGTTCAACCAAACCATGTCTAAAGTATGGTTGCGACTGTCCCTTTGCTTAATAATGACTTTCCAGGGCTTGTTTTTTGGGTTGATTGTTTATCAATCAACCCAAAGTTATAAGGACAAAACCTCTATTAATGCTGGAGTCCACATGACTATCACAGATTTGTAGGTAATCCATGTAACTTATTTATAGAATTTTATTTCTGTGGCGTAAAATGGTTTTCTGTAGAATGTGGGCTGGAATCATTTGGGTTGGGCTTGGCAAACAGTATAGGCCCAGATCAGATGCCACAGAATGTGGCATCTGATCAGGGTCCCCACTGTTTGCTTACACTACAGAAATTTAAGGGTCAGATGCCGAGAAACACAGCATCTGGTCAGGGTCCACACGGTTTGCTTACAGTACAGGAATTTAAGGGTTAAACAAAAAAGTCTCAAGTCCCCAATCAGGACCAGTTTTCCTAATCTACACTCAGAAGCCTCCATGGTGTAGTGGTAAGCCAGGGGCTGCAGGATCGATCCCGGGCTTCTCCAGACTTACGGATGAGTCTTTAAACCGAGGTCCCCTTTCCATATGACCTTTGCTGTTGGTGGGACGTAAAACCCCAAAACACTCACTCCTAATCTACACTCAGGGGCTTGAAGAAATATATGGGCTGCATGATACTTCCACGCAGAGCTGAATCCGGCCCGCACACTAGTACTGGTAAACCGCTTAGAGGATCTAAGCCTGTCCAGGAACCTCGGTGCGAGGCGGTCCGTCCATGCTAATAAACCCTATTGGTTTCATTGGGCGACAGGGCTTGAGATGTCATTTCATCTCAATGTCGGGTAAAAGTTCCACAAAATTGGAAGCAATGTCTCCAAAATGACCTTTACAGTGTTGAAGGGGACGTTAAACCTCAAATAAAACAAACAAACAAATCAGAGACAATCAACCCACCATGCAGTACTCTCAGTGCTTTGATTTATGATATTTGAATACTGTAAAATCTCTAACAGATGCCCGGGCTTTTATCAGAATCATTACCTTTCATGGTAAGTTGAAGTTCACTGAATAGTATGTTTTGGGAATTTTAGACAGATTTTGGGTCAATTTAGGTTGTAATTCTTGTTGGCTGATTAATGCAAACTTGATGAAATGAAATAATTTATTTGTTGATATTTTGGCATGATTTATTGAAAAATTCAGAATTCAAAAGGAAATTTAAAACATGAAAAATGAGCCTCTTTCATGGTTGAACATCAAAAGTATATAAGCAGAATTGGATTCAGTGTTAGGCATGAATCACATTACCAAGTTATGTGTAATGAATATTCCCTGTAAACCAAACTTTATAAAAAGAGAAAATGGGGTATTTTTCTCTAAACAATAGATTATGATTACCACATTTACAGGTGTCCGCTGTTGGTGTTTCCATTGGGGTCTGTTGTTTCGTGTTTGCGTTTCTTTCCCTTTGGGTTTCTCTGGTGGGAGCTGTGGGTTAATTGTATCGATTCCTGATCATTGCCTTCACTTATATTCTATGGTCATTCTCCCCCTTCTGTTGATTCAAGAAGGTTAGTTGTGAGTTTCTGGCGAAAAAATGTGCACTGTACTGCAGGTTAACAGATTACGTATAAGCCTGACCAGGAAAAGTGTGGATAGGTAAACTGACCGGCTCAAAAATGTCCTAAATAGTGTTGACTGGGCTGTTAAACTTCAATACAAACAAACATTCTTTCGTGGAGATTGATCATGAAATCTTTTCTACTTCCGCTGATTCAAGAAGGGCAGTTGTCAGTTTCTGGTGAAAGAATGTGCACTGTACTGGCTAACCGTTTACATATAAGCCTGCCCAGGAAAAGTGTGGATACCTAAACTGACCAGCTCAAAAATGACCTAAATAGTGTTGACTGGTCTGTAAATCTTCAATACTAACAAACAAAACATATGAGAAAAGGTTGTTTATTTGACATTTTTACTGGACAGTATTAAATCATGCTGTACGGGACTCCGTGGCCTAGTGGATAAGAGCCCTGACTCTTAATCATTAGGTCTGTCATCGCTGTGGGTTCCAGCCTCGCTCGGGTCACATGTGAGAGGCCAAGTTCTGCAACGGAAGGTCAGGTGGTTTTTCTCTGGGGACTACTGTTTTCGCCCACCTGATTAACAATAGGCATGATATGAGTGAAATAATCTTGAAAGGGCCGTAAAACCAAAAGTAAAAAAAAAAAAATCATGCTGTTTCGAATTTTAGGATTTGTTTGTATTGGAGTTTAATGGCCCAGTCAACACTATTTAGGTCATTTTTGAGCCAGTCAAATTTTAGGATAATTACATTTTCCAAAATTATACCGTAATTCCTAATTTGATGCCAGGTGTAGTTTCAAAATGATCCAGCACCGACAGAACCTAACAGGCTGAGATAAATCTATTTGATGCTAAAACACCGGCAAAAACTAGCAAATAACATTCTTTCTTTTTTTGTTTCTGATAAAATCAGGCTTGACATTTCATGTGAATTGTCTGCCATGCAGACAATTCACATGAAATGTCAAGCCTGAAACAGACAATTCGGAGGAAATGTTGTCCGTAGTTTTCTTGGAATATTGAAAATTAAATATAAAATTGTCATCTGCTGATGTTGTTCTTGGTGTTTTTAAAAAGTCGAATACCGGTATCGTGCCAACAAACCAAGATGAAAAAATGAAGCAAAAGTAGCATTATCGGCATGAAAAAGGAACCATAGTTTGGCACCAAATTAATCTAATAACGACTGATATATCTAATTACATGTTCTGACGTTAACCTTAATGTTAGAATTACAGAAAACCTGGTTTTTATCGGAGATTTCCCATTAAGTTTAGGGTGTAATAAGGATGTATAATTTTACTAAACATTAACGCTTAAAGTACCGAAGCAAAACTGAATAGCAGATAACATTTAATCGTTTTCATTTTTTTTTTAACACCACCGCACAGTAATTGTGGGGTATTATGATATGCTTTCTCGTATATGTGCATCTGTTTGTCCGTACATACGTCTGCACCATTTGAGATCAATAACAGAGCTTTTTTTTTCTTCAAATTTTGCATACACATTTAAACTAGGGATGTGTGTTTTGGGATTGTGAATAGGCAAAATCTGTCAACTTTGTGTTGACAGAGTTATGGCCCTTGTAAGTTCCTAATAAGTGTTTTTTTTTTTTGGCATTTCCGATCAGTAATTTAAGAGTATTGTTCAAATTTGTATTGGGAAATTGGGAATGTGTGGTTTGGGATTGTTAACCCTTAGCCCCCTGACTTATTAA
This sequence comes from Lucinisca nassula, assembly GCA_963580285.1. Lineage (NCBI taxonomy): Eukaryota > Metazoa > Mollusca > Bivalvia > Lucinida > Lucinidae > Lucinisca > Lucinisca nassula. The sequence goes on along the minus strand of OY757019.1, from coordinate 51,842,913 downwards.
TTTAGCCACACCCATTTCTGACTTTGAACCAATCAAATAATTCTTGCTAATTCACCAAACTGAATCGCAAACAGTGTAGATTCTGGATCTTCACTGTTTTCAAAGGTACATGTACTCTAGGGTTGTGGTAAACAGCAGGATATTAGGGTTAATGGGCAAAAATTTGTTAACACTTGACAGAGTTATGGCCATTAACAGTCCCATTAAATAGTTTCTGGACTCTTTTTTCCTTTACTAAATGGAATATTATATGGATGAAACACCAAATATGTCTAAAGTATGTACCATCAGGTGAACAAGTCCGTGAAATGAACCAACCAACCCCCCCCCCCCCCTCACCCCGTCCCCTCCCCACCACATCCCCACCCCCACCCTACCTGATCCCAACCCCACCCTCACTTTACATAGAGAAAACTAATGGGTTTCAGAGGGTATACATTATTTTATTTGTTTCTGTGCCAAGACATAGGTTGTGGGTATTCTTAGAACCGCCTCAATGAGATGGTTCTAACGAGCGCCAACAACCTATGTATGCCAGCCCCCGCCCATCGGGGCTTGAAGAAATATAAAATATATGGGCTGCATGATGGTTCCACGAAGTGCTGAAACCGACCCGCACACGAGTACTGGTAAACCGCTGAGGATCTACATGTAAGCCTGCCCAGGTAAAGCGGTGCGAGTCGGCCCGTCCATGCTTATAGACCCTATTGGTTTCATTGAGTGGCAGGGCTCGAGATGTCATTTCATCTCAATGTCAGGTAAAAGTGCCACAAAATTGGAAGCAACGTCTCCAAAATGACCTTTACAGTGTTGACGGGGATGTTAAACCTGAAATCAAACAAACAAACAAAACAAATTTTTGCAGTATACCGTAAAATCTCTATTAGAAGCCCATGCTCTAATAAACGCCCACCCCCCGATTTTGATGTTAAAAATGGCGATTTTTGGGGCAATTCTCAGAAAAATACCAGCCTCTAATAAACGCCCACTGGAAAAAATCAGCAAAAAACGATCTTACCGTATGCTGAAAAGTTCCGAATTTGCTGCTTGATCGCCGAATGCACAAGTTTGTTTTTCTCTCGTGGTCCAAATAAATGATAAACACAGGGAATTTCTGGTCCTTTGCCTTGAACAAAAGTCCCTTCTGCAGCGGAGTGTGGGCCTCCGGTAATTTCGGCTGTGATCTGAACGATACTGCCGTCCTTGTACAAAAATGTCAAAAGCTGACATAAACCTTCTTGAATACGTCCGACAGTAGTATCACTTTTCTTCACTATGATTGCACTGTCACTATGCTGACTGTCAGGCTCTAAGAAACAATCCAAATTTGTCCCACAAGAATAAGAAATCCTGTAAACGTGGTGTCCTTTAATAACACATTTGACCGACATGATCTTCCTGACAAACATCATGTGTTTGACGCATGTTTACCTCACATCAGAGGCGGCACCGCAGGATTTTTCCCGCGGAAATTTAGAGCCAGCGTCTATCAACACGTGGCCGATTAGGGCTGATCAATAAATAATGAGCCTCAACAGCAGAACAGGCGAAATGACGTTAGTGAAGAGGAAGACAGCTACATGACAGACAGAGAGGAAAGCCATACCTCCGATGTTGATTCATAGGAACTTTTTTGTGACACTGCCTTGTAATGATGGGAACAAATTTTTTTATGTGTTTCTGCCATTTTTGACACGAAACGAGAAAGATGTTATATGATACTTGCTATATTGAAGATAGAGGGCAAGAGCTGTGCGTTTGTTTTTTGTTGTTTTTTTTTGTGTTTGATTTGAGGTTTTAACGTCCCTGTCAACACTGTAAAGGTCATTTTGGAGACGTTGCTCCCAATTTTGTGGGACTGTTACCCGACAAGTCATGCCTGAAGAAGTCTATTGTATCACCGGCACAGCTATTGTATCACCAGTCATTTTTTGAGAAACAAGATGGCGACCATATGAAAAAATCTGATCGTTTTGGACTGTCATATGTGACTTGCAGGTTTCTATAGCCTCTAATAAACGCCCAGCCCCCTCTTCATGAAAGGCAATGATTCTAATAGACGCCCGGGCGTCTATTAGAGATTTTACGGTAAATAGGAAAAATACCACAGATTTTCATCAGAAAAGTAGCCATTTTGGAGATGTGAAAAATGAATGAAAACATATTGTGGGTACTCATTAGGCGCTTCTAATGAGTGCATGCCCATAATATATATGTTTTCATTCAGAAGTAGAAAAATAAATCTTTGGATTGTACTGGTCTGCATGTGCGCTCATTATAGGGATTGTGGTATTTGAAGCTGCTTAGGAAAAACACTGTCTTTGGACAGTAGAGAAAGTGAGTTTTGCAGAAAGTTCCAGAAATTATTAAAAACAGAAAAACAGAAAAGCACCGAATTCTGCAGCAGATTTTCCACATTATCAGTTTAATTCCATGGATTTGTGAAGATTATAATGATAAATGACTATTAAATCGCACAAGTTTTTATATACTAAATACTTCATTCAACCCATGAATACCTAATACAACAGTAGCAGAAGACATTTTAACCCTTATCCTGCTGAATAAATTGATTTAGCCACACCAACCCCCATTTCCGATTATCCACCAATCAGATTACAGGTACTTTGATATATAATACACATAGAAAAAATGCCATGCTACGTTCAGTTCAGTGTTTGAGTTTTACGTCTCACCAACAGCTAAGGTCATAAAGAGACAGGACCTCAGTTTAAAGACTCATCCGAAAGACTGGAGAAGCCTGGGATAGATCCTGTGATCCCTGGTTTACAAGGCGAGGAGCATAACCAATACACCACAGAACCACTACACAAGGAAGCTTCTAAATGCCATGCTAAGCTATGAAGGTCATTTTATTGCATTTTATTGCATTTAGCAAAGGGCAGAGGTATGTTATTTTGATGTCTGGTCAAGCTGACGTGTCATTACTATTTCTAATGAAATTGTCACATTGTGGTTAGCACTTGAAGTTACCTTTCAGGTGGTAAGTGTTTGGTAAGTGTTGTAAGTGTTTGGTAAGTGTTTGGTCCTAACAAGCAACCTATGTTTAGAGTATCGAAAAATATTTTTTTTTTTCTGCAAATATGGACAATTGGTGCACAAAGTCACATGAATGTTATATTGCAATGGAAAAAAAAATGTAAATATCATCTGCAAACAATTTTGTTTGTTGCTGTAAGAGTTTTAAACCCTTAGCCTGCTGAATAATTTAATTAGCCATTTCTGAATAGCAGCCAATCGGATTACATGATATAATGTTTTGTTAAAATGCACAAAATGATTGACAAACAGTGTAGATCCTGATCAGATGGCTTCTTCAGAAGCCAACTGATCAGGATCTACACTGTTTACAAAGGTAGGGGTTGTCGTGAACAGCAGGATAAGGGTTAAGTTTAGGTAGCTTCCCATGGTGATTAGTATCAATTATTTGGCCTGGACAGCTAGCAATCATCGTTGATCATGAACGTGTGATTTGCCTGGAGTGATTTTAAATTGAAAGAAACGTTGTCAATAGCACAGTAATTTCAATTAATGAAATGTCCTTGCGCTACAAGTCTAAAATTCCTGTACTATTGCTTTTTTTCTTCTTGCATAAACAAAAAGCGATGGCTGATTTGAATCGCACTCAGCCCAGGTGCCAAACGATAACAAAAGTCAAACGTCCAAATTTGCAGTTGCTGAATTTGACTCAGGTATTTGAAGCGGGTTGTCGTGGAAACCTGTTTGTTACAGAAACAATTCGTTGACAGTGAGTGATGCTCTTTATACAACTTTCACTGAAAAATAATTTTTAACAATAGGAGTTAGTCTTCATTGAGAATGTCTCAGAAAAGTAACTTTTAATTGAATTTTGAACAATAGGAAGAGGGTAGTTTGAAGGGATGAATTGTCCATCGAGAGTCACCGAGCTTAATACATTCCTGTTCTTTGTGCAGTTTGGCTTCTTGTCACCCTCTGATGTGAGAAAAAAAGAAATTAAAAGAATCACTGCTCAGAAAGGATAGTGGGTTTGTTCATATCGCAAAAATAGTACTTTTTCTGATACAAATTTGTGACATTAATGCCTCAAACATAGGTTAATACATGTACCAAGGATCATGGAGAAATTCATGTATGCACTCAAATACGCAAACTGAATGACAAACAGTTTAGATCCTGATCGACTTCTTCAGAAACCATCTGATTTGGATTCAATCTACATTGTTTGCAAAGATAGGGGCTGGTTTTGGTGTTTAGTGGGTTAAGACTAAATTTGGTCATTTAATATTAAATCTATTGAACTCGCTAAAGGCTGCATGGTTTTATTAATTTACAATGAAATGACACTTGTTTGACTTTTGTTGTGTTTCATGGCTGTTTTCTAGCCCATTGTATACTAGTGGACTATTCCATTGCTATATGTTGGACAAGTCCATTTGTCATATAAGGGGTGTCAGGCCTATTTTTCATTTTTATTCTATTTTTGACGGAAAATTCTGTTAGCAAATAGTGCAGGCCCTGATCAGACGCCCCATTTTGCGGCGTCTGATCTGGGCCTGCACTGTTTGCTAGGGGTTTATACAGTGGGCTAGAAATGGTCTGGTGGGTTGGGGTGTGTGTGGCTAGGGGAAGATTCAGTAATTAAAGTGAGATATTAGAAAGGATTCTTTTGAAAAAGGATTATCTCCACCTGGCCCGCTTGACAATTTTTTAAGCAGGCTGACATCCTGAACCCTTAAGAGGACTATAAGGGCCACACAAAGGACCATCTTCACTGCACTGTCCCTCTTGACCTTTACTTTTGCTGGCCCTTAAGAACAAAATTAATCTCTCTATTGAATTTTCAACATCAGCAAAGTGAGAAATTAAAGCAGGCATATGGAACATTGATGACTTTCAAAGTGAAAAGACTTACTTTTGTCCATTTGTAGCCTTTGACATGCTGTAGTTTGCACTGCCATCTAGGGGTTTAGCAAACAAATTAGAGACATGGATCATTAGGTGTTCGACCAAGCATTAATAAAGCACACCCATGTGAGATAGAACACACAAGTGAGATAGCACCCCAGTATGGGATAGCACCACCATGTGAGATAGCACCCTCATGTGAGATAATACTATCCTTTATGGCTTTGAGAATGACTTGTTCCCAAGGTGGTAGAGCTTGAGAAGTCATTTCATCTCATTGTGGGTTAGAAGTAACAAAATTGGAAGCAACATAATTTCAAACAACAAAACCACTTGGAAGGTCTAAGACTGCTCAGGAAAAGTGGTAGGTGCCTATAAGCCATAATAGTTTCTTAGGGCAGAAGGGCGTGGGATGTCAACACAAACAAACAAACAAACAAAATTAAAACATGTTGTAGGTACTTGCTAGAATCGCCACGAAGAGGCGATTCTAACAAGTACCCACAACACGTTTCTTACAAAAAGTAAAGAAAATTATCTAGGCCCCCACCCTTTGGGACTTGAAGAAATATATGGGCTGCATGATGCTTCCACGCAGAGCTGAAACCGACGCGCACACAAGTACCGGTAAACTGCTTAGCGGATCTAAGCCTGCCCAGCCAATGCAGTGCGAGTCGGCCCGTCCATGCTTATAAACTTGGTTTCATTGGGTGGCAGGGCTTGAGATGTCAGGCCATCTCAATGTCGGGTAAAAGTCCCACAAAATTAGAAGCAACTTCTCCAAAATGACCTTCAAAGTGTTGACAGGGACATTAAACCTCAACTCAAACAAACAAAAAAGTAAAGAAAATTATCTCTTAATTATTGTTTTGTTTGATTTGAGGTTTAATGTCCCCATCAACACTGTAAAGGTCATTTTGGAGACGTTGCCTCCAATTTGTGGGACTTTTACCCGACATTGAGATGAAATGACTTCTCAAGCCCTGCCGCCCAATGAAACCAATAGGGTTTATAAGCATGGACGGGCCAACACGCACCTCTTTTCCTGGGCAGGCATAGATCCTCTAAGTGGTTTACCACTACTCGTGTGCGGGCCGGTTTCAGCTCTGCGTGGAAGCATCATGCAGCCCATATATTTCTTCAAGCCCCGATCGGCGGGGGCCTCTCTTAATTATCGTGGTTACTCATCCTTATCATGGACTGTGAAATAATAATACCAAGCCATAATAAAATAATGAAGACTGAAAAGGTTTAATTGTTCCATCAAACCACCATATATTTACATGAGGTGAAGAAATGGAGATGAAATAGTGTCGAGGCTGAGATTGATGTATGTTTATATGTAGAGTGACAGTTAGTTGACACATTATATCTGTAACAGGCACATTAATGCCAGCAGGGCTTGTAAATATGATAAAATAAAATATACTGACACTGATACTTATCTTTACCTTTTTGGGGGTTAACCCATTGTATACTAGTGGACACTTCCATTGCTATATGTTGGTCAAGTCCATTTATCATATTCTCATTCCTTATGATAAGTTGCCTTCAGTGACACCAACTTGGGGGTCCCCCGGGATGTGCGGGGACCATGCCAAACCCCCTCCACTTCATAAAAGGCTAAATATTCCAGAAACATTACAGATCCCCACCTCAAAACCATTTTATATTCTTGTTCCTTATGATAAGACACATTCAGTGACACCAACCTAGGGGTCACCCAGGGTGCGCCCGGGCCACACTCCACCCTTCGACTTCTCAAAAGACCATATATCTGAGAAACTGTCCAGAGCAACCCCTAAACCATATATATTCTTGTTCCTTATGATAAGACACAAACAGTGACACCAGCATTTGGGGTCCCCCCGGGGTGCCACGGGCCATGCCCCACCCCTTTACTTCATTAAAATCATATATCTCAGAAACTGTTCAGATTCCCACCCCTAAACCATATTATATTCTTGTTCCTGATGATAAGACTCCACTTAATAATAGGCCATATATCTCAGAAACTATTCAAATCCCCATCCTGTAATCACATATATTCTTGTTCATTGTTATTAGACACATTCAGTCAACCCTGTCTTGTGGGGTCCACAGGTGCCATTTCTCTCCCTTCCACTTCATAAAAGGGCCTCATATCTCAGAAACGGTTCAGATCCCCACCATTTAACCATATATATTTTTTTATCTTTATGATAAGACATATTCAGTGACAACAATCTTGGGCTTTTCTGGGCTCTGCCATGCCCGAATCCCTCCATTGCTTAAAAGGCCTTACGTCTTAGGAACCATACATATCCCCACCGCTAAACCATATAATATTATGTCTCTGTTCCTTTTTATAAGACCCATTTAGTGACACCAATCAGGGCTCCATTGGGCAGTGCCCACCTGAGCTCTAGTTTATGAAATTTGGCTCTTTGGTTTGTTTGCTATGGCAAGTTAGGAGTTTCCATTGACTTATAATGGGGAAAATTGAGAAATGACATTAATGCCTCTCAAGATATTTTGTCAAACTTTCATAGAAATGTTCCTTTAATAATGTTCTTTTTGGCCTATTTGTTGCCACAGATGGGAAATTGTCAATTGTCATCTGTTGTCTTCAAGCGACATCAGACCTCTGAAGCCACTAGTCTGATTGGGGCGAAATTTTATCTGTTGCAGCATTCGGTGCAGGGCTTCTATGGTTAATTAAAATACATTGCTGCCAGTGGGCAATGGCCCCCTGAGCTTTGGTGAGCATTGTGGCCTATGGGCCTCTTGTTTGGATATATACAGAAACACCTGAAAATGCATGTTATGGCTCACAGTTTTCTTCAAAATGTATGTTGTGTGTATTGATACGATTCTAATGAGTACGCACAACCTACATTTTCAAGATCAAATAAGACAAGTATCTCAAATACATGTATATTTACTTTTTGCACACCAGAAATCCACTGTTTTAGCTTGAGATAGAAATTCTGTTCTTACCCAAGTTGAATATTCTCGCATGTTTGATAAATGGACTAGTTGAATACGACCTCATACGCTGTCGTTAAGGTCGACATGACAGCACTGAAACATTCCTGCGATCCTTGGTTTTCAAGGCGAGTAGCATAACCATAACACCACGAAGGCTTCTAAAGACTGCATCATTAAAAATTCGCGCTAAGAAATGGAAGTTTACATAATGCAAGAAAAAGAATCCTTTATTGGTGTGAGGGATGGATAGAAAAACTCGTGCCTCGGGATCACTGTCAGGCATCACTTGCAGGCCTCATATTTGTCAGGCATTTGCAGGAATTCAGGCTTTTAGAGCTTGATTTTTTCTTCGATTTCAGGCTTGTATATAGATTTTGCTTTTTCTCCTATATTCTGTTTAAAATGACTGTTTAACTCTTAAATTATTTAGCCACACCCATTTCTGACTGTCAGCCAATGAAATTACTTGATATAATGTGTTCACTCATTTCACAAACCACATTACAAACAGTGTAGATCCTGATCAGATGGCTTCTTCAGAAGCCATCTGATCTACATCTGCACTGTTTGCAAAGGTAATGGTTGTCATGTTCAGCCGGATAAGAGTTAAGGCTGTTAAATCCGGCCTTTCAAGCATTGAAAAGCTTGGTGAGTGTGAGGCCTGCATTTGGCCAGCCTCGTGATGCTGGACAATGACCTTCGGGACAGATTTTTCCATTCAGCCCTCAAACCCATATAACCAGTTATGAAAATTTTTTCCAAGGGACTCAAGAACGAGTATTAAACAGCCATGGTAAACAAACAATCCTTGTTGGAGCCATCAATGTTTCACTATACATAGAAAAGGCCAGCCTCGGTAGCTCAGTCGGATGTGCTTCTGACTGGTGATCAGGAGGATGCGGGTTCGATACCTGCCGGGGTCGGCAATATTCTTTCCTACACTTTGATCATGAAATCTTTTCTACGGTCATTCTCTCCCTTCCACTGATTCAAGAAGGGCAGTTGTGAATTTCTCTGGCGAAGAATGTGCACTGTACCAGTTAACCGTTTAAGTATAAGCCTGCCCAGGAGATGTGTGTGGATAGGTAAACTGACCGGCTCAAAAATGACCTAAAATAGTGTTGAATGGGCTGTTATACTCCAAAACAAACAAAATATACATAGGCAAAGTTTTATATACTTTATGTCTGTTCAAGTGTGAGCTATTTAGATTTATAACTTGTTTTGGCAAATTGATCACAAATTTCAGTGTGTCTAAACCATCATTCTTATAAGTGTTTTATATGCTGTTTTAGTGCAGTTTTGTGGCCATTATCAGCCACTATACTGACAGTTATAGTCCCATATTCCATGTGTTTTGACCCTATAAAACGTGAATAATATGGAAGCTTAATTTACATATTATACACATTAATTCATTTACATGCTTTTATCTTAATATACTCCTGTTTAATGAATGACAGTAAGAACGTAATTGTCAGTATAGGTGTAAACTTGTGGTTTAAAAAATTCACCGAAATGTATGCAGGAAGGGAGCGTACAAGATTTATGTTACCTTGTACAAACTAATTTCGAGTGATTTTCAGGTAAAATTACTTTTTTTGATTTTTAATAGCAATGTGACAATTTTCGTACATTGAAATAAAGTCGTTTTCTTTTTATCTGTTTTGAGACAATTTTATACCAGAGGTTTTTATTACTATTCAGTAGTTCAAGCACCAGTCATGACTAGCAGTAGCAGATGACTTTTACAAAACATTTTTGGGTTGATTGTTTGTCAATTGAGTCACAATTACTAAGCACAAGAAGCTCTTCGGTGCTGATGTCCATGTGACAATCACTGATTTATATCATTATGATAGCACATCCGTGTGCTATAGTGCGTTCTTTCATATCTCAAAAAGCGGTCATTTTTCTGATGAAAATCTGTGACATTTTTCTTATTTATATGCCAAACATAGGTTTTTGGTACTCGTTAAAACCGCTTCATTTAGGCAGTTCTGACAAGCACCCACCACCCATGTCTTGGAACAGAAATAAGGAAAATAATGTTTTCACCCTTAACTCTTATCCTGCTGTTCACGACAACCCCTATCTTTGGAAACAGTATAGATCCAGATCAGATTGCTTCTGAAGAAGCCATCTGATCAGGATCTACACTGTTTGACAGTCAATTAATGAATTTGTAGGAATAAATTACATCAAGTGATCTGATTGGTTCAAAGTCAGAAATGGGTGTGGCTAAACTGAATATTCAGCTAGAGAAGGGTTAAATCCCTGTTTTCTCTATATAAAGTGGGGTTTAGAGGGGTGTTCATTTCACAAACTTGTTAATGGGATGGAAATCCAGGTAACAGTGGTGGAAACAGGCCTCATATTTTTCAGGCATTGTTAGGATTTCAGGCTTTCAGAGCTTGATTTATTTCTTGATTTCAGGCTTTTAGATTCTGATTTTTGCATATATTGTCTGTTTAAAAAACTATTTAACCCTTATTTCTGACTACAAGTCAACCAAATTACTTTATATTTTCACAAACTCCATTACAAACAGTGTAGATCCTGATCAGATGGCTTCTTCAGAAGCCATCTGATCAGGATCTACACTGTTTGTAAAGTATAATGTAGTTGTGTCTTGTTCAGCAGGATAAGGGTTGAAGCTGCAAAATTGGGCCTTTCAGGCATGGAAAGCGTGGTCAGTATGAGGCCTGTAGAAAATAGCCATGCTATTATTATCATTGTGATGTCAGAGTGTTGAAAAAGAATCTGAGCTGGAATCATGTGTTGGGTTTGGAAAACACTGTAGACCCAGATCAGACACCGCAAAGTGCTCATCATTACGCAAACACGCCTATACAAATACATTGCCACCTTTACCGCCGAAAAAATGAAAATTTTATGATGAAAAATTGTATTATTTTTCTTATTTCTGCTCAAAATATAGATTGCGGCACTCGTTAGAACCACCTCATCGAGTGCCCACAATCTATATTTTAGAGCAGAAATAAGAAAAATAAGGTATACCCCTGTAAACCCCAGTTTTCTCTTTATAAAGTGGGGTTTAGGGGGGTGTTCATTTCACGGACTTGTTCATGTTATTGGTAGAAAATAGCCATGCTATTATTATCATTGTGAGGTCAGAGTGTTGAATAATAGGGCTATCAAAAGAATCGGAGCTGGAATCATGTGTTGGGTTTGGCAAACACTGTAGACCCAGATCAGACACCGCCAAGTGCTCATAGTGAAACATAACGAAAACATGCCTATATAATTTTGACCCCCTTGAACCCCACATTTATATAGTAAAACTGGGGTTTACAGGGGTAATTAGGGCCCCGCACTGAAAGTGTGGGTGCCCTATAGTAATCACTCTGTCCGTCCGTCTGTCTGTCTGTCCGTCCGTCTGTCCGTCCACAAATTTTTTTATCCTCCATAACTTTCTTATTCCACTGAAAGTGTGGGTGCCCTATAGTAATCACTCTGTCCGTCCGTCTGTCTGTCTGTCTGTCTGTCAGTCTGTCCGTCCACAAGGAGTACCCACAATCTATGTTTTAGAGCAGAAATAAGAAAATACCGAGGCGGTTCTAACGAGTACCCACAATCTATGTTTTAGAGCAGAAATAAGAAAAAGTACCGCAATTTTTCATCTTAAAATTTGCTGTTTTTTCCTTGGTAAAATTTACAATCTTTTGATATAGGCGTGTTTTCGTAATGTATTGCGATGGGGCAGTGTCCATCGTCTGTCGGGCATCATCAATAATTTGTTTTAATCCTTATCCCGCTGAATAGTTAATTTAGACACACCCCTTGCTGACTTTGGACCAATCAGATTTTGTGGGACTTTGGTCTGACATTGAGATGAAATTACTTTTCAAGCCCTACTGTCCAAAGAAACTCCCAGAGTTTTAGGAACGATCTGACTCTTTAGTCGCACTACCTTTCCTTGGCAGACTGGAAGACTTTCTAAGCATTGTTCTGTTGGTTTCAGCAGTGAGTAGGTCTGTGCAGAAGCCCCATCCAGCCGAGTCTATTTCGACAAGACAAACCAGTACAATGAGCGGCTTGTTTAGTACATTTGATCACATGCCTATAAGGAAAATAAATCATTGCAAAAGACAAGTAATTTTCAATAATTCATGATTCATAATTAAGTAGCCATATAGATGTCAGTTCATTTGCTGCATTGCAAAACCAGGAATTTAACCCTAAAATTGTCCAGTACAATTGTATAGCAGATGACTTTCTTTGTTTTGTTTTTGTTTTTCTAAGTGAGTGAGTGAGTGTTTCTAGTTTTACGTCCCACCAACAGCTAAGGTCATACGGAGACAGGACCTCAGTTTAACTCTTATCATGCTGTTCACGACAACCCATATCTTTGGAAACAGTGTAGATCCAGATCAGATGGCTTCTGAAGAAGCCATCTGATCAGGATCTACACTGTTAGACATTCAGTTTATGAATTTGTAGGAATAAATTACATCAAGTAATCTGATTGGTTCAAAGTCAGAGATGGGTGTGGCTAAAATGAATATTCAGCAAGAGAAGGGTTAAAGACTCATCTGAAAGTCTGGATCCATCCTGGGACCCCTGGTTTACAAGGGGAGTAGTGCAACCAATACACCACTGAGGCTTCTTATTTGTTTTTCTTATATTTTCTGGTAAATGTAAGACTTAATCAACCAAATCCACTTTATAACATTATTCATTGTAACTTGGTTTTGGATATAACACATTTTAATAACCATTTTGGTACCCAAATGGAATCTTCCTCCTAAGATATACATGTAGCAGGAAAATTTATGGGTGTCAGCTTAATGGCTGAACTTTTTGCAAACAGTGTAGGCCCTGATCAGATGCCGTGTTCTGTGGCGTTTGATCTGGGCCTGCACTGTTTGCCAAAGTACCTCTTTAGGGGTTTATGCTACTGAAGAGGTTAAACATGGATGCCAGAAATGTATAGATTACATAGAATTTTGACAGATTCAAAAAGAATCATGAATTAACACTAAAAACAATCCTGTGACATGATGACCCGTCTAAACCCCAATTTATATAGAGAAAAGTAGGGTTTATGGAGGTAATTATTATTTTCATTATTTTTGCTAAAATACTTAGATTGTGGGTACTCATTAGAACCAACTCATTGAGGCGGTTCTAACGAGCACCAACAATCTATGTTTGGACTAGAAAAAAGAAAAATATACATCTTTTCTTCCAGTTCTACTTTTTATGCCCCCGGAATCTAAGAGATTCGGGGGCATATAGTTTTTGGTCTGTCCGTCTGTTTGTCTGTTTGTCCGTTTGTCCGTCTGCAAAAACTTTAACATTGGGCATAACTTTTGAATGGTAGTAGATAGAGCTTTCATATTTCACATGTGTATACCTTATCACAAGACCTTTCCAGTGGTACCATAATTTTTGATCTCGTGACCTTGAACTTGACCTTTGACCTATTTTTTTCAAAATTTTTAAAAACATTAACATTGGCGCTGTCCGGGGGCATCAGTGTTTCACAAACACATCTTGTTTTCTCTGAACATGAAATTACATTGTTGTCAGCTTTAGAATTTTTCATTGTGCTTCATATGTTAAGACTTTTATCTTCGAATAAAAAGTACGTAAAAGTCACATTAGATTTAATACTGCATCAATATAGATAGTGGTGACAGATCACACTCAGAGCCCAAGATAAGTTATGGTTTATTTTGACCCTTTAAGGGCCTAGCTAAATACACAGATGAAAATCAATTTTTTTTAATGTTATTTTTCAAACATTGGTAGCTGGGTCACCAAAATTCTTCGTGGAGATTGACATGGTCATTTGCTCCCTCCAGAAGGGCAGTTATCTGAGTTTCTAGCAAAACATTGTGCAATATACTGGTTAACCGCTTATGTATAAGCCTGTCCAGTGGTAAACTGATTAGCTCAGTATGACTTGAATAGTGTTGCCTGGGCCGATAAACTCTAAACAAACAAACAGACAAACATTTTTGTAGTCTGAGTCGTCTGGTCATCTGAGGAAGTGCATGGTGGGAATATCTCTAACAGCATTGATCATGACATCTCACATTTGGGCCCTGTCAAGCGATTTTGGTACTTATCGCCTATGTGAGCAGCGAAGGTTCAGGCGAGCCTGCGCATCCGCCCAGTCTCGCCAGAACCTTCGCTGCTCGCTCATACAAGCAGTGAATCAAGAGGAACCTTCAGACAGAAAGCCATATCCCTGGCCCCTCTGAATGGCTGGGCATGTGCAGTTAAAATTTGTCATGACGGAATGCTCGAAGACACAAATTCGCTTGGCGGGGCTCATTTGATCTTGGTCAATTCTGTTTGCCAATGGCCCAATATTCATTCAAATCACAAACTGGTTGACAGCAGTGTAGATTCTGATCAGATGTCTCCTTCAGAAGCCATATGATCTGGATCTGCACTGTTTGCAAAAATGGTTTCCTCAGATATTAGCCAGTAAAATACATCACAACCTCTTTATAACACTATTAATGGGGTCCAAAGCAGAAACTGTGAACCAGTTTTTCTTCCTGAGTGTTCTTTGTGTGTGTGTGTGTGTGTGCGTGTGTGTGTGTGTCTGGGCTGGGGGGGGGGGGGGGGTGAAAACAACAACTTACTTTGATCCCAGCATTTTAAATTTTGTTGTGCATGAGGCTTGTGCATCCCTACTGGGTCTTGTGCATTCTGATTACGGATTTGAAAATATTTAAATATCAGACCCAGTATGGGATGACAAGTCATAGATCATGTGCATTCAGTCAGAGCCCATTGGTGAAGAAGGATGTCTTCAGAGATATTTTAACTCATTTTGTACTGGAAACCCCAAAATGGGTATATAATTGGCAAACAGTGCTGGCGCCTGATCAGGGCCTACAGTCTGTTTGCAAAAAGTAGCCATTTCCCAAATAATTTTGAAGAAATCACAACCTTACACCCCTAAATTTTGAAATGGATTGTGCTATATTATATAAGGTGGAAGATTCCATTTGGTACAAAATGAGTTTGACAGTGATAACACTTATTATCCTGTCCAACTTATGTCAGGATTTCTCTGGATAGACTGCTTTGTGCAGATGGCAGTGAATCAGATCAGAGTGTGCTTGTCTTTAAGCCTTTGCTTGCTGCCCATTTTTGTCATTTAATACACGGCCTGGCTTTTATTATGGCTTCTGAAGAACCCATCTGATCAGTGTGTGTGAATTTGGGTTTAACGTCGCTTTCAACAATTTTTCAGTCATATCACGACGGTGTCTGGTTGCGACAGGGAGCTCAATGCTCACTTTTATAGTGCTGCCTCACTGATGTATCATGTCCCAGATACATTTCATGATACCACACTCAGTCACATTATTCTGACACTGGGTCGACCAGTCCTAGCTCTACCCCGTAAATCTGAGTGCCAAGTGAGGAGCAGCTAGTACCATTAACAACTTTGGTATGTCGCGGCCTGGGATCGAACCCCTGACCTCCCGTTCCCCGGAGCGTACACTCTACCAACTGAGCTAACGGGGCCGGTCCATCTGATCAGATACTACATTGTTTGTCATTCATATTATGAATTTGTTGCAATAATTTGCCTCAAGTAATCTGATTGGTTGATAATCGGTAGTGGGTGTGGCATATTGAAATATTCAGCAGGACAAGGGTTAAAGGACTAATTAGCTCTAATCATGCTGTTCAGGACAACCCCTATCTTTGGAAACAGTGAAGATCCAGATCAGATGGCTTCTGAAGAAGCCATCTGATCAGGATCTACACTGTTTGGTTTATTTAGTTTATGAATTTGTAGCAATAAATTACATCAAGTAATATCCCCTATCTTTGGAAACAGTGAAGATCCAGATCAGATGGCTTCTGAAGAAGCCATCTGATCAGGATCTACACTGTTTGGCATATTTATCCCCACGTTTTTTGAATAAAAGTGGGGATATTGTTATCGCCTCCATCCGTCCGTCCGTCTGTCCGTCCGTCCGTCTGTCCGGCTATCTCCTCCTATACCGTTCATTGGAATTCAACCAAATTTGGTGTGTGAGTTACTTACATGAATGGCTTCTGCAAGAGCACATTAATTTTTGGACCAGCCCCCAGGGGTCCCTGGAAGAGGTCAAAACGTGGGGATTTGCGATGGCGCGCCATCGACTGCGAGATCTAGTTAGTTTATGAATTTGTAGCAATAAATTACATCAAGTCATTTGATTGGTTGATAGACAGAAATGGGTGTGGCTTAAATGAATATTCAGCAAAATAAGGGTTAGAGTAAATAGGGTATTTACGGTATAGTCATCTTACGATTTGAGATCTTGACACACACCATATAATTACTTATATTTCAAGGGCCGATAACTGATGTTAGTAATTCAATACATGCGGTACACCTGTGATTGATAAGCATGAAATTATAGACTTCCTTTTTGAATGTTTTGATAAAATAATTATTTTTAAGCTTAAAAAGATAGCTTGGATTTCAATCAAATATATTTAACCCTAGAAATCATAAGAAAATATCTTCTAATGTATTACTGTTTTTTCGCATCATCATCAATAAAAGAATTATTTTGCTTTAGAAATGAACGCATCAGATTTGGATGAAGAACAATCACTTGTGTGTGACTAACTTAACCCTTAGCCTGCTGAATATTCAGTTTAGCCAAACCCATTTCTCATTTTGAACCAATCAGATTACATGTAATTTATTCTTACAAATCCATAAACTGAATGTCAAACAGACTGTAGATCCTGATCCGGATCTACACTGTTTCCAAAGAGAGGGGTTGTCGTGAACGCCTAAATTTTTCCCAATTTTACCATATTTTTTCCCCAAAAAATGAAAAAAATAAAAGCCACAAAAGGAACAGAGAAAACAATACTTAACATAAGAGGTTACACTTGAATTCACCACAGTGAAGCTACAGCTGTATTGAACTGCTTCACTATCAAATTCATAAGACTATCTTGAGCAAAATTCATCATCCTGGCATTTCTCTGATGAAATTGTGCTCCCAAATTTTGATATTTTGTCTGTAATTTTTTCCCAATTTTGCCCAGGGGCCTTTTCCCAAAATATCTGGATAAAGCCCTGAAATGATCCTAAGAATTGGGCCAGATAGGTCTAAGCAAACAGTGCAGACCCAGATCAGAATGCTCTGAAGGGGCAGTCCGATCAGGGTCTGCACTGTTTGCCATACAGTAAACCTTATTTTCTTTTTTCTCTCTAAAATATAGAATGTGTTGATGAGGCGGTTCTAACGAGTACCCACAATCTATATTTTGATAAGAAATAAGAAAAATATCACAAATTTTCATCTTAAAATATTCCCCTTACCAGCGGTAAGTTTACCGTGTATTTGTATAGGCGTGTGTTCAATTTGTTGTATTTTCAATGATCTGACCTCAGTTTTTAACGCATGGGCAACAAATTTGATGATGAAGATCTTTGAAATAATATAGTGTGGACAATCGGAAAAAAGGTGGTCATTGCACTCTGTGGATAGAGATGAGCTTACCCAGCCTGTATCATGAATACCATCTTCAAGGCTCCTTTTAACACAAGTGTGAAAAGAAAAGGTTCTGGTGAGGTTTCCTGTATGTGCAGCCTCGGCCGTGCCTTCTTTAAAGTTCACCCATGCAGTTGGAACCGTTTCACATGAACTTGCCCATATTTTCATATCGCAAATAACGCGAAATGTGATACAGATAGTAAAATGGCTTCCATAGAAATGTACACGCTGACTGAGAATGAGGTCTGACAGGTTTAACGCTGGTGTGAAGTTTTTTGAAGATGTTGACAAATTACAATACAATAAAATGGGGGGAACATTACAACTTTAGGTAACATTTAATGCACATGTTTATTTTGTTATCATATGTGATACACATGTATTTATAGTTTATCAACGACCTTTGAGAGTTCAACGTTCAAGCGTGCCAAGACTATTCCATGTTTTAGGGGAAGCAGGTTTCGGATTTCTTTTTTCACAGGATTTTAAAATTATAAATAAGTTATTTGATAGTGTCACTATGTAGAAGTCGTGGCCAAGTTGTTAATATGATGCAGTACGATCCTCGGTCAAACTGTATCGCCCAAATAAAATCCCAAGTGAAGGCGATTTACCTAAAACGCGGACTAGTCCAAAATTAAAAGTGCAGTCATGTCTCACTGCGTTTTGAAAGACTATAATTATATGCTTGCATGTATTCACCTGCGATACTTTGAAACATTTATATAATTGCAATATGGTGAAACTTTAATGGCGAAAAACACTGATGGTTCATTTACTATGGCTAATGCAAATGCATTCTTATTTTCTAATGTGTTCTTGAGTCCCTAGTGGCTGATTCTAATGTGTTCTTGAGTCCCTAGTGGCTGATTCTAATGTGTTCTTGAGTCCCTAGTGGCTGATTCTAATGTGTTCTTGAGTCCCTAGTGGCTGATTCTAATGTGTTCTTGAGTCCCTGTTGGCTGATTCTAATGTGTTCTGGAGTCCCTAGTGGCTGATTCTAATGTGTTCTTGAGTCCCTGTCGGCTGATTCTAATGTGTTCTTGAGTCCCTAGTGGCTGATTCTAATGTGTTCTTGAGTCCCTAGTGGCTGATTATAATGTGTTCTTGTGTCCCTAGTGGCTGATTATAATGTGTTCTTGAGTCCCTAGTGGCTGATTATAATGTGTTCTCGAGTCCCTAGTGGCTGATTCTAATGTGTTCTTGAGTCCCTAGTGGCTGATTCTAATGTGTTCTTGAGTCCCTAATGGCTGATTCTAATGTGTTATTGAGTCCCTAGTGGCTGATTCTAATGTGTTATTGAGTCCCTAGTGGCTGATTCTAATGCGTTCTTGAGTCCCTAGTGGCTGATTCAAACACGATCTTGAGCCCCTAGTGGCTGATTCAAATGCTTTCTTGAGCCCCTAGTGGCTGATTCTAATGTGTTCTTGAGTCCCTAGTGGCTGATTGATTCTAATGTGTTCTTGTGTCCCTAGTGGCTGATTGATTCTAATGTGTTCTTGTGTCCCTAGTGGCTGATTCAAACATGATCTGGAGTCCCTAGTGGCCGATTCTAATGTGTTCATGAGTCCCTAGTGGCTGATTCTAATGTGTTCTTGAGTCCCTAGTGGCTGATTCAAACATGATCTTGTGTTCCTAGTGGCTGATTCTAATGTGTTCTTAAGTCCCTAGTGGCTGATTCTATTAATGTGTTCTTTTTCAGTCTTCGCTGTGTGTACGATTCTAATGAGTACACACAACATACATTTGCAAGATTAAAGAAAAATCTGCTTAAATTATCTGTAAATATTTTTTATCTTGTGCTGCAGGGAGAATGAAGAGTTTTAACCAAATTTCCTGCCGAACAACGACAACCCCTATTGTATCTTTGCAAACAGTGGAAATCCAGATCAGATAGCTTCTTCAGAAGCCATCTGATCAGGATCTACACTGTTTGTCATTCAGTTTGCAAATTCATTTGAATGAATACATTAACTCTTATCTTGCTGTTCACGACAACCCCTATCTTTGCAAACAGTGTAGATCCAGATCAGATGGCTTCTGATGAAGCCATCTGATCAGGATCTACACTGTTTGACATTCAGTTTATGAATTTGTAGGAATAAATAACATCAAGCAATTGATTGGTTCAAAGTCAGAGATGGGTGTGGCTAAAATGAATATTCAGCAAGAGAAGGGATAACATAGACTAAGGAAAATTTAATTGGTTGATAGTCAGAAATGGGTGTTCCAAAACTAATTTATTCAGCAGGATAAGGGCTAAGAATGAGTTCCTAGTCAGGGAAGGTTTACTGTAATAAAAGTAATAGGCCGTTAAGCGGAAGATGAAAAGTTTGTGCCAGAATCGCATGAAAAAATGCAAGACACATGCTAATGATGCAGGTACTTGGCATTAGAATCTATCCTTTTAATCTTTTTTCTGGCTTTTTCTCCAAAAATTTTGAAATGCTTCAAATTGCTGGATTTTGCAAATGTGATTACCGGTGTTTCGTAAAACTGGGATTTGTCACTGCAGAGCTGTAAAACGTATCTTAAACCATTTTTGTATCTGTTCCGAACCACAAAAGTCTTTCCTTTAGAAGCACCGATTTTATCATTTGATTAAGTTTTACGTCCCACCCACAACTAAGGGTATGTGCAGGTGGGGCCTTGTTTTAACCCATTGTATACAAGTGGACTCTTCCATTGCTGTATTTTAGTCCCTTTGTCATATATAAGGGGTGTCAGGCCTATTGTTTTTGTTTCTATTTCATTTTTGACGGAAAATTCTCTTCGCAAATAGTGCAGGCCCTGAGCAGACGCCGCAGAATGTTGCATTCTGCAGTATCTGATCTGGGCCTGCACTGTTTGCCAAGATACTCCTTTAGGGGTTTCCAAGTCAGGCAATGGGTTAAAGACTCATGGAATGGATTTCATTACGGAAGCACGCCTATACAAATACATTGCCACTTTTATCGCCGAAAAAATGAAAATTTATGATGAAAAATTGTGATATTTTTCTTGAAAAATAAACTTTACTCCTGCAAACCCCAGTTTTACTATATAAAAGTGGGGTTCAAGGGGGTCAAAATTATATAGGCGTGTTTTCTTGATGTAGTGTAGGCCCTGATCAGACGCTGCATTCTGCAGCATCTGATCTGGGCCTGCACTGTTTTCCAAGGTACACCTTTAGGGGTTTCCAAGTCAGGCAATGGGTTAAGGACTCATGGAATGGATTTCATTACGGAAGCACGCCTATACAAATACATTGCCACCTTTATCGCCGAAAAAAAGAAAATTTTTGATGAAAAATTGTGACATTTTTCTTTTATTTCTGCTCCAAATATAGATTGTGGGCACTAGTTAGAACCGCCTCATTGAGGCGGTTCTAACGAGTACCCACAATCTATATTTTAGAGCAGAAATAAGAAAAATAAACTTTACCCCTGCAAACCCCAGTTTTACTATATAAAAGTGGGGTTCAAGGGGGTCAAAATTATATAGGCGTGTTTTCCTGATGATTATGCACAAGCGCTGATTTATAAGGCAAGCAGCTTTACCGGAGCTTCTATAGCCCCAGTTTTTCGAAAAAAATCCTCGAAAATCATCCTGTTGTGGAAAATAGCAGCAAATATATTATATATGTCTGTCCCTGTCGTGAGTTGCATGAGTTCATTTTATACAAGATAATGATTTTATGGTTAAATGTACAGGACATGTTTTGGTATTCCTAACACCAGTAGGAAATGTACGCTTGTTTGTCATAAGAAACTTGTCAGGCCTATGTTTCCGTGAAGCTATGTCTTGTTTTGTCTGTTTGTCGCTGAAGGGTCACATAGTGACACTGTGTTTCCATTAACCCATTTCATACCAGAAACCCCTAAACGGGTAATTGGCAAACAGTGCAGGCCCAGATTGGAAGCCGCAGAATGCGGTGTCTGATCAGGGCCTACACTGTTTGCAAAAAATTCAGCTATTTTCAAAATAAATTTTGAAGAAAACACAACCTGACACCCCTAAATTTTGAAATGGACTCCTGCTATATTTAAGGAGGAAGATTCCATTTGGTACAAAAAGGGTTAAAAGAATCTTATTAACCCATTTCATATGGGAAACCAAAAAATGGGTTATTGGCAAACAGTGCAGGCCCAAATTAGACGCCACAGACTGCGGCCTCTGATCTTGGCCTTCACTGTTTGAAGACAGGAATCAACCATTATCTAAACAAATTTCGGAAAAAAAAAACCAAAACAACCTGACACCCCTAAATTTCGTGATGGACTCCTGCTTTATGTGAAATGGATGATTTCATGCTGTACAAAATGGGTTGTAGGAGTAAGGGAGTGCATCCTGAAATGGGTTTGGCACGTGTTACGGTAAAAACAATCGAACACAATGAGGACTTACTGTAATTGTCCTAAAATTGTAACATATTTGTTCCATGATCCAGCAAGGATTCCAAAAGCTGCAGATGGAATGGCAAACAGAGTAGACACTGGGGGTGGGGGTTGTTACATGTATTTGCTAATCCTGGACTGGACTCATATGCTGGGTTAGGCAAACACTATAGACACAGATAGTCTGATCAGGGTCTACACTGTTTGCTTAAAGAACAGGAATTAGAGGGTTAAAGGAAATTTAAAGTCTTTAGTCCCTCCTTTAAGTGATTCACCAGTACTATAAGGGCTTTGATTTTTGTTTGGCTATGAGCCTGAGATTTAACGCCCCTGTCAATACTATAAAGGTCATTTTGGAGATGTTTGCTTCCAATTTTGTGGGACTTTTACCCAACATTGAAATAAAATGACATTTGAAGCCCTGCCGGCCAATGAAACCGTAAAGGCTTACAATGTATATGCATTGGACAGTCTGACTCACATCACTTTGCCTGGGCAGGCTTAGTCCTTCTAAGCGATTTACCAGCACTCATGTGTGGCCATTGAAGCACCTTGCAGCCCAATCTATTTCTCCAAGCCCCTATGGGCGGGGGCGAAGGTTATGGGCCTAGTCTGCTTACTGGGGCTTATTGGGATGAATACGGTTAAAAAAAAAAGAGACTTCTGACAAATTCTTGAATGTTTTAGATTTGGAAATAAATGGGCTGCATGATGCTTCCACGCAGAGCTGAATCCAGCCCGCACATGAGTACTGGTAAATCGCTTAGAGAATCTAAGTCTGCCCAGGCAAAGCGGTGCGAGTCCGTCCGTCCATGCTTATAAACCCTATTGGTTTCATTGGGCGACAGGGCTTGAGATGTCATTTCATCTCAATGTCGGGTAAAAGACCCACAAAATTCAGGAGATGGCCACTGCACAAGCTTAATGTCAAATCCTGGATATTATATATTTGTCTGTATACATGTCATTGAAGCAATTAAAATAAAGTTTAAAGCAAGTCCCACAAAATTGGAAGCAACGTCTTCAAAATGACCTATACAGTGTTGATGGGGACGTTAAACCTCAAATCAAACAAACAAATCAGCTCTGCGCAGAAGCACACAATGCAGCCCAATCTACATGTATTTCTCCAAGCCCCTATGGGTGGGGGTGAAGGCTATGGGCCTAGTGTGCTTATTGGGATGAATATGGTAAAAAGAGAGACTTCTGACAAATTCTTGAAGGTTTTAGATATGCCACATTAATTGTTCCCAAGAATAGACAACAAGTAGCATTTATTCCATGTAAACTGTTTTTTGATGTATTTAATGTCAGTTTATGTCACACTTAACCAAACAGTATGGATAAATCATCATAGCACCAGATAAGAGGAGGTGTGGGTTTGGGGGGGGGGGGGGTAACCACATATTATTTTTCTTATTTCTGCACAAAAACATACGTTGTGAGTATTCATTAGAAGCGCCTAGGCGAGGCGCTTCTAATGAATACCCACAACATATGTTTTCGTGCAGAAATAAGTAAAATATCAGTACTTTTCGAACGAAAGAAACATCTTATCTGGAGCTATGTTTAAATTATGTTTGGTGATATAAACTTTCTTTGTGTGTTTTAACTCTTAAACTGCCAGTTGCCACATCTGCAGACTTCATTTTAAAATATTTCACTCTGTTAAAATTTTTCTTATTTATCAACAAAAATAAGGTTTAAGGCTGAATATTCCATCTTTTGGCAGAATTTTATCTCAGTGTAGGGTAAAAGTCCCACACAATTGGAAGCAACATCTCCTAAATGATCTAAATAGTGTTGATGGTGATGTAAAAAAAACAAAACCATACATATTGATATGCTCCGGCAGTGAGTTAAAATAAATTGCACCTTGGCAAGCAGTGTAGGTTCAGATCAGACGCCGCAAAATGTGGCGTCTGATCAGGGCCTGCACTATTTGCTAACAGAATTTTCCCTCAAAAATAGAATAAAAACGAAAAGATAGGCCTGGCATCCCTTATATGACAAATGGACTCATCCAAGATATAGCAGTGGAAGAGTCCACTAGTATACAATGGGTTAATATATTTCACCTAGTGATAAATGTATAAAACATAATGCATGATTAATATATATCCTCCACATTTTGTTGTTGGATGAGGGCTTTCAAAGTGAACATTTATAGGCCATATAAGTATACATCTGGCAGTAAAATAAAACCTAATGGGCATATTATGTCTTTAGAGTGTTGATATCAATGATTATTAGGCACTTTTTTAATGGCCATAAATTTAATGGCTGTTTTACTTGCTCCCATTGAAGTCCCAGGTAGTAGGACTTTTATAAATAACTGACGTTTTCTTCTTTTTTTTTCTTTCTATAAGTAGACTTTAGCATTAAATATTAGCCCTCCTCGGTGGCTCAGTTGGATGCAGATCTGACTTGTGATCAGTATGATGCGGGTTTGATACCTGCTGGGGTTGGCATCATTTTTTCATGAAATCTTTTCTACGATCATTCTTTCCCTTCCGCTGATTCAAGAAGGGCAGTTGTTAGTTTCTGATTTTCACATTTGACTGATGATGACTGAAATGTTTTTGAAATAACCATGTTTACCAGAATAGAAACGTCATCGTTAACCCATGTCCTGCTGAATAAATTAATTTTATCTTATCCATTTCTTGGCTGTTAGCCTATCAAAATACTTCCTGGAAATTCACAAACTGACTGACAAACAGTGTGGATCCTGATCAGATGGCTTCTTCAGAAGCCATCTGATCTGGATCTACACTGTTTGTAAGTGAAGGATGTAGCTTGGTTCAGCAAGACAAGGGCTAAATATAGTGGGGGTCCATTTCAAAATTAAGTTGTGTCGCCTTGATTTATTTATAGACATTTACTGAGAAAATGGCTTAACCTTTTTGCAAAAAGTGAAGGCCCTGATCAGACGCCAATTCTGTGGTGTCTGATCTGGGTCTGTACTGTTTGCTCATGTCCCGGTGAGTTTTGGGGTTTCCCTGTCTGAAATGGTTCATGTTTGTACTTGGTATTCAGTATTACTGCTCATAAATGGGAAAATGGTATATATATATATATAGACAAATGAATTAGCGCACAAAAATCGGTCGCACCGCAACCGGGACTCGAACCACGGATCTCCTGCATTCCGGGCAGACGTGCTAACCATTACACCACCGCGGCCTTCCGACATTGTACGCCAATTTTAACATTTATAAACCTTTAACGTCATTAGCGCTATTTAGAGACCTTTTATTTACCGCCATAGGCGACCCTATCATTTTCGGTTCTTTTTTTAACCTACGGACGGCAGCCATTTTATTCTATTTATTTATTATTTATTTATTAGATTTACAAATGTTCTACTGTATCGGAGTAAGTATATGAAAATCAAAGTAAAGCACGATACAGGCAATTAAATAGACAAATGAATTAGCGCACAAAAATCGGTCGCACCGCAACCGGGACTCGAACCACGGATCTCCTGCATTCCGGGCAAACGTGCTAACCATTACACCACCGCGGCCTTCCGACATTGTACGCCAATTTTAACATTTATAAACCTTTAACGTCATTAGCGCTATTTAGAGACCTTTTATTTACCGCCATAGGCGACCCTATCATTTTCGGTTCTTTTTTTAACCTACGGACGGCAGCCATTTTATATATATATATATATATAGTTTCATCAGTCTGAAATGTCTACTCAAAACTACTGACCTAGATATCAAGCTGCACTGTCCACTACAACCAAGTTTTAACAAAAACAATTTTTACTGAACCAAATGATAATTTAAATACCTTTGATTTCACCTTCATTCTCCTTTCTCCTACAGTGCTGACAGTCGAATAATTTTATCCAAAAACTAATTTAAAAATATGCCAGTTTTCGGTTGTCACCAAAATGAAGAATAGAACTTTAAGAAGCCTTTTTGGCAAAACTGTATTTTTTCACTTTGTAGGAACATGATTTCATTCAAATGTTTCCCAAGAAATTGCCAGTTAACCCTTGTCCTGCTGAATAAATTAATTATGGCACATCCCTTTCTGACCATCAACCAAAAAAAATTACCTGGCATGAAGTATTTGTTCAATTCACAAACTGAATGAAAATAGTGTAGATCCTGATCAGATGACCATCTGATCTGGCTCTACACTGTTTGCAAAGGTGGGGTTGTCATGATCAGCAGGCCAAGGGTCAAATTAGTCACAAGTAAGATTTGACAGAAACTATCAAGAAGAATTAACCCTTGTCCATTTCAAAATTCAGTTGTGTCGGCTTGGTTAATTTATAGACATTTACTGAGAAAATGGCTTAACCTTTTTGCAAAAAGTGAAGGCCCTGATCAGACGCCAATTCTGTGGTGTCTGATCTGGGTCTGTACTGTTTGCTCATGTCCCGGTGAGTTTTGGGGTTTCCCTGTCTGAAATGGTTCATGTTTGTACTTGGTATTCAGTATTACTGCTCATAAATGGGAAAATGGTATATATATATATATAGACAAATGAATTAGCGCACAAAAATCGGTCGCACCGCAACCGGGACTCGAACCACGGATCTCCTGCATTCCGGGCAGACGTGCTAACCATTACACCACCGCGGCCTTCCGACATTGTACGCCAATTTTAACATTTATAAACCTTTAACGTCATTAGCGCTATTTAGAGACCTTTTATTTACCGCCATAGGCGACCCTATCATTTTCGGTTCTTTTTTTAACCTACGGACGGCAGCCATTTTATTCTATTTATTTATTATTTATTTATTAGATTTACAAATGTTCTACTGTATCGGAGTAAGTATATGAAAATCAAAGTAAAGCACGATACAGGCAATTAAATAGACAAATGAATTAGCGCACAAAAATCGGTCGCACCGCAACCGGGACTCGAACCACGGATCTCCTGCATTCCGGGCAAACGTGCTAACCATTACACCACCGCGGCCTTCCGACATTGTACGCCAATTTTAACATTTATAAACCTTTAACGTCATTAGCGCTATTTAGAGACCTTTTATTTACCGCCATAGGCGACCCTATCATTTTCGGTTCTTTTTTTAACCTACGGACGGCAGCCATTTTATATATATATATATATATAGTTTCATCAGTCTGAAATGTCTACTCAAAACTACTGACCTAGATATCAAGCTGCGCTGTCCACTACAACCAAGTTTTAACAAAAACAATTTTTACTGAACCAAATGATAATTTAAATACCTTTGATTTCACCTTCATTCTCCTTTCTCCTACAGTGCTGACAGTCGAATAATTTTATCCAAAAACTAATTTAAAAATATGCCAGTTTTCGGTTGTCACCAAAATGAAGAATAGAACTTTCAAAAGCCTTTTTGGCAAAACTGTTATTTTTTCACTTTGTAGGAACATGATTTCATTCAAATGTTTCCCAAGAAATTGCCAGTTAACCCTTGTCCTGCTGAATAAATTAATTATGGCACATCCCTTTCTGACCATCAACCAAAAAAAATTACCTGGCATGAAGTATTTGTTCAATTCACAAACTGAATGAAAATAGTGTAGATCCTGATCAGATGACCATCTGATCTGGCTCTACACTGTTTGCAAAGGTGGGGTTGTCATGATCAGCAGGCCAAGGGTCAAATTAGTCACAAGTAAGATTTGACAGAAACTATCAAGAAGAATTAACCCTTGTCCATTTCAAAATTCAGTTGTGTCGGCTTGGTTAATTTATAGACATTTACTGAGAAAATGGCTTAACCTTTTTGCAAAAAGTGAAGGCCCTGATCAGACGCCAATTCTGTGGTGTCTGATCTGGGTCTGTACTGTTTGCTCATGTCCCGGTGAGTTTTGGGGTTTCCCTGTCTGAAATGGTTCATGTTTGTACTTGGTATTCAGTATTACTGCTCATAAATGGGAAAATGGTATATATATATATATAGACAAATGAATTAGCGCACAAAAATCGGTCGCACCGCAACCGGGACTCGAACCACGGATCTCCTGCATTCCGGGCAGACGTGCTAACCATTACACCACCGCGGCCTTCCGACATTGTACGCCAATTTTAACATTTATAAACCTTTAACGTCATTAGCGCTATTTAGAGACCTTTTATTTACCGCCATAGGCGACCCTATCATTTTCGGTTCTTTTTTTAACCTACGGACGGCAGCCATTTTATTCTATTTATTTATTATTTATTTATTAGATTTACAAATGTTCTACTGTATCGGAGTAAGTATATGAAAATCAAAGTAAAGCACGATACAGGCAATTAAATAGACAAATGAATTAGCGCACAAAAATCGGTCGCACCGCAACCGGGACTCGAACCACGGATCTCCTGCATTCCGGGCAAACGTGCTAACCATTACACCACCGCGGCCTTCCGACATTGTACGCCAATTTTAACATTTATAAACCTTTAACGTCATTAGCGCTATTTAGAGACCTTTTATTTACCGCCATAGGCGACCCTATCATTTTCGGTTCTTTTTTTAACCTACGGACGGCAGCCATTTTATATATATATATATATATAGTTTCATCAGTCTGAAATGTCTACTCAAAACTACTGACCTAGATATCAAGCTGCGCTGTCCACTACAACCAAGTTTTAACAAACACAATTTTTACTGAACCAAATGATAATTTAAATACCTTTGATTTCACCTTCATTCTCCTTTCTCCTACAGTGCTGACAGTCGAATAATTTTATCCAAAAACTAATTTAAAAATATGCCAGTTTTCGGTTGTCACCAAAATGAAGAATAGAACTTTCAAAAGCCTTTTTGGCAAAACTGAACTTTTTCACTTTGTAGAAACATGATTTCATTCAAATGTTTCCCAAGAAATTGCCAGTTAACCCTTTTTCCTGCTGAATAAATTAATTATGCCACATCCCTTTCTGACCATCAACCAAACAAAAAAATTACCTGGTATGAAGTATTTGTTCAATTCACAAACTGAATGAAAATAGTGTAGATCCTGATCAGATGACCATCTGATCTGGCTCTACACTGTTTGCAAAGGTGGGGTTGTCATGATCAGCAGGCCAAGGGTCAAATTAGTCACAAGTAAGATTTGACAGAAACTATCAAGAAGAATTAACCCTTGTCCATTTCAAAATTCAGTTGTGTCGGCTTGGTTAATTTATAGACATTTACTGAGAAAATGGCTTAACCTTTTTGCAAAAAGTGAAGGCCCTGATCAGACGCCAATTCTGTGGTGTCTGATCTGGGTCTGTACTGTTTGCTCATGTCCCGGTGAGTTTTGGGGTTTCCCTGTCTGAAATGGTTCATGTTTGTACTTGGTATTCAGTATTACTGCTCATAAATGGGAAAATGGTATATATATATATATAGACAAATGAATTAGCGCACAAAAATCGGTCGCACCGCAACCGGGACTCGAACCACGGATCTCCTGCATTCCGGGCAGACGTGCTAACCATTACACCACCGCGGCCTTCCGACATTGTACGCCAATTTTAACATTTATAAACCTTTAACGTCATTAGCGCTATTTAGAGACCTTTTATTTACCGCCATAGGCGACCCTATCATTTTCGGTTCTTTTTTTAACCTACGGACGGCAGCCATTTTATTCTATTTATTTATTATTTATTTATTAGATTTACAAATGTTCTACTGTATCGGAGTAAGTATATGAAAATCAAAGTAAAGCACGATACAGGCAATTAAATAGACAAATGAATTAGCGCACAAAAATCGGTCGCACCGCAACCGGGACTCGAACCACGGATCTCCTGCATTCCGGGCAAACGTGCTAACCATTACACCACCGCGGCCTTCCGACATTGTACGCCAATTTTAACATTTATAAACCTTTAACGTCATTAGCGCTATTTAGAGACCTTTTATTTACCGCCATAGGCGACCCTATCATTTTCGGTTCTTTTTTTAACCTACGGACGGCAGCCATTTTATATATATATATATATATAGTTTCATCAGTCTGAAATGTCTACTCAAAACTACTGACCTAGATATCAAGCTGCGCTGTCCACTACAACCAAGTTTTAACAAAAACAATTTTTACTGAACCAAATGATAATTTAAATACCTTTGATTTCACCTTCATTCTCCTTTCTCCTACAGTGCTGACAGTCGAATAATTTTATCCAAAAACTAATTTAAAAATATGCCAGTTTTCGGTTGTCACCAAAATGAAGAATAGAACTTTAAAAAGCCTTTTTGGCAAAACTGTTATTTTTTCACTTTGTAGGAACATGATTTCATTCAAATGTTTCCCAAGAAATTGCCAGTTAACCCTTGTCCTGCTGAATAAATTAATTATGGCACATCCCTTTCTGACCATCAACCAAAAAAAATTACCTGGCATGAAGTATTTGTTCAATTCACAAACTGAATGAAAATAGTGTAGATCCTGATTAAAACAATGTAGATCCTGATCAGATGACCATCTGATCTGGATCTACACTGTTTGCAAAGATGGGGTTAAGCTTTGACTGAAACTTATCAAGAAGAATTAAAAAAGTGGAATAATGTTGAAATTGAATATTGATTGTCAGTCTTACCTTAACCCCTTTTGTACCAAATGGAATCTTCCTCCTTTTATATAGCTGGAGTTCATTTAAAATTTAGGGGTGTCAGGTTGTGTTTTTATCAAAACTCATTTGGAAAATGGCTGAACTTTTAGCAAGCAGTGGAGGCCCTGATCAGACGCCTCGTTCTGCTGCATCTGATCTGGGCCTGCACTGTTTTCCAGGGTACCCGTTATGGGGTTTCTGGTACTAAATGGGTTAAAGCAATGTCACAAGATTTCAGCATTGGCAGATTGTGAAATTTGGTACTCACACAATTGATCTTATCAAATTTGACACAATCACACAATCAGTCTTGTAAAACTTGGCTCCCACAAAATCATTCTTGTCGAATAAGGCATTCACACAATCAATTTTGTCAAATATGATACTCATACAGTCAATGTTGTGAAATTTTGCACTTGCACAGTCAATCTGGTCTAATTTGAAACTCATAGAGTTGATCTTGTCAAATTGTCAAAATTTGACAGGATTGATTGTGTGGACGCTGACTCACAGAAAGTTTAGCAGACCATTATTGATATTCTGGCAAAAAGTACAACTCATGTGACATACTATTTTTTATGAGCTGGAAAGTTTCATGAATCAGAAAAAAAAATCTTCATGATTCAGAAAAAAAATCTTCATGAATCAGAAAAATCTTGGTGTTTCATGAGTTGGAAAGTTTCATGAGTTGGTCAGTTTCACAAGTTTGAAAGTTTCTTAAGTTGCACAGCTTCAGTTTCATGAGTTTGAAAGGTTCATCATAAGTTGCACAGTTTGATAAATTGTTATGTTTGATGTGTTGGAAAGTTTCATAAGTTGCACAGTTTGACAAGTTTGTAAGTTTGAATTAGGAGTTGGACAATTTCATTCATAAGTTGGTTACAGTGTTGGTAGGCTTTAAGAATTGGTATGTTTTATGAATTTTATGTTTTCATGAGTTGAAAAGTTCATGAACAGAAAAGTTTCATAAGCAGTTAGAGTTTGAAAGTTTCATGAGTATTTGGTCAGTTTCATTATTAGTTGGTAAGCTTCATGAGTTTGACAGTTTCAGTTGGAACCTTTCAGTTGGATGATCTATTGGGCTTCATGGATCATCTCAGGAGAGTACAAAAGTTTCATAACTTGGATAGTTGCATGTGTTTCACAGTTCCATTGGAACAGCTTCATGAGTTGTACCATTTTATAAGCTGGAAAATTTTCTTTCATTTATAGGGAAGTTTCATATGTTGGTAACATCAGTTGGAAGTTTTATACTTAGTTGGTCAGTTTTATGAATTGAAAAGTCTCATGAGTTAGAAAGTTTGGAAATGAGTCATTTTCGGCTTCCTTCCTTATAAAAACATTCATGTGACCACTGATTTTAGGCTGATTTTTAATTTCTGATAATTGCAGTATCAAATTTTATTAGAGTACTGTACTTGCGTTTTATGTTTTAACCCATTTTGTACATTTTTAAACAGAATCTTCCCCCAGGCCATTTCGAAATTTAGGGGTGTCGGGTTCAGTAATATGTTAAGAAATTTATTTGAACTTTCTGCAAACAGTGAAGGCCCTGATCAGATGCAGCAGAATGCTGCATCTGATCTGGGCTGTCACTGTTTGCCAGTGACCCAGTTTGGGCTTTTCCTTGTATAAAATGGGTTTTTGATTAACCCATTTAAGTCTGGCATCCCACAAGAGAGAAGTTCGCATACAGCATAGACCCAGATTGGATGCTGCCATGCAGCTTGATCTAGGTTTGCACTGCTTGCTTATAGGTACAAGGATTTCACAAACAATCATTTTTTTAAACTTACAATAAATGGAATTAACCAGGACTCCTCTTCAATTAGAAAGCTGCTGGTGGAAGATTCTATCTGTCATATTACATGGATTATGTTCATAGACCATATTTTCAACCATTTAATTATCCCAATAATCTTATGCTTTTGAACATGTAATAAAAACTAAATTAGCTGTAGCCCATGACAAAAATTAATTTTGTCAACATAAATTTTGCTTGTTTGTTTGGTTTTACAGCCTAGTCAAAACTGTTTAGGTCATATCAGTCCATCAGTTTACTAAACTCCGTTCAGAAAATCTGAATCATCGATTTTTTCGTTTCTTCCTTTTAATACTCATTTTAGCCCATACATCACTATGGGAAAGTTTTAGACCTCACCCTCCGCCGATTTCTCCAGCAAGTCGTATGCCTCTGCGACATTCAGGAAAGGCTGTGATTATTTGGAGAAAATTGCAAAACAAAGAAATGAGACCACAGACTAAGTCCATTTGATTATGATTGTCAGGTAAAATAATACATATTCAAATCCATGTGATGCACTTTATAAATAGATATGCAATTACGACATACCTTACATTCGAATGGCCAGATAGAAGCTCACTAGACACGGGGAGCCACTAGCACGATGTGCTGTCAACAGTGGTCAAAATGAATTATACCGATATCAGATGTGGTGTCACAGCTAATGATTTTCCATGAAGTGATCGTGCAAATAAAATATAGACGCCCTTGTAATTTACAAGAGCAGTGACCACTTCTATATATGGTTTAAAAGGGTGTGTCGAACCTGTCAGAATGTCTTAGTCTGTGAACGAAAATTTAGATTTTGCAATTTTCTCCAAATAATCACAGCCTTTCCTGGCTGTCGCTGAGGCATACGACTTGTTGGAGAAATCGGCGGAGGGTGAGGTCTACAACTTTCCCATGGTGATGTATGGGCTAAAATGAGTATTAAAAGGAAGAAACGAAAAAATCGATGATTCAGATTTTCTGAACGGAGTTTAACCACACTTTCCTTGACACGCTTATATATGAGCACAGTACACAGACTTGCCAGAAATCTTGAATCAGCTGAAGGGAGAGGGAATGATGATAAAAAGGTTTCATGATCAGTATACACAACAGAATGTTGCCAACGCAACAGGTATTGAACCCCAACCTCCTGGTCACCAGACTGAGCTACCAAGGCCAGTTGGACTTACGTTTTCCTCTTTACTGAGCACTTCTGAAAAAGGGGTTTGCTTTTTAAAGAAAGAATTTGCCCCACAGGAGCAAATACTTAGCCTTTAGAAACCCATTTAATACAATGGACTCTTGCATTGTTATATGTTGGACAAGTCCATTTGTCATTTAAGGGTGTCAGGTTTATTTTTATTTCATTCCTTTGTTGGAAAATCATGTACAGGCCTCCTAGTGGTTAATCATAAGGACTCTGCTTGAAGTTCTGCAATGGAAGGTTAGGTTGTTTTTCTCTGGGTACTCCGGTTTTTGCCCATCTCTGATTAACAATTGGCTCAAAATATGGGAAATAATCTTTAAAGGGCTGTAAAACCAAAACAAAACCAAAAAACTGGAAATCCTGCAAGCAGTGTAGACCCTGATCAGATGTTGCACTGTTTGCCAATGTCCCATATACGGGTATTCAGGTTAGAATGGGTTATCAGGGGAAAAAATACAGTAAAATTCCTATATTAAGACCACCTTTGGGACTGTTCAGAAGTGGTCTTTAAGACCACTTTTGAACAGTTCCAAAGGTGGTCCCTGACCAGAGGACATTGTGTGCAAGAAATTCGAAGAAGGAATAACTGCACCCTTCTAAATTAGCTTTTTAAAGCAGAATTAGTCTTATTTTTAGGTGGTCTTAATAGCGGAATTTTACTGTATTTCAAATGAGTTGCCTACCCTGAGGATGTATTCATTCCCCTTAAGAATTTTTTTTTTTTTTGGTATTCATTTATTGAAATCTTTCGTGAGTTAGTCCCATAGAAAACACATTGGCGGCTATTTGAAGTTAATTACGGTGATTACGTTCACGACTGACCAGGTCTTTTTTTATTGCTGAAATAGTGTTCTGAGCTGTTAGAGTCAAACACTATAATTTCGTCAATCTTTGAATACATTGACAAATTGCCCTGCAGCGAATTCATTGGTTGACGGAAGAATAGAAAACGAAGGTATGAAATGCATTATTGTTAGAAGAGAATACTTCTACACCTAGTTTCTAATTTTCGGTCGGAGTTTTTTCAAACACATTAACGTTGTGAATAACCTTCAGATAAATTTCATTTTTGGCAATTAATCATAGTGAATCAAAATGGGACGTTTATTAAATTTAGTTACACAGCTAGCCAAGTAACTGTTAAGCAAAGACGTGAAAAAAGAGTTGCATGTTTTTAAAATCTTGTGATTGAAGAAATAAAAATAAGAAAAAAGGATGTTAAAGGCTAGTCTAAGATAATTTCATACTTATTGTGTGGTTAAAGGATTACATTACATCTCTGTGATAAAGTGCATTCTTTCATTTGTCCAAAACTAACATTTATACATTACGAAAACACGCCTATATAAATGCATTGTAAACTGTACTGCTGAAAAAAACACATGAAAATTTACAGTGAAAAATTGTGATATTTTTCTTATTTTAGCTCAAAATATAGATTGTGGTACTCTTCTGCTCTAAAATACAGATTGTGGATACTCCTTAGAACCGCCTCATTGAGGCGGTTCTAAGGAGTATCCACAATCTGTATTTTAGAGCAGAAATCAGAAAAATAAGGTTTACCCCTGTAAACCCCAGTTGTACATGTATATACTATATGAAAGTGGGAGGACGGGATGACCCCTCTATGAAAGTGGAGTTAAGGGGGTGGGGGGGGGGGGGGCAGTATTATATAGGCATGTTTTTGTGAAGTTCTGATGAAAATTTGTAGTATTTTTCTCCTTTATACCTTAAAAATAGGTTGTGGGTGCTCATTTAAACCACCACAATTAGAACCACCTCATTGATTTGAGGTGGTTCTGATGAGTACCCACAACCTGTGTCTTGGAGCAGAAATAAGTAAAAATAGTTTTGTACACTTGTGAACCCCAATACGTGAACCCCAGTATTGGGATTTACAAGGGTGTTCATTTAATGGACCTGTTAATGTGATTGGAGTTTTCTTTTGTGCAGCCTTTACTGAAAACTAAAAACTAAAAAAAAAAATTGACACTCAGATTATCTGAAAACAAGAAGTAATGTAATTTGAACATGTTGAAACATTGTTAAATTTGGTTTGGAGGATAATGCCTTGTTGTTTAGCCAAATAGGATGTGCCTGTGAAATTCAAAGCCTTTTGATTTCGTGTTTAAGAATACTGGATTTTAATTACGCCCATTAACAATATCTAGGTCAAAGATCAACATCATTAGGGAGACGTTTACAAGGTACATGTTGTTTTTTTCAAAGCCAAAGGTATATATACTTTAGTTTATTTACGTTTTTACAATTTTTTCCTCTGAATTTTTTTTTTTGAAAAATCTACATAGGTAATACAAGTTTGGTTCTGCATCAATAATTTGCCAAAATTTGCCAATGACGTCTAATTGCCTGACCCATACTTCAACATACCCCTCCCCCTCCCCGCTCTCCAGTAAATTCAGAAGATAATGGCTGGTATGAGCCACCTCATCTGAAGCTAAACACATTGACAAGTCCACTGGAGATGATGACCCACACCAGCCTTTTCATAGAGAAAGTGAAGTTTACAGGGGTATACATTACTTAACATGTTTTTGCACAATAGATTGTTGGTGCTCGTTAGAACTGCCTATTTAGGTAGTTCTAATGAGCATGGATCATCAGAAGAATATCATGGGTGTAATTTTGTTTGTTTGATTTGAGGTTTAACGTCCCCGTCAACACTGTAAAGGTCATTTTGGAGACGTTGCTTCCAATTTTGTGGGACTTTTACCCGACATTGAGATGAAATGACATCTCAAGCCCTGTCGCCCAATGAAACCAATAGGGTTTATTAGCATGGACGGTCCGCCTCGCACCGCAGTTCCTGGACAGGCTTAGATCCTCTAAGCGGTTTACCAGTACTAGTGTGCGGGCCGGATACAGCTCTGCGTGGAAGCATCATGCAGCCCATATATTTCTTCAAGCCCCTATGGGCGGGGGCCAACCATGGGTGTAATATCCTGATATATTTAGGTGGTTTCCTATCCAAGCCTTAACCCTTCTCTTGCTGACTATTCAGTTTAGCCACACCCATTCTGACCTTGAACCAATCAGATTACTTGATGTAATTTATTCGTACACATTCATAAACTGAATGTCAAACAGTGTAGATCCTGATCAGATGGCTTCTTCAGAAGCCATCTGATCTGGATCTACACTGTTTCCAAAGATAGGGGTTGTCGTGAACAGCATGATAAGAGTTAAACAGCTGAAATGTGAAGCCATATTTGATCTGAAAAATAATTTAGAAAATAGAATTCCAATCTGCTAAAAAAATTACAGTGGTGCTTCAACTTTAAATGTTTAAAACAGGTAAATACAATGTTGCATCTATAAATTTTTCGGAATCTCCATCAAACTCTGAAATGGTTACTGACTTTTATCATGTTATCGCGAGTTAACGAAACGCAAACAAGCGCTGCCAAACTGTGATTCCATCATGTTCTAAGTTATTTCCCTGTAATTTTTCAAACCTGTACTCGTGAAAATTCATGTTTGAGTTCATGTTCGGTTTTGATAAAACCAGGAGCAGTATGTCTGTAAAATAATTGAATTTGTATAAATGTTAGTTCAGTAATATGGCAACAGGTTAGCAATCTATCCGATAAGGCCAAGAAAAGTTAATCCTTCGCTTGCTGAATATACAGTTTAGCCAAACCCATTTCTGACTTTGCACCAATCAGATTACTTGATGTAATTTATTCATACAAATTCATAAAATTGAATGTCAAACAATGTACAATGTAGATCCTGATCAGATGGCTTCTTCAGAAGCCATCTGATCTGGATCTACACTTTTTCCAAAGATAGGGGTTGTCTTGAACAGCAAGATAAGAGTCAACACTTGAACCTGCAAAATTGTCGCAGACAACTTCAATTATTATTACTTTTTTCAGAGAGATTTACATATTTTTTTCCAGGGAAAATAGGGTCTTTTTTTCAGAGAAAATCAAGGCTCTGTGCTTCATTTGAATAATATGGAAGGGCTTTTCATAAGCCAAATTCAGACAAAACACGGCATCATGCAGCTTCTGATCAGGATCATTACTTTTTGCTAAAAGGATCTTCTGTCAAAAATAGAATGAAAATGAAAAATTAGACCTGTCAACCCTTGAAATGACATGGACTTGTCCAGCATATAACAAGGGAAGATATTCCACCAGTTTGTACAATGGGTAGGCCTGGCTTGATTTGAGGTTTAACATCCCCATCAACACTGTTCAGGTCACTTTGGAGATGTTGCTTCCAATTTTGTTGGACTTTTACCTGACATTGAGATGAAATGACATCTCAAGCCCTTTCGCCCAAATGAAACCAACAGGGTTAATAAGCATGGACGGTCCAACTCACACCGCAAATCTCAGATCCTTTTAGTGTTTTACCAGTACTAGTATGTGGTCCGTTTCAGCTCTGCGTGAAAGCATCATGCAGCCATCTTATTTCTTCAAGCCCCGATGTGCAGGGGCTGTACCTGGCCAGCTGAAAACCTATTTTTTGTCGAGCCTTTCAGAGGTGAGACACCGATAACCTGAAACTTAATTTTGATTGGCCTAACATAGGAAAATTGCTTGTTTTATCCAATCATATAAGTTACCAGGTTATTGAAGTGCTTGAGTGTTCACAAATTCTGAACAGAGACTGCCAATTTACAAAATGTTAATCTTTTTGCCCTTTCAAGCCTGTCTTCATAAAGTGGCCTTTTCTATCTTTTTAGCCCAGGCGTAGTGTCGGCCCCCGCCCATAGGGGCTTGAAGAAATATATGGGCTGCATGATGCTTCCACGCAGAGCTGAATCCGGCCCGCACACTAGTACTGGTAAACCGCTTAGAGGATCTAAGCCTGTCCAGGAACCGCGGTGCGAGGCGGACTGTCCATGCTAATAAACCGTATTGGTTTCATGGGCGACAGGGCTTGAGATGTCATTTCATCACAATGTCGGGTAAAAGTCCCGCAAAATTGGAAGCAACGTCTCCAAAATGACCTTTACAGTGTTGACGGGGACGTTAAACCTCAAATCAAACAAACAAACCAGGCTTAGTGCATGTTTTCACATCTCCAAAATGGCTACTTTTCTGATGAAAATCTGTTATATTTTTCTTATTAATACTGCAAACATAGATTGTGGGTGCTCGTTAGAACCGCCTCATTGAGGCGGTTCTAACGAGTACCCACAACCTATGTCTTGGAGCAAAAATAGGAAAAATTACAAAATGTTAATCTTTTTGCCATTTCAAGCCTGACTTCATAAAGTGGCCTTTTCTTTCTTTTTAGCCCAGGCGTAGTGCATGTTTTCATATCTCCAAAATGGCTACTTTTCTGATGAAAATCTGTTATATTTTTCTTGTTAATACTGCAAACATAGGTTGTGGGTGCTCGT
Organism: Lucinisca nassula; assembly: GCA_963580285.1. NCBI lineage: Eukaryota > Metazoa > Mollusca > Bivalvia > Lucinida > Lucinidae > Lucinisca > Lucinisca nassula. Next base: position 51,804,215 of record OY757019.1, on the reverse strand, counting down.
TAGAACCGCCTCATTGAGGCGGTTCTAACGAGTACCCACAACCTATGTCTTGGAGCAAAAATATGAAAAAATAATTTATACCCCCATAAACCCCAGCTTTCTCGCTATAAAGTGCAGTTTAGAGGGATGTTCATTTTAAAGACTTGTTCAGGTGATGTCCACACCTACCTTTGCAAACAATGTAGATCCAGATCAGATGGCTTCTGAATAATTAGGTAAAAGAGCTCTGAGCAGATTGAATAAGCTAGTCATCCATCATCCGTCCATCAGTCCACAATCGCCAATCTCGTTCTTTTACCCATAAAATGGCAATCATGACAATTGTTGTCTGCTTAAAATGTCATCTGTTGGTTACTTCAAAAGAGTGTGGACCCAGAGCTGAGGAGCAGTCTGATCTGGGTCCACACTGTTTGCCTGTATGATAAACTATTTCTAGAAAGTTTGCAAGAAGACCCAGCAGAAGACATAGGCAGACGATATTTTTAGATGTAGTTTTTCTCAGCAGTTTAAGGGTTAAAATGAGATCTCCTCCATTTCTAACCAAACTTGGCAGAAATGACATGCATCCGTAATAGATATGTCAAAAACTTTATTATTTTGGCCGAAAAAAAATATTTGTAACTGTGTATTTTTATGCCCCCGTAGGAGGGCATATAGTTTTTGCACTGTCCATTTGTTTGTGGGTTTGTGGGTTAGTCCACACTTTTTTTTCCTCAAAGGGGCATTGCTCACTTATAGTGACAGCTCTTGTTTTGTTTTGTTTTTCAGAAAAAAAATGAAAGTCTGTACGCACACAGTTAACTTGAATTATCAATCCTTATCGTTTTATAAAAAAAGAAAAAGAAAAAAATCATCTGCAGTAGTATTGGTTGGCACCTTTAAGTGGAACCTAATCATAGTTTTAATCATTCTGGCAAACAGTAAGAGAGTACTGTTAGAATTTGTGAACTTGTTTTGCCAAGAATTTGATCTCTGATCCAATGGCTGATAATGTAATCTTATAGCATCCTTTTATTTTATTTTCATTTACAGAAAAATCAAATGTGTTGTTTTATTGACTTATAAAAAATTGCTCAGTAATATTATATGATTAACCCTTCAGACGCAAATCACAACAATTGTCGTCTGCTTTGTTGTCTGCTGTTTAAATGATAGTAGACCAAGGTCAGACTGCCTCTCTAGGAACAGTCTGATATTAATACAGTCAACTTTCTTTATACTGACATTCGTTATAATGGCAAAACTCGTTTTAACGGCATTTTGAATGGAATGATTGCTTAGCAAAATGCTTAGCCTCGGTTCCAAGCGGCGATGGCTTCCCTCGTGTTGGAAATGCCCAAATGGAGTCAACAGCATTAAAGGGCCTTGTAGTGGAATTCTCCAAGAAACAAATGTTATAGCTATTTGTTAGAATCGCCTCTGTGAGGCGATTCTAACAAATAGCTATAACATTTGTTTCTTGGAGTAATGGGACATGGCCTTTTATTACCTAACATACTCCTAACTGGAATTTTTTATAACGGCAAATTCTTTATAATGGCACAATAATCGGGAACAAATAGTGTTGTTATAATGAGGGTCCACTATATTCTCCTTTCCATTGAAATTCTTCTGGGCATGTTCAGCAAAAAAAATCCTATTTAAAGTCATTATAAGATAGACAGAATCTTACACTTGTGGACACTTAATACCAAATTTATTCAACTCATCAATGGCTCGTTTCATAATTTTTTATGAAATGACTATTCATGTAAGAAGATGAGTCCGAGTTTTCTTTAAGGGGAATAGGAACACCTGGCAGATTTTTCCACCATTTTTCAAAGGGAGACCTTCCGTTCCAGAACTTGGCATCTCACAGCAGCCCCCACCCGTCAGGGCTTGACGAAATAGATTGGGCTGCATGATGCTTCCACGCAGAGCTGAAACCGACCACTCATGAGTACTGGTAAACAGCTTAGCAGTTTTAAGCCTGCCCAGGAAAAGTGTGGCGAGTTGCACTGTCCATGCATATAAACCGTATAGGTTACTTTAAGGGCAGTAGGGCTTGAGATGTCATGTCATCTCAATGTCGGGTAAAAGTCCCATAAAATTGGAAGCAACATCTCCAAAATGACCATATGGCCTGAGCGAGGCACGAACCACAGTGGTGAGAGTCCTAATGAATAAGGGTTAGGCCATTGAGGCCCGTGAAAAAGTGAAATGAATTTGAAAATATTGAATTTGAAGACGTATCTGACAGTATCAAATTTGACACAAAAATTATCATAAAATTGGCCACAGCCTTACATATACATGTAGATTGCTTGTGATCACAGAATTTGCATTCAAAGAGGGTCTGTTTTGCATAAAAGAAAAACGATAAAAGTTTCCTTAAGAGTGTTGCCAAAAATTGAGCTCGGGCGTAAACAATAGTTCTGGCACTGGTTGCCTGTCTTAGTTTATACAGGAAACCCAAAAATAGAACACTTGCAAACAGTTAAGCCCCTGATCAGATGCCACACCGTGGAATCTGATCAATGGCTTAACTGTTTGCAAAATGTTAAGCCATTTTCTGAATAAATATAAATACCTTTAAATTTGGATATGGATTATTGTGATACAAAAGGCAGAAGATTTCATTCAGTACGAAATGGGTAAATGAAATACCCTGTTAAACTCTGACTTTGATAAATCAGTATTCTTTCCCAAAACAGCCACTGTTTGCGTAGGCAGAAGGTATTTTAAACAGGAAGGCAGAGAAAAAAAAAATCATGTCCATTTGTTCTTGTCAGAGAGAAATCTGTGTTGCATCATGCATAAAGGTGTCTGAACATAGTCTATAAGATATAGACTCTTATACCAGTGGCTGCAACATCATGCTTAAAGGTTACTTAGATACAGATACAAATTTTATTTAAAGTCGGAAGTTTTCAACAAATGTAACATTAGCTATGTATAGCTATTAACCGACTAACACATAGGACATATAAACAGACATACAATTACAAACAGCACAACACATGTAGAAACACAATTAAAACAATAATAGCGACATTTAAAATTTCTTAAATGTTACAAGCAATAACGTATATAATCATCTAAAAGGGAAAAGAAAGTTTCCTTTAAGAATTAAGTTATTAAATACTTAACCAAAATTGGAAATTACTAGTTAAAATATTTGAGACTTGCTACAGTTATAAGAGGATTCTAAGTTACTTCATCTATAAAATATCCATACAAATGCACTTCATTAACTGATTTTAAGAGTAAATGAAAAACTAAGACAGAATAAAAAGAATACACGAGATAAGCTGACACAAACACACAGAATACAAACAGGCAAGCAGAAAATTAACTGTTAAAACAGAAAGAACAAGCGCAGACCCCACCGCTCCACTTGTCAATTTGAGACCTAAACTGGCTAAAGGAGCTGATGTCTCGGAGATGCTGTGGCAAAGAGTTCCACACTTTAGCAGCTGTAGAGCGGAAGGATCTGGCACCATATCTACTGGTCCTCACCTGTGGTATCTCAACTGTATTTGTGTACCTAAAAGAGTAAAAATGTGATTTAAAATTTAAAAGATCATTTAAATAAACCGGACATTGGTTATTTAAAATTTTAAAAGCCTCCAAGGCTATTGCTCTCTGGCGTCTGACCTTAAGTGAAGGTAATTGAGACATATTGCCTATGACTTAACACATAGGATCTTACACTCATGGCTGGCATTGTGCTTAAAGATTATGGAACACATATATAGACTGATATACCAGTTGGTGACATCATGCTACACATATACTATGGTTTACATCATGCTTAAAGGTTACTGAACACATATATAGACTTTTATACCTGTGGCTGGCATCATTTTACACATACATAGGCTCTAACAGGCTATTGAACACATGTATAGACTCGTATATGTGTGGCCAGCATTATGTTTAGAGGTTACAGAACACAAAATAGGGTCATAATACCTGTGGCTGGCATCATGCTTAAAGACTACTGAACACAAAGTATAGACTCTTAAAATATACTTGTGGCCAGCACCATTGTCACAATATCTGTGGCTGGCATCATGTTTAAAGGCTCTCATATTTAATGTGGCCAGCATTATGCTTTAAGGTAACTGAAAACATATAAAGGCTCATACACTTAATGTGGCCAGCAGTATGCTAAAAGTTTACTGAACACATATAAAGGCTCATACTTAATGTATACTGTGGCCAGCACCATTGTCACAATATCTGCGGCTGGCATCATGTTTAAAGCCTCTCATATTCAATGTGGCCAGCATTATATGCTTAAAGGTTACTGAACAAATATAAAGGATCATACTTATTGTGGCCAGCATTATGCTTAAAGGCTACTGGACACATATAGGGGCTCTCAATAATATACTTACAGTGGCTGAACCACTTAAAGGTTACTGCATGAACGCATATAGGCTCTTATACTTGATTTTGACAAATGGGTTGTTAGAGTCACAGAGGGTTGCTTTATATAGTTCCAGACAGGCCAAGCAGAATGGGAATAATTTAGGGTTATCTTTCCATAATCTTCAACAAAATATCGGTATGCTGTGTGTACTCATTAGAATCACTTCATCAAAGTTATACTAATGAGTCATACATTTTCATGATAAATTATCCCTTAATATTTTGTAATCTCGAGATTAGTACGGGCCTTCATGGCGTAGTGGATAAGAGCGTTGACTCTTAATCATTAGGTCTCTCACCGCTGTGGTTTGAGTCTGGTTCGGGCCACAAGTGAGACACCAAGCTCTGCAGTGGAAGGTCAGATGGTTTTTCTCCGGGAACTCCGTTTTTTTGCCACCGCTGATTTACAATTGGCTCAATAGGAGTGAAATAAACTTGAAAGGGCCGTAAAACCAAAACAAAAAAAATATCTTGAGGTTTGGGACGAATTGCTTCTGAACTATAGAACGAGTTTGAATTAATCATCACTCTTCCAGCAAGACCATTGTTGTTACTAACAATATTTTTTTTTCATCAGAATTATTTACATGATGGCAAACAGTGTAAATCCTGATTAGATGGCTCTCAACGAGCTATCTCATCAGTCTACATTGTTTGCATAGATAGCTGTATAATAATTGGTCTACAGGGTTGAAAGCAACTGCTTAGTAAAAAGGGCTCACAAAGAACATATTACTCTTATAAGCCCAAAGAGTGATTCTGCTTGTGCATTTCCCATGTTCAATGAAGGCTCTCAAAGGAAATCCTTTGTATTCGTGACAAAGGCTGGGGAGGGGGGAATAGCAGAAGGGGGAAGGTAAGTATTGAATAAACCCCCAGCTTAATAGAATGAATGTGTCCACATTCAAAGACTGAAGCACTTCAGAAACCCAGGCCAGAAAGGGTTAAACCACAGAGCACAAGCTTGATGGAATGGATCAAGGGAAGTAACTGTGTGACTCAGCAGAGACTTCTGGGAAATTTTCTCCTCATTCACCTTTCTCAAATATTTTCTAAGGCTTCTGTTTTCATGCAACATCTGATAGCTGTAAGAAATTGTATCAAGTGGAATATGATAAATGAGGCAGCACACCACAAATCCTGCAAAAAGACCAGTGCAACTGGTAAAAAACTCAGATCAGCCTGCTTTTCCACCCAGTAATGTGAGAGTTTCTGCTTATCTCCCTTTGGATAGCCTAGAAGCTACAAAAGACTTGTGATCTGTGAAGACTCTGACCAGACTGTGCATATGCGCAGGCTGGTCCGAGTATTCGCTGGTCTGGTAAGTCTTATTGCATGTTTTAACATGTTATTGCTCAAATATGACTGCTGTTTATTTTAAACCTCGATTAAAAGCCTTCACCTGTAAGACGGATTCTTGGAAAATATGTTTTGTTAGAATTTTGTAACTTCACATAGAAATATTGGCCATTTGGCTGGACAGTTAGTCCCAAGAATTTTTACTTTCAGACAATGAAAGCCTACTAGAATAGAAGTGTAGGCAATGATCAGGAATCAATACAATCAACCCACAGCTCCCATCAGAGACACCAAAGGGAAAGACACACAAACATGAAACAACAGACCCTAATTGAAACACCAACAGCGGAAAGCCAAAAGGACAATTACTTTCACACAAAATGGCCAATAGGCTATCCAAAATAAAATAACACAAGCAACACAAACACCCAAAGACAAACCATAACAAAAATAAACCACGACAGAATAACCGCCTTGGAACGGTCAGCGGAAACAAATTCCACTGGGGGGCTTAAATCAATTTTACGTGGCCACAATCTTCGCCCTTACTATCTGAAGCCTGGAATGCTAGGGCACACATTAGTAAATATTTTCAGGAAAGGGGTTATTCTTAGAAGCAAGGGCTACAACTGTGCAGTGTGCAAGTTTTTCTGGGCCAGACTAGCAAGCATTCAGTGATCCTCAGATATTTTCAAAATTCTACAATTGAATTAGTAATCCCAAAGTACTAGATATGATCTGCACTATGCTGAAGGGCAGTGAGATTTTTTTCAGCTGCCACACAAAAAACTTGTGACTGTTCACATGTGACAAACTCCCTGCTTCTTAAATGTGAGTGTGTGTATGTGTTGTAACACAAAAGCCCCATAGTCACACTGCAATGTAGATAAATGCAGATGTAAAAGTAATTTCAACTCAACCCCTTGTATTTAATTGAAAAACAAACAAATAAACAAACATACAGGCAAACAAACAACAACAACATCAAACAAGCTGTAATTTAGATCTGTTCTGTTAGAATTTATCCTTGCAGCCATTCAACTGGTAGTCCATTTCATAGAACTGATGATGTCATAAACTCAGTGTAACGATGTCTGTATCATATTTTACCGTATTCTTCCCATTAAGTGCCCTGGAAAATTTGGAAAAAGAGGGGGCGCTTATTAGAGACAAAAATCTTACCAAAACGGAGAGTTTACAACCCATTACACATGGTAGTTTGGTAGTTTTCTGGAATCATGACATGTAAAGCACCAAGTTGTCAATACAGAGACAATCTGTGATAGCAGGGGGGAGGGGTAGAAATACCTAATGCATGATAGGATTTACAGCAGATACGGCAATGACTGACAGGCTGAAACCTTTACTTTGGGTAAGCAAAAATATTTTTTTTCCTCCAACAGCAGAAGGGGTGCTTATTATTTTGTTCTTGGAAAAACAGTGAGGGGGAGCTTATAGGTGCAGGGGTGCGAAATGGGAGGATTATGGTATGTTAAAAATATTGTAATATTATTGCTGTATTGTTGTGTAACTGCATCATGGCAGGACTTCAGACACCTGTAGAGCAAATGAGTGAGATTCATAGAGCAAAATCCTGTAGATATTGTTTGTTAGTGTCATTGACCTTTTTAATGATTATCCCACCTCTGACACCATGTTTTTTAGACTTCATCATCAGCCTGTCAGCTGTCAGAGTTCCTGTGCCTTAATTGACATTAAGTTAGAAAACAAAGTATTGTGAGGTGACCAGGCCTAGTCAGTAACCTATAGGATTTACAATTACAATTTCAGAAATGAAAAATCGCGAATAAAATGGTTTTGCCTTAAGATTTTCCCAATCAAATGATCAAGCTCTGACCAGGCTGATGAAGTTATATATGAACAATATGTTAAAACTTCAACCATCTAGTTTGGCAAAAATATTTTATTTTTGCTTAACAAATTAGTGACTTTTTGTATTGCAAAAACTATTCATGTTTTATAGTGAAAAAAATCCACTGTTTTAGATATTGTACTTGGTAGTATAGTTTACATTTTGACTCTGTAACTAATGAAGCTTTGAATAACTGGGCCTAGGGGCCAGCTGTTCAAAGTATTGTTAGCTTAACGAGCTTGTTAGTGGTCTAATTGTTAACTGTTCTCTAATATAAGGTGTTAGTTTTTTGCTGAAAAAATGTGAGCAGCTTTTGCATTTGCATTAAAGATGTTCAAAGTTTTATCAATATGTTAACTAACAACATTGTTACTTCAGAACAACTGGGTCCAGATTCCAAACTGGTTTTAGAGTACAAAAGCCCAAAATCTAGATGTTTAAGCCTACTTAGTCCATGTGTAGATATTTTTATAAGATACTGTATACTTAAAACAAGATACTACATTTCAGAAATTGGAAAATGATGGTGTATGCCATTTAACAGCATGAATCTTGCTAATGTTACATGGTAATGTGAATTTGATGGGTACAATCTCATTCTGAGTTGGCTAGAGAAAATCTAGCTAAATAACTGAAGATATACATGTGAAAAATTGGATCTAACTAGGTTGGGGGTTGTAAGCTTACATAATTTCACAATTTAAAAATGTCACTTTTCATGTCTTTTGGAATGACATTTTTCAGATGAAAATTTTGAAATTCTCCTTGTGTTAGTAAAGTTTTTGCTGCTTACAAAAAAAAAAAAAAACACTTTCATGTAGTTCTTACAAACAATATATAGAATTTTAACAGGTCTGTGTAATGAACACCCTTTTAACTTCAATCTGTAAATCTGATGCAAATGGGGTTATCAAGGGCATATGTTCTTTTTTTCCTTAAATTTTTAACTGAGAGCCATGGATTGTTTGTAATCACCATGAATATGAAATATAGAGATATGAATGGAAATATTATACCACATGGGTGTGATATCATAACAAAAAATACCATTTTTTCATCTCAGTGCCATTGTTTGTCATATCAGTCAAAAAAAATATGAAAGACAAAATTTTAAAAACTGAAAAACTTAGAATGAGTTTAGGCACACCAGTTTGATAAAGTGTGATAAATTGTGGTATGTTTCATGTTTATTCTCTCCAAACATAGGTTTGGGGAGCTCTTTAGAACTGCCTCAATGAGTATCCACAATCTGTTTTTAATTTTATTGTACACCCTTGGAAACCCCTGTTTTCTCTGCATAAAGTGGGGTTTACAACACTTATAGCACAACATTTAACACCATGCTAAGCATTGGTATCATTCTCTGAAGAAAAAATAATACAGGAGGTGTGTTAAATTCATTTTCTCTATCTCTTTCATGGAAAATGTCAGAAAAAAGTTTTTATGAAAAGCCTCAAAAATAAATGAGAGAGTAAATAAAATTGATGGATTTTACACCTGGCTATTTCTATGTAAAAATCATGCTTAGTTGAGCTAATGTCCTTGTATATGAATGTTTTCAAAGAGAAATCTGGACAATAACAGTACATGTATCTTTTATTCAGACAGTAAGGAATATGAACAGTCAAAAAACATAGGTTTGGATTAAAAGTTGTGACTTGCATGCAAAATCAGTGAAAAAAAAAACTATTAACATAGTGTTACAATAGCCATTTATCATTGGATTGCATAGAATTCGAAAGACTGCAAAGGTATATGTTATATGTTAAGTCAACATACATGTATATTTTATTCATGTGACATATTTTCCATCTTTTTTTGACAATGTAGATAACTGTTGGTACTTCCTGTTTACCACTGAACCCCCAAAGAATAGGGGCCATCATTGATAATGTAGTAAAAACATTACAAAAAAAAAAAAAGAAAAAAATTTGAAAGAGTTGCCTCCATCCCGCCTGAATGTAAATTTGTTCCCCTGAAACCATTTAGCGTAAACATCCTAAAAATTTGGACACCTTGAGGACTTGCTGTAATTCCCCTAAAATTTTACCAAATTAATTTCATGATCCAGAATTGAATAACTGAAAATGAAAAGACAACAAATGCAACTTTTGTGGTTGTGGCATCTAAAGCAAAGTTTCAATTACACTATAATCAGTGCCTTTCACAGGAGGATGGGATAAGGAGGGTGGGATAAACAGGGTGAGATAAGGAAGATGGGATATACAGAGTGAGATGAGGGTGGATTAACCAAGTGAAATAATGAGCATTGGATAAACAGGATGACATGATGAGGGTGGGATAAACAGGGTGAGATAAGGAGGATGGGATATACAGGGTGAGATAAGGAGGGTGGATAAACTGAGTGAAATAATGAGCATTGGATAAACAGGGTGGGATAAACAGGGTGAGATAAGGAGGATGGGATAAACGGTGAGATAAGGAGAGTAGGAGAAATAGGGTGAGATTAGAATTTCTATATCCTGTTCAAATGTCGCAGTTTCTTATCTGGTATGCAAGAAATTGCTTTCTTTAGTTCTCAGTTATGAACATCTACCCCAAGTTATCTATACTCAGTTGCATAAAGTTTCCTCCCCTTAAAAAAACTTTATGAAAAAAAAAAAAAAGTTTTTTTTTCACTGGATAAATTGTAAATTTGGATACACTGCCAATCATGACATTGCAGACGTCATTTTTCAAATATTTCTGTTTCATTTTTTCAGAGAAAATCAGGCTTGACATTACATGTGAATCATCTGCTGGGCAGATAATTCACATGTATTGTCAGGCCTTAAATTTTCTGAAAAATAAAATTGTCGTCTGCTCTAAAACTTTCTATGGTTCTTTAAGAATTAAGATGAAAATAGAATTTTATCGCAGTTCAGGGTATCAGGATCACATCCATTGTGGAAAATGTAAAAAAATAGAATAGTTGTGTTTGCTTGAGTTGCTTATCTATGTAATTGGTGATAATTCTTCCTTTTATGTTTAAAATACATATAGTTACACAAAAGATAGCCGTTAAATTACATGAAGAAATTGTCCTCTGCTTTGCCGTCTGCCAGTTACCTTAAAAGTTTTTTTTTTTTTTGCAAACAGTGTGGTCCCAGATCAGACTGCTCCTGTAGGAGCAGTCTGATCTGGGCCCACCCTGTTTGCCTGTATGCAAAAATATTTTTATAAAGTTTGCATGAAGAATCAGCAGACGACAGTTTCTCCGCAGCTTAAGTGTTAAATTACTTAAATACGAACCCTAAGAACGAAGAAAATGTCCTCTGATTTTAATTGACTATGTAGGTCGTCTGCTGCTTTTCAAATATATATATATATTTGCATATAGGCAAACAGTAAAGATCCTTATCAGACTGCTCCTATCAGACAGTGTGGATCCTGATCAGACCATTCCTAGAGGAGCAGTCTGATCTAGGTCCTTACTTTTTGCAACAGTTTGTTTGATTTGAGGTTTTACATCCCCGTCAACACTGTAAAGGTCATTTTGGAGACGTTGCTTCCAATTTTGTGGTACTTTTTCCCGAAACTGAGATGAAATGACATCTCAAGCCCTGTCGCCCAATGAAACCAATAGGGTTTATTAGCATGGATGGCCCGCCTCGCACCGCGGTTCTTGGACAGGCTTAGATCCTCTTTGCGGAAGCGGACAACAAAGCAGACGACAGTTGTTGTGATTGGCATCTAAAGGGTTTGCCTTTAACCCTAATACAGTACAGATTACTACCGTTCGTAAGATTAATTAAAACCCCCCAGCAGATGACATTTTCGAATGTACATGTATTTTTCCCTGACTTCTTTGTCATTCATGGAGCTCGAGTTTGATGATAAATTATGCACTAGTCATTTTAGTCATTTGTAAACTGACCGCCGCAAAAATGACCTAAATAGTTTTGACTGGGCCATTAAACTCCAATACAAATAAAACCTGGGCGGGGTGGGGGGGGGGGTGTGATATTTGACATATAGATCTACAGGTATTCCATAAAAAAAAAAACATATACCTAGTATCCTGAGTGGTTATTGCCATGATCTTAGTTTATTATTATTTAAGTATGTGGCGGTCATATTGGCAAGTATACCAGCCAGATTTTGATGTGATTCATTATAATCATAATTTGCAAAGAGAAGCCCATAAATTTTATTAGCTTGACAATTGTAATTGTATCGCCAACCATTAGTATCTTGTGGCTTTATACATGACCATTGAAAATATTCTCACCTGGAGATTCAAGTTAACCCTTGTCCTGCTGAGCCCGGATATGCCTTATCTTTGAAACAATGTAGATCCAGATCAGATGGCTTCTGATGAAGCCATCTGATCAGGATCTTCATTGTTTGCCATCCAGTTTATAAATTTGTTGCAATAATTTGCATCTAGTAATCTGATTGGCTGATAATCATTGGCGGGTGTGACATATTTAAATATTCAGCAGGACAAGGGTTAATGTTAACTTTTAAGATTTTGCTGGGTATTTTTTCAGCAGACAACATTTTGTCCAAGAAAACAGGATTTGAGATCTCATGCAAATTGTCTGTTTGTCAAATGGCAGTGACCACACTATCAGTCATGTCAAATGGGCATGACACTGTCTTCAGCAGTGTCTACATTATCAGTCTGAATTGTCTTAGGCAGTGTCCACATTAGGCAGTGTCCACATTATCAGACTTTGTCAGATTTCACACTGTCTAAGGCAGTGTCCACATTATCATGCAGTCATGTCAGATTTCACATTGTCTAAGGCCACATTATCAATCTTGGCAATTTGACACTGTCTTCGGGGCAGTGTCCACATTATCAATCTTATTGAATTTGACATTGTCTGAGGCAGTGTCCACGTGATCAGTCTTGGCAAATTTGACATTGTCTGAGGCAATGACACTGTGATCAGTGAGTCTTGTCAGATTTGACATTGTCTGAGGCAGTGTTCACATTATCAGTCTTGTCAGATTTAACATTGTCTTATCCATTGTCAATGTGATCAGTGAGTCTTGTCACATTTGACACTGTCTTAGGCAGTGTCCACATGAACAAACTGGTCAAGTTTGGCATTGTCTTAGGCAGTGTCAATGTGATCAGTGAGTCTTGTCACATTTGACACTGTCTTAAGCAGTGTCCACATAATCAGTTTGGTCAAGTTTGGCATTGTCTTAGGCAGTGTCAATGTGATCAGTGAGTCTTGTCACATTTGACACTGTCTCAGGCAGTGTGCACATGAACAAACTGGTCAAGTTTGGCATTATCTTAGGCAGTGTCAATGTGATCAGTGAGAGTTGTCAGATTTGACACTGTCTTAGGCAGGGTCCACTTTATCTGTCTTGTCAGATTTCCCGTTGTCTTAGGCAGTGTCCACTGATCAGTCGTCAAATTTGACACTCTTATGCAGTATCCACATTGTCAGTCTTATCAGATTTCACATTGAATGAAACTCTTCTGAGGTCATTTCTCCATTGTGCTGATTGAAGAAGTGCAGTTGTTCTTTTCTGGTGAAAGAATGTACACTGTACTTATGTATTAGCCTGGCATCAGGTGAACAAGTCCGTGAAATAAACACCGCCTTAAACCCCACTTTATATAGAGAAAACTGGGGTTTACGGGGGTATTGATTATTTTTCTTATTTCTGCTCCAAGACATAGGTTGTGGGTACTTGTTAGAACCGCCTCAATGAGGCGGTTCAAACAAGCACCCATAACCTATGTTTGCTGTATAAATAAGAAAAATATCACAGATTTTCACTAGAAAAGTAGCCATTTTGGAGATAAGAAAAAAATGCACTATGTCACGGGTGTGTTATCGTAATGGTTGGGAAAACTGACCATCTTCATATGACCCAAATAGTTGACTGGGCCATAAAACTGTCTTCTGGATAATTTTATTACACCTTTGGGGACAGGAAACATCTTCATGTTTTATTTAGCCTTTGACCCATTTTTATTTCAACCCTTAGAGTGCCAAGCAGAATGGAGAAGCAGACAACACTTTTTATTAGGGAAACAGATTTGACATTTCATCTAAATTTATGAATTAAAAACTATATAAAAATAAAAAATAAACTAGTCTTCTGCTACTTTTTTGATTGGCATTTTCATTTGTTGAACCAGGTGAATGGGTGCATAGGGTTGAACAGAAGCTGGATTCAAATTATAAAGCAATTAACACTAAAAGCTCAAAGGAAAATTTTGAAGCAGATGCATTCTATGTTTGGTTCCCATTTACAAAAGTCAGTCACGATATTTCATGTGAATCTCTGCCAGGCTGACGATTCACACACAAAAAAAAAAAACCTAATTTTTCTCTCTCAAAATTAATAAAAAATAAATATTTGAAACTGTTGTCTGCTTAAATCCAGATTGGTCCTTGAGGGTTAATGGACAGCTCTTGGAAGTGGTTTATGGGTAAATTAATATGATTTTTATGACCAAAACAATATTTCTGGGCTGTGAAAAGAAAGGAAATTAGTGCAGTTTTAATACCATGTGTTCAACAGTTGAGTTTATTAACTGAATAACTTTATTATCAGACAACATGGAAGTTTTGGGGCTCTGCATGCTGGGTATTTTTTTTTTTTTCGCAGCAGACGACATTTTGAAATATTTTCTAGTTTTCCCAGGATACAGGATTTTGCATCTCATGCAAATTGTCTCCTATGGAGACAACTTGCATGGGATGTCAAGTCCTGTTTTCTGCGAAAAATAAAAAAAAATATCAATAATTTGTCGTCTGCTGATTGGTAAAGTTCGAAGACCCATTATTGGCTTAGGTTTCATTGTGCTATTGGCCAAGCTCCTTGTTTTGTTTGTTTGTTAGAATTTAGGTTGCTTTCAATTTTGAGAGACTTTAGTTTGTTTGTTTGATTTGTGGTTTAATGTCCCCATCAACACCGTATTGGTCATTTTGGAGACATTGCTTCCAATTTTGTGGGGCTTTTACCCAACATTGAGATGAAAATGACATCTCAAGCCCTGTCGCCCAATGAAACCAATATGGTTTATAAACATGGACAGTCTGACTCACACTGCTTTGCCAGGGCAGGCTTCGCTCCTCTAAGGGGTTTACCAGTATTCGTGTGCAGTTGGTTTCAGCTCTGCCTGGAAGCATCAAGCAGCCCATCTATTTCTTCAATCCTCGATGGGCGGGGGCCGTGTGGGACTTTTACCCGACCTTGAGATGGAATGACATATGAAGACCTGCCTTACAATGAAACACGTAGGCTTTATATGCATGGATGGTCCGACTCATTCCTGAGGAGCAAATTCTTTCCTTTAAGAGTAGACCCCTTTTCCCGTGGGATAGAGTTTATAGAAAAGTGAACAGGAACTGGAAGTCCCGAAAGTTGTCTCCCTTCGAAAAATAGTGGAAAAATGTACAGGTGAATCCATTCCCCTTAACCCTTTTTGTACCAAATGGAATCTTCCTCCTTATATATAGCAGGAGTCCATTTCAAAATTTGGTGTTGTCAGGTTGTGTTGCCTTCAAAATTTATTTGGGAAATGGCTTAACTTTTTGCAAACAGTGTAGGCCCTGATCAGATCCGCGTTCTGCGGCGTCTGATCTGGGCATGCTATGTTTGCCAAGGTACCCCTTTAGGGGTTTCTGGTACTGAATGGGTTACTGGGTTAAGCTTGTCCTGCTGAACCTGGATTTTTGCTGTATCTTTGCAAACAGTGTAGATACAGATCAGATGGCTTCTGATCAGAATCAACACTGTTTGATATTCAGTTTGTAATTTTGTAGGTATAAATGACACCAAGCAATCCGATTGGTTGAAAGTCAGAAATGGGTGTGCCTAAAATAAATTAGTTGATTCAGCAGGACAAGGGTTAAGTTACCAGTACAGAGAAAGAGATAAAGCCTATTAGTGTGATTATTAATTTGTGGTGACATTGACAACATAATGTCTAATAAATTTTAACACCAAGCCATATTTTGGATTATTTGATAATGAATTAGGGAAGATTTTTCAATGACAGTATAAATTGCTCAAGTCAAATTTTTCGGGCTAGACTCTTTTTCATACTGAACCCATTCAAGACAAAATGGAATTGCCTCCCCTAACAGAATGGGACTGGCCCATTACCAAATTTTAAGGGCATCTAGTTTATGAACATTATGTGTTGTAAAGTCCTTGAACTGAACTAATATACCGTAAAGATCCTAAAAGTTCGGACACCTTGAGGACTTGCTGAAATTCTCCAGAAGTTTCCAGATCCAGTGCAAATGGATTGGCAAAAGTGTAGACCCTGATCAGACTGCTCCTGACAGTCTGATCAGGGTCTGCACCATTTGCTTTAAGGCCTATCTGTCCCACTACTTAGGCTCATTATGGTACCATATTCTTCATAATCGGGAGACAGTTTGTTTGTTTGTTTGTTTGATTTTAGGTTTAACGTCCCTGTCAACACTGTAAAGGTCATTTTGGAGACATTGCTTCCAATTTTGTAGGACTTTTACCCGACATTGAGATGAAATGACGTCTCAAGCCCTGTCGCCCAATGAAACCAATAGGGTTTATAAGCATGGATGGACCTTCTCGCACCGCTTTGCCTGGGCAGGCTAAGATCCTCTAAGAGGTTTACCAGTACTCGTGTGCGGGTCGGTGTGCTAAGACGTTTTTAACCCTAAATCACCATACTGAACCTGGAAATGTGTGTGTGTGTGTGTGAATTCGGGTTTAACGTTGCTTTCAACAAATTTTCAGTCATATCACGACGGTGTCTGGTTGCGACAGGGAGCTCAATGCTCACTTTTATAGTGCTGCCTCACTGAAGTATCATGTCCCAGACACATTACATGATACAACACCCAGTCACATTATCCTGACACTGGGTCGACCAGTCCTAACTCTACCCTGTAAATCTGAGTGCCAAGTGAGGAGCAGCTAGTACCATTGTTAACGACTTTGGTATGTCACGGCCCAGGATCGAACCCGTGACCTACCGTTCCCCGGAGCGGACACTCTACCAACTGAGCTATTGGGGCCGGTCATTGAACCTGGAAATAAACTTTTTTTTTTATGAAAACTGAGTATAGATATTTTCAAAAGCCAGCTGATCTGGATCTATACTGTTTTCCATTCTGCTTATAAAATGTGAATCCATGGTTAAAACTGAAATCCTGACACCCAAGTGAAAATGATGATCAGTTGAACATGGTCTATGCCCATGGTCAACCAAGGGCTCAGTCCACAGTCATCCATGGGCTAAGACCATGGTCAACCATGTTTGACAAGATGATCAAAAATCATAGGCAGCCATTGTTTTCTTCACTTAATATACGAATATAGCAACCCAACTTCATCCAATTCAGATTCTACTACGTCATACAACTTCCGTAATCAAATGAGATGCGCAGTGGACCGTGCCGGTATAATACAGTGCATAATTGCTACTCGAAGAGAGCAGTCGCTCCGATAGAGTAGCTGACCATTGTCGGTGATTTCGGTCCAGTGTATCGTTTTTCAATAAATTTTTTCGTTTATTTATTAAAGTATAATACCTTTATTGGTATTATAAATGATACATACTTTCAAAATATATATGACTCGACTTGATAGATTTTGTAAGGTAACCGGGCGCTAAAAGCACATAGGGGCTACCCCGAAAAAATATATGTTATGAAATTCTGTTAATAACATTCTTGAAAATCATCTCTTAGTGGTGATCAAAGACAAGATAGATGGTATTTATTGTCTACATAAATAAACAAGTAAATCAATTCAAATTATTTACTTTATAAAGACAAATGAATATAAGTTCAAAAGATAAACAAATATAAATATCAAGGGATGATGTAAAATTTCAAGGGAGGCTACTGAAACTTCAAACTTGACCTAAGAATCAGACTGGACATTGCCCATGGGCTCAGTGAACATTATCCATGTTCATTGTCCAGTCTGCTTGAACTCCCATGAAAAAATCCAGGGTGTCCATGGACACTGTTCAAACCATCCACTGAATCATGGATAAATGTCTAGACTGTCCACTGAGTCCATGGTAAATGTACACTGGACAATGTCCACTTAGTCCATGGACAACCTCTAGGGGATAGTGAATTTTCTACAGACAGGAAGCTACAAAAAAAAAGGAATCAAGTGTTAAATTTTGCTGTTGTAAGAGACACTGTTATTTAACGAGAGCTGTTTCTGACCATGGTCCACCATGGTGTTGTATTGGCCACGGTAGACCACGGTTAATTGGAAATTTTATGACAATTGATCAGGATCAACCATGACAATCATAGTAGTAATTTTAGACAACCATTGTAGACTATGGTTAGTTAGAAATTCTTGACAATTGACCATGATAAACCGTGGTCAACCATAGTATTTTACCCTCTTAAACCACTGACAACCATGCTCAACCATGGTCACATGTTCAACCATGGTGACCATGGTTGACCATGAAAAAATGTAATACAGACATACGTTACCACTAACTAGTAAACATAAATGTTTGTTTTGGTTCAGTTATTATATTTGCCAGAAGTATATTTAATATGTCTGTTTTATGCTTCAGTTACAACTGTTTAAGAGTTTTCCAACAAAAAAAAAAAAGAAAGAAAAATTTAATTTGAATATAGCATGATTATTTTGTGCCATTCAAATGCTCATTTTACTGTTTATTTGGTATATAATATGGTTCCCCTTAAAAACACCATTGTTGGGATCCTTGCAACTGCAGAATCTGCGTTATTTGCAAAACCATGTTATATCCAAACTAAAATGTATGGATTATATAGAAAAATGACCATTAATGGTCATTTTTCTATATAATCTTGACATTTTGGGATCCATCTTTTAACCAAGTAATATCCAATTTTTTACTATGTTATAATGAAGTGTTTTAAAAAAAAAGTTTGTGCATTTTTCTTAAAGGTGCATTATTGAGCTATCCGGAAAAATGCTTCCGAAAATAAAATACATATAGCTGGTATTTTTCTTTAAAACAATACAAATGAATGCATTTTATGCAAAAATGCGAACAATTATGATGACAGGTAAACGAATTTGAGAGGGATTCCCTAACTAGGTTTCGAACACTAGTTAAATCTATTTTTAGTTTGTGACAAAAATAGAATCCCCATATATGACTTTATGCGACGTTCATTTTTGGCCTTGTTTGCTTAGGCCATGCCTGAATCGGAAAAAAAATATGACGCTGAATACCATGCCATAAGTATTGATACTCAGAGACGATACTGTCGCCATGTATGTGTAAAGTGACAGATTTATTTTTAGAACAGAAATTCCGAACACATGACCAGAGCGAAGGGTAAACACGAATGAAAACGACCATTTTCACAAAGTTCTGAAGCTGTATTTGGCTCCAAAAGTGTACACATGACAAAGGAGTATGCATTGAAGCTAAAAACCAGAAAAAAACATTTGAGACCCGGTAGCTCAATAATGCACCTTTAAATGGACTACAGTCAAATTTGACAGGATTGACAGCTGATTCAAATTTGATAATGTTGAATTCCACAAAGACTGATCATGTTGACAGAGTCTTACAATTTTTCTTTGTTTCTGTCTTTTCAGGATTTTTGTACATATTAGCTACATGTCATGAGAGAAAAAATGGAATAATCATATGCGAAGACGGTAAGTTGATTTAATTTTTACACCAGTTTAACTTTGTTCTGCCATATAACATATACTGACCGGAAATAGAAACTATACACTTTTAAATTGTCTCGCCTGACAAAACAAGTGGATAATTCAGATAGAAATTACTGATTAAGGACTTTACTAACTATCGACATGAATCCTGTAACAATTTAAAGAAAATCTGATGTTCAAAATAAAAGTTTTTGGGAAAAATGTAAAAAAGTGCATTTTTCACAAAATCTGTTTGTAATCGAATTTTGACTTCAACATTTTTACGTATAGGTAACAAGTAAAAAGCAAGGAATAAAAAAATAACATAACATCTAAAAATTATCGAGAATCAAACATTGCATTGAAATCTCAAAAACTGCTTTTTTTAGCGAAATTTTCAAAATAATGTTTCAACCCAAAAATCGACACGAAAGTGCCTTCAGTCGTTTTAGCATTCTCAGCTGTGTCTTAAATATTGATAAAAACAAAAAGCGCAATCAGAAATGCCATACTTTTCGCTCACTTCCGGTGGTTTGGTCCAATATCTAAACGTCGATAACATTTCAACCATTGTGAAAATTTTCATTTTGTAAACAATATTCCCGACGTTAGATGATGCGTAATAACTGGCAAAAATGGGAATCACATTCGCGACACAAAAAGTTTGACCCAATGGAAACTTGAACAGCATAATTTTGACCCTTGCTTTGAGCCTGTGGCTCTACCCGTTAAATCGTAGCTATCATTAAACATTTTATTCGATAAATCAGATATGCCACTGATGATAATTTATATAATTGGAATTCAAATTTCATTAAAATATTTCGCCAGTGACAACTTAAAAATGAGTGTATAGTTTCTATTTCCGGTGAGTATAGATAGATATAGTTGGGTTTACAAGGTTGTATATAATTATACCACCTGCATACAAAGTATGGGGTATACTATTTTCACATTGTCTGTCTGTCCGTCTGTCATTTCTGCTCAGTATCTTGAAAACAAATTGATGGATTTTGATCAACTTTTGCATATGAATTGATATTGACAACCTCTAGTTTGGGATTGTTACACAGATTTTTGGGTCAATTTTCAACAGAGTTATGGCCCTTGTCTGATGCCAGAAAGTCATTAAGAAAGAAACATATCTTTAATTTGATCATATTATGTTGACAAGGTTCAGATTGGGATTGTTACACAGCATTTTGAGTCTATTTTCAGCAGAGTTATGGCCCTTGAATGACTTCAAAATTTGTTTACGTTCAATATCTTGAGAAAGAATTGATGGATTTTGATCAACTTTGGCATGTGAATTTATGTTAACAAGGTTTAGCTTGTGATCTTAACACAGCATTTTGTGTCAATTTTCAGCAGAGATATGGCCCTTGAATGATGTCGGAAATTTGTTTCTGCTCAATTATCAATATCTTGTCAGAAAGAAATGATGGAATTTGGTCAAATTTTGCAAATGATTTGATATTGACAACCTCTAGTTTGGGAGAAAATGTTGGCAAGATATAGCTTGGGATTGTTACACAGCATTTTGCATCAATTTTCAGCAGAGTAATGGCCCTTGAATGGTTTTAAAAAATTTGTTTTCGTCCAATATCTTGAGGAAGAAACAATGGATTTTGATCAAATTTGGAATCTGAATTAATGTTGGTATGAATTAGCTTGGGACTTTTACATAGCTTTTTGCATCAATTTTCAGCAGTTTTATAGCCCTTAAATGACTCAAAATTGATTATTGCTCAATGTCTTAAGAAAAAGAGATACATGTATGTGAATTTATGCTGACATGCTATAGATTGGTATGGTTACATGGCATTTTGCATCGATTGGCCCTTGAATGATGTCAAAGATTTTTCGGCTCAGTATCTTGGTTTGTAAATCTATGTCAGCTTTTTGCATCAATTTTCAGCATAATTGTACTGTTGTGGGTGTAAGGTGGGGCATGGGATGGGGGTGGGGGGGTATTTTGTAAGCCCTAGCCTTGCTTTTTTTTTTTCAAATACATAGATTTTGGGTACTTGTCAGACCCCATCCCATCAATGATCAGTGTCTTCAGCTGTTCACTTAAGACTTCTATGCAATCAAAGCACTGGCTGCACTGGTGAGTCGATTGAGTTTGTGTGTAGATTGCAAAAATGGGCCTTATTAGGGGATTAGACCATTTTGTTTTACCTTTTTGATCATGTACTTTCAGCAATCAGTCAAGACCCTGATCAGACACTGCATTCTGCAGCATCTGATGTGGGTCTAAACTGTTTGCTAATACCCCTGCCCATGCGCCCTGGTGAGTCAATCTTTTATACTGTTAGTTACTTTACTTTGTAATACAATAAGCTTTCTTTAACACGGTACTCTGACATCTCAACAACAAGAATAGTATGGCTGTTTTCTATAAATAACTGCTACCTGGAGCTAAGACAATCTTTGCTTAATCCCATGGGTACAACATGCCATAACCTTAGGACCCTTTGAAGAGTAAATCTTACTTGGGCAAGACTTATCTCCCTTCAGGCTGTTATCAGTACATGCAGTGGAGTGGATTGTAGTGGCATGGAGTTGAGTGGCAGGGAGTTTCAGTCTGTAGAATAGTTTAAATTTGGACTGTACTGGAGTGGAGTGGAATGGAGTAGGAATTGTGTTCTCCACTAGTGCTACTCTAAAAGGAAAGAAGGCTTTGGGAATAAATTCTTTCCTTTACGATTAGCCTTAATTGGTGGAATTTCATGTCTCTTCTATACCACTCCATTCCACTCCATGTTTTAGATTATACACATTTCACTGGATGACTCCAAAGGACTGAGCACTGAGAAGTATGAAATAATTTTGCTCCTCTGAAAATGTCAGATTGCCTTCCTGTGGAGAAAATTTCCACCTGTCTCTCGTAACTCATATAAATGACCTTTGTTTCTATGGAAACTTATGATACCAAAAATCTGCTGAAAATGCAGGGTAGATAAGTTCAGTAAAACTTCTTTTTTTCACTTTTCTTGGCACAGTGAAATGTAATTCTCGATCCAATCACAACTTTTCGTGTTTTTTAGCTCACCTGGGCCGAAGGCTCCAGGGGAGCTTATAGTATAGTGGGTCCTCTGTCGTCCGTCCGTCGTCCGTCCGTCCACACTTTTGAGCAGCTATATCTCTGTATCCTGCAGGCTGATCTCAATCATTTCTCACCTGTAGTATGCCTCTGGTGGGGCATTGATGACATAAACTTTTTTTTGAAATCGCTCAAAAAATTGGGTTCCTACGGCAACCACAAGGTCCCATAGACTTACTATGGGAAAATGCTTGTCATCACCGTAGCGCCTTCAGTTTTGATCGGATCTTTCTGAAACTTATATGTAAGGTGACTGGGGATAAAAACTCGGATGAGTTCGAAAACCGGCCAAGTCGGCCCATTTATCATAGAGTAACGTCCCTTTGATTGCTGAAAATGCCGATTTTTGACCTTGTCATCACCGTAGCCCCTTCAGTTTTGATCGGATCTTTCTGAAACTTATATGTAAGGTGGCTGGGGATAAAATCTCGGATGAGTTCGAAAACCGGCCAAGTCGGCCCATTTATTATAGAGTAACGTCCCTTTGATTGCTGAAAATGCCGATTTTTGACCTTGTCATCACTGTAGCCCCTTCAGTTTTGATCGGATTATTCTGAAACTTATATGTAAGGTGGCTGGGGATAAAACCTCGGATGAGTTCGAAAACCGGCCTAGTCCGCTGGTTTATCATAGAGTTACATCCCTTTGATTGCTGAAAATGCCGATTTTTGACCTTGTCATCACCGTAGCCCCTTCAGTTTTGATCGGATCTTTCTGAAACTTATATATAAGGTGGCTGTGGATAAAATCTCGGATGCGTTCGAAAACCGACCAAGTCGGCCCTTTTATCGTAGAGTAACGTCCCTTTGATTGCTGAAAATGCTGATTTTTTACCTTGTCATCACTGTAGCCCTTAAATTTCAGTTTTGATTGAATCTTTCTGAAACTTATATGTAAAGTGGCTGGGGATAAAATCTCGGATGAGTTCGAAAACCAGCCAAGTTGGTCCATTTATCACAGAGTAACGTCCTTTTGATTGCTGAAAATGCCGATTTTTTATCTTGTCATCACCGTAGCCCTTTGAGTTTTGATCGGATTTTTCTGAAACTTATATGCAAAGTGGCTGGGGATAAAGCCTCGAATGATTTTGCATACCGGCAAAGGTGGCATATTAATCATAGAGTTAGGTCCCTATGATTGCTGAAAATGTTGATTTTTGACCTTGTCAACACTGTAGCCCCTTCAGTTTTTATCGGATCTTTCTGAAACTTATATGTAAGGTAGCTGGGGATAAAACCTCAGATGAGTTCGAAAACCGGCCAAGTTGCCCCATTAACTACATAGTTATGTCCCTTTGATGGCTGAAAAATGTCGATTTTTTACCTTGTCATCACCGTAGCCCCTTCAGTTTTGATCGAATCTTTCTGAAACCTATATGTAAGGTGACTGGAGGTAAAACCTAGGATGAGTTTGAATACCGGCCAAGTTGGCCCATTTATCATTGATTTACGTCCCTTTGATTGCTGAAAATGCCGATTTTTGACCTTGTCATCACCATAGCCCCTTCAGTTTTGATCGGATCTTTCTGAAACTTATATGTAAGGGGGCTGGGGATAAAATCTTGGATGATTTCGAAAACAGCCAAGTCAGCCCATTTATCGTAGAGTTCTGTCCCTTTGATGGCTGAAAATGTTGATTTTTGACCTTGTCATTACTGTAGCCCCTTCAGTTTTGATCGGATTATTCTGAAACTTATATGTAAGGTGGCTGGGGATGAAACCTCGGATGAGTTCGAAAACTGGCCAAGTCGGCTCATTTATTTTAGAGTAACATCCCTTTAATTGCTAAAAATGCCAAATTTTGACCTTGTCATCACCGTAGCTCCTTCAGTTTTGATCGGATCTTTCTGAAACTTATACGTGAGGTGGCTAGGAATAAAATCTTGGATGAGTTTGAATACTGGCCAAGACTGATCGGATCTTTCTGAAACTTACTTGGAAGGTGGCTGGGAATAAAACCTCAGTTGAGTTCGAATACCTGCCAAGTCGGCACATTTATCATAGAGTGTCGTGCCTTTGATTGCTGAAAATGCCTATTTTCGACATTGTTATCACTGCTGCCCCTTTAGTTTTGAACGGATCTTCATGAAACTTACAAACAAGGAAGTCAGGCAGAAAGCTTGGAGGAGTTTGAAAACTCTTGTTTTTGAACTTGTCATCACCATAGCCACTTCAGTTTAGATTGGATCTTCTTAGCAAGTCAGGAATAAAAGCTTGAATGAGTTTGAAAACCGTTGAGGTCAGCCTGTTTATCATAGAGTTAAATTCTACTTGATTTTCAGAAAATGCTTACCCTGTCATCACCATGTCCTCCCATAAAGCCTTCAGTAAAGGTTGGCACTTCCTTAAACTTCGAATCTGTTAGCTCAGGTGAGCGATACAGGACCAAGCTAGCTTGGTCCTCTTGTTTTTTTTCCCAGAGAAAATCAGGCATGACATTCTATGTGAATCAACTGCCTGGCAGAAGATATATATGAAATGTCAAGCCTGATTTACCATGTCATCTGCTCCAGAATTGCATTAGGTGCTTTAAGTGTCTTCCTTCCTTCCTTTCCTTCCTTCCTTCCTTCCTTCCTTCCTTCCTTCCTTCCTTCCTTCCTTCCTTCCTTCCTTCCTTCCTTCCTTCCTTCCTTCCTTCCTTCCTTCCTTCCTTCCTTCCTTCCTTCCTTCCTTCCTTCCTTCCTTCCTTCCTTCCTTCCAGTTGCCCTCCACACCCAACAATTTCTTCACAGCAAGAAAATTTAAGGAGGTGCACACATACTATAGTGAAACTTCATTCGCTTGAACACTGATGGCGTAGAATTCAGAAACCTATGTTGTATAGTGGTTAAGCTACTGACTTGCCTTATAAGCCAGGGATCCTGGGTTTGATTCCAGGCTTCCCCAGACTTTCGGATGAGTCTTAAAATGAAGGTCTCGTCTCCATATGGCCTCAGTTGTTGTGGGATGTAAAACTCAAGCACATACCCTCCATGGCTCGAATTTGAACTTCCAAGAGACTTCCCATGGTTCCATAGAATATTAACCCATAAAATGCCAATCATGATAATTGTTGTCTGCTTTGCTGTCTGCTGGTTACCTTAAAAGTATTTTTTTTGCAAACAGTGTGGACCCAGATCACACTGTTTGTCTGTATGCAAAAATATTTTTAAAAAGTTTGCCAAAAAATTCAACAGACAACATAAGCAGAGGACATTTTCAGATGTATTTAATTTTCTTGGCATCTTAACCCATTTGATACCAGAAACCCCAAAACATCGCAGAATGCGGCGTCTGATCAGGGCCTCCACTGTTTGCTAAAAGTTCATTAACCCATTTAGTACCAGAAACCCTAAAACGGGTATTTGGCAAACAGTGCAGACCCAGATCAGACGCCGCAGAATGATCAGGGCCTCCACTGTTTGCTAAAAGTTCATTCATTTTCCAAATAAATTTTGATGAGAACACAACCTTACAAACCTAAATTTTGAAATGGACTCCTGCTATATATAAGGAGGAAGATTCCATTTGGTACAAAAAGGGTTAAGGGTTAATATTGGAAGGGTTTTCATGTTTTATCTTGAAAAGGAATGATGTGCATGGGTACTCATAAGAATAGATTCATACACTCAATTACCCTTATTTTAGAGAAAATCAAAAAGATATCCCTCTTATGCCTAATGATGACAAACAGCGGCTTGAACTTCTCCTGCCTCAAACAAATTTTCATGGTCCTAAAGGTGTTGGAGGCCCATAATGCATTCGACTATGTTCATGGGTGCCGGTTGACCTAAATCTCGCTATGTATGATGTTGTTTGTGCCTCCCTCGGGCCACATGTGAGACACCAAGTTCTACAACAGAAGGTCAGGTGGTTTTTCTCTGGGTACTCCGGTTTTTGCCCACTTCTGATAAACAAAATGTTACCTTGAAGGACCTTAAAAACCAAAACCAACAACAACAAAAAATCACCCTATGTAGACTAAGGAGACTGTTTTCTGAAAGAGTTGCTGCATAGACTGATTCAGAAGTCCTCACTGCATGAAAGCATTTTTCTTGCCCAGTTTCAAAGGATTGCTGTGCCATATCTGACATTTTTCATGCATGGATAAAGGTGGGATTTTTATTTCTCCAAGAAATCAGGTAAGAAAGTGCTTCAGATAGTTCCAAAATTTATGGTCAACCCCTGTTGTTAAATATCACTTGTAACCTTTCAAAAGATGAGGAATGCATTGGCATTCTCCCTATCACACATGCTCCACATCTGCATTTGCAAAGCTGAACCAAAATCAAAGCCTTATAACAGTATATCATGTCAGTTGGTCTGTGAAATGAACACCCCTCTAAAACCCATTATATATAGAGAAAACTTGGGTTTACAGGGGTATACAGTTGAACCTGTGGGAGTGGCCACCTTTCTAAAGCGGTTTCCTGTCTTGAATGACAGTCTTGCAATCTTTCAGAGTGATTTTCAGTGATAAATTACCTGTCCATGTGAGGGCCCAACTGCCAAACGGGCCCAATGACCGCTAATTGTAAAATTTCCTTGCCTTGTGCGACCAAATTAGTTTACCGTGATGCCGGAAGATCAACCGGTGATCAAGTACCAATAATTATTTCTCTTCATGTTCGCAGTGGAAACCGAAATCCCAAATCTAAAAATAGAATGGTGTACTTCAGATAATGTGATAGCGTAAATTCATATAAAATGTTGTGAACCAGTCTGAACTCATTCTACAGTGAAGCAAAATTATAAAATCCATACAAAACTTTAAATTGCCATCATGAATTTATATTTCACATTCTATGTAACGCGACGTTTGATTCGACAGATATACTGTTGGAGACGTGATGTCATGATGTAACATCGCTCATTGGGTATATAGTATTTGTTTTTGTAACTGTACTTGCTAGATTAATGTACAGTTAACAATTACCCCATTAATGAGCAGGTGAAGCTAACAAGGCTTTGAACTTGGGTGTGGAAGCTAGTGGTCAAGGGGTCACAAATTACCTTCCTAGATTTGTTTAATATTTCAATTTATAATCAGTGAAAGACTTGATTAGCAGAAAATTAACCCTTCAAGTACCAAGAAACATTGAGTAGCAGATGACAATCCATTTTTTTATTTTCTATTTATCAGAGAAAATCTGGCTTGAATTTTGTGAATCGTCTGCCAAGCTGATGTTTCATGTGAAATTCTCTGAAAACGGAGAAAAAGAAGACTTGAAAATGTTATCGGCTATAGTTGTGATTAGCAGCTCTAGAGTTCACAGATTTTAGTAATAGAGAAATAACAGTTGTTAATTAACAGATTCAGCAAAATTGATAAACTTTGAAAGTTATATGGGTTCCTCAATTTCAGTCTAATAAAGACAATTAAAAGTAATTAATTTAGTGGTCATTATTCCTTAGTCTGTGCAAAAGAAAGATGTTCACCAACTCACCCAAAAGTCTGGAGAAGCCTGGAATCAAACTCACGACCCCTGGTTTATGAGGCAAGTAACGTTACCACTACACCGTAAGAGCTATCTTGTAATGATTTAAATTGTTTGATTTGAGGTTTAACGTCCTTGTCAACACTAAATAGTACATCAAGCACAGGCACATATTAGGTATATATTGTGATGAACAGTGTTATAAAGAGGTTATATTTATACATACCAAAATCATGTTATAATGAAAAGTGTTTAAAATTTGTGTGTGTGTCCCACCAACAGCTATGGTTATACAGAGAAGGGATCTCAGTTTAAAGACTCACCCAAAGGTCTGGAGAAGCCCAGGATCGAACCCACAACCCCTTGTTTAAGAGGCGAAAATTTATAGATTATATAGAAAAATGACCAAAAGTGGTCATTTTTCTGTACAGCGAAATTCAGTACAGCGAAATTCAGCTATCAAGACCACATTAAATTATGACTAAGTATATTTAGAAGGTTTCATTATATTTTCTATGTGTTTTCTACATCTAGTGTCCTCTGGTGAGAGACCACCTTTGGGACTGTTCAAAAGTGGTCTTAAAGACCACTTTTGATCAGTCCCAAAGGAGGTCTTAATATAGGAATTTTACTATACATGTGTATTGTTTGGACCCCATGCAACAATATTGTTATAAAAAGGTTTTATTCAAGAGGTCATTTTCTACATTTTTATACTTAATTATTTGAAGCAGGTGGACAAATGTAAAACCGTCTTTGTTTGTAACTATGTATTTTTATAAAAATGTAGACAAGTTAAACAGAAAATTGATCCTTTTTATTCAAAAGTGAATTTTGAGAACATGGGAAACGACAGTGTTTGGGGTCAGTCACATTATATTTTTGCACGATACTTGACCCCTACACATCTTGTAGGAATGTGTTTTGTTTGTCCTGATGTTGTCCACCTCAAGAAATGATCGATACACAATAGACAAAAAAGTCATTCTGTCTGTCAATAATGAATGAAAGAATGCGCTGTCAACCAATTGACCCCTTGGCCCATTTTCAACATGATTCACCCTACACAGTAGGAGACCGTTCTGAAATTAAGGGGTTTCGGGCTGAATAATTAGAAAAAATGGCTGAACTTGTAGCAAACATCTCCTCTGGGGCTACACTGTTTGCTCAGGCTTATGGCTGCCCATATTCATATATGACAAAATAATATAGTTGACTGAAACATAAGAACTTGGAATCAAATGGATGGTTAACTCTTCGTTATCTTGCCTGTTCACGACAACCCCTATCTTTGCAAACAGTGTAGATCCAGACCAGATCTGAAGAAGCCATCTGATCTGGATCTACACTGTTTGACATTCAGTTTATGAATTTGAAGCAATAAATTACATCAAGTAATTTGATTGGTTGAAAGACAGAAATGGGTGTGGCTTAAATGAATATTCAGCAAGAGAAGATAGAAAGAATGAGAACAAAATGTATCCTTTTATATCTTATTACTTGTATTTAGAATGTTCCTTGTGCTAATAGGACATAATTTGTTTGTTTGATTTGAGGTTTAACGTCCCCGTCAACACTGTAAAGGTCATTTTGGAGATGTTGCTTCCAATTTTGTTGGACTTTTACCCGACATTGAGATGAAATGACATCTCAAGCCCTGTCGCCCAATGAAACCAATAGGGTTTATTAGCATGGACGGTCCGCCTTGCACAGCAGTTCCTGGACAGGCTTAAATCCTCTAAGCGGTTTACCAGTACTAGTGTGCGGGCCGGATTCAGCTCTGCGTGGAAGCATCATGCAGCCCATATATTTCTTCAAGCCCCTATGGGCGGGGGCATTCTGCAACGTAAGGGGAGGTGTTTTTTCTCCGGGTACTCCGGTTTTAGCCCACCTCTGATTAATGATCGGCTCAATATGAGTGAAATAATCTTGAAAGGGCAGTAAACCCCCCCCCCCCCCCCCCCCCCCCCCCCCCAAGAAAAAAAAAAAATTGAGTCATTGTTCAAAAAAGCTACTGTGCTAAGTAACTTTGAGTCGTTGTTCAAAAAAAGTTACTATGTTTAGTAACTTTGAGTTGACTCACAAATAGTTGAGTGAAAAATATGAACTTGGATGATATGAGAACAAAAGCTGTAGAAAAAGATGTATCCTTTTATATCTTATTACTTGTATTTAGAATGTTCCTTGTGCTAATGGGACATAAAATATTGTCAGAGTAGGTAGTGGTTAATGAGAATTAATGGCTTGTAATGAATGTCAAGGATGCTTTCATGTGGAACGTTGTTCAAAACAACGGAATGAAGTGGAGTGAAATGGAACGGGCTTAATTTGGTCTGGAGTTTAATGGCCTAGTCAACACTTTTAATGATCTCCTTTCTCAAGAAACTGACAACCATTGAAAAAGAGAGAATGACCAAAGAAATGGTTTCATTTTCAGTCCGCAGAGAAGAGTGTTGCCTTTAAGGCTGCATGGATCAAACCCTCAACTTGACTGTGCCACAGAGGCCATTTAAGTGCATGGAAAAGGGTAAAAACCATGTCGTTACGCAAATGGTTCCCCAATAAATTGGCCATTTGCCAACTTTAGGGAGGCTAAGGTAGCGATTTTCATTTCTAGGAAAAGGGATTCTTCTCTTTTTTATGCCCCCGGAATCTAAGATTCTGGGGGGCATATAGTTTTTGGTCTGTCCGTCTGTTTGTCCGTTTGTCTGTTTGTCCGTTTGTCTGTTTGTCCGTTTGTCTGTTTGTCCGTTTGTCCGTTTCTCCGTCTGCAAAAACTTTAACATTGGGCATAACTTTTGAATGGTAAGTGATACAGCTTTCATACTTCACAGGTGCATTCCTTGTCACAAGACCTTTCAAGAGGTACCATAAATTTTGACCTCGTGACCTTCACCTTGAGATTTGACCTACTTTTGGCCTCATTTTTAAAAACTTTAACATTGGCCATAACTTTTGATTGGTAAGTGATAGAGCTTTCATATTTCACATGTGCATTCCTTGTCACAAGACCTTTCTATTGGTACTATAATTTTTGACCTCATGACCTTGACCTTGGCATATGACCTACTTTTTTAAAAACTTTAACATTGGCCATAACTTTTGATTGGTAAGTGATAGAGCTTTCATATTTCACATGTGCATTCCTTGTCACAAGACCTTTCTATTGGTACTATAATTTTTGACCTCATGACCTTGACCTTGGCATTTGACCTACTTTTTAAAAACTTTAACATTGGCCGTAACGTTTGATTGGTAAATGGTAGAGCTTTCATATTTCACATGTGCATTCCTTGTCACAAGACCTTTCTATTGGTACTATAATTTTTGACCTCATGACCTTGACCTTGGCATTTGACCTACTTTTTAAAAACTTTAACATTGGCCGTAACGTTTGATTGGTAAATGGAAGAGCTTTCATATTTCACATGGGCATTCCTTGTCACAAGACCTTTCTAATGGTACCATAATTTTTGACCTCATGACCTTGACCTTGATGTTTGACCTACTTTTTAAAAACTTTAACATTGGCCATAACTTTTGATTGGTAAATGGTAGGGCTTTCATATTTCACATGTGCATTCCTTGTCACAAGACCTTTCTAGTGGTACTATAATTTTTGACCTAAATGTGACTTTGACCTTGATGTTTGACCTACTTTTTAAAAACTTTAATATAGTCCATAACTTTTGATTGGTAAGTGATAGAGCTTTCATATTTCACATGTGTATTCTTTCTCACAAGACCTTTCCAGTGGTACCATAATTTTTTACCTCGTGACCTTGTGGCCTCAACCATGACATAATTTAGTGATGGGGCTTTCATATTGCACAGGCGCTGTCCGGGGGCATCGGTGTTTCACAAACACATCTTGTTCATATATGTTTTAAGGGCTAAACATTTTAGTTGGATGAATAACAGAATGCCTCCTAGAATTTATTGTCTGAAGCTGAAGCCAACAGTGGTGAGAGAGTCAGCGCTCTTAACCACCGCATATATAGGCCAAGGAGGCACATGGGGCTACTCTTTAAAGGAAAGAATTTGCTCCCTCTGGGAGCAAATTCTTTCCTTTAAAGTGTACCCATCTTGAGCAACTGAGGAACTGGAGATTATTCTTCTTTCTGTCACTGTCACTTGGTCCCATTCCATTCTTCTCCATTTCATTCCATTCTTCTCCATTCCCTTCCATTCTTCTCCATTTCCTTCCATTCTTCTCCATTTCCTTCCATTCTTCTCCATTTCCTTCCAGTCCATGCCTTAACTCTTGAGCAAAGAAAGTGGCATTTCATTGTCATATTAAATCACAAATTATGTGAAGAAAAAACATTTACTTTATCTTAAGTATACAGGTAAATCACAGTTATAGTCCAAACCACCCTAATTGACATTACACAACTGATTCATAACCCTGAAATATTAGATAAAGATGACTTCCAAGAAAACATAAAATTTGGGTACTCTGGCACTGCATGACCTAATCAAAGAGCGAGCGAGGGGAGGTAACTACCACACTAAAAATTGGGTTTATCAAACAGTCTGCCCAAAAGATACTAACTCTTATCATGCTGTTCACGATAACCCCTATCTTTGGGAACAGTGTAGATCCAGATCAGATGGCTTCTGAACCATCTGATCAGGATTTACACTGTTTGGCATTCAGTCAATGAATTTGTAAGAATAAATTGCATCAAGTAATTTGATTGGTTGATAGACAGAAATGGGTGTGGCTTAAGCAAGAGAAGGGTCAATATTTCCAAACTGTGCATAGACTAGGTTTGTATGCTTACCCTATTCTGATAAATAGATTCTTCAATCCAATGGCTTTGGAGAGGTCCAGTTGCAATAAATGGGGTGTTGGGTTTATTTCAATCAATGTGAGTTTCACAGCAATTTCTGGGTAAAGAGTGAACTCATCTGATCAGAATCTTTACTATTTGCCAGTGTCCCATTTTGGGGAATGCTTGGCAGGTATGGGCTAATAAGGAGTGCAATCAAAATGAATACCTCCTCCACCCCCCCCCCCCCACCCCCCAGTACCAGAGGAGCCGTGTTATAATGACAGTATGTGTTCGCTATTATTGTGCCGTTATAATGAATTTGCTGTTATAAATAAAATTCCAGTTAGGTGTTTGTTTGAATTGAGGTTTAACGTCCCCATCAACACCGTATAGGTCATTTTGGAGATGTTACTTCCAATTATGTGGGGTTTATTTGCATGGACGGTCCAACTCGCACCAATTTCCCTGGGCATGCTTAGAACCTCTTAAGCGGTTTACCAGTACTAATGTGCAGTTGGTTTCATTTTTATGTGGAAGCATCGTGCAGCCCATTTATTCTTCAAGCCCAAATGGGCGAGGGTGGGTAACTTAGTGCAATCTTTCATATCTCCAAAACAGTTATTTTCTGATGAAAATTTGTGATATCTTTCTTATTTATACTCCAAACATAGGTTGAGGGTGCTTGTTAGAACCGCCTCATTGAGGCAGTTCTAACGAGTACCCACAACATATGTCTTGGAACAGAGATAAGAAAAAAATAATGTATATCCCTGTAAACCCCAGTCTTCTCTATATAAAGTGGGGTATAGAGGGGAGTTCATTACACATGTCTATACACCTTCAACGCTTTTCATTTTTTTGTGATTGTTGTATGCGACGCTGAAGATATCCTTTGCGTAAGAAAATTACACATTTTTCCGGTTTTGCAAATTTTAAAGACCAACAGGCTGGATCTGGAATAAGATAAATTATCATCCGAAAAAAAAAGTCATTTATTGAGCCATCAGATATCGCATTATATGCCATCAGATATCGCATTATATGACATGCCATGTTATTTCAATGAATAATGCTTAAATTCAAGACTTGGGAGCTGCATAATGCACATACTTTTTCAAAGTAGTTTCAGGTGGTATATTGTTATGTAGTTTAGAGGGTGGCATTCAAGAATGGCAACTCTTGCTTTCTTCCTGGCTATATTTCGGTCAGGGAACTATTTTTTATTTGCTTTTCAAACCAAAGTGGGTCATGTTTTTTTATCCCTTACATAATGTTCCTATATTTTTGAAACAAATCATTTAAACTGAATGAAATTTTTCCACAACACAGTACCTGTTAAACTTAAGGTGACTGTTTATTGTGATCAAGGTGTTTGTCCGTATTGTGTGCTATTTTTGCAAGGGAGATAACTAACTTATAACTTCCAGTTGTTAAAATCTGATTTCCACCGAGAAAGGGATCTACTCATAAATGAAAGAATTTGCTCCTGGGGAACAAATTCTTTCTATTAAGAGTAGACTCCATTTTGATAATTAAGGCAAACAAAATTATTTTTTTGAAGAAGTTCTCGCCCCTAAATGTGTATCGGTACCCTGTAACTGAGGGATAATTTATTGGCGTATGAACTTTCTTGGAGCAGCGAAATTGTAAATCAAGCTTATATTAACAATGCCGTTCTGACTAATTTGCATATTTCTTGTGCAGCCATTGACAACTGCTTGAATTTACTTCTTTCAAAGCACTCGTAGTCGGACTAACGAAATAAATATCTTCGGTAATATTACACCGACGTTACAATAGAATTTCATTGTTCAGATTAGTCTTTACCCATTGTATACCAGTGGACTCTTCCATTGCTATATGTTGGACAAGTCCATTTGTCATATTAGGGGTGTCAAGCCCATTTTTTCGTTTTTATTCTATTTATGACAGAAAATTCTGTAAGGAACAGTGTAGGCCCTGATCAGACGCCACATTCTGCGGCGTCTGATCTGGGCCTACACTGTTTGCCGAGGTATCCCTTTAGGGGTTTTCCGCATACAATTGGTAAACCCTTAGCGCATAAATCATGATTTTTAGCAGATGATATTTAAAAGAAAATCAGATAAAATTGGCTTGACTTTTCATGTGAATCAATTCTGCCCTGCAGATGAATAACATGAATTGAAATGTCCAATGTGAATTTCTCAGAAAAAAAAAATAGTACTGGATCGCAATTCTTGCTAAATTGTGGGGATGCAGGCCTCCATGGCCTAGTGACTTTTAATCATTAGGTCTCCGACCGTCGCTCAGATCACGTGAGACGCCAAGTTCTGCAATGAAAGGTCAGGTGTTTTTTCTTCTGGTACTCCGGTTTTTGCTCACCTGATTAAAAATCAGCTCGATCTTGAAAGGGCCGTAAAACCCAAAACCAAAGGGGTATTATTGTTTTAAGGGGACATTGCCCAGAGGGTATTGTGAAGGGGTAATTGTCCACTTTGGCTTGAAAGGGAAGAGCTGTTTGTCTTCATGTTGGCTTGCACACCGCTGCGCTCACAAATGAGCAATGACAACCTCCATTTCGAAAACACACTTATTCAAATATATTGGCCGGCCTCTGTAGCTCAGTAAGATGCCTGTCTGACTCAGGTGATCAGGAGGATGCAGGTTCAATACCTGCTGGGGTCGGCAACTTTCTTTTGTGGAGATTGATCATTCTCTGCCTTCTGCTGATTCAAGAAGGGCAGTTGTCAGTTTCTAGCGAAATAATGTGCACTGAACTGGTTAACCGCTTACGAAATCACCTAAAATAGTGTTGACTGGGCTCCAATACAAACAAACAAACAATTCAGATATATTGAAAATACGAAAATTTCAGATATAAATTAGTCAGATATTTTTCACATTATTGTGGGAACTTGTTAGAACTGCCTCGGTGGGGCGGTACTAATGAGTACCCACAATCAATGTTCTTGAGCAGAAAAATGATTTATACCCGTGTTAACCCCAATTTTACTGTAAACAAGTTGGGTTTAAGGGGTTCAGAATTATATACAGGAGTGTTTTCATGGTATTATAAAGAGGTTAATGTGTAATCTGAATCAGATTAGAAATAAACAAAAAAGTAAATAAATAAATAAAATAAACTTGCATGCTTACTACATCGGATTCGGCCCCCGCCCATCGGGGCTTGAAGAAATAGATGGGCTGCATGATGCTTTCACGCAGAGCTGAAACCGACCACACACCAGTACTGGTAAACTGTTTAGAGTATCTAAGCCTGCCCAGGCAAAGCGGTGCGAGTCGGACCATCCATGGTTATAAACCCTATTGGTTCCATTGAGCGACAATTTAATCTCAGTGTCGGGTAAAAGTCCCACAAAATTGGAAGCCATGTCTCCAAAATGACCTATTCAGTGTTGACGGGGACGTTAAACCTCAAATCAAACAACATCTGAGTTTAAAAGTAGAGATAAACCATTAAATGTGTAAAAGTGGGTATAAACATCATATCAAGTGTTCTATAAATATCTCTCCTCATTGTTATGACACCTGATACTGGAAAGGTATTAACCAAGGGAGATAAACACTCCTGGCACAGGTATGAAAACATAAACTATAGAAGAGTTCAACTGGAATCAAAAATGAAATAATAATAATAAAAAAAAACCACCATTATGATGATTCACATGAAATGTTAAACTTGATTTTATTTTCTAGATAGTATATACATGTATTAAAAATTTGGAAAAGCAAACTTTTTTTCTAAAAAAAAAAAAATTACAACAACAAAAGCCACAATAAAACAACAACACAACAAAAAAAAATATAGTGAGTCTGATATATGTGTAGTTTGATACATATAACTAATATAAATATGTTATACATACATAAACCTGATTTTTTTTTTCTTTTCGTATAAAAAATAGAGTATAAGTTGGGAGAAGCATGATTTTTGGGAATATTAGAAGAAAAAAACAACAACTTGATTTTCTCTGAGAAATAGTCAAAAGCAAATTGAAAAAAAACTACAACAAAAAACATTGAATGTTGTGTGCTGGTTAGGCCAGAAAATTTTTACATTCATGCAGAGGGCATTGTTTGTTTTCCCATAAACTGGTCCCTTCTGAAAACTTGGTTTTACACTTAAGGAAAGAATTTTCTCCAAAATTATAGGAGCAAATTTTTTTCCTTTGAGTGTAAACGTCTATTTACAAGGGACTGAGGTGAAAATATTATTTAGGAGTTTTTCCCCTGAAACTGAATCAACTTGATATAAACATTTTACTAATACTCAATTATGGTATTTTGTTCTTAATAAATTAGGTATACACCTTATTTAATATGAACCTAATGTAATACTATAAGTAGTTAAAAGGTGAACTGACAAGGCTCACCAAAATAAAATGAAAAAAAAAAAAGTTTTATTTAAAGATAAACAACAGTTGTTTTTGTCACTTCAGTGGGGCTATTAAAAAGCAAAAGAGGGCAGCATGGAAGATTAGTGTAGGCTAAATGTGTCTATCCTTTTTGTATAAAGTTGATTATTATTATAACACTAGTACTGGTAAACCGCTTAGAGGATCTAAGCCTGTCCAGCAACCGCGGTGCAAGGCAGACCGTCCATGCTAATAAACCCTATTGGTTTCATTGGGTGACAGGGCTTGAGATGTCATTTCATCTCAGTGTCGGGTAAAAGTCCCACAAAATTGGAAGTAACGTCTCCAAAATGACCCTTACAGTGTTGACGGGGATGTTAAACATCAAATCAAACAAACAAACAATGATTATTAGGGCCCCGCACTGAAAGTGTGGGTGCCCTATAGTAATCACTCTGTCCGTCCGTCTGTCTGTCTGTCTGTCCGTCTGTCCGTCTGTCCATCCACAAATTTCTGATAGCACTGCCGGGGGCCCTAGTCAGTTTCACTGACAGCTCTAGTTATTATCAAAAAACAAAACAAAATGAAACAAAAACAAAGAAAACAGTAACTGAAGAATTTAGTGTATTAAAATTGGGAAAATTATGATGGTTCTCAAAGAGCTATAAAGCACATATTCACAAATATATTTTTTATTTTTATTTTTTAGAGATAATCAGTCTTGACATTACATGTGAATCATCTGCTAGGCAGATGATTCACATGCAATGCAGGCCTTATTTTTGCTGAAAAATATTGAAAAAACTGAATTGTTGTTTTGCTCTTAATGTTTCCTCAGTACTTTATGGGTTATCATTTTCATGTTACATGTATTTTTGTCGCTGTCAAATATCATTTACTGCAAAAAGACAAAATAAAATTTAAAGCAAACACTTGTTAATCACAATATCAAAAAACCATGGTAACTAGAACGCAAATTGAATCATGGGACATTTATTGTTGCAAGAGGTAAAAAACGTAGCTAATGATCGGTCTTTTTATTTTCAAGAAGGATGGCCCACTTCAGCTGTCCTCTAATTCGCAATGACAGGTAGCAATTTTGTCAAAGGGTCGTTGTGTATCAAAGCCATAACACGTGGTCGCTCAAGCAGCTGTGTGACTGTGTATAGTTTGCAGTTAACAGTGCGTGAAACTTCTATTTTATACTGCGTTTCTTACACTCTGATGTATAGAGGGGGAAATTAAGGATGTGTGAACGAACTCTTTATATTTGCATGCAAATTGGGATGCGTTAAGACCATATACAGGTTAATTAGTGATTCTGCATTGTGCATTATTCGTATGCCAAGTATGGAGGGATCATAGCATTAACTTCTTGCAGGAATTATGTACTTAAAAGCCCATGAACACCTGATGGTAGTTGGATTGTATTCTTTTGTTAGTTACTCAGGTAAATATCGGCCATATTTAAAGCTGTCATTTTGATGGTCCATTGTCCTCTGTTGACAATATTCAGGAGTTATATTTATACTGCTGGTTCGTTACTTCTTACAGACATTTCTTCATGGGGAGGTTATTCTTTCAAAATTATTTTTGTCTCCCAAAGTATCAGTAGGGGACTACTCTGAAAGGAAAGAATTCGCTCCATGGGAGCGAATTCTTTCCTTTAAGAGTAGACCCCTTGGGAGCAAATTCTTTCTTTTTAGGGCAGAACCCCTTTTTTGGAGGGTCTGTGTTCGCAGTAAAGTGAAAAGGAAGACCTGAAAGTAGTTTTTCTTGTAAAAATGACAGAATTCCATTTCCCATTAACTCACTGACAGAGTGGCTCTGAATTCTAAAAAATAAACAACAGCATTATGAGGCATTGACACATTACAGACTCAGTCAGTTTCATTTACCTATAGGAACAGATTGCATCAGCTTCCTTTTCCTGAGAACAGACTGTGTCACAGCATTATGAAGCAGTGCCATGAAGCATCTGAAAATGCAGGTAACTAGACTGCCTTCTTTCCTTAGCACCTAAGAACAGACTGTGTCACAGGATTATGAAGCAATGTCTTGATTCTGGGTAACCAGACTGCAGACTGGGCCAGTGTCCATATCTGATTATGAATTAAGCAATGTCATGAATTGAAGACAGGTAATCAGACCAATATCAAGTTTGTTACATTTGACCATAAAAGTGTTCAAAGAGCCTTTGAACAATGGGGCCCTTGGTACGCCTCAATGGGGCAGTTCTAACAAGCACCCACAATCTATATCTGCACTACAAATAAGAAAAATATCATTTACATCTGAATAATGCTAGTGCTGGAGATATGGCAAACTCCATTTTATCATATGACATCGTGTCTGAGAATGTAATAATGCCATGTAATAAATTCCATAATCCACAAGTGGATTAAATATTCAAATTAGTTAGTTACGCCCCGTAACGTTACATGTACCATGTCCTTAAGGGTGTCACAATTACTCATAGCGGAATATTGACATTTCCATAAAGAAATCATGGATAAAACACATTTCAAATGTAACATGATAAATAGAATCTTGCATTAGTGCTCATGTATTATTAAATTTATTAAACTCATTGAAGAAAAGGGATAAAATGCAAGGCTAGCCATGTAATAAATTCCATAATCCACAATTAGATTAAATAAGCAAATTAGTCACACCCTTATTGTTACACATACAAAGTCCTTAATGGTGTTGCATTTATTCATGGCGGAATATTGACGTTTCTGTAAAGAAGTCGTGGCTAAAATGCATTTCAAATGTAATATGATAAATAGAATTTTGCATTCGCGCTCATGTATAAACTCATTGAGGAAAAGGGATAAAATGTGAGGCTAACCTTGCATTTTATCCCTTTTTCTTAACTTGTTTAATATAAATTCAATAATACATGAGCATTCATGTAAGATTCTCTGTTAATCACATTATAAGAGTACCAAGAAATAAAGAATTTACTTACCCTAAATTATCCTTCCTGGAGTTGTTTTTCAGTCAGTTGTTTCTCAGTCAACCCAAAATTACTAAGCACAGAAGCTCTTCATATGACTATCACTGGTTTGTAGGAAATCCAGGGTTACAGTTATTTATAGAAAATAACCATGCTATTCTTGTAATTGTAAAATCAGAGTGCTGTGTAAAAGAAAGCTTACAGTAAAGCATTGACTTGGTGCAAGTGCTGAGCCATTTGCAGAATGCAGTATCTGATCAGGGTCTAAACTGTTTGATTAAAGTACAGGGGCCAGTTTTTCAAAACTAACAGTGTCGTTAGTTAAGGAGTCATAAAACTTTGATCATTTGATATGGTAAATATGCTTATATTTTTTGCTGAAAAAATGTGAGCAGCTTTTGATGTTTTACGTCCCCGTCAACACTATATAGATCATTTTGGAGACGTTGCTTCCAATTTTGTTGGACTTTAACCCGACATTGAGATGAAATGACATCTCAAGCCCTTTCGCCCAATGAAACCAATAGCATTACAATAACATACGCGTGCGACATAGTGCATTTTTTCACATGTCCAAAATGGCTACTTTTCGGTAGAAAATCCATGATTTGTTTCTTATTTATAGTGCAAACATAGGTTCTGGGTGCTTGTTTAAACCGCCTCATTGAGGCGGTTCTAACGAGTACCCACAACCTATGTCTTGGAGTAAAAATAAGAAAAATAATGATTACCCCTGTAAACCCCAGTTTTCTCTATGCAAAGTGGGGTGTAAGGGGGTGTTCATTTCACGGATTTGTTCACGTGATGGGTTTATAAGCATGGACGGTCTGACTCGTGCCGCTTTGCCTGGGCAGGCTTAGATCCTCTAAGCGGTTTACCAGTACTCATGTGCGGTCGGATTCAGCTCTGCGTGGAAGCATCATGCAGCCCATTTATTTCTTCAAGCCACGATGGGCGGGGACTGATTTTTAATAATGTTAGCCATTGCTGATGACTGCAGTAATTTTTAACCCATAAAATCCAATCATGACAATTGTCATCTGCTTTGCCGTCTGCCGGTTACCTCAAAAGTAATTTTTTGCAAACAGTGTGGACACAGATCAGACTGCTCCTGCAGGAGCAGTCTGATCTAGACCCACACTGTTTGCAAAAATATTTTTAAAAAGTTTGCAAAAAAAAATATCAGCAGATGACATAAGCAGACGACATTTTCAGATGTATTTTTTTTCGTTGTCTTAGGGTTAAGAATGGAAACCGCTCCCATATACAGTGACAGAAATAGTCAGAATCGGGTTTCTATAACTTATCCATCAGTCAATGACCTAGATTTATTTCCCTTTAATAATTTTGTTCTTTGTATTCTAGTATTACTTTGACCCAAAGAATGTTTTAACCTTAAGGTACCCAACACAACTAGAGCAGGTGACCTTTCAAATATTGTTTTATTATTATTTATTATTTTTGAAAGGAAATAAAGCTCGACATTTCATGTGAATTGTCTGCCAAGCAGACAATTCACATGAAATGTCAAGCTTTATTTTAATTGCAAAATAATAAAAAAAAAGAATATCATCTGTTTTAGTTTTTCTTTGTGCTTTAAGGTTTAAAAGCTGAAAGGGAAGAAATTTTTTTGGCTGTTGACATGTATATCTTAATGGGTTTTTTATTTTCGTTAAAAAAGTCTCAGGTTAAGGGAGTCTGTATCCCTTACAACCATTTGGGTAATTAGTACTTTACGCAGTATAATGTAAGCTTTCATTGGTCTCGGAGCCATCCTCCGAAGCTCAGGTGGATGTATGGCTGACTGGTTCTCGGTGGGGTTGCGGGTTCGATACCCGTCAGGTCGGCAACATTCTTTAGTAGAGACTGATCTTGAAATCTTTTCTATGGTCATTCTCTCCCTTCTGCAGATTCAAGAAGGGCAGTTGTCAGTTTGTGGCGAAAGAATGTGTTCTGTGTTGGTTAACTGCTTAAATTATGTATTTGAGCCTGCCCCAAAAAAGTATGGTAAGGTGAACTGACCAGGTTGAAATGGTACAAAATGGGTTAAATGTTCCACTCTGATTAGTGATCCGCTCGATATAAGTAAATTAGCCTTGAATGGGCCATAAAAACTACATCTAAAAATGTCTTATGTCGTCCGCTGAATGTTTTTACAAACTGTTTATAGGTAGTTTTGCTCCTACAGGAGCAGTCTGAACTGGGTCCACATTGTTTGTAAAAAAAATGACTTTTAAAGTGACCAGCAGATGTCAAAGCAGACGACAGTTGTCGTGATTGGCATGTTATGGGTTAAGACCTGACCATTGCTGACCATGTACATAATCCAGGTTTTTTTTTTGTTTGATTTGAGGTTTAACTTCCCCATCAATACTGTAAAGGTCATTTTGGAGACGTTGCTTCCAATTTTGTGGGACTTTTACCCGAAATTGGGATGAAATGACATCTCAAG
This sequence comes from Lucinisca nassula, assembly GCA_963580285.1. NCBI lineage: Eukaryota > Metazoa > Mollusca > Bivalvia > Lucinida > Lucinidae > Lucinisca > Lucinisca nassula. Next base: position 51,761,948 of record OY757019.1, on the reverse strand, counting down.
CCCTGTCGGCCAATGAAACCAATAAGGTTTATTAGCATGGACGGTCCGCCTCGCACTGCGGTTGCTGGACAGGCTTAGATCCTCTAAGCGGTTAACCAGTACTAGTGTGCGGGCCGGATTTAGCTCTGCGTGGAAGCATCATGCAGCCCATATATTTCTTCAAGCCCCTATGGGCAAGGGCTTACATAATCCAGGTAACGGTTATTTATAGCAATGCGTCTTCTCCCCTTGACATGATCAGTGCGCTGGGTAAAAAGTAAAATCTGGACCCAGGGCTTGTGTACTTCATTGATACATATAAGACGCCACATTCTGTGGCATCTGATCAGGGTCTACAATGTTTGCTTTCAGTTCAGGAATTTTTGGGTTAAACAAAACAGCCTGCCCTGTTCAGGACCTCTTTTGTTACAGCCTACACTCAGAGACAATAGACTCACCAGTGCCGGTGGTGCTTTGATTAAAGTGGTGAATATCGTAAAAATCCTAAAAATTTGGACAACTTGCTGTAATTCTCCTAAAATTTTAAAAAAGTTTGTTTCACGATCCAGCAAAGAGTCCTAAAGGGGCAGACAGAATGGCTTACAGTGTAGACCCAGATCAGACTGCTCCTTTAGGAGCAGTCTGATCTGGGTCTGCACTGTTTGCTTAGGCCAATCTGTCCCAATACTTAGGATTACTACGGTATTCTGTTCCATTCAAAATGGGCTATTGCTTGACACTGACTCGGTTTTTTGTCCATTTTAAAAATTCTGATTGACTGAAAACCTCCCTCCGTCTCTGACATTTACTTACCTTCACGTTGACGACTGACATCTAATATCAATTAGTGAAGCCTTTTTTTTTCTTCAAAAGTTCAGGTTCTTGTCAAGGGGATAATTTATACGCCTTGATTTTGTGCAATTGTTTGTTTATTTATGATATAGTACACCACAACCTCTTCATATCGGCCTCCGGCCCATCAGGGCTTGAAGAAATAGATTGGGCTGCATGATGTTTCCACCCAGAGCTGAAAACGACCTCACATGAATACTGGTTAACCGCCTGCCAAGGAAAAGTGGTGCAAGTCGGACCGTCCATGCTAATAAACCCTATTTGTTTCATTGGGTGGCAGGGCTTGAGATGTCATTTCATCTCAATGTCGGGGGGGGAAAAAGTCCCACAAAATTAGAAGCAAAGTCTCCAAAATGACCTATACAGTGTTGAGGGTGACGTTAAACCTCAAATCAAACAAATTGACACCCTCTTGAATTCCAAAGCAGAAACTGTGTTAGTTAAACAACCGTTAATTGTTTAGAATACATAAAATAATGACCATTTATGTTCATTTTTCTATATAATCTGTACATTTTTGTATGCTACATTATACTTAACCCAGGCTCATAGGTTTGATATCGGGCATAAAAAACTGAAATAAAATGAAACGAGAAAATTGCCTAATTTCAAAAAAGGTTAACCAAAATGTTAACCTTTAGGACCAGGCCCTTCAGTTACCCATCCACCTGGATACAATGCTTGTTTAACCCTTTTTGTACCAATTGGAACCTTATATATATATGGTTGTAGTCCATTTCGAAATGTAGGGGTGACAGGTTGTGTTAAAGATAAAACATCTTTAAAACTTATTTAGAAATTAGCTGAACTTTTTGCAAATAGTATGGGCCCTGATTGTCTGATCTGGGCCTGCACTGTTTGCCAGTGTACCCGTTTTAGGGTTTCCGGTACAAAATGGGTTAAAAGACCAATTAACCCTTATCTTGCTGTTCACAACAACCCCTATCTTTGGAAACAGTGTAGATCCAGATCAGATGGCTTCTGAAGAAGCCATCTGATCAGGATCTACACTGTTTGACATTCAGCTTATGGATCTGTAAGAATAAATTAAATCAAGTAATCTGATTGGTTCAGAGTCAGAGATGGGTGTGGCTAAATTGAATATTCAGCAAGAGAAGGGTTAAAATTTAAAAAAAAAAAAAAAAATCAGTAATGTAGCTCTTTATGTCCAGACAGTCTTTTTAGGTGCAATGACATGTGACCTAAAAAAGACTCCGACCAGGTCACCATTCAGTCACTCAATCATCATGCAGGCCAACCAATGTCTGTCTCGTCTGGCTTCATTGTCTGAGTGAAACGTAGTGCTTTGCACACGCTGATCCCAGGGTAACGACAACGAGATTGAAAAAAGAAAAGAGAGAGAGAAAAAAAATGCCCACTTGCAGGTAGTGAATCGTTCAGAATTAGCTGGCTTTAGAAAACTTGTCAGGTGAAGCGGAAATTACTGAAATGGGAATCTTTCGATGTCACAGTTTGATTTATGACACCCTCTATTTACATTTTTGGTTGAAATTATTAAAGAAAAAGTGATATATGAGGTAGCGATGCAAAACTGGTTCTTGCCTGAGCATATGAAAGTGATACTCACCGAAACCGCTAGAAAGTAGTACTGGGGTAGTTTTGGTGTTTAGGGAGGTTTCTTTAATTTTGCCATTAGGCTGTGTCCACAGGATCAATCTTATCGAATTCGGCAGTGCCAAATTCGATAAGAATGATGGTGTGGACAAGTGCCGAATTTGATAAGATTGATCGTGTGGACAACATAATTTTATGGATTTTCATAGATATAAATGTTGAATTTGACAATTTTTAGAATGTTTGGACATGTGTTGAATTTAGTTAGTGTCCAATGCAGTATTTACACAGCACATTTTTTTGTTGGTGCATGTACATCAGCTTGACCCTAGAGCAAATGGCAACGACTTAACAGATTCAAAGTCTGATCTGTAAAATCACTGGTGGGTGGGCCAGAAAGACGTTTTCTTGTGGTTTCCCTCTATGATTTTGGGTGTCTTTTGTGGTTTTGGGCATGAAACATCAGTTGGCTCTCATTACATCTAGACCAGTCACCATTTCCCATTGTGACTGAAAGGTAATGTTGAAAAAGCTGAGCATTTTCTCCCTAAATCCCTTGAAAAACAACCCAGTAGCCTGGTATAGATAGCTATGCAAACAGTATAGATCCAAATAAGATGGCTTAAGCCATCTCGTCAGGATCAACACTGCCAACCTGCTAATGACCCCTATTAGTTTTAATGGATGTGACAAATTTCAAAGACAGAAGATTTAACTAACTTGCGGGGTGACAGGGTTATTCAGATTGAGAATAAATGGTTATGACTATTGAATTCATTGAATTTTCAAATTATAAAAGATTATTTAACTGAAAAATATAGGTTAGAAATATTTTGTATTAGTGGTATTATTAGAACTTCAGATACAAATCAGTGTGTCTGTCTTCGTTCTTTTGTACACAGACAGATTAAGAATGGGATGGCAACTTAATGACAAGGTGCATGCAATCTTAAAATTAACCGGCATACATTAACATTGTAGCCTGGGTGCTGAGGTTTGCACTGCCTATATTTTAACAACATCTGAAAATGTCGTCTGCTGATGTCGTCTGCTGAATCTTCTTGTAAACTTTCTAAAATTATTTTTGCATTCTGGCAAACAATGTGGGCCCAGATCAGACAGCTCCTACAGGAGCAGTCTGATCTGGGCCCACACTGTTTGCCAATGATGACTTTTAAGGGAACTGGCACATGGCAAAACAGACGACAATTGTTGGGATTGGCATTTTATGGGTTAAATACCCCCTTCTTTCCTTATAGAATCTTTCACCTTGACGGACCGTCCATGCTTATAGACCCTATTGGTTTCATTGGGCGACAGGGCTTGAGATGTCATTTCATCTCAATGTCGGGTAAAAGTCCCACAAAATTGGAAGCAACGTCTCCAAAATGACCTATACAATGTTGATGGGGACGCTAAACCTTAAATCAAACAAACGAACTTTCACCTTGAATAATATTGCAGGCGTCTAAGGGGTTTAAGGGTCACCAGGTAGAGTAATATAGAATATTTCTTTAGATATGAACATATTGCAAACAGTGAAGGCCTTGATCAGAGGTTGCCGGATGCTGCATCTGATCTGAGCCACCACTGTTTGCCCCACGGTTTGGGTATAAAATGGGCAAAAATTATGCTTTAACCCTAAAAAATAAGATGCTGCGAAAAAATTGCATCTGAAAATGTCATCTGTTTATGTCATCTGCTGCACTTTTCAAACATATTTTGCATACAGGCAAACAGTGTAGACCCTGATCAGACTGCTCCTAGAGGAGCAGTCTGATCTGGGACCACACTGTTGGCAAAATTGACTAACAAAATTACCAGTTGCTTTTGCGCCAAGTATTTTTTACATTGGGCCGGCCCAATGGATCAAACAATTTCTTTCCACAAAACTTTAATGTCTTTGCAAGCAGACAGGCGACACATTGAAGAGGTCTCCTTTCATTTGAAACAAACTTTTCACAAACTTTTTTCTTGTGTAAATATTGGAAAAAAATTAAAGCTTGATGTTGTTTACTGAATTAAGGCATAATGAAAGAGTGATTGGTTACCGTAATAGTGCCAAATATTGGAACAGATAATATAGTCTCAGATCAGACAAGTTTTAACATTTTTTTCTATAATTTAGCTCAAAACATAGATTGTGGGTCCGTTTTTGAGGCAGTTCTGACAAGCACTCAGAAGTTATTTTTAACCCTTGTCCTGCTGAGCCGGGATATGCATTATTTTACAAACAATGAAGATCCAGATCAGATGGCTTCTGACGAAGCCATCTGATCAGGATCTACATTGTTTGCCATTCAGATTGTGAATTTGTTGCAATAATTTGCATCAAATAATCTGATTGGTTGATAATCGGCAGTGGGTGTGGCATATATGAATATTCAGCAGGACAAGGGCTAAAGTGGAATAAGAACAATATCAGAAATTTTCACCTGTAAAATTTCATTCCCTGAGAGCTTTGGAGGAAGGCATTATTTGGCATGGATATAATATATATGTGATTGTAATAATTTTGGAGCGATTACACTGGGAGTAACATTAAGGACCTGTGCGAATGGAGAGGAATACAAGGCCACTTATGTTTTCTATAGAGTTGGTTTACTCAAAATGAAAATACATGAAAAAACTTGTTACTTCATGAGAATAGGGATTGATTTTCTGGCAGGTTTGACCTATATATAGCTGGGCTAGCCTATTCTTAGCACTCAGGGGCATTATTAACCCTTGTCCTGCTGAATATTTATATATGCCACACCCACTACTGATTATCAACCAATCAGATTACTTGATGCAAATTATTGCAACAAATTCATGAGCTGAATGACAAACAATGAAGATCCTGATCAGATGGCTTCCGCACACGAGTACTGGTAAACCGCTTAGAGGATCTAAGCCTGCCCACAGGCAAAGCGGTGCAAGTGTCTGACAGTCAATGGTTATGAACCCTATTGGTTTCATTGGGTGACAGGGCTTGAGATGTCATTTCATCTCAATGTCGGGTAAAAGTCCCATAAAATTGGAAGCAATGTCTCCAAAATGACCTTTACAGTGTTGTCGGGGACGTTAAACGTCAAATCAAACAAACAAACAAATGTAGTAAATTGTACTTGTTCAAATTTAACAAGTATGGTAAGGTGTGAGGTGTCCGGATATTTAGGGTAATTTAACAGATGATTTACTCAACATGAAAAAAGCCTTTGTTAAAATTGAGATTGAAGTTTAAAATATAAGGTGACAGGGTGGATAAAGGGACACTAGCTGAAACAGGGGGGCAGCATAAGGAGAATGAACATACCTGTCAGATTTTGTTTGTTACATCCACATCAACACTATTTAGGTCATACTAGAGACATTGCCTCTGATTTTGTGGGACTTTTACCCGATATTGAGGTGAAATGACATCTCAAGCCCTATGCAGCCGACAGAAACTGCTGGGGTTTAAGGAGCAGCCCAACTTGCACCACTTTTCCTATTTTAAGCGGTTCACCAGTACTCAAGTACTCTGCACTGAAGCACCAGTCAGCCTAATAGTCATATTTAGAATTTGCTCCACTACCGTAATAGACGGGTGTAAGCAAACAGTGCAGACCTGAAGGAACAGTCTGAGGCGGGCCTACACTGTTTGCCAGTCTGTTTGCATTGGTTTTATTGGGCAGCAGGGCTTGAGATGTCATTTCATCTCAATGTCGGGTAAAAGTCCCACAAAATTGGAAGCAACGTCTCCAAAATGACCTTTACAGTGTTGACGGGGACATTAAACCTCAAATCAAACAGAAAACAAAACCTTTTGGACACCTTGCTGGATCGTAAAACAAATTTTTAAAAATTTTAGGAGAATTACAGCAAGTCCTCAATGTGTCCGGATTTTTAGCTCACCTGTCACATAGGGTTTTTTTTTGTTTGTTTGTTTTGTTTGTTTGATTTGAGGTTTAACGTCCCCGTCAACACTGTTGATTTAGGTCATTTTGGCCAGGTGCTAGTTTTACCTGACATTGAGATGAAATGACATCTCAAGCCCTGTCGCCCAATGAAACCAATAGGGTTTATAAGCATGGACAGCCCGACTCGCACCACTTTGCCTGGGCAGGCTTAGGCCTCCTCAGTTTCAGCTCTGCGTGAAAGCATCATGCAGCCCAGTCTATTTCTTCAAGCTCGGATATTCTATATTTGAAAATTTTTGTCAGCAAATAGTGCAGACTCAGATCAGATGCCATATTCTACGTTTTCTGATCTGGGCCTGCACTGTTTACCAAGGTACCCCTTTAGGGGTTTCCTGCCTGCAATAGGTTAAAGCCCAAAGTTTGGCCAAAGAGTTACACAGACATAACCTGAAACACAATTTAATATTTTTAGGCCAAATGAAATGTCCATGAAAAAGAAATTCACAAGCCTTTTAGGCTGTTGATTGAAATCTGAATTCTTATTTTTTAAGCCCAAAATTGTCAAAACAGTATTAAAGCATATCGTTTGTTAAAATGCAGGTATAGAATTTGATCTAGAAGCCATTGAAAAGTTGAGATGAACTATTTAGCGGGTAAACATTATTATCGGATCACTAGATTTGACTGTTTACACGGACTCGAGAACTAGCAAGTTGTCAAAAGAATGAACAAAATGCTTTCGTATCTCGGCTTAATTATAATACGCTTTGAATCTTTAGGTGGTATATGCACTGATGCTACTACCGCACGTTAAACCTTTTAAATCCTTCCTCCGAGGGTGGTTGAGTGAGGTGTCCTGTATTTTGCTATCACGGGGGTTACTAACTGATATTGGGCAAGGCCTTGAGGGAGAATGTTTTTATTCAGTTTCTACACTTTCAATCATTTTCTTTTTCTTGAGATTTTTATACCTGTGTTTCTTTGTTTTTGGGTTTTTTGTTTTTTTTCAATAAAAACAGAAAAAAAATTACCGTTTGTTTAGCTTTTACAGCTTTCTAAATATTTAATGCAGTGTTTCATGGATCAGAGTGTAATTTTCTTATTTTTCAAAGAAACGGCTTTATGTTGCATGTTAATTTTTCTTCCAAGAAGAGGATAACATGAAGTGTCAAGCCATTTTCTCTGAAAAATAAGAAAACAAATCTAGAATTTTTATAGTGCATGAAGGTTTGTGATGAAAATGACTTGTCTGCAGCCTATCTCATAAACTTATGAATACTCTGTCAAACTTGGTACAATCTACCAAAGGTTTGACAAGATTCTGATGGCCTTGACCTTATTTTCAAGGTCATAGGCTCCCAAAAGTAGCTTGTCTTAATGAATAAATGATTGTGGTCTATTTGTGCAACTGGTATATATCACTGCAATATCACTGCAAGCTGGATTTTGGTTTTCTTTTGAATGAGTGAGTGTTTTGAGTTTTACGTCCCTCCAACAGCTAAGGTCATACGGAGACGGGACCTCTTTTAAAGACTCATCTGAAAGTCTGGAGAAGCCCGGGATCGATCCTGCGACCCCTGGTTTACAAGGCGAGTAGCATAACCACTACACCACGGAGGCTTCTAAGTTTTCTTTTGAATGCATTTCTAGTTTGAAAATGTGGGGTTCCATTAATGCTGATATTCGAGATTCCAAATATCAGCTTCCTAAATGTTTATATAGAAATTAAACAGTGGAAACTTGGAAATGAGGTTCAAAACGAAATTCTTCCACCAGTGTACTAGAAAAGTAATTGAATTCTTGTCTTAATGTCCATGGGTATACATTAATGGGTCATAAAATTGTTTATTTATTCCAGAAAAGTGTTTCGCCCTTGGCTTTGATAGAGAAACCAGAGTTTCAGGCCCTTTGTTATTGACAGCTTGAAGTAGGACTGGGTGCTTTATGAGAATAAACCCAAATCTGAGATGGGTCGAGCAAAAACGCATGTTCCGGGCATGTGCGCCCAGTCAAGACTCAGATCCGTCTGTGTACCCCCTCAGTCCGAATACAGGCTTCACTGTGTAGTTGATGATACTTTGGGCCAACGGAGATCCATATAACAGACAGTGAAGACTCTGATCAGACTGCGCAAATGCGCAGTCTGATCAGAGTCTTTGCTGTGCCCTCAGTTCCAAAGTCACATTTTTGCCTGCTGCAGCTCTTTAAGGAAACTGTGAAACATTAAGCTGATCAAAAATATTAGCTATCCCACTGAGTAATGGATGCAGTCTCTGTTGAAGTTCAAATGAATAAAGTCATTGAAAATGTATGCATGCAAGGAGCACTTGCCGAGCTTTGAAAATGCACTCTGTTTACTGAGATCTGAGTATAGGTTCCATTTTCAAGAACACACTCATGTGGGTCTGAGATAATGCTATCTTTCCCAGTTCAAAAGAGATTGTTTTAAAAAGTGGTACTATGATTGTCTCTCAGTACCTCAAATTACCGGTCTTGAAATTTGAATAAATTTTTTGTTGTTTGAGCCAAGTTCAACTGCAGTTTTGAGATCTATGTAACTGACTGGCTACACATGACCTTAGTTGTGTTGACTGGGCTGTAAAACTCCAGAAACCAGACAGACATACTTACATGGAGGGTGTGACGGATATGCATCTAACATTTAGTCATGCAAATACCAGCCAACAAAAAAGTTGATTTATGAGTTAGCTTCTTTGGGAAAAAATCCTAAAGCATTTTGTGCAAACATCATATTTTCATCGGCTGTTATGACATGTTGTCAGCGCAATTCATATTATGTATGTGATGAATGATTGGGTTTCTCAACACAAGCAATTGTGTGCCATTTATAAAGTGTGATTGTATTTATTACCAGTCAAAACTGACACTTCTATGCCTGTAACATTCTTTCCAGAAAGATCAAAAAGTGTATTGGGTTATACATCTTGGAAGACTTCATGTTAGGCTGTAATTAGTGAAGAAGGCAGGCCTGCAGTTGCAGGTATCATTTGAGCAATTCAGTATGCAGTTACAGCTATACAATTGGAGTACAGCTCTTGATCAGATGCCGTGTTTTGTGGTGACTTTCAGCCGGCTTAATCTGGTTTTGGGGTATCTGATTTGAGTTAAATTATAGACATAAAACAACTTAAGATTTTTTCAGCAATGCCTGATAGTCTAAACTTAAAAACTTTGAGCTCCTAGCAAACAAAACTTTAGAACTTTCAGCAAATGCCCAGCAACCCACTCTGCAGAACTGGAACCAGAACTTAAGAACTTGATAGTTGTAAAGTTTGAGTTGCTGGTAAAGATTAATCCATTTTGTACCGGAAACCCCCAAAACGAGTACCCTAGCAAACAGTGTAAACCCAGATCAGACGCCGCAGAATGCGGCGTCTGATCAGGGTCTACACTTTTTGCTAACAGATTTTTCTGTCAAAAATAGAATAAGAACAAAAAAAATAGGCCTACTACCTCTTATATGACAAATGGACTTGACCAACTTACAGCAATGGAAGAGTCGACTAGTATATGATGGGTTAAAGACCAAGTGAGTCAGTTCTGTTTTCTGGTTACGGACTTGCAGTCATGATGGACAGGCATACCTGGCCTTCCATACATCAAGATTCTTCATGTCAAATACTTTTACTTGAAAGATGATCGATGATCTGATTGTTTTCCCAGATCTTTCTGAATCTGAGAAAGTGGAAGTGTTGGGTACTTACCATATTCACTGTAATTAGAGAAATGGTATGCTTGGAAATAAAATGCCAATCACGAAAATTGTCCTGTGCTTTGCTGTTTGCTGAGCCATTTTTTGGCAAAAAAAAAAAAAGCCACAGGGACTTAGACTGTTTTAACCCTTATATTCCTGTGCGAAATGCAAACAGTGAAGACACTGATCAGACGCTGCAGTCTGCTGCATCTGATCTGGGCACAGGCACTTGTTTCATAGAGAAAAAAAAATCTACCCTCTACCTCCTCGGGCACAGGCACTTGTTTAAAAAATCTACCCTCTACCTTCTCGGGCACAGGCACTTGTTTCATAGAGAAAAAAAATCTACCCTCTACCTTCAAGAAGGTAGAGGGTAGATTTTTTTTCTCTATGAAACAAGTGCCTGTGGATCTGGGTCTAAAGCCCAGTCCAGATTTTACATTTTACACAGTGCTCTGACATCACAGGGAGAAGAAAAGTGCTGCTATTAATAACTATTACCTGAATTTGTTCATACTGTATTTACCCTAAGTATTCGGACACCTCAACACCACGGCCCCGGACCATCGGGGCTTGAAGAAATATATGGGCTGCATGATGCTTCTACACAGAGCTGAAATCGACCCGCACACGAGTACTGCTAAGTAAACCGCTTAGAGGATCTAAGCCTGCCCAGGCAAAGCGTTGTGAGTCGGCCCGTCCGTGCTTATAAACCCTATTGGTTTCATTGGTCGGCAGGGCTTGAGATGTCATTTCATCTCAATGTCGGGTAAAAGCCCCACAAAATTGGAAGCAACGTCTCCAAAATGACCTTTACAGTGTTGATGGGGATGTTAAACATCAATTAAAACAAACAAATCATACTGTATTTACCTTAAGTATTCGGACACCTCAACACCACGGCCCCCGCCCAATGGGGCTTGAAGAAATATATGGGCTGCATGATGCTTCCACGCAGAGCTGAATCCGGCCCGCACACAAGTACTGGTAAACCACTTAGAGGATCTAAGCCTGCCCAGGCAAAGAGTTGCGAGTCGGCCCGTCCATGCTTATAAACCCTATTGGTTTCATTGGTCGGCAGGGCTTGAGATGTCATTTCATCTCAATGTCGGGTAAAAGCCCCACAAACTTGGAAGCAACGTCTCCAAAATGACCTTTACAGTGTTGACTGGGACTTTAAACCTCAAATCAAACAAACAAACAAGCACCGCAACACCTTACCATACTTGTTCTAAAATTTGAATAAGTACAATATACCACCTGATGTTACGTCTAAAAATAGCTGGATGAATGGCAAACAGTGTAGACCCTGATGAGACGCCGCGTTTTGCAGCGTTTCATCTGGGTCTAAACTGTTTGCCCTGGTCCATCTGTACGAATACATAGGGTTAATACGGTAGTCAGTGGAAGTGACACGTGGACAAAAGCAGGTGGGAAGCTTCTGTACTTAGTAACTTGGGGTTGATTGACCAAAAAAATCATTGTTGTGTGCCTGTTAGATTTGTTTGTTTGTTTGTTTGTATTTGAGTTTAATGGCCCAGTCAACACTATTTAGGTCATTTTTGAGCCGGTCAGTTTACCTGTCCACACTTTTCCTGGGCAGGCATATACGTAAGTGGCTAACCAGTACAGTGCACATTCTTTCGCCAGAAACTGACAACTGCCCTCCTTGAATCAGCGGAAGGTAGAGAATGACCATAGAAAAGATTTCATGATCAATCTCCAAGAAAGAATGTTGCCGACCCGGCAGGAATCAAACCAGCGTCCTCCTGATCACCAGTCAGACGCGCATCCGACTGAGCTACCAAGACCGGCTGTGCCTGTTAGAGCATGTGGAATAATTATGGTGACTATGGTATCTGGTTCATGACTGAATCCTTCTGAAGTGATACATATCTTCCTTTGAATTATGGCTTGCAAAATGTTTGAAGAATGCCTTTGAAATGCTGAATGCTAAATTGATATTCTGTCATTGCTAACCCTTAAACTGCCAAACACAACATTTGCAGAGGTCATTATGGTATATTGTTTTCCTACCAGAGTCAAGTGGTCGTCAGTTTGTGACACTGTTTGTGTGTGTCTTTGTGTCCGTCAAGTTTCTTGTAAATGGATCTCCTTTGCAACCAGTAAAGGTGACAATTTTGAAACTTTGCGTGTGGATAGTAAATGTATATGGCCCTGGGCTACTTTTGGTGTGACCTTGGCCTGAACATGACCCAAGATCAAAGGTCAAAAAGTATGACTTTGCCATATCTTTAGTGTTATTCACAGAAAAAGTGGGTATTCGAGACTGCACAATCTAGTTTTAAATTTTTTTTTTCTTGGGGTCGGGTATGTGTGTGTGGGGGGTGTGAGGGTGGGGGAATGGGGGCTTATGTACTCGGTTTACAGTTGCCCATTTCTGATTAACAGATCTGTAGGAGGCAACATTTAAAAAGTGTAAAAACATATTTTATTTTCAGTGACAATCAGACTTGACATTTATTGTGAATCATCTGCCAGTCTGATTTTTGCTGAAAAAAAAAAAAAAAAAAAAAAAAATTAGATAGAAATATTTGAAAATGACGTCTGTAACAGTTGTGATTGGCAGTTTAAGGTGTTAGGAGAAACTGGTAATTATAGAACTTCCAAGGTGAGAATAAAATTGGCTGTTATTGCTCGGCAAGTTACACACCTGCTTTGGTGAATGTACGTCCTGCGCAAGGGTTTTGTGAAGCGTTTGATTTGTAATTTTATATCCTGTTATATTGAATTGCCACCTAGCTTGACAACACAGCCCACCACTGGGTTGGATTGCATACAGTCTTCTTTCAGGAATCTGTTTTCACCCTTTTTTCTAGCCCATTTTGTACCGGAAACCCCAAAACGATTAATCGTCAAATAGTGCAGGCCCAGATCAGACGCCGCAGATTGCGGCGTCTGATCAGGGCCTACACTGTACGCAAAAAGTTCAGGCATTTTCCAAATAAATTTTGAAGAAAACAGCCTGACATGTGACACCCCTAAATTTTGCAACAGACTTGCACTATTTTACAAGGCGGAAGATTCCATTCAGTACAAAATGTGTGAAGGGGAATGAATACCCTTTCAGGAGAGGACACTCTTTCAAAACTTTTTGTATCCCATGTCCATAGGGGTCTATTCTTAACCCTTATCTTGCTGTTCACGACAACCCCTATCTTTGCAAACATGTAGATCCAGATCAGATGGCTTTTGAAGAAGCCATCTGATCAGGATCTACACTATTTGGCATTCAGTTTATGAATTTGTAGCAATAAATTACATCAAGTAATTGATTGGTTGATAAACAGAAATGGAAGTGGCTTAAATGAATATTCAGCAAGATAAGGATTAACCTTTACCACTCTCTAGGCTAATTAAGCAGATGACAAATTGTTGATATTTTTTTTATTTTTCCCAGAAACAGGACTTGACATATCATGCAAATTGTCTCCTATGGAGACAATTTGCATGAGATGTCAAATCCTGTTTTCTGGGAAAAATAGAAAAACATTTCAAAATGTCGTCTGCTGAAAAAAAAATATACCCAGCATGCAAAGCGTTAAAGAATTTGCTCCTCAGGTCAAACTATAGACACTAAACTGAGGTCCTTTCCCCTACAAGACAATTTGATCCAGTTCTGAGATCGAACCTGCCCTTTGTCAATGTTTTCCTGCACTGATAGAAGCCTCCGTGGTGTAGTGGTTACTGGTTATGTCGCTTGCCTTGTAAACCAGGGGTCGCAGGATTGATCTCGGGCTTTTCCAGACTTTCGGATGAGTCTTTAAACTGAGGTCCCGTCTCCGTATGACCTTAGCTGTTGGTGAGACGTAAAACACAAACACTCAGTCACTTTCCTGCACTGATATAGATACCTGCAACTGCAGATTTGTCCATCTCATTCTGCTCTGTACCTGCAGCTGCAAATGTGTGATTCTGCCAGAAAGACCCATCCCTATATAATTTTTAAACCAAACTAAGTATTGAAAGTCTGCAGCAGGCAAATCATACAAAAATGCTGTATATAAAAACATGGTCACTCTTAATTTCTGTCAGCACTTTTCAATCAAAATTGAGATTGGGGAATCTCAATGGAGGCTTGAGTGTTGTGCTGAATGACTTAATTAATAGTGGCTTACATAGTTGCTGAATTAATTTTCTTCTTTTTTTTCTGCAGGAGCATTAGTACCAATTTATTTAGGTTCTTAAATAAATGGAATCTGTAGGGTTTTGGCTGTTCATTAAGCACATGTATCTTAATTTACTCATTTAATTTCCTATTTTTTGTATGCCTTCCCCATCCCCAACCCCTCAAAACCTGGAGTTGGGTATGATGTGTACCCTATAATATTTTCTTATTTCTGCTCTCTATGTAAGTTGGGGTGTCATTATACAGACTTGTTACTATGCTGGAATTAACAACTCTTATCCCTTATCCTGCTGAATAAATTAATGTTGCCACACCCATTGCTGACTGTCAACCAATCAGAAGTTGAAGTTCTTTGTAATGTATTTGTTCAATGTACAAACTGAATGACAAACAGTGTAGATCCTGATCAGATGGCTTCTTCAAAAGCCATCTGATCTGGATCTACACTGTATGCAAAGTTAGGGGTTGTCGTGAAAAGCAGGACAAGTTATGAACAAGTTCTTTTTCTCTTTGAGTAAACCTCTTTTTCAGAGGGATTCCATTTATAATAAGAAAAGCAGCAGGAAATCCAGATAGTTGTCTCCCTTGCATTACAATAATGCATCCGTTTGACAACATGCATTCTTTCAGATGTCCAAAACAGTTAATTTCCTGATTAAAATTTGTGATATTTTTCTTATTTTTATTCCAAACAAAGGTTGTGGGTGCACGTTAGAACTGCCTCACTAAGGCGGTTCTAACGAGTACCCACAACCTATGTCTTGGAGCAGAAATAAGGAAAATAGCATATGCTCCCATAACCCCAGTTTTCTCTGTATAAAGTGGGGTTTAGAGGGGTGTTCATTGTGCGGACTTGTTTACATGATGGTATATCAAAGCACTGACAGCACTGTTGCATTGATGGCCCTTGAGTGTAGGCTGGACTGGGAGTTATATATAATCAGGTTCCTTTATTTTCATTGGGCTCTGTTAATTTTTAATTTGCACATGTTTTAACTTTATTGGTCAGTGACAATCATTTGGACATCAGCAGTATCTATAAGCTCTCTTGTATATACCATATCAAGTGTGTCCGGTTTTCTTTTTTCTTTTTTTTTTTTTTTCTCTCACTGAAATGTTTTAAAAATTTGTACAACTTCAAGGGAGAAAACTGCTTCTTTCAAGAATCTCAGGGTAAAACCTGGAGTGGTATGCAGGTAAGAGCCAGTCTGTCAGACATAGGCCTATATCGGAAAATTACATCTTTCCTCAGTTGGTCTGATAATAAAAATAATAATTACATAAAATCTGTGAAATTTTATGGACATCTCCAGTTTTTATAACTGTAATGTCTGCTCCACTTTGAATATAGGGTTGCCAGGTTTACATGTTAAATGTGATGTTTTTGAATTGAGTTCCCATTTTTGGATGTTGATTTCTTTTAATATATTCTTCACTATGAATTCATAGCCACTTTAGGATCTCACACCCATGTCAAGA
Organism: Lucinisca nassula; assembly: GCA_963580285.1. Lineage (NCBI taxonomy): Eukaryota > Metazoa > Mollusca > Bivalvia > Lucinida > Lucinidae > Lucinisca > Lucinisca nassula. The sequence goes on along the minus strand of OY757019.1, from coordinate 51,746,314 downwards.
GCTACTGTCTGTTTCTTCTCCATACATAGATTGTGGGTGCTTGTTAGAACTGCCTCAGTGATGTTTTGTTTTGTTTCTTTGTAGTTTTACAGCCCAGTCAACACTGTTTATGTCATATCCCAGTCAGTTTCCCTTAAAACACTTTTCCTAGGCTCAGGCTTACACAAAATTGGAAGCAACGTCTCCAAAATGACCTTTACAGTGTTGACGGGGACGTTAAACCTCAATTCAAACAAACAAAAAAACTTTAACAGTGAACCACTTTTGCCAAAAACTAGCGTCAGTATGGTGATTCTAATAAAAAGCACAAATAAGACAATAAGTATACACCCTAGTAAACACCATTTTTTCCTGCATTAAATTGGGTTCACATGGGGTTTTCATGATACAGACTTCTTAGTATGATATGGCTCGGAGGTGCATTCCGCCTGGTGTTTAGGGCTCAATTCTTCATAGCATCATTAGCTTAACAAGCTCGTTAGCAGTTAAAATGTTAACTGTTCTAGCAAGTACAATATCTAATACTCTGGTACCATTTTTGCTGGAAAAATGTGAGAAGCTTTTGCAAATGCAAAAGCTTCTCACATTTTTTTCAGCAAAAATATAAGTATACATGTATTTGCCATATTAGATTAACGACATAGTTTTGAACAACTGGGCCCAGGATGGGAAGGAGTAGCAGCTATCTTTAGTTGAGATTGATCATTAAATGTTTTGTACAAACTGTCAGTTTGTCTTGGCTATCTTCAGTTTCAAGAAAATCATTTTTCTGATCAATTTTGATTTCAAGAATGTCAGTGATAATTAAATGTTTTGTACTGTCAGTTTGTCCTAGCTGTCCTCTGATTTTAGAATGTCAGTGATAATTAAATGTTTTGTACTGCTTGTTTGTCCTAACTATCTTCTGATTCAAGAAAATCATTTGTCTGATCAATTTTGTACTGTCAGCTTGTCCTAGCTATCCTCTGTTTCGAGAATGCTCATTAAATGTTTTGTACTGCCAGTTTGTCCTCTGTTTCAAGAATGTCTGATCATTAAATGTTTTATACTGCCAGTTTGTCGTAGCTATCCTCTGTTTCAAGATTGTCTGAATTAAATTAAATGTTTTGTACTGCCAGTTTGCCGTAGCTATCCTCTGTTTCAAGAATGTCTGAATTAAATTAAATGTTTTATACTGCCAGTTTGTCGCAGCTGTCCTCTGTTTCAAGAATGTCTGAATTAAATTAAATGTTTTGTATTGCCAGTTTGTCCCAGCTATCCTCTGTTTCAAGAATTTCTGAGTTAAATTAAATGTTTTATACTGCCAGTTTGTTGTAGCTATCCTCTGTTTCAAGAATGTCTGATCATTAAATGTTTTGTACTGCCAGTTTGTCATAGCTATCCTCTGTTTCAAGAATGTCAGTGATAATTAAATGTTTTGTACTGCCAGTTTGCCATAGCTATCATCTGTTTCAAGAATGTCTGAATTAAATTAAATGTTTTATACTGCCAGTTTTGGTCCCCGCCCATCGGGGCTTGAAGAACTAGATGGGCTGCATGATGCTTCCATGCAGAGCTGAAACCGAACGCACAAGAGTACTGGTAAACTGCTCAGAGGATCTAATTCTGCCCACGGAAAGCGGTGCAAGTGGGTTCATCCATGCTTATAAACCCTATTGGTTTCATTGGGCGACAGGACTTGAGATGTCATTTCATCTCAGTGTCGGGTAAAAGTCCCACAAAATTGGAAGCAGCATCTCCAAAATGACCTATACTGTGTAGACTGGGACGTTAAACCTCAAATCAAACAATTATACTGCCAGTTTGCCATAGCTATCCTCTGTTTCAAGAATATCCGTGATAATTAAATGTTTTGTACTGCCAGTTTGTTCAAGCTATCCTCTGATCTAAGTATGTCAGTGATAATTAAATGTTTTGCACTGCCAGTTTGTCCAGGCGATTCTGTTTCAAGAATGTCTGATCATTAAATGTTTTGTACTGCCAGCTTGTCCTAGCTACCCTCTGATTCAAGAAAATAAATGCAAAAACAATGCAATACTGCATCTTTTATTAATAAACTCAGTGTTTTAATAGTAAAAATACTTCCCAAAACACAGTTCCATTCCATGTTTTACAGCCAGCTATCTGGAGTTTGAAGGCATATGGATGTATTTATGTTTTCACAAGCTTCATGAGCATGCGGGAGTCAGTTACCTGATCTGCTGTAGCAATTTCTGTGGCTAGCTCTGTATTCTTGGCCTACTCTTGCATTCTGGGATAGGTGTATAAGGTCGCGAGCAGCTGTGAGATACAGTTTTGTTTAGATTTTCTGTTTACAATTCCTGTGTTAAAGCTGAAAACATGGCAAAGTCAGTGTTACTGAGTTGTTTAAAGTGTTGTTTAGTTTTCCAAGTAACCTTTCAGTCAGATTCCTGAGAAAAAAGTGCTTTAAACATGGAAGTAAGATAAGGAATATACACCCTGTATCAATGTGTGAATATAATTCATATGTACACTTTGGAGGTGTGTAAGCTGTAACTGAACACTGGGGCTTTGTTCTTGAAATATAAATGTTATTTCCAGAAGTAAGAACTAAGTCTGTAAATATGAAAACGTGAATTTCATGGGTTTTGAAGGATTTTTGCTGTGTAAAGAGAGATATAGGAAGTTGTTTCTCAGAATTTTGGTAAGTGTGTTTGTGTGCATAAGATAATCAAATCAAGGGAATCTTGTTGGTTTTCAACAGATGTAAAGCAGATAAAAGAAATATGATTGTAATGTATATTTACAACTGGAGCAAATGTGTAGAACAGCATTGTAAACACAGGATCTGTTAGAAATATTTAGAACAGTAAGATATAGATGTGTTTTGGCAGATATATGTGCATAAACTGTATCTGACACAGAATAATGAGATTTTCCATTGTAACCCGAAAAGCACCAGACAAACTTGAATAGCAGATGACATTCAGATTTATTTCTGAAAAAAAAAACATCACTCAAAAGGTCTAAGTCTGCTGGTTAGTAGTTAATCCATTGTATACTAGTGGACACTTCCATTGCTATATGTTGGACAAGTCCATTTATCATAAAAGGGTAACTGCAGGCCTGTTTTTTCGTTTTTATTCCATTTTTAATGGAAAATTCTGTTAGCAAACAGTGTTGGCTCTGATCAGACGCTGCATTCTGCTGCGTCTGACTCTGGGCCTGCATTATTTGCTAAGGTACCCCTTTTAGGGGTTTCCCGCATGCAATGGCACGGCAAAGTATTGACCTCAGTAGTGTTGACTGGTCCGTTAAACTCAAAAACAATATGCATGGATCCTTATTTGTGTGAATTCTGATGTTGTTGGCCCAACAACAGGTGGGGTAATGTGGAAATCTGGAAATGGGATCTTTCTTTTAAGCCCGTGCCTAGCATCCCAAATATGGCATGGGCAAATGGTTCAGACCCAGATCAGACTGATTAGGGTCAACACTGCTCAAAGTATGGGTTTGTTTTTTGTAAAACTTTCAACAAATACAACAAGCCTGACATCCCTCAAATTAGAAAATTAACTGTCCAAAGCTGTAAAGTGGACAATTCTGTGTGTCATATAATGGTTTAACGTCTTATCCTGCTGAATAAATGAATTTAACGGCACTAATTTCTGATATGCACCAATCAACTTTTCATAGTGATATTCGACTATATAGACCACCTAAAATTAAGACTAATTCTGCTTTAAAACACTTATTTAAAAGGATGCAGTTATTCTTTCAGTGAATTTCTTGCACACAATGTCCTCTGGTCAGGAACCATCTTTGGGACTGTTCAAAAGTGGTCTTAAAGACCACTTTTGAACAGTCCCAAAGGTGGTCTTAATATAGGAATTTTACTGTATAATGTATTGTTCAGTTCACAAATTGCATGTTAAACAGTGTAGATAATGATCAGATGCCCTCTGAATCTGATCTGGATCTACACTGTTTGCAGTTGTTGTGTTCAGTAGGATAAGGGTTTAAGTCTAGTGTTTAAAGAAGGCCAAATTATATATTTGAAAAAATACGATTTCCTTTATATGTGAAGGACTTTATGGCCAGGAAAAGTGTGGTTAATTTAACTGAATGACTCAATATGACCTAAATAGTGAGTGAGTTTTACGTCCCGGCAACAGCTAAGGTTATATGGAGATGGGACTTCAGTTTAAAGACCCATTCGAAAGTCTGAAGAAGCCTGGTTAGTGGATCGATCCTGCGATTCTGGTTTACAAGGAGAGTAGCATAACCACCACACCACGGAGGCTTCTAATGACCTAAATAGTGTTGACTGTGCCATTATGATTGACTGATTGTGTTGGGGGTTTTAACCACACATCGACCGTTATGGGTCATTTATTTTTTGTTGTCTTGCCAGCCTCAGTGGCTCAGTCGGATGCGCGTCTGACTGGTGATCAGGAGGACGCGGGTTCGACTCCCGCCAGTGTCAGCAACATTCTTTCGTGGAGATTGATCATGAAATCTTTTCTACGGTCATTCTCTCCCTTCTGCTGATTCAAGAAGGGCAGTTGTCAGTTTCTGGTGAAAGAATGTGCACTGTACTGGTTAACCGCTTACATATAAGCCTGCCCAGGAAAGTGTTGATAGGTAAACTGACCGGCTCAAAAATGACCTAAATAGTGTTGACTGGGCCGTTACAAACAAAAAATTTTTGTTGTCTCCCAGAGAAAGGGAGAAAAGAAATCAAAGAGACAATAGTGGAGATGAAAGTGAAGGACAGCTTTGCAAGAAAGAGGAATATGAATGGAAGTGTAGAAACTGAAGAAATGACAACATTCCCCCTCCCTCCCTCCAGCCTTACTGCAGCTGCAAGGACAGCAGGTTGGTTGGTTGGTTGATTTGAGGTTTAACCCTTGTCCTGCTGATTATTTATATATGCCACACCCACTTCTGATTATCAACCAATCAGATTACATGATGCAAATTATTGTGTCAAATTCATAAAATGAATGACAAACAATGAAGATCCTGATCAGATGGCTTCTTCAGAAGCCATCTGATCTGGATCTTCATTGTTTCAAAGTTAAGACATATCCGGGCTCAGCAGGACAAGGGTTAACGTCCCCGTCAACACTATAAAGGTCATTTTCGAGACATTGCTTCCAATTTTGTGGGACTTATACCCGACATGAAGATGAAATTACATCCCAAGCCCTGTCGCCCAATGAAACCAATAGGGTTTATTAGCATGGACGGTCCGCCTTGCACCGCGGTTCCTGGACAGGCTTAGATCCTCTAAGCGGTTTACCAGTACTAGTGAGTGGGCCCCGATTCAGCTCTGCGTGGAAGCATCATGCAGCCCATATATTTCTTCAAGCCCCTATGGAGGGTGGGGGGGCTAGAGGACAGCAGGTACTAAATCTAAAGTGAACCAAGATAGCCGACAACTTCACATCTGACACTCAACAACCTCAGGACTGCCTTGACAGGGCCAAACATGATAAAAAACCCTCCAAAGACTTTTACCTTCCTCACATCTTGAAATGTATCCTTTGCAATTGACTGGTTTCATAATTATGTATTTTATTTCTTTTTACATTTATGACTGTGCATGATGATTTAATGAAATTGTTGGCGTTGAAATTTTACGCAAATTCATTCATAAGTTATGCACTATAAACGTTACTTTTAATATTGAGTGGAAGGAGAAATTTTGACACTAAATACAGTGAAATTTAAATCATTAATTAAGACCAGCTAAAATTAACCCTTTTCATACCAAATGATATATGGTGGCAGGAGTCCATTTCGAAATTTAGGGGTGACAGGTTGCGTTTTCATCAAAATTTATTTGGAAAAAGACTGAACTTTTAGCAAACAGTGGCGGCCGTGATCAGATGCCGCATTCTGCGGCGTCTGATCTGGGCCTGCACTGTTTGCCAGGGTACCCGTTTGGGGGTTTCCAGTAAGACTTATGTTGTGAACCTTTGTGTTTTCTACACTCAGTATATCCACTGGGAAGGGACCTTTGGAACTGTTCAAGACTGCTTTGAACAGTCCCCAATGTAGTCCACAAAATAGAAATTTTACTGTACAGTTGTAATGGAAATCATTTCTGGGAGATACCGGTACCTTAGATACCGGGAAAACCATTGTCCTGCTGAATATTTTAATCTGCCACACCACTACCGATTATCAATGTAATTTATTGCAACAAATTCACTATCTGAATGACAAACAATGTACATCCTGATCAGATGGCTTCTTCAGAAGCCATCTGATCTGGGTCTACATTGTTTGAAAGATAAGGGACAAGGGTTAGTAAATATTGTGACAGTCATACGTCTATAACCGGTCTGATCAGGTCTACACGTAATTGTCTTCAGGAGTGTAAAATTCCACTCGCCCGCTCGCATTTGCGAGTAAGTTTTAAGGCAGGGCGAGTGAGGTTTTCAAAACTGACCTTACTTTTTCTTCATTTTTAGCATCTAAATGAAAAGTTTAGATGATAAGGGTTTGAGGGAAATTTTACACCTCTGGTCTTTCAGTTTGAAGCTTTCAAATACATTGTTTAGGCTGTAAACCGATACTGTTTTATTTAACCCGAAATTCATATTCTGTAAGAAACAGCGCAGATTCTGATGAGATGCCAATTATTCTGCAGTGTCTGATCTGGGTCCACACTGCTTGCATATGTCCCTTTTCTGGGACCCTAGGGATATACAAGTTTATCAGTTCAATATTAAGCCTTATCCTGCTGAATAATTCAATTAGCTACACCCATTTATCAGATTTCATGATATAATGTATTAGTTCAACTCAAACTGAATGCCAGTGTAGATCCTGAAGATGGCTTCTTCAGAAGCCATCTGGCTTCTGAACCTGGCTTCTTCAGAAGCAATCTATTCAGCATCTAAACTGGTTGCAAAGGTAGGAGTTGCGGTGAACAACAGGATAAGGGTTAACACACACTTTGATATAATTCCATTGGAGCCCAAGCCCAGCCCATGGTTTTACAAGTATCCTTCTTTGCACAGCGCTCTGACGTCACACCAACAAGAATAGCGTGGCTATAAATAACCGTCATGATCCCGTACAAAAACTATTTGCACAATTTAGTTTTATTGGCCAATGATAGTCACATGGATATTAGCAATTTAACTCACGATTCATTAGTAACTTTCGGTCGATAGACTGGGGTGGTTTGGTGAGCCAAAGGTGACATGTATCTTAAATTGCATCACTGTCAGGGGTGTCCAACTGATATTGGCTTGCAGTTAGGCAACACCTGCTGCCCTTTGTGGTAGATAAGGGTAGAGGCGGGGTGGGGGGGTATTTATTCTGTTTTTCCACTGCCATTCATTTTCTTCTTTCTCCTCTGTCCTCAAATTTATCTCCTCTAGTATCTCCTCTATCTCTTTTCTCCCTTTCTCTCGGAGACAGCACAAAATGAGCCACAAGGATTGACATGTCGTTAAACCCCAAACAATAAATCGATCAATCTGTCGATAGACAAATCAAAGCACTAACAGCACTGGTGGGTTGGGCTGGCTTATCGGAGCTGAAAAGATAATCGATTATCAGTCCTGTCATTGCGATCGATAATCGATTAGTAATCGCTAAGATCTTTGTCATTATTTTACCTGTCTGGCTTTCTGTCTGAGCATGACTCTTACCATATGTTGCACTTTACCATATGTATATTTGAACAGACAGGCCTGAGCAAACAGTGTAGACCCAGATGAGACGCCGCATAATGTGGCGTCTCATCAGGGTCTGCACTGTTTGCCACTCATCCAGCTATTTTAGACATAACTTTGGGTAGAAAATTGTACCTATCAAGTAATCGATTAAAAGCAAATCAGAAATAATAATCATTTTTTTTTGGAATTTATCGATCGATTAATTGATTATACGATTAATCGCGTCAGCCTTACTGGTGGGTTGATTGGCTCTGAGTCTAACTGGAAAAATTGTCCTGAACAAGGACATAGACTGTTTCGTTTGACTCTTAAATTTCTGTACTGTTAGCAATTAATATTGTTGACCCTGATCAGATTCTGCGTTCTGTGGTATCTGGGTCTACACTGTTTTCCAAACCCATTTTATCATGCAGTTACACATGATTTGTTTGATTTGAGGTTTTATGTCCCCGTCAACACTGTAAAGGTCATTTTGGAGACGTTGCTTCCGATTTTGTGGGATTTTCACCCAACATTGAAATGAAATGACATCTCAAGTCCTGTCGCCCAATGAAACCAATAGGGTTTATTAGCATGGACGGTCCACCTCGCACTGCGGTTCCTGTCCTGGACAGGCTTAGATCCTCTAAGAGGTTTCAACTCTGCGTGGAAGCACCATGCAGCCCATATATTTCTTCAAGCCCCTATGGGCGGGGGCCCAATTACACAGTCTAACCCTCTTACACAATACTCTGATCTCAAAGCAATAAGAATAGCATGGCCATATTTTCTATTAACCCTTTTTGTACCTCCTTATATATAGCATGAGTCCAGTTCAAAATTTAGGGGTGTCAGGTTGTGTTTTCTTCAAAATTTATTAGGAAAATGGCTGAATTTTTGCAAACAGTGAAGGCCCTGATCAGACGCCGCATTCCTCGGCGTCTGATCTGGGACTGCACTGTTGCCCTGGTACCCGTTTTGGGGTTTCTGGTACTAAATGGGTTAATAATAACCGTTGCCTGTCAGTGAATAAGTATTGCACTTTATAACCTTGGGTCCATTGATAAACAATGGCCCAAAAACTGATCCAATAAAATACATGAAAAATTAAAGTGATTAACAAATATGCGTGTAAACATGGATATTTTATATCCTATCCAACCATGTCCTTTAAAAATAATGTTACAGCATCTAGGTAGGGTAGAGATTATGACACAAAATCAGCAACTTCAATCTTTACTTTTGTGAAAGCTTGTAGAAAATATAATGTGAAGTAATGGTTTATTGTGGCGATAAAATTACCCAGCATACACCAGGAACAGTGTCAAGTCGCAGCATTTTACTTTTATCAGTTGTTTTTCATCTAATCCATAGATTTGATTGCTTTACAGCCTAGCGAACATTTTTTCATATTGTCAAAAGTTGTAGTTGTATATATCATATTTACCATATGTTTTCGGACAGACAGGCAAGAGGAAACAGTGTAGACCCAGATGAGATGCCGCAGAAGTTGGTGTTTCATCAGGGTCAACAATGTTTGCCACTCTCGGACTCCCAGCTATTTGCAGACACAAAATCGGGTGTTATTGGTACTTGTTCAAATTTTGGAACAAGAATGGTTAGGGGTTTAGATGTCCTAATATTAAGGGTAAATACGATAGTCCATTTGATTAAAAGACTCCTGTGTAATGAACACCCCTATTTGTTTTGTTTGTTTGATTTGATGTTTAACGTCCCCGTCAACACTGTAAAGGTCATTTTGGAGACGTTGCTTCCAATTTTGTGGGACTTTTACCCGACACTGAGATGAAATGACTTCTCAAGCCCTGTCGCCCAATGAAACCAATAGGGTGTATTAGCATGGACGGTCCGCCATGCACCGCGGTTCCTGGACAGGCTTAGATCCTCTAAGCGGTTTACCAGTACTAGTGTGCGGGCCGGATTCAGCTCTGCGTGGAAGCATCATGCAGCCCATATATTTCTTCAAGCCCCTATGGGCGGGGGCTGATGAACAGCCCTATAGATCCTGCATTCTATATATGGCGAAAAGGGGGGTTTACAGGTGTATACATTACTTTCATTTTTTTCCAAAAAGAATAGATTGTTGGTACTCGTTAGAATTGCCACAATGAGGCAGTTCTGGAGGGGCACGAATAATTTGTACACAAACCAAAGAAAATACTAGAAATAATAATTCTGCCCCTCAATATTGTTTACCAAATGGGGACCACTCTTACAGGAAAGAATTTGCTACCTTTAGGGAGTTTCCTGTTATCTCTGGTCCCCCGCGGCAAAGAAGGAAACTAAGTTAGCTATTCACCGTATTTGCATTATTTGCTGGCTCCCAGCTTGCACAGTGTCAATATTGGAAAAACAGGTAACCAGACCCCCCTGACCTTGAAAGGTCAGGGGGGTCTGGTTATCTGTTTTTTCCAGCACTGATAACCTTCAGACTAGGAACCAGCAGATAATGCAAATAAGGTGAATATACTAATTATTGTTGTGTATCCTAGATACATTCAGATTTTGCCATTTCTTCTTCTTCTTCTTCTTCTTCTTCTTCTTTCTTCTGCTTCATTTTCTTTTTCCATTTTTCTTCCTCTTCTTTTCCGTCGTCCAATTGTTTTACGTTTGTAATGTGTATGCAATTGCGTGTCTGTGTAAAGGATGCTACGCCCCTGACATTCCTGTTTTTGACTAGAAACAAGAGTGAGTGAGTGAGTGTTTCAGCTTTACATCTCACCAACAGCTAAGGTCATACGGAGACGGGACCTCGGTTTAAAGACTCATCCGAAAGTCTGGAGAAGCCTGGGGTCGATCCTGCGATCCCTGGTTTACAAGGCGAGTAGCATTATATAAACCACTACACCACGGAGGCTTCACTAGAAACAAGCACAATACCAAAATTTTCATCTGAGTGAGTGAGTGTTTGAGTTTTACGTCTCACCAACAGCTAAGGTCATACGGAGATGGGACCTCGGTTTAAAGACTCATCCGAAAAGTCTGCAATTTTCATCTGAAAAGATTTGAAAGATGCAATATTTTCACATGGGTGTGTTGTCATAATGAACTTCCAGGAAATTCGAATGTCATAATTTGGGAAGTAAGGAAGCTGCCAGTGATTGGTTTTCTTCAAGAAACATAACACTTAAAGCACCAAGCAGAAGTGTAGCAGATGACATTCTAACATTTTGATTGTATCTTTTAAGTGAAAATAAGGCTTGACATTTTCAATGTGAATCATCTGCAAGGCAGATGATTCACATTGAAATGTCAAGCCTGATTTTACCTGAAAAATATTAGAAAAATATTCAAAAACATTGTCTGCTGGTCACGATCGGTGCTTGGTGTTGATTTTAGTATTTTGGCACTGTGGAAGATTATTTCAGGGTGGCCGATATCAAAATATGTAGTTTCTTCTCACCCTATGCTGGATATGCCTGTCATGATAAACGTGATTTATTACCGTTATGTAAATTCAGGATATAATTTTTTGAAAGCAGAACATGCTATTCAACACTGTAATGCACTCATTTTGCATCATTTTGCTATTCATTAAGATGCCTAAGAACATTTTTATGAGCAACAAAATCTGCATCTGCTTGTATTTAGGGGCCTATGTTGTCATCCTTGTAGGTACTTATATTTACACGGCCCCTGCCCATCGGGACTTGAAGAAATAGATGGGCTGCACAATGCTTCCACGCAGCGCTCAAACCAACCGCACACGAGTACTGGTAAACCACTAGAGGATCTAAGCCTGCCCAGGCAAAGCGGTGCGAGTCGGCCTGTCCTTGCTTATAAACCCTTTTGGTTTCATTGGGCGACAGGGCTTGAGATGTCATTTCATCACAATGTCAGGTAAAAGTCCCACAAAATTGGAAGCAACATCTCCAAAATGACCTATACAGTGTTGATGGGGATGTTAAACCTCAAGTTACCCAGCCCATAGGGGCTTGAAGAAATATATGGGCTGCATGTTGCTTCCACGCAGAGCTGAATCTGGCCCGCACACTAGTACTGGTAAACCGCTTAGAGGATCTAAGCCTGTCCAGGAACCGTGGTGCGAGGTGGACCGTCCAAGCTGATAAACCCTATTGGTTTCATTGGGCGACAGGGCTTGAGATGTCATTTTATCTCAAGGTTGGGTAAAAGTCCCACAAAATTGGAAGCAACATCTCCAAAATGACCTTTACAGTGTTGGCAGGGACTTTAAACCTCAAATCAAACAAACAAACAAATGTTAAACCTCAAATCATACAAACAAACAATGAAAGTTTGCTAAAATTTCTATCAGAATATTTCAAATCCAGTTTTGGACTTTCAGTCCTGCACGTGCTAAGACGATGGGTTGATTGTTTCTGAGAATGGTCCTGAACGAGGACGTAGACTGTTTCGTTTAGCCCTGTATTTTAACCCCTTGCAGTGGGAAACCCCTAAAGCGGTACCTTGGCAAACAGTGCAGGCCCAGATCAGACCCCGCAGAATGCAGCGTCTGATCAGGGGCTACACTATTTTCTAACAGAATTTTCCGTCAAAAAATAGAATAAAAACGAAAAAAATAGGCCTACCAACCCGTATAATTATGACAAATGGACTTGTCCAACATATCGCAATGGGAGAGTCCACTAGTATACAGTGGGTAAAGCAATGATCAGATGCAGCATTCTACGGTATCTGATCTGCATTTGATCTGGTCTAGACTGCTTGCTAGTGTACCAGCATGTGGGGGTCCATAACAGATTACTCTCTTAACCCTTCTCTTGCTGCATATTCAGTTTAGCCACACCCATTTCTGGTTTTGGACCAATCAGGTTGCTTGATGTAGTTTATTCCTACAAATTCATAAAATGAATGTCAAACAGTGTAGATCCTGATCAGACAGAAGCCATCTGATCTGGATCTACACTGTTTTCAAAGATTAGGGTTGTCGTGAACCCCAAGATAAGGGTTAATACAGACTTTTGGCACAACAGGAATTAGTGTGGCTATAAATAGCAGTTACCTAGGTTTTGTACTTGTTGAGTGGTTATAGTCACATGGACAATAGCGGGAATATTATGTAACTTAGGGTCAGTTGACAAAGTCCACCGAAAAAGCAGTCCTTTGAGTGTCCAACAGTCAAACTGTTCTCATAACTGATAAATGCAGTTTTGTTTTGTTTGATTTGAGGTTTAACGCCCCCGTCAACACTGTAAAGGTCATTTTGGAGGCGTTGCTTCCAAGTTCGTGGTACTTTTACCCAACATTGAGATGAAATGACATCTCAAGCCCTGTCGTCCAATGAAACCAATCGTGTTTATAAGCATGGACGGTCCGACTCGCACCACTGTGCCTGGGCAGGCTTAGATCTTCTAAGCGGATTACCAATACTCGTGTGCAGTCGGTTTCAGCTCTGCGTGGAAGCATCATGCAGCCCATCTATTTCTTCAAGCCCCAATGGGCGGTGGCCGCTCTAAGTGGCTTATCTAATATGGACCAGTATTCGGATGGTGAAGAACGATGCAGCCCAATCTATTTCTACGAAATGGGTGGGGTGTTAACTGTATTTTAGGAGGAATATACTGAATTTTAGAAGGAATATATATGGTTTCTGAAGATTATCAGAGTATTCAAAAAAATATCCTTTATCCCAAGATTTCTTTTGATTTTGCCAGAATTATTGTAAATGAGTATGCCTGGTGGTAATGATTACTTTGAACCAAGCTAACAGATAACAAAATTTTGGCATAGCTCAATGCTTTAAGCACTGCAGAAAACATTAGAGCAACTGACAATTTTTTTTTTGTATTTTTCTTTTCTGTATCTGTATAAATACAATTAAATTCCGCTATTAATTAAAACCACCTAAAATTATGACTATTAAATTTCTGCTTTTAAAAGCTTATTTAGTAGGTTGCAGTTATTCCTGCATGCGGTGACCACTTTTAAACAGTCCCAAAGGTGGTCTTAATACAGGAATTTACTGCACTCGTAGCCTTAATTACTGTATTTAAATATTCGGAAATCTCGAACTTCTCACCATACTTGTTCTAAAATTAGAACAAGGACAGTTTACAACCCAATGTTGTGTCTTATAACAGCTGAATTAATGGCATACAGTGTAGACCCTAATGAGATGCAGCATTCTGTGGCATCTCATCTGGGTTTACACAGTGTGTTTGCTCAGGCCTGTCCGTCCAAATACATCTGGTAAATACAGTATTGCAGTGCCTGGAATATTCAATTTGTGGAATGGCTGAAGCCTACCTAAATAGACAGCCTGGAATTCTCAGAATCTTAAATAGACCATGCCTAGAATTTCTTCCTCTTAGGACTGGCCACTGTGCCTGGTATTTCTCTGCAGTGCCCTGGAATGCGGCTGTTAGAATGGTATATTGGCTCTGAACCTTAAGTATTTTGTTTGTGTTGAGGTTTACTCCCCTGTCAACACTATTCCATTCATTTTGGAGACATTGCTTCTGATTTTGTGAGACTTTTACCCTGACATTGTGATGAAATGACATCTCAAGTCCAAAACAGTTTACCAGTACATGTACTTTAAAGTTTAGTCGGTTTCAGCTCTGCCTGGAAGCAACATGCAGCCCAATCTATTTCTCTAAGCCCAGATGGGCAGGGGCGCTACACCTATAATTTCATACAGAAGCGGCCTTGTGCAATGGCTTGGATGCCTGAAACCTAAAAACTCTGAGAAAAACTACATCTGAAAATGTTGTCTGCTTGTGTCGTCTGCTGATTTTTTTGCAAACTTTTTAAAACTATTTTTGCATACAGGCAAACATTGTGGGCCCAGATCAGACTGCTCCTACAGTCTGATCTGGATCCACACTGTTTGCAAAAAATTACTTTTAAGGTAACTGGCACGGGCCTCCGTGGCCTAGTGGTTAAGAGCGCTGACTCTTAATCATTAGGTCTCTCACCGCTTTGGTTCAAACCTTGCTCGGGTCACATGTGGGACGCCAAGTTCTGCAATGGAAGGTCAGGTGGTTTCTACGGGTACTCCGGTTTTCGCCCACCTCTGATTAACAATCGGCTCGATATGAGTGAAATAATCTTGAAATGGCCGCAGATGGGAAAGCAGACGACAATTTTTGTGATTGGCATTTTATGGGTTAAAATAGGCTGTGGCTGGAATTTGTTCTATATAGTTATTATTACTGTGAAGTGCACAGGTTTCATTCTGATGTGTTTTCATAAATTGTTAGTATAACCGGATAAACAGTAAAAAAACACATATTGCTAGAAAATATGAGCCATATTGCATGAAAATAATATACAAGCAACTTCATGGTGAAAGGTCTTTATGGAAATAGTAAGGGCTCGGGCAAGACTGCATGTATGTGCAGCCTCGCCCCGAGCCCTTACTGTTTGTTAGTGGAACTAGAGGAGGCCCTGAAGATCTGGTCATCCACACCAAGCATCTGTGGTCAACCAAGTAGTTAGTAAAACACAATCAAACTATTTTGCTGGAACATTAATGTAGTATGGTTTATCCACGGAAGATTAGGATCAGGCTGCACACGAGTGCCTTGGGGAATGACGTAAATGGAATACAGGTACCAGAAATGAATTGTGAAGGACCATATCATCCAATCAGACTTGGATAATATTGAAATCTGACCAATCAGTGTCTTTGTGCAAGTTTATGCAGTTCTTTTCCTGTGACTGGGCACATTAATATACAACATACTCACTCTCAGGTCATAAAAGATATCATTAACTGGGGCATTTTTTCTCTTTATCATCTTCTTTCTTACCAAATGACTCCTGACATCTGCATTTGCTTGCCCTATTAAAAGCTATGATAATATTAGAGGAATTCCAACTAATATCTACTGGAACAAATGTGTAGTTGTTAGCAACCTGAACCCTTTGAAGCATTCTTGATGGCAAAAAAGCGAGATTTTACTTACTTTACAAATCAATCAACGTTATTATTTATAAAGGTGGAATGTTTCGTTGCTGCTTTATTTATGATTTCGATCTTTTGTACAACGCAATCCATAAACTTGCATCTAATGCAAAACAGAATGAAATTCTCATAAAGCGTGGAATCAAATGTTATTTATTGAGTTCATAAGAAATCAAACTACAATTTTTACTGGTTTGAAAATCTTGTATGGGTGTTTCAGTTTTGTAGTAATGAAATGATGAAGGAACGCACGAAAAAGGGTCCTTTGCATTTTCCTATTCACACACTGTGTAATGAACACCCTTCTAAACTCCAAAATATGTAGAGAAAACAGTGGTTTACAGGGGGTATACATTATTTTTGTTATTTCTGCTCCAAGGCATAGGTTGTTGGTACTTGTTAGAACCGCCTCACTGAGGCGGTTCTAACGAGCACCCACAACCTACGTTAAGAGTATCCACAACATATATAAGAAAAAAAATATGTAGATAGCCCCTTTTATCTTGGGATATGTACAGTACAATGTTGCCTTTGTTAACCCTTGAAGCATGTAAATTTTAAGAGCATATTTCAGTTCTGTTTTTTAATCATTTTTAAAGGAAATGAAGGTTTGATTTTGCAGGTTAATTGTCATGTCAAACCTTTTTTATCCAGAAAAAATAGAAAAAAAAAAATGATGTTAGCAAATTTAGTGATTGACAGTTGAAGACTCCATACAAAAAGTACAGAAAGGTGAAAAAATTGAGATGATATGAACATGGATTTCAAATAAATCAAGGAAGGCTCCAAAAATATTTAAAAGGCATTTAAAATCAAAAGTTCAGCTTCAAGCAATGACACTACACTGATGGATATTTTGGGATCAATGTCTTTAATTTTAAATTAACCCTTAAGACACAGAGAAATTGTTGTCTGCTTTTGTCGTCTGCTGAATTTTTTTTTGCAAACTTTTTAACTATTTATGCATAAAGGCAAACAATGTGGGCCCAGATCAGACTGCTCCTCTGGGAGCAGTCTGATCTGGGTCCACACTGTTTGCAAAAAAAAATTACTTTTAAGGTAACCGGCAGACGGCAAAGCAGACGACAGTTGTCATGATTGACATTTTATGGGTTAAAATGCTAGAGCTAGCTCTCTCTTAGTCTCAACTATAAATCGAGCCTGGTTTGGATCATATGTGAGACCCCAAGCTCAGCAACAGAAGGTCAGGTGGTTTTTCTCTGGTTACTCCGGTTTTTGCCCGACACTGAATAATGATCAGCTCTTAATAAGTGAAATAATCTTGAAAGGGCCATAAAACAAACAAAATAAAAAAAAATCACACAAAAGAAAACCAACAAAAAACAGGGGTGTTCTGACCAGTCAAATCATGGATCAGCTCCTTTGTCAGTCAACCCATAAAAGGGTTGTAGGCAAACAGTGCAGGCTCAGATCAGACACTCGCAACTGTGGCATCGGATTAATATATTCTACACTATTTTTTAACACGATTTTCACTTAAAAATAGAAATTGTCCAACATATGAAAAATGGAAGATCATTGGTTACAGTGCCACACAATTCATAGCAGATGGCAATTTTATATGCCAAATCATTTTTCACATAAAATAAGGCTTGACATTTCATGTGAAGCCTTTTTTTTCTGAAAAAATAAGGCAGAAATATTGAAAATGGTGACTGCATGGTTAACCCTCTCACTCATATCTGGAGCCTTCAACACAATGTAGAACGTACAGGACTGGGTTATGTCCCTTTAATTTATTAAGTTGACATTCTTATCATTTCAGAACTTTGAAGGATGTAAAGACACAGTAAAACCAGACTAATGTATGGGTGTGACAAAGGAGCATGTTCTTGGATGAACATATCCGACAAAACATGAGAATTTCTACATCGCAGTTAATGCTCCATCTCGAGCTGACGATTCTTCTGCCGTTATTATGGACTGTAGCCGCGGATAGTAAGTACCTTTTTTGTTTTGTTTGTATTGGAGTTTAAAGGCCCAGTCAACACAATTTAGGTCATTTTCAAGCCAGTCAGTTTACCTATCCACACTTTTCCTGGGCAGCCTTATACATAAGCGGTTAATCAGGGTACATTCTTTCGCCAGAAACAGTCAACTGACAACTACCCTTCTTCAATCAGCAGAAGGGAGAGCTAAACGTAGAAAAGATTTCACGATCAATCTACATGAAAGAATGTTGCCGACTCCGGCAGGTATCGAACCCACGTCCTCCTGATCTCCAGTCAGACGTGCATCCACTTGAGCTACGGAAGCCGGCGCAAGTAAGCTCATCTGAGCACCTATTTGATAGCTATTGTGATCCTGTGCGTGTCGTCAGTCAACATTTTGCTTGTGAACACTCAGGAGGCCACAGTTTTAGCCCAATCTTGATCAAACTTGCTCAGAATGATTATCAAGGTCAAGTTCCAAAATGGGTCATGTTGTTTCAGAAAGTAGATCAGTAGGTCAGATGATAAAAAGAGCTTGTCAATGCTTTTGCTGCTAGGTCAAATGGTGTTTAGTAGGTACCCAGCAAGAGACAGCGTGGTTTGTACATGGATGAGTGACCGCCTTGTACTTTTGGCAATACAAGAAGGGTTAGTACCTGATGGGTGATGACGTTGACAGCGATTGCTACACTCGGAATCCCCAAAGTTGTTCGAGCCGTTAAAGTTTTTGATTGTAAACATTTAAGGCTACAGGTAGATCATTCAATACTATCCTAAAAGTATTTGAAGTGTATAGTAGTTATAAAATTATGGTTATCATTGATTAAACCTTGAGGGGAACATAACTGTCACCTGGTTGACTTCCACTGATGTGATAGGGCACTTTACCCAAGTGGAAGTGTGAATTTCTACACCTTTCCTACACACTGAAGGCATATTTGTTCATCCATCTGTCACCAACTGCACTCAGAAATATCTTGGCTTTCGACTACAGTACAGTTCATTTGGATGCAAAATGCAAGAGCCTGAATTTGTTTCTTTGGGTTGATTTGAGGTTTTACGTCTCTGTCAACATGTATAGGTCATTTTGGTGACATTGCTTCCAAATTTGTGGGACTTTTACTCGACATTGAGATGAAATGACATTTCAAGCCCTGTCGCCCAATGAAACCAATAGGGTTTATAAGCATGGACGGTCCTACTCGCACCGCTTTGCCTGGGCAAGCTTAGTTTGCGGTCAGTTTCAGCTCTACATGGAAACATCATGCAGCCATCATTAGTAAACGGGACGTCGTACATGTAATGTTATGGGGCATATCTAACTAATCCACTAGTGAATTATCAAATTTATTACACGGCGTTATTACACTCTCAGACGCGACGTCATATGATAAATGCATGTTAGGTCTGACTTAGATCCTCTAAGCGGCTTACCAGTACTCATGTGCAGTCGGTTTCAACTCTGCTTGGAAGCACCATGCAGCCCATCTATTTCTTTATGCTCCTATTGTCTCATAGTGAGGTGAGAAGAAAGTCTCATAGTGAGGTGAGATGAAAAAGTCTCTCAGTGGGCAAGACGAAACAGTCACCTAGTGAGATGTGAGATATCTGTGATTGACTGACTGTGATGCAGTGGCATAGCCTGAAATGCCCAACAAGGAAAATCCATGTGAAATCATTTTTTTTTAGATGGGGGGTTACCCTTAAAGGAAAGAATATGCTGATACTTTACTTTTGAAATACTTAAAAAAACAAAAATGGAAATGGGCAGGTCTTTTGAATTGAGGTTTTACATCCCCGTCAACACTTCAGGTCATTCCTGAGACCTTGCTTCCAATCTTGTGGGAATTTTACCCGACTTTGAGATGAAATGACGTCTCAAGCCCCACTGCTCAAACAATCAAAAGGGTTTATACGTAGGGAAGGGTTGACTTGCACCACTTTGCCTGGGCAGGCTAAGACCCTCTTAGCAGTTTAACAGTACTAGTATGCGGCTGACACTTTCAGCTCTGCGTGGAAACGTCATGCAGCCCAATCTATTTCTCCAAGCCTGATGTCTGGAGAATGTGTTAACAAACCGAATGCAAAGAAAATAAAGGCCTGCATGCAAGTATAAGAAATTGTTTTAGTCCAAGTTAAGAACCTACATTCTTGCACACCAGACCAGGAAATCCGTGATTATACCCTGGGATAGAAATTTATGTTCTGACCCTGGTGTTCCGACCCAAAACCGAATATAATCGCGTGTTTGATAAATGCACTGGTTGATTACGACATTGATAGCGCCGTCGTTAAGGTTGACGTCACAGCATGTTACGTGACGTCACTAAACATTCCTGCAGTGCCATCACAATATGGCCGACGTCGGTAACCGAAGTGACTGCAGCATTAAAAATCCGCGCTAAGAAATGGAAGGTATGCAAGAAAAAGAATCAAATATGGTTGTGAGGGGTGGATGGAAAAATCCGTCCCTCGGGATCACTGTCCGCATCACTCGGCAAGCCTCGTGATGCCGGACATTGACCCTTGGGACGGATTTTTCCATCCACCCCTCGCACCCATATAAGATTCTTATACTCTGAGAAATTTGATTTACCACTAGTACTGTGGGTGCTTTGATTTTTCTCCTGTATATGAAATAAACTGTTTTATAAGAAAAAGAACAAAAATATGATCTCTAGATAAGAGTATGTATTTTCAAATATTATCGGAAGATGAAGGATATATTTTTGATGGAAACATGTTTACCTTTGGGCTTGTTAAAGCAAACAGGGTCTTGAAACTCTCAAAACTGTGAAGAGGTGATAAGAAATTGGAACAACCTTTGCTTGATTTTGATACAAACTTGGACTGTTAACAGGTGATGGTGGATAAGAATTGATAGGTTGTTTGTATTTCAATCATCTGGTTTCGGTCTTTCATGCTTCTGGCAATGCATCTAGAATTCTAAGAGCAGATTACATGATACTTCTCATGTACGCCAAGGTACTAACTTGTAGTTTTTGTTTTTTGTTGAGGTTTTACGTCCCTGTCAACAATATTTCAGTGATTTTGTAGACCGTGATTTCCTAACTCACGCATGGGATTTTTACCCACTTTGAGGTGATTGAAACTCAAACCCTGTGGTAACCAGCCAAGTAAACAGCTAAGGTTTATATGTAGGAACAGTCTGACCCATACCAAACTTTTCCTGGGCAGTAAAAACGCTTCAAAAGGATATAATCCTATAATAGAACATATTTAACATCACTACAGCTTGTGTTAAGGGAATGTGTGGTGGCCGTAAAATGTCTCCCTGCCCTTATGTAAGAGTCCATTTCTCGAGAACTATAAATGATATTTGGTACAAATGGCAACTTTAATGCAAGCTTCCATATCTCACCTTGACCTACATTTCATCGTTTACTGACTTTGAGAATTAGTTTGACCACTCTAACTTTCACCCTAATGTAAGAGTCCATTTCTTCATAACTAAAAGAGCTTCATTAATGATACTTGATACAACCTCGTATCTAAGTGTGACAACTTCTATGCAGGCATCCATGTTTGACCTTGACCTAAATTTCATGGTTCAGTGACTTCGCACCCCCAAAGGCTTGACATTAGCCTTCTGCGGAATTCTTGTTCTATACAATTTATACATTTTTGGAGTAAAGGTTCCACAAATCTTAACCCTCCTCTTTCTGAATATTCATTTAAGCCACTCCCATTTCTGTCTATCAACCAATCAAATTACTTGATGTAATTTATTGCTACGAATTCATAAACTGAATGCCAAACAGTGTAGATCCTGATCAGATGGCTTCTTCAGAAGCCATCTGATCTGGATCTACACTGTTTGCAAAGATAGGGGTTGTGGTGAACAGCAAGATAAGGGTTAATCTGGTATGAGTATTAACCTTTCTCAGATCATTGATACGGTTTAATGGCAAACGCAGAAAAACAGGAACCTACAGCCGCAGTTTCTTCTCATCTACTGTGTTATGTTTTAATGTTCTCGAATTTCCGCTACACTGCTGTAAAAACATACACAAGGCATGCTGGGTAACTTGACACAATACTGAAGCAGATTGCAACTAACGCACAGATATTGCAGATATCGCTAATATCATTGAGTAAATTGGCTCTTAACCCGTCAATGACGAAAAGAATTTTCCCCACAAAGAGCTTGAGAAAAGATTCATTTTCAAATTAAGCAGTGTCTGGATTCATATGTTTAATAAAAAATGTACTGTAAGCAAATAGTGTGGACCCAGATCAGATGCCACATTTTGCAGCATCTGATCTGGGTCCACACTACACTGTGCATGTATTTGCACAACTATCCCATTTTTTGGGGTAAGCCAGAGACTAATAGGTTGAAAGATAAAAAAAAAAAAAACCTGTAAAAAATAAATTGGTCTTTATCATAATAGGCCAAGTCAGACCCAGATCAGTGCCATTTTTTTACCTTTTTCAAAAACCTTTAAAACGTCAATGTCCAGGTTTGCTGGCAGTCATCAGGCTTGGTTTACCTTGTTTTTTTTTTCACCCTTAAGGTGTTGAGAAAAACTACATCTGAAAATGCCGTCTGCTTATGTCGTCTGCTGAATCTTCTTGTGATTTTTTTTAAAAATATTTTTTCAAATAGGCAAACGACGTGGACCCAGATCAGACTGCTCCTAGAGGAGCAGTCTGATCTGGACCCCACTGTTTGCAAAAACTAATTTTAAAAAATTAATTGGCCAGATGAAAAAGCAGACGACATTTGTCATGATTGGCGTTTGGTTAAAGCCAATTTTTTTTTGGCATTTTTCTTGTTATAAAACATTTTTTTGCTCAGCTAACTTGAGCATGAAGCTTGTAATACTCATATTTATTAAGATATATAAATCAACAGGACAGTTTCTGCTCAGAAATGAATGTCCTGCTCATAAATTTTTAAATTGGCAAAACTTTCTCCTAACCCAGAACACAAATTTCATGCTCACATGAGTTGAGTATGAAAAGTTTTATGACCTACGGGCCAGGTCCGACTGCATTTCAGTATGCCACCAGAGAAAAAATGTCATAACATCCAGGGAACCAGAATGTTGGTATTAAGATGAAAACATGAGTTGGAGATAAAAGGGGTTGAAAAGTAAGGGAACCAGACACTTGGTATTGAGATAACAGTGGTTTGAAATTTTGATAAACCTTTCTGACTCAGTGCTGAAATAACAGAAAAATGTCAAATCTGCCTTATACCTTAGCCCATTGTATGCGAGAAACCCCTAAAGGGGCACCTTGGCAAACAGTGCAGGCCCAGATTAGACATCCTGCAGCGTCTGATCAGGGCTTGCACTATTTGCTAACAGAATTTTCCATCAAAAGTGGAATTAAAAACGAAAAAAAATAGGCCTGACACTCCTTGTATTACAAATGGACTTGTCCAACATATAGCAATGGAAGAGTCCACCAGCATACAATGGGGTTAAAGTGGTGAGAAAAAAAAATAACTCTGGGTCCACCTGATGTGTCAGTGATGAATGGTTCACCTCCGAGTGGACCTTTCGCACAAAAGCCCAGCAGTTTTCAATAAGGGATAACAACATGTGATAAATCAAAACATGGTTTATTCATTTTCAAAGTATTCATTTGAATAAATTAAAATGTCACAGTCATGATCTGGGTTTCAATTTCCCCTTTGTGTTTCGTTATCTCTGTGTTTGGCAGATGCAGCACCCAGTTGTTTAAAACTTAACGCTCTGCATGCTTGGTATTTTTTTTTTTCGGCAGACGACATTTTGAAATATTTTTTTCTCATTTTTCCTAGAAAAGGTATTTGACATTTCATGCAAATTGTCTCCTCTGGAGACAATTTGCATGAGATGTCAAATCCCGTTTTCTGCGAAAAACAAGTAAAAATATCAACAATTTGTTGTCTGCTGAATAAGCCCTGAGAGAGTGGTAAGATAAACAGACTCATTAATGGTTGAAAAGTTAAATTTTCTCAAAAGCAGAATATCAGATACATTGGTATTTTTGCTGAAAATACATGTGAGTAGCATAGCAAAAACATTTAATACACACATTTTGTTCAGCAAAAATATTAGTAATTATTTGCTGTATTAAATGACCATAATTTAAAATATTGAAGATTTGGGGTAATGTTTTATGCAAATTTTAGTCTTGTGCAGCCACTTAAACGCTCCCTACCCCATGCCCCACCCCAACCCAGCCGAAGTCACCAAACCAGTATGGATTTATTTGCAGTGCGGTTCATTTGCAGTGCAGGGAAATTAACCCATAAAATGCCAATCACAACAATTGTCATCTGCTTTGCCGTCTGCCTGTTACATTAATAGTAATTTTTTGCAAATAGTGTAGGCCAAGATTAGAGGAGAAGTCTGATCTGGGCCGACGTGCACTGTTTGTCTGTATGCAAAAATATTTTTTTAAAGTTTGCAAAAAAATTTTGCAGATGACATTTTCAGATGTTGTTTTTCTCCGCAGCTTAATGGTTAACATTATTGTTACAACTTTGGTCATTTAATACGGTAATACCAAATATGTTAATATTTTTGCTGAAAAAAAATTTGAGTAGCTTTTGCATTTGCAAAAGCTACTCACACTTTTTCAGCAAAAATGCCAGAGTATTAGATATTGTAGTTGCCAGAACAGTTCAGAGAGCTCATTCAGCTAATTAATGCTTTAAACAATAGGGCCCTTGTTTATTGTTAACTTTTGCCCATGTGTATATATACTTTCCA
The DNA here is from genome assembly GCA_963580285.1 of Lucinisca nassula. Taxonomy (NCBI): domain Eukaryota; kingdom Metazoa; phylum Mollusca; class Bivalvia; order Lucinida; family Lucinidae; genus Lucinisca; species Lucinisca nassula. The sequence continues at coordinate 51,722,079 of OY757019.1, read as the reverse complement.
AAAATTGAGTTTTCCAAAAATTGAGTTTTGATTGTCCTAAAACTATAAAATATTTGTTTCACGATCCTGCAAGGTGTCCAAAAGATGAAGACAGAATACCCTTCAGGAGCAGTCTGGCCGGCCTCGGTAGCTCTGTCGGATGCGCGTCTGACTGGTGATCAGGAGGATGCAGGTTCCATACCTGCCAGTGTCGCGCAGCATTCTTTGGTGGAGATTGATCATGAAATCTTTTCTACGGTCGTTCTATCCCTTCCACTGATTCAAGAAGGGCAGTTGTGAGTTTCTGGCGAAAAAATGTTCATTGTACTGGTTAACGGCATACATATAAGCCTGCCCAGAAAAGTGTGGATAGGTAAACTGACCAGCTCAAAAATGACCTAAATTAGTGTTGACTGGGCTGTTAAACTCCTGTACAAACAAACAAAATCAGGAGCAGTCTGATCTGGGTCTGCACTGTTTGCTAAGACTTATCTGTCCCATAAGGGACTAACTGTAGCCAGACATGCTCAAGTAAATCTCAGAAATATAGATCCCATCACGAAAACACGCTTATATAAATCTGACCCACTTGAACCCCACTTGGGGTAAACATTATTTTTCTTGTTTCTGCTCTAAAATATAGATTGTGGGTACTCATTAGAACCCCCTCATCGAGGCGGCGATGAGGCGGTTCTAACCTGTATCCACAATCTATATTTTGAGCAGAAATAAGAAATATATCACAATTTTTCGTCTTAAAATCTTTATTTTTTCCGCGATAAAGGTTACAATGCATTTGTATAGGCGTGTTTTCGTAATGTTCTTCCCATTATAATGTCCATGTAATGAAGACCAACCTAAACCCCATTTTGTACATGATATTTACATGTAAAGGAAAGTTGAGTTTACATGGGTATGAATCATAATTTTCATTCTTAAGAGCACCCACAATCTATGTTTTGAACATGAATTAAAAAAAGATAACATTTTTTTTTTGGAAAAATAATATATATGGGAACACCCTTTTTATTGACAAGAAGCATATCAGGCCTCGCGTCAGCGCACTCTGATCAGCACCTTAACCCTTATCTTGCTGAATATTCATTTAAGCCACACCCATTTCTATCAACCAATCAAATTACTTGATGTAATTTATTGCTACAAATTCATAAACTAATTACCAAACAGTGTAGATCCTGATCAGATGGCTTCTTCAGAAGCCATCTGATCTGGATCTACACTGTTTGCAAAGACAGGGGTTGTCATGAACAGCAAGATAAGGGTTAATGAATGTGGCACCTCTAGTTTCTATGTGTAAAATTTCAAATCTCTTACATGTCTGTGTAGTTGAGCAGGCCAGTCTCTGTCCTCGAAAAGAGGTGTCCTTGTGACGGGACTCAAAAATTCAAAGGCCCATCAAAAACAGTAAAATTCCTTTTTTAAGACCATCTTTGGGACTGTTCAAAAGTGGTCTGTAAGACCACTTTTGAACAGTTCCAAAGATGGTCTCTGTCCAGAGGAGACAACACAAAGAAAGAAAAGTCAAAATCTTTTAACTCTTATCTTGCTGTTCACGACAGTCCCTATCTTTGCAAACAGTGTAGATCCAGATCAGATGGCTTCTGAAGAAGCTTCTGAAGAAGCCATCTGATCAGGATCTACACTGTTTGACATTCAGTTTATGAATTTGTAGGAATAAATTACATCAAGTAATCTGATTGGTTCAAAGACAGAAATGGGTGTGGCTAAATTGAATATTCAGCAGGATAAGGGTTAATATGCTTTTAAAAGCAGAATTAGTCTCAATTTTAGCTGGTTAAATTGTTATAGCAGAATTTCACTGTATTGATAAAGATAAAGAAGCTTTATTAACGTCGCATATTAGAAACAAGTAACATATTTTTGCAACAAACAAAGTATCCCTTGTTAATACTTACCTGTCTTCATTTATCTTCCGGGTACTACCCCTGCAAGCGCCAACCAAGGGAGCACCTAGTACCATTTTTCACGCCTTTGGTATGGCGCGGCCGGGTCTCCCGATCCCGAAGCGGATGCTCTACCACCGAGCTACAGGGGCCGGTGTATTGACCTGAGCCAGCCCACCAATCTGGTTTACAGTATTGGTTATACAATAAATTTTTCTGAATTATGCAAGATTTTGTATTTTGGGCAAGTATATATTGTACAATATGGCTGACACACCTGAAAAATGGCTTCACAGTGCTAACGAGTTTTTAATGGTAGCTTTTCTCCAACTCTTCAACATTAAGCTAAGTTAGTAATTTTTCTCTTTTTATCAAAACCCCAGGAATATTGAAGATAGGAGCCACATGTGTAAGGGTTCTTGTCTGTCGCTGTAATTCTCCTAAAAGTGGAAGTGTTTACCTGTAATTATGTTAAAAAGTGTAATTTCTACTTGTATGTATAATTCTTGTCAGTTATCTTCTCTTGCTTTTTTACCTTAAGCAAGATAACTCTTGAAATGCTATAGCTGCAACTGCAGTATATGACTGGTCTATTAAGTGACACCTTTCATTGTGGTAAAACAGTTGTAGTCTGAAGAGATTTTACAGTGGTCCTAAACGCATTAATGAAGTCTTTAATTTGATATTGAACACAAGCACCCATTCCTAGGGAGTCAGGTGTGGGTTCAAATCATCCATGAGCCATAAGTGGGCTCATCCATGAGCCATCACGAGCCATATGTGTTTGAGGCATTGAGGTTTAAATAGTGATTGAAGCAGTATAGGTTAATCCTCACCATGCTTATCCAAAGCCAGCTGATCAGGATGTATACTGTTTTCCATTCTGCTTCTGAGTCACATGAAAGCCGCCAAGTTCTGCAACAAAAAGGTTGGATGTTTTTGCTCTGTACTCCAGTTTTTGCCCACCACTGATTAATGATCAGCCCAGTGTAAATTGAATAGTCTTTACAGGGCCATAACCCATCACCACAAGCACCACCTTCCCCTGGATTTATAGTAAATCATTTTCACCATTGACTACCGTATTTATCCTAAATATTTAGACTCTTTGGTTTTAATGAGTCATGTCTTATAGCATCAAAAAATATTCATTATATAGCTTGGCCATAAAGACTGTTGCTCTGCATATATCCAGATCAGACTGCTCCCTGATGAAGGAGCAGTCTGATTGGGGTCTCCACTGTTTGCCCAGACTTTTCTGTATGACTTTTTGGGGTTCCAAGTACATGCATATTGGGTAAATAGGGTACCTTTTTCCATTCTCACATTCAATATTAAATTGTCAAATTCAAAACTGTCGATTTTTGACACTTACCATATTTCTCCTATTAAGCGCCCTGGGTGCTTAAAAATTGGAAAAAGAGGGGGCGCTTTTTAGAGGAGAGTTTAAAACCCACTTCCCATTAGAATATAGTGGAATCATGACATGTAAAGCACAGACACTCTGTCCTTGCAGGGGTTTAGAAATGTAACCTTGCATGATATGATTTACAGCAGATACGGTGACGAATGAAAGGCTATCTTTACTTTAGGTAAGCCAAAATATTTTTCCTCTCACACCGAAGTAGAAGGGGTCCTTATTATTTTGTTCTTGGAAAAACAGTAAGGGGGCGCATATAGAAACGGGCCCTGAATGGGAGCAATACAGTGACTGTATTTAGCTCAATCATGTCCATCTATCTTTAAAAAAAAAACATAAACATACTTGTTTTGTGAAATTCAAGAGTTGGAGCATATGGACACAATCTGATCATTACTGCACAGCTTTTTTCAGAAGTTTTTTAATTAGATTAAGAGTTAATCACCCATTAGTGTGTACTAACGTCTTTCTTGGCTGGGTATATCGCATTTGGCAAGCGACTGAGTTCTCCCACCACCAAATGATACTGGGTAAAACATTAAAATGATAAATATCTGTTCTAAATGCATCAGCCTTTCTTCACAAAGTAAGCATATGCTAGTTCTTTTCTCAAAAAAGATCCTTCATAAAAAATACGCCACTCTGACTGGTAGGGAATATATATCTGTCACTGCAGAACATAAGATATCAGTGATTAATGTATTATAAATGGTAAAACCATCCTATTATGCATACCGAGAAGCTACCAACCAGCTGAGAGTCAAATTACAGCATTATCCCTTCTTGTACCACATGGAATCTTCCTCCTTATATAAAGCAGGAGTCCATTTCAAAATTTAGGGGTGTCAGGCTGCGTTTTCTTCAAAATTCAGATTTGGAAAATGACTGATTTTTTAGTAAACAGTGGAGGCCCTGATCAGACGCCGCGTTCCGCGGCGTCTGATCTGGGCCTCCACTGTTTGCCAGGGTACCCGTTTTGGGGTTTCTGGTACTAAATGGGTTATTTTGGCATCTGAAAACACATCCTTTATTCACAGCTTCTTTCTCTCTCTCTCACCTATTTTTTTTTCTTTTTTTGTACCCATAATTCCTTACTCCAAGACATTTTCTTGATAGAATAGAATTTTGACAAGTTGTCAACTTTTCAAAAAAAAAAAAAATAAGAAAAAAGGTGAAAATCTTTCTACCAAGACGGGCTCAGACATGGCAGGGAAGATTGTTTGTTAACCTTAACCCATAAAATGCCGTTGTTGTCTGCTTTGTCATCTGCCGTTGTTGTCGGCTTTGTCGTCTGCCAAGTACTTTAAAATTAGTTTTTGCAAACAGTGAAGGCTAAGATCAGACAGTTCCTCTAGGAGCAGTCTGATTTGTGTCCATACTGTTTGCCTATATGAATTTTTTTTAAAACGTTCGCAGGAAGATTCAGCAGACGACATCAGCAGACGGCATTTTCAGATGTAGTATTTTTTTCTTGGCAGCTTAAGGGTTAACCTTTACCACTCTCTAGGCTAATTCAGCGGACGACAAATTGTTGATATTTTTCCAGAAAACAGGACTTGACATCTCATGCAAATTGTCTTCACAGGAGACAATATTTTCAAAAGTATAGATCTTTTTTGTAATTTTTCAAACAAATAAGACATGCATTTACATGTGATGATTGGCAGTATAACGCTCTGCATGCTGGGTATTTTTTCAACAGAAAGAATTTTGAAATATTTTTCTTATTTTTGGAGAAAACAGGATGTGACGTTTCATGCAAATTGTCTCCTGTGGAGACACTTTGCATGAGATGTAGAGTCCTGTTATCTGGGAGAAATAAGAAAAATATTGATCGTCAATTTGTCCTACACTGAGAAAAACTATATCTGAAAATGTCGTCTGCTTATGTCGTCTGCTGAATTATTTTGCAAGCTTTCAAAAAAAGTTTTTGGACACAGGCAAACACTCAAGATTTCAAGATTCCATTTTAAAATATATCTGTTTAAGTTTAATTTCAATCTTTTTATCAATGTATGATCAAAATATCCCAGAATTCTTGTTTACTCTTCTGACTCATACTCTCCACCCATTTATTCCTAGCATTCCAAATACCGGGTATGTGACAATATACCAAATACTGTAGACACAGATCAGATACCACAGAGTTCTGCAGCATCTGATTAGGATTAAAAGTACAGAATTTTTTTTTTAATAAAAAAGATTATACCTATTCTAATATGCCCATTTATCATATGACATCGTTGATAAGCAGTGGATAACGTCATGTAATAAAAATCCTATGACCACAGGTGTAATAACCCTTTGGCGGGATTAAGTAACGTCATGACGACGTTCATGTCAACTATGCAATTTTTGTGGAATATTTGTCAAATCTAAAGGCGATAAAATCCAATTTAAAGTGGTCATATGATAAACAGAATCTTACATAAAACTCGCCAAAGGCTCGTTTCATAAATTTCTTATGAAATGACCACTCATGTAAGATCCTCTATATACGTAGTACACACCCAATATTGGAACTTGACTGTCAAGTTTGCAGTATGTATCTGAACAAACAGTGTAAACCCAGATGAAATACTGCACAGTGTTGCATCCCATCAGGGTTTATACTGTTTGCCACTCATCCAGGTATATTTAGAACAAATATGGTAAGGAGTTGAGGTGCTAGAATATTACTGTTAACCCTTAAGACACCCAGAAAAAGTACAGCTGAAAATGTCGTCTGCGGAATTTTTTTCAAACTTTTCTAAAATATTTGCATACTGGCAAACAGTGTGGGCCCAGATCAGACTGCTCCTACAGGAGCAGTCTGATCTGGGTCCACACCGTTTGCAAAAAAATTACTCTTAAGGTAACCGGCAGACGGCAAAGCAGACGACAATTGCTGTGAGTGGCATTTTATGGGTTAAATACAGAAGTGGAGAAAAAAACTTTGGCATAAATGGGTACATGATGAATGGAACGGCAGTTGCCAGTATTGACACTGAAAAATGATGGAAAAAAATATTGGTTGTTGATACAGTCTGATGCTATTGTTCTATCCGTCAGCAAATCAACAAGCCATAAAATCTGGCAGGAAGATCGCTGGAGATTACTGTACCCATCAGATCAAAAATTGAAAGCGTTAAAATAACAGAATGTCTGTCATTTGGCTGATTCTTTAACCACTGTGCTGAAAACAAGAATTTGTTGTGCTTGACAGTTTGGGAAAAACTTTTTACTTTCATTTGTTTTTTTTTCTTATTTGAGTCCTTAGGGAATTTCTCTACATAAGAAGTAGTGAGGGAAAATTTAGGATATATTTATATAAAATTTATATTTGTCTTTTATCTTGCATATGTATGCTCAATGAGGTGATTCTAATGAGTACACAGAACATACATTTACATTGTAGAAAAACGAAAAGAAGTCCAAAATTATCCCCCTCCTCCTAGAAGTAGCCAGAATTAATATCATGAAGTAATCTGATTGGTTTAAAGTCAGAAATGGGTGTTGTTAAATTAATTATGCAGAAGGATAAGGGTCAAATATTTGTGAACAGGACAAACCTTCATGCTCAGTTCATTTGAGCATGAAAGTCATTTTTAATAGTATCGCTTGGTTGATACAAATTCCATTGGGAATACCGTAAAAATCCTAAAAATTCGGACATCTTGAGGACTTCTAAAATTTCAACAAATTTGTTTCATGATCCAGCAAGGAGTCCAAAACGTACAGACTGACTGGCAAACAGTGTAGACCCTGATCAGACTGCTCCTGTCAGATCATTGTGGTAACAGGAAGGGCATTGCCTTTTGTTTGCTAATGTATACAAAAGTACTGTATGTTTAGATAAACTGACCAGCTCCATTTTACCTAAATAGTTTTGACTGGACCATTAAATGCTCAAACAAAATTAAATTGGAATGTATGTAGTTTTAGGGTAAATAAATTTTGGTTGGTGTCAGGTAACAAGAACACAGAAGTTCACTCCTGTCTATTTGACTGCTTATTTTGATAATTTTACCTGAGATGTTTAACATTTTCAATTTAACTGCATATACATTTTCTGTCATATGTTTCCCATTTTAGTTTCTTATTTTTTTGTTGAGCTCCCTTCAAGTTTGTTAGAAAATAGATATTTTTTCCTTCGTACATATGTGGCTTAAGGGCGCCAAGTAAAAAGCCCATTTAAAAATCATTTATCATATTAATGTATTTTCTGAATATTACTCAAGCTACCTGCTTAGAAGATGAGCAGTAAATGTATCGAAATTTTGTGTACAGGTTCATGCAGTGAACAGCAGGCACGCTAAAAGTTTCTTGATCATCATATAATGAACACGCCCTAAACCCCAAATTCCCCTTTATATAGAGAAAACTGGGGTTTACAGGGGTATACATTACATCGTATTTTTCTAATCTCTGCTTCAAGACATAGGTTGTGGGTGCTCGTTAGAACCGCCTCATTGAGGCGGTTCTAACGAGCACCCACAACCTATGTTTTTAATATAAATAAGAAAAATATCACAGATTTTCATCAGAGCAGTGGTCATTTTGGAGATGTTGAAAAAATGCACAATGTTGCACGGGTATGTTATGGTAATGAAAAAATTTAGGGGTTCAAAGAGTACCCATTTTTGGGTTTTGTTCGTCAGTTGACCAATAGTTGCTGATGTCAGTGTGACCATCACTGATTTGTATGAATTCCAGGTAAAGGTTATTTATAGACCTGCTATTCTTATCATTGTGAGACCAGAGTGTTGTGTAAAGAGGGTTAACTGTAGAATGGGTCAGGACTGGACTCAAGTGTTGGCTTTGGCAGACAGTGTAGACCCAGATCAGGTGCTGCACACAACACAAAAAAACTTTCAGCCCTTCCTCTTTACTTTTCTATATACTGTTCCACTAAAGAATAGGAAATAATTTTCTCCTCTGGAGCGATTTCTTTCCGTTTAGAATGGACCCTTATTATTGAAGGAAACAAAAAGAAGTTTCAAAAGAGTTGCCTCCCAAGAAGGTGTATTCATCCTCCAAAATGGCCGAGATCTAAGCCTGCACCATCTCCGGTGCTGACTGGGCCGTTAAACTTCAAAACGAACATTTACCAGCAATCTGTACTTTTGTGTACAAGTTAAATCAAAAGAACTGACAGCACTGGTGGGGCGATTGTCCCCGATAGTAGGCAGGAGAAATGATCTTGAACTGGTGCTTAGACTGAGTTTCTGTTTTAAAGCAAACAGTGTAAACCCTGATCAGATGCCACATTCTGGGTCTACACTGGTTGCCAAAGTTCTAGTATGCCTTTACAGATATCCCTCCCTTTTACATAGCCCTTTGATGTTGCAGGAATAAACATAGCACTGCTATAAATAGCTGTTACCTGAGTTTTGTACATGGTCAGTTATAGTCACATGGACAGAAGCAGGTAGGAAGCTTCTGTACTTAGTAACTTTGGGTCGATTGATAAGCAGTTCACCCAAAGCTGTTTTCAACAACAAAAATGCACACGAAAACACAAAAAACATATCATAACAAAAAAAGATGCCATTTCAGACATTTCAGTGTCATTAACAGCTAGTTCAACATCACCCCATATTCTTATTTATTAAATTATAGGTTTGATGTTTTTTGCGTGCTTGAAAATGAGAAATTAAGATGATGGTTTTCTGATGGTAATGACTAGTAATTTGCTGCTGTTCCTGTTTACCCTAAAAGCACCTAGCAAAAAATAAGCAGATGACATTATCTTTTTGCCGGCCTTGGTAGCTCAGTCGGATGCGCGCCTGACTGGTGATCAGGAGGACCCGGGTTCGATTCCTGCTGGTGTTGGTACATTCTTTCGTGGAAATTGATCATGAAATCTTTTCTACGCCCATTCTCTCCCTTCCGCTGCTTCAAGAAGGGCAGTTGTCAGTTTCTGGCGAAAGAATATGCACTGTTCTGGTAAACCGCTTACGTATAAGCCTGTCCAGGAAAGTGTGGATAGGTAAACTGACCGGCTCTAAAATGACCTAAAATAGTATTGACAGGGCCGTTGAACCCCAATACAAACAAACAAACAAGACATTATCTTTTTTTCTGATCTTTGGGTCGATTGATCATCGAATAGTTACAATGGTCATTATTTTCTTGCACACCAGATAATCTATAGTTTTAGCTTGGGATAGAAATTCTGTTCTAACCCTGGTGTTCTTACCTTACATTCCTTAAGCTGATTCAAGAAGGGCAGTTGTCAGTTTCTGGTGAAAGTCTGGGCACTGTATTGGTTAAGCTGGCCAGTCAGGGTTTGATCCCTGCCAGCTCTGCGAAGACTGGCCACACATTCTTTCATGGAGATTGATCATGAAATATTTTTATCCCCACGCTTTTTGAAGAAAAAGTGGGGATATTGTAATGGTCTTCGTCGTCCGTACGCAGGTCCGTCCGTCTGTCTTACCCGATAACTCCTCCTAGATGGTTATAGATAGAAACTTGAAACTTTGGGAGCTGATAGGTCTTTGGTCTGGGGAGTGCATGACACTTTCGGAATTTTGATCACACCCCTACGGGTGGGCCTAGGGGGTGGCGCCCGCGGGGGTCAAAAATCAAAATTTCCAGAACATGGTCGTGTAATTATATCAAAGCGAACGGCATGATGAGTAGAAAACATTACAACCAACATTTGACCCTTATAGATAGAAACTTGAAACTTTGGAAACTGATAAAACTTTGGTCTGGGGAGTGCTTAACACTCCTACCCCTGGGAGTGGGGTCGGGGGTGGGGCACCTTTGGGATAAAAAAAATCAAAGTTTTCAGAACATGGTCGTGTAGCATATTAAATCGAACGGCATGATGAGTAGAATACATCACAATCAAAATGTTACCCCTCAGGTCAAACACCCCTAGGGGATGACCCAGGGGGTGGGGCCCATGGGGAAGCGTGGGGATATGCTATGGCTTGCCATCGACTGCGTGATTCTAGTTTTTACGGTTATCCTGTTCTGCTGATTCAAGATTGGCAGTTGTAAAAATGTCTGTGTAACGAAAATGCTTCATAGTCAAATTTGATATAGAGAAAAATGGAGTGGTGGTGGGGGTGGGGGTGTGGATGGGGCATGCATTATTTTCTCTTTTTTTTACTCTAAAATGTAGGTTGTGGGTTTTCTGACTGAGGTGGTTTTAACAAGCACCCACAATTTTTAATTGGACAAGAAATAAGAAAAATGTCAAACATGCTTTTTCTAGATATAAGAAAAAATGCCATGTTAACATTTTCGCATAGGTGTGTATGTGCAATGAATGTAAAACTTTGCAAGGTTCTCTGTCTTCCACGCTGCCTATATTACTTACGAAATGCAAATTAATTTGACAAATCGTAAAATTATATTGCTGTAAAATAACTTATATAGATGTTTTTAGGTCTTTAAAGCTTTATGAATTGTCCATTAAATGTCACAAAATTCTTAATGCAAATCCTAAATTGTCCCATTCACTTAACAGATAGAAGCCTCCTTGGTGTAGGGGATAAGCTATTCGCTTCATAAACCAGGGTAGTGGGTATGATCCCGGGCTTGAGATGTCATGCTATGAATGTCGGGTAAAAGTCCCACAAAATTGGAAGCAAGGTTTTCAGAATGACCAAAATAGTGTTGACGTGGACATTAAACTTCAGTTCAGACAAACAAAAACAAAAGTTCTTTGTAGTTTTGGGTGCATGAATTGCTAAAGCTTTTTTTAGTAGAAATGTGAGTTGATTCAGACGCTATGCTTTAACCCTTGTCCGGCTGAATATTTTAATCTGCAACACCCACTATCGATTATCAACCAATCAGATTACTTGATGCAAATTATTGCAACAAATTCACAATCTGAATGAAAACAATTTAGATCCTGATCAGATGGCTTCTTCAGAAGCCATCTGATCTGGATCTACATTGTTTGAAAAAATAAGGCATATCCGGGCTCAGCAAGACAAGGGTTAACCCTTGTCCTGCTGAGCCCGGATATGTCTTATCTTTCAAACAATGCAGATTCAGATCAGATGGCTTCTGAAGAAGCCATCTGATCAGGATCTACATTGTTTGTCATTCAGTTTATGAAATTGTTGCAATAATTTGCATCAAGTAATCTGATTGGTTGATAATCAGTAGTGGGTGTGGCATATTTAAATATTCAGCAGAACAAGGGTTAAGGTAAATTAATTATTGTAACCTGACGACTTTGTTCGCTTTAAAGAATGGGGCCCTTTGATAACACTTTGTAGACAACCAGCTGATACTCCAAGCAACAGTTGGCTTGATATATTGGAGTCTCTATAAGGAGCTGGATGCCTTATTTATTCATAAACTTTAATATTTATTTAAAAATTCTGTGTGAAGTTCATATAAATGAAAGAAAAAACATATATCTTTGCCGTCCAATATAAAAGCGTGACACACGACAGTATTCAGGTATTCCTTAATGAATTTTATATGCAAATGGAGCAGAATGGATTGACCTACATGTCCACAAGATGAACCATCACTTTATTATTAAGATGAACTGGAAGGACCATCTTAACATTTTTATGTCCCCAGTAGCGATAGCGGGGACATATTGTTTGTTTGTATGTGGACAACTTTAACATTGGTCATAACTTTTGAACCGTTTGAGATAGAGCATTCATATTTGGCATGAAGGTTCCTTGTGACAAGAGCTTCACAATCATGCAAAAATTTTGACATGTGACCTTGTTTTTATATTATATTTTTCCCCATTTTGGTTTTACAGACCTTTCAAGATTAGATTATTTTGCATATAATAATTATAGGTCAGAGTGTTGTGTAAAGAGGGTTACCTGTAGAAATGAACTGGACTTGACTTGTGTTTGAGGTTTGGCGAACAGTGTAAACCCAGATCAGACGCCACAGTCTGGTTTAGCAAACAGTGTAAACCCAGATCAGATGCCGCAGACTGCGGCATCTGATCAGGGTCTACACTGTTGCTTACAGTACAGTAATGTAAGCCTTAAACCTATCAAAGTCCTCTTTCAGAACCATTTTCCCACCCTCCCCTCCGAGACAATCAATCCACCAATGCTTTCAGTGCTTTGATTTTTTTTGCTGAAGCAGCATGATAATATGATCTTCAAGATTCAATTGCATTTTAACCCTTTTAGTACCAAATGGAATCTTCCTCCTTATATATAAGAGGAGTCCATTCCAAAAGTAAGGCGTGTCAGGTTGTTTTTTTTATCAAAATTTATTTGGAAAATGGCTGAACTTTTAGCAAACAGTGGAGGCCCTGATCAGACGCCGCATTCTGCGGCATCTGATCTGGGCCTGCAATGTTTGCCAGGGTACCCCTTTTGGGGTTTCTGGTACTAAATGGGTTAATATCTTCACATTAATATCTTTTTATTCATCCCTCATTAAACTGTTTCATCTAGAAGTGTCTCCTACGCAACTTTTGAAGTCAGTATGGTTCCCAGCAGGAAAAAGGTATCACTCTCCATAAATTGACAACATATAAGAAACTTTTTTTATTATTCAAAAAGTTACATGAGTGTTTTTGTCTGAAATTTAAACCTTTAAACAAGGGCAATGTCTAGGCAGTTTTTACGTCCCCATCAACACTGTTTACGTCATTTTGGATGTTGCTTCCGATTTTGTTGGACTTTTGCCTGACATTGAGATGAAATGAGATCTCAAGCCCAACAGCGCAAAGAAATCGCTAGGATTTAAGTAGCAGTCCGACTCTCGCCATTTTTCCTGGGCAGGCTTAAACCTTCTAAGTGGTTTACCAGTACTCAAGCTGGGTCAGTTTCAGCTCTAGCTGTGCCGATGCACCATGCAGCTAAATCTATTTCTCCCAGCCCTTATGGGCTGTGGCTTCTAGGCCGGTCTACTTTACTCTGGTGTAATCTACATTGAATCTAATGAAGTGCCATCTAAAAGGGATATTCTAGCCAAAGAAATAGAGGACATTTGATTTTTTTTCAGTGTAAGATCGAATTTATTTCACTGAATGAACACCGAAAGGAGTAATATTCTGTTTCTTTCATGCTTTAAATTGTAACTGTAACGCAGTCTGTTTTAAAGCGGCAGCCATCACCACAGAGAACAAACTTTTTACACGGCGATTTCGCATCGATTTAGAGGTGTATAACATAGGGTGGAAATTGAAAGTTTGAACCTTGAAAACAGCTTGGAATGTAACTTTGTCAAATGGTTCACTTGAAATTTGCATTCAAATAATGTCCGCAGTTGCTAAGCTTGTCTGGTGTTGTGTGCATTATCTATGTTGGTACATGCAAAAAGTGACCTCATCAAGGTTGGATTGACGTGAAAACAAATGTCATGTGACGTAATGTCAGTCACACATTTATAACGTTTAGCTAATTGATTTTTCACAAACAGAGAAAATATGTTATTTTTTTAGGATACATCGAATTCACGAACAGAGGAAAATAAAAATCGTATTTTCACTGTTTGAAACGGTGAAGACATCATGTGAACAAGTCCGTGAAATGAAGACCCCCTAAACCCCACTTTATATAGAGAAACTGGGGTTTAAGGGGGTATACATTATTTTCCTTATTTCTGCTCCAAGACATAGGTTGTGGGTACGCGTTAGAACCGCCTCAATGAGGCGGTTCTAACGAGCACCCACAACCTATGTTTGCAGTATTTATAAGAAAAATATCAGGAGTTTTCTTCAGAAAAGTAGCCATTTTGGAGATGAGAAATATGCACTGTAATGTAGTGACTATATTGCACGGGTGTGTTATCGTAATGTATCGATTTAGATTTCACTGTGAAATCTCTATCATTGAAAAGCATGTAAGAAAAAGTCTTATTTTGATTTTCATTATGTGGTGGTCCTTTTCCTCGTGTGTTTGAGCATTGTTATAATAAATTGTGCATGTGTCATCCATTTTTTTGCCAGCCGTGTTCTAATTTAGTGTTAACCCTTGTCCTGCTGAATATTCATATATGCCACACCCACTGCCGATTATCAACCAATCAGATTACTCGATACAAATTATTGCAACAAATTCACAATCTGAAGGGCAAACAATGTAGATCCTGATCAGATGGCTTCTTCAGAAGCCATCTGATCTGGATCTACATTGTTTCAAAGAAAAGGCATATCCGGGATTAGCAGGACAAGGGTTAAGCAGTTGACATAGGCTTTTTTTTCACCTCTGAAATGAACCATATTTTCGAGTTGTCATCTCTTTACTAAGTCTCATAAGTCATATTTGCACTTCATTTTAATATTTTGAATTAGGAAATGTTAATTGCATATTCTGAAAATATGCACTTACATGAAATGCATATAATCTGACTGGGAGAAAAATAGCTGATAATTAAAAAGTCGTTTGTATTTCACTACTAATAACGAATCACAGCACTGAAAACATTGGTGGGGACAATTAGACTTGAAAAAGGGACTTAGACTGTTTCGTTTAACCCTTAACTTCCTGTACTGTAAGCAAACAGTGTAGAACCTGATCAGATGCCACATTCTTCGTCATCTGATTTGGATCTAGAAGCCTCTGTGGTGTAGTGGTCATGCTACTCACCTTGTAAACCAGGGGTCACAGGATCAATTCCTGGCTTCTCCAGACTATCGGTTGATTCTTTAAACGTATGTTCCATCTCTGTATGACCTTAGCTGTTGGTGAGATGTAAAACCGGAACACTCACTCACTGATTTGGATCTACACTGTTAGTCAAATCCAATACATGATTCCAGCCCAGATCTATTAATAACCCTCTCACGCAGCACTCTGATCGCATGGTGATAAGAATAGCCTGACTTTTTTTTCTATAAATTAGTTACTCGCATTTCATATAAATTAGTGATAGTCACATGACCATCAGCACTGAAGAGCTTCTTGTGCTTAGTAACTCTGGTGGGATTGATATTTGTTATTTTACCTTGAAAACTTTTGTTGTATATACTCAATAGAGAATTAGATGTGTGCTCACTCACTCGCTCACTCGCTTGTTTTCTCGCTCATTCACTCACTCACTCACTCACTCAGAACAATAAACAAATCAATGCGAAAATGTAAACTTAGTCCTTTCTCCTTATGTAGATCGCTGCATTGCAGGTATCTTTATGATAAATGCCAGTACCAGAAATGATTGGCAATACCATTCGTTCAAAAAAGAAATGATAGGCATTCTCAATGCTTCCTTCCTTCTTTTGTAGATATAATACCATACTTCACCCAAGAACCTACCTCAGCTGTGATACCACCGGGTGCATCACTCACTCTGTCGTGTCGAGTTCATCCACCAGACAGTGTAGTCCGATGGCTTTTCAACGGTGATTTTGTGGAAAATGAAAATTCTTACGGATTTACAGTGGTTGGAACAGATCTAGTTATTTCTTCTATGGCATCTGACAATTCAGACAATGGTGTATATCAGTGTTTGGCTCAAAATTCACATGGAACTATTTTAAGTCGCCGAGCAAAAGTTTCAAAAGCAGGTGAGTTATGTAACATGCATAAGCAGATGATATTTTGTTTAATGAATAGTGTAAACTTTAAAAGATGAGCACTCTTGTTTGAAGTGTTCGGTTTCCATTCTAAAAGGAGACATTACAAATGGGAACCAGTTGCTTTATATTGTTGTGCCTGCCATTAGCATTGCATGATACACGAGTCCGATTTTCCATCCGTTTTGTCCATTTGTCGAGCCGTCAACATTTGCGACAAACCTAGTGTTCTCCCTAATGGTCAAGTCTATTGTTCAAGAACTATAAGAGCTTCATTATTGATATTTGGCACAAACATGCCTCTAGGGTATCAAGTATCCATTTTTGACCTTGACCTACATTTCATGGTTCACTAACTTGGTGAAATATTGGTTCAAATCTAGCATTCGCCCTAATATTCAAGTTAATTTCTCAAGCATTATTAGAGCTTCATTAATGATACTTTGTAAAAATTTGCATCTATGGCTGGTAACTATAATTCTAGCATCCATTTTTGACCTTGACCTGCATTTCATGTGAATAATTGTATCATTCCTAGTGTTCACATTTCTCAAGAACTATAAGAGCTGGATACTTCTAAGAATGGCAGCTTTTCTGCAAGCAATGATTTGTTTTGTTTGATTTGAGGTTTAACGTCCCCGTCAACACTGTAAAGGTCATTTTGGAGACGTTGCTTCCAATTTTGTTGGACTTTTACCAGATACTAAGAGGAAATAACATCTCAAGCCCTGTTGCCCAATGAAACCAATAAGGTTTATAAGCATGGATAGTCTGACTCATGCGCACCGCTTTGCCTGGGCAGGCTTAGATCCTCTAAGCAGTTTACCAGTACTCGTGTGCGGGTCGGATTCAGCTCTGCGTGGAAGCATCATGCAGTCCATATATTTCTTCAAGCCCTGATGGGCGGGGGCGCATGCAAGCAATGAATCTCATCTCCACTATTTGCCAATCTTCCGTTTTGAGATTTCCTACTAAAACTGTTTGAACCCTAATGTCCTGCTGCATAATTAATTTTTCCACGCCCATTTCTGACTATCAACCAATCAAATTACTTGATATATTATATTCATTTAGATTGGCAGACATTATATTCATTTTGATTTGCAAACTGAATGACAACCAGTGTAGATACAGATCAGATGGCTTCTTCAGAAGCCATCTGATCTGGATCTACACTGTTTGCAAAAGTAGGGGTTTGTCATGTTCAGTAGGTTGTTCTGCAGAAAACAGCAACACCTATCTTTTCAAACAGTGTAGATCCCAAGTAAATGGCTTCTGGAGAAGCCAACCGATCAGGACAGACATCGTTTACCATTAAGTTTGTGAATTGTTACCGGTAGTCACAATGGGTGTGGCAAAATTAATTTATTCAGTTGGACATTAGTTTTGTGTGTTTGATTTGAGGTTTAACGTCCCCGTCAACACTGTAAAGGTCATTTTGGAGATGTTGCTTCCAATTTTGTGGGACTTTTACCCGACATTGAGATGAAATGACATCTCAAGCCCTGTCGCCCAATGAAACCAATAGGGTTTATTGGCATGGACGGTCCGCCTCGCACCGCGGTTCCTGGACAGGCTTAGATCCTCTAAGCAGTTTATCAGTACTAGTGTTGGACATTAGACTTAACCCTTATCTTGCTGAATATTTAACTTAGCCACACCCATTTTTGATTTTCAGCCAATCAGATTACATGATATAATGAGTTTGTTCAAATTCACAAACTGAATGAAAAACAGTGTAGATCCTGATCAGATGGCTTCTTCAGAAGCCATCTGATCTGGATCTACACTGTTTGCAAAGTTAGGGGTTGTCGTGAACAGCAAGATAAGGGTTAAAATATCAATGTCATGGTACACAACAAAGTACATCATTGGCATGCCATTGTCATTCATTGATGGTGCCGTCCAGCCTCGGCTTGAGCTCAAACGCGCATGTTTTGTATTTTAAGGTCATGTAAATGTAGGGAATATTACAAGCGGAAGAGTGCAGACACTTCACGCATTGACCTGCAGAAGAAAAGATGAAAAATAATTGTCTTTTCAAAAACCACTTAAGATGTTATGTAGCACATGACATTCGCGATAGCTTGTCGTCGCAACATGGTATAAGAAGTCTAGCAAAAAACATCCGACAACATCCGAGACACACATTGATAATGTAATAACCAGCCTAAGATACATGAAAATCGTGACATGTTTTAAAGTGACATTGATGGCCATATTAAAACGTAATAGGCTTTGTTCCCGATTTGTCTTAATTTTGCTATCTTTTGATTTATGAGTGCAGTCTAATTACTTCAAACATTACAAACATGCAACAAATACATTGACAGACAGAATTACAAACTGCAAGGAAATACCCTAAAAATAAAAAAAATTGGGACACCTTGAGGTCTTGCTGTAATGCTCCTAAAATTTTAACAAAATTATTTCATGATCCAGCAAGGAATACAGAAGATTCAGATGGAAAGGCAAACAGTGTAGATCCTGATCAGACTGCTCCTTCAGGAGCAGTCTGATCTGGGTCTGCACTGTTTGCTGATCAGACTGCTCCTTCAGGAGCAGTCTGATCTGGGTCTGCACTGTTTGCTTAGGCCTGTCTGTCCCAATACTTAGGATCATTATGGTAACTTGATCATCACACTAATGGGTCTGTTTTTTTCAAAATGAGGCTCCGATGAAAATTTGGGACATTTTTTAGCTCACCAGAGCCAAAGGCTCGATCTGGGGGAGCGGCAGTTGTCTGTTGTCATCGTTTGACGTATGTCTGTCGTCTGCTGTCGTCTGATATCTGAAACAAATATTTTGAATTAGCAAGTCCCCATGGTGTCCTAATTTTAGGATCTTTTGTTAATTTTAGGATTTTTGCGGTAACCATAACAACATAAAAAAGCAAATAAAAAGAGGCCCTCTGACACTGCTTGGTCCCAGACTGCTGGCATATTTATGGTAATACTGTTAGATTGATACTAATTTCTCTGACAGCCATGGCTTTGTTCTGGTTGGTCTACATATTCTGAACAGTTGTTTGTGACCTACAAACGATGCCTTGGATTCCCATTGATCTGCTGCTACAAATTAGTCTGCTATTGATATGACTGTTCATTTGCACATTAACCCTTATCCTCCTGAACAATTTAATAAGCCACACCCATTTGTGACTATCAGCCAATCGGATTACATGATACAATGTTTTCATTCAAATTCACAAACTGTCGTGAACAGCCAAGTCTATGTAATGAAGTAAACATTGAAAACCACTCTTTACGAAGAGAAAAAATGCAGTTTATAGAGGATCTTATATGAGTGTTCATGTATTATTGCATTTATTAAACAAGTTGAGGAAAAGAGATAAAATGTGAGGCTTCGCCGAGCATTAATGATAGGCAGAAATGGGTGTGGTTAACTTAATTCATTCAGCAGGATAAGTGTTAATACCGATTCTTATTGAAAATGATGCTTAACTTACGTGTCAGTATATGTTATAGAAAATCGTAAAAGGTTGTACAGAGAATAAATGTTTATTTACACCACAACCTCGTTATAACAAGGTTCATTATAAAATGGTTTGGATATAATACAGTTTCAAGATGGATCCCAAAAATTTGTAGATTATATAGAAAAATGACCATAAACGGTCATTTTTCTATATAATCTACACATTTTTGTTTGGATATAACACGGTTGTTTAGCTCACACAGTTTCTGCTTTGGACCTCAATATAAATAGTGTTATAAAGAGGTTGTGGTGTATTTTTTTTTTTTTGGTTAATAAATATTCTGCTTCTTTCCAGTTTTACGGAGATTTGAAGACAGAGGTGACCTTCACCTTAATGTTACAGAAGGCTCTAACCTTGTGTTGCCATGTCAACCACCTTACAGCAGACCCAAGGCGAAAATCATGTTTAAAATTAATGGAACCAGTATTATTAATCAAAACACAGGTAAGTTTGATTGCCAAAATGTTCTGTTGTGAAGTTACCTCTGTATCGATTGGTGGCCTTGTCAGTGGGGGTTGAAGCCTCTGTGGTGTAGTGGTTATGCTACTCGCATGATAAACCAGGGATTGCAGGATAGATCCTGGGCTTCTCCAGACTTTTGGGTGAGTCTTTAAACCGAGGTCCCGTCTCCGTATGACATTAGCTGTTCGTGGGACGTAAAACTGAAGCACACAGTTGTCACTGGGGATAGGGATGGTGCGTGTGTGTGTGTGGTGGGGGGGGGGGGTGTACTCTGAAAGGGAAGAATTTGCTCCTCAGGAGCAAATTCTTTCCTTGCAGAGTAGACCCCAGTTGAGCATATTCTTTCCTTTAAGAGCAGACCCCTCCATCACAGGCCTAGTGGATAACAGCGTGGACTTTTAATGATTAGGTCTCTCACCCCTATGGGTTCGAGCCTGGCTCAGGTCACACATCAGCTGCCAAGTTCTGCAATAGAAGGCCTAGGTCAGGGTTTTTTTTTCTCAGGGTACTCCGTTTTTTTGCCCACTTGATTTACAATAGGCTCGAAATAAGTGAATAATCTTGAACGGGCTGTAAAAACAATTAACAACCCCATTTCATATATGGCTGGAAGTGCATTCTCTCCGTTGAGTTTACCTCTCACCAACAGCTAAGTTCATACAGAGATGGTTTACAAGGCGAGTAGCATAACCACTACACCATGGGGGTTTCTAAATACAGTTGACTCCCTTAACAGACACACAAGCCAAAATTATGGGTGTGTAGGAAGAACTTCCATACATATTATGACTTAAATTCAAAACCTGTTAACCCCAAAACTGCCGATCACAAGATTTTCAGATGTCGTTTTCAAATATTTATTTTTTATTTTTCAGAGAAAATAAGACTTGAAATTTCATGTGAATTGTCTGCCTAGCAGACGATTCACATGAAATGTTAAGCCTTATTTTCCCTGAAAAAATTTAAAAATTAAAATTGCCGCCTGCTCTAAATATTCCTGTGACACTATAAGGGGTAAATAATATGGGTAGCAATTATTAGTGTCTCGCATGCAATAGTGCCATCAAAACCACCACTTACTTGGTTTAATTAGGAAATCAGAAAGATGATATTCTTTAAAAAGCACCGCCATGGACCGCAACTTGACACAGAAATATTTTTTTCAGTGTTAGCTCCCTTCCCTATCAGTTTGGATTACTATTAGAGGATAGAATTTGCTGCTTTTGGGTGCTGGAAGCTGTGACAATGCCAATTTATTGCTTCACCTTTAAGGGGATAGAAGCCTCCGTGGTGTAGTGGTTACGCTACTCACCTTGTAAACCAGGGGTCGCAGGATTGATCCAGGGCTTCTCCAGACTTTCGGATGAGTCTTTAAACTAAGGTCCCATCTCCGTATGACCTTAGCTGTTGGTGGAACGTAAAACTCAAACACTCACTCACCTTTAAAGGGAATGGGAACACCTTTAGGGGAGGCAACTCTTGCAAAACTATTTTTGTCTCCCATGTCATTAGGGTCAACTCTTAAAGGAAAGAATTTGCTTATTTCCGTTAAGAGTAAACCCCTTTTTCAGTGGGACAGGGATTATAGAAAAGCAAACAGGAAGTCCCGAAAGTTGTCTTCCTTTGAAAAAGGCGGAAAAATCTGCCAGGTATTCCCATTCCCCTTAAGAGTTGCAAACAAATGTGATGCTGCTGCGCAGTCATGTAAACAGACTACAAGTTTTGTACAGAAAAGACGTAAAAGATTCTAGCAAGTACCCACACGGCCCCAGTCCATCGGGGCTTGAAGAAATAAATGGGCTGAATCTGATCGCAGACGAGTACTGGTAAACCGCTTAGAGGATCTAAGCCTGCCCAGGCAAAGCGGTGGGAGTTGGACCATTCTTGCTTATAAACCCTATTGGTATCATTGGGCGACAGGGCTTGAGATGTCATTTCATCTCAGTGTTAGGTAAAAGTCCCACAAAATTGGAAGCAACTTCTCCAAAATGACCTATATGGTGTTGATGGGGAAGTTAAACATCAAATCAAAGAAACAAACAAAACTGACAAGATACGTTTCTAACAAGAACTAAAAAAATGTTTCATCCTTTTGGACCTAGGCAGCAACATTACGTGATTTGAAAACATGAAAACACTTCGTATTTATTACATTTTGTAATGATAGTAGTTGTTGTTAACTACATTTATATGAAATATGATATTTTGCAACAAAAAATAATTCAAATGCAATTTTCTCCAAACACATTAAAAACATATTAGTCTGCCTAAATATTTCATGTTGAATATTAGCCATGAAATGGCAAAAATATGCTTTATTAATTGGGCACAGTCTGAGTAGAGTTTTAACTGCATAAATTTTCATTGTAACCCAGTCTACCTCTTGGAGCCCATTTGGCTGGTTCCTATCTGGTTGTCTGTCTAAGACACAGAGGCTGATCTCTGTCATCCTTGGTTTGGGGACCAGGAAGGCACATTTTCACGTGGTCCGACTCATAAAAAGTCTATGAGTTCTTGAGTCTTTGTGAATTTTGAATGAATGAAATTACGGTAATTAGTTTTTTGCACAATGTTTGGAGCCAACCCTTGGTTACCATAATTCTCCTGAATATTCAAGAACCTTGTACAAATGCATTAACTTTTTACCCTAAAAATTCTAAAAATTCGGACACCTTGAGAACTTGCTGTATTTCTCCTAAAATTTTAACAGATTTGTTACACGATCCTGCAATTTTAATTTAAGAGTCCAAAAGGTGTAAATGGAATGGCAAACAGTGTAGATCCTGATCAGACTGCTCCTTCAGGAGCAGTCTGATCTGGGTCTGCACAGTTTTCTAAGCCTGTCTGTCTCAATACGCAAGATCATTACGGTAGGTGACTTTACTTTCTGGCTACTGTATTCATCCTAAGTCATCAGACACCTCAACTCCTTTCCATATTTGTTTCGAAATTTGAAGCACAATTTACTGCTTGATATTGTGTCTGAAAGTAGCTTGATGAGTGGGAAATAGTGTAGATCCTGATGAAATGCTAGTTTCTGCAGTGTCTCATGTGGGTCTGCACTGTTTCAGACCTGAATATGTAGTGGTAACATGAATACAATGTTTCCCCAGTAGCGGTATTTTTCTTTTTCGGGTAGTCTTGTTTTCTGCCATTTTTTTCCAATTAGCCAATTAGGCCTCATCATTGACCCTCAAATATTTTCAAATTTCTACAGCCAAAGGACTAGAAAATATAACCAAAATTAAAATGAAAACTCCTATCAAAATAGCTCAGCCAAATATCTTTTGAAAGATGTTACTTGTAAATATTTAGGATATTTATTCTAAATCTCATTAAGTTCTAATTAGGACATACCCTAACACAGTTGAGTGTTGCACAATAATTCTTTTGTAAAAATCTTATCTCTCTGGCTACAAATTTGTTAAGAAAGATGCATCTTCCCATCAGGCTACCATAGCATCAGATAAGGTAAGTATTTTGTGATAATTGAAGGATAGTTTTCCTTATTTCTCCATATAAACCTATGTTGTGGGTACTCATTAGAACCGTCTCGCCGAGGCGGTTCTAATGAGTACCCACATCATAGGTTTATATGAAGAACTGACAAAAACTATCCTTCAGTTATCACAAAATATGTACCTTATCAACTGCTATGGTCTACAGAAGATTATTTTTTGTTAGAAAATGCAGTAAAACTCTAATGTTTCACATAAGTGGAGTGGAGATGGTTTTAAGACATTTTATTGTAATGTAGTCAACCATTTTATGACTAATTTTCAGTGTTTTGTAGGTACATCTGGGTATGTCAGGGACATACAGTAGGGTAAAATAAGAAGTATCTTTTACAAAAAAAGATGTTCAGCAGAGGTCACACATTTGAGATGAATTAACCCATTATATACTAGTGGACTCTTCCATTGCTATATGCTGGACAAGTCCAATTGTCATATAAGGGATGTCAAGCATATTTTGTCATTTTTATTAGCTCGGCTGTTTTTGAAGAAAACGACGAGGTATTGTCATAGCTCTGGCGTTGTCGTCGTGCAAAAACTTGGACATTTTGTCTTTGTCGTCGTGCAAAAACTTGGACATTTTGTAATATCTCTGTCATTACTGAACATATTTACTTGAAACTCGGACTAGTTGTTCATTATGAAAAGGGGCTGCAGCCGAGCGTTGGCACCCGCATGCGGTGCTCTTGTTCTATTTTTGTCGGAAAATTAGGCCCTGATCAGATGCCGTGTGTGATCTGGGCCTGTTTGCCAAGGTACTCCTTTAGGGGTTTCCCGCATACAATGGGTTAACCCATATTTCATTACAAAAACATGCTTATTCAAATATATTGAAAATTTTAACTACCAAAAATTGAGAATTTTTTTATAAAAATTCTGATAGTTTTCAAATTTCTCATATTTCTACTCAAAAATTTTCTGCAGTGGTTACGCTACTCGCCTTGTAAACCAGGGGTCGCAGGATCGATCCCGGGCTTCTCCAGACTTTCGGATGAGTCTTTAAACCGAGGTCCCGTCTCCGTTTGACCTTAGATGTTGGTGGGATGTAAAACTCAAACACTCACTCATTTCTACTCAAAACATAGATTGTGGGAACTCATTAGAACTGCCTCGGTTTTTCTGTTAAAAATAGAATAAAAAATGAAAAAAAAAAGGCCTAACAGCCCTTAACCCTTATCCTGCTGCATAAATTAATTTAGCCACACCCATTTACAATTCAACCAATCAAATTACTTGATGTAATTTATTCATTCAAATTCGCAAACTGAGTGACAAACAGTGTAGATCCTGATTAGATGGCTTCTTCAGAAGTTAGGGGTTGTCGTGAACACTGAACAGCATGTTAAGGTTTAATTGACAAATCAACTTGCCCAACGTTTCCACCAGTATACAGTCACCCCTCTTTATACCGACATTCGTTATAAGGCAAAACTCGTTATAACGGCAATTTGAATGGAATGACTACTTAGCTAAAGGTTTAGCCTCCGTTCCGAGCGGCGTGGGCTTCCCTCAGGTTGGAAATGCACAAATCGAGTCCATAGTCTTGAAAGGGTCTTGTAATCTAATACTCCAAGAAACAAATGCTATAGATATTTGTTAGAATCGCCTCACCGAGGCGATTCTAACAAATGTCTATAACATTTGTTTCTTGGAGTAGTAATGGGGAAAAGGCCTTACTTCTAACTCGGATTCGTTAAAGCGGAATTTTTTTTATAACGGCACAATACCAGGGAACAAATACTGTCGTTATAACAAGGGTCCTCTACCCCCCCCCCCCCCCCCCCCCCCCCCCGCCCATCGGGGCTTGAAGAAGTAGGTGGGCTGCATGATGCTTCCACGCAGAGCTGAAACCGATCCGCACACGAGTACTGGTAAACAGCTTAGAGGATCTAAGCCTGCCCAGGCAAAGCGGTGCGAGTCAGCCAGTCCATGCTTATAAACCCTATTGGTTTCATTAGGCGGCAGGGCTTGAGATGTCATTTGATCTCAATGTCGAGTAAAAGTCCCACAAAATTGGAAGCAACATCTCCAAAATGACCTTTACAGTGTTGACAGGGATATTAAATAACAAAAACTGTGTTATAACTAATTTTGTACCAGAAACCCCAAAAGGGTACCCTGGCAAACAGTGCAGGCCCAGATCAGACGCAGCAGAATGCGGCGTCTGATCAGGGCCTACACTGTTTGCAAATAGATTTTGAAGAAAACACTACCTGACAGTCCTAAATTTTGAAATGGACTCCTGCTGTATATAAGGAAGAAGATTCCATTTGGTACAAAAAGGGTTAAGTGAAGGGACAAAACTCTTACAAATAGCTGCTTACCCAGGTCTGGCTGTATGCGATATATCACTATTAGGCACTATCAGTTGACAGATAAGGGTATATGCGTGTGCCTGACATATTAGATAATCCTAATTGAGGTTACATATGTACTGGTTAACTGAGAGAAATTGGGAGTAGTCTTCAATTAAGAAAATAAAGATTTATCTCTTTTCTGAATTCATGCTAGGGTATTAAGTGCCTTTGTTTCTTGTGCCATGGTTAATATACCCTGTTTCGACCCGCACTGCATTCGATTCATTGTAGATTACGCGAAATAAAGTAGATACATGTGTTTTTAAATGAAACAACTTTTAATATGGAGAAAATACTGTTTCCAATTTATTTGTTTCAGTGTACATTGCTGATCTAAACAGAGTATAATTGATCATGCATCCCCCTTCCCACCATCCACCTTCACTCTTAAGCCAGGATGATCAAGCTCTGTGGCCTTTTATTGGTTTAAAGCAAAGATTATACAGAAAAATAAAGGGCCGTAACTCCGACTTAAATGAGAGGACCAACATGAAAATTGTGTTAGGCACCCCTGCACCTCACAAGGAATGCATATGTAAAGTTTCAGCTCAATTGGTGAAGAAATGGGGAAGTAGTTTGCAACACAAAAAAGTGCGGACTAACCCACAAACCCACAAACGGACAGTGCAAAAGCTATATGCCCTCCTATGGGGGGCATAAAAATACCATTTGTTCACTGGTTGTGCTTTAGGAGATAGGCAACCAGACACTCTTGTTTGTTTACTGGTTGTGCTTTAGGAGATAAATACAACAGCCTGTTTCAAAGAAGAAATATGGAAAATTGCCACCTATTCTAAGATTCCTTGTTACTTTTGCTTTAACTTGGAACTGTTTGGCACTGACATATGTTTATTCACTGGTTGTGCTTTAGGAGATATGCAGCCAGACACTGCTATGTTTGTTCACTGATTGTGCTTTAGGAGATAAGCAGGCAAATGTTTATTTATTGGTGAGGTAGCCAAGCACTGTCTTGTTAGTTCATTTGTTACTTTAGTAGATAAGCTGCCAGGCAATCTCTTGTTCATTCACTGTTTGTGCTTTAGGACATTCCTATGTTTATTCACTGGTTCTGCTTTAGGAGATAAGCAGCCAGACACTGCTATGTTTGTTATCTGGATAAGCAGACAAACACTCTCTTGTTTATTCATTGGTTATGCAGCCAAGCATATGTTAGCTCACTAGTACATGTGCTTTAAGAGATAAGCAGCCAGGCACTCCCTTTGTTCAATGGTTAATGGTTATGCTTTAGGAGATAAGCAACCAGGCACTTTCTTGTTTGTTCACTGGTTGTGCTTTAGGAGATAAGCATCCAGGCACTCTCTTGTTAGTTCGCTGGTTGAGCTTTAGGAGAAAAGCTTCCAGACATGTACTCTCTTGTTAGTTCACTAGATCTGCTTTAGGAGTGATGCTCATGTTTGCTTGCTGGTTGTGCTTTAGGGGAGAAGCAGCCACCACTCTCTTGTTAGCTTTAGGAGATAAGCATTCAAGCACTCTCTTGTTAGTTCGATGGTTGAGCTTCAGGAGATAAAAATTCAGGAAAACTCTTGTTAGTTCACTGGTTGAGCTTTAGGAGAAAAGCATCCAGGCACTCTCTTGTTAGTTCGATGGTTGAGCTTTTGGAGAAAAGCATCCAGGCACTCTTTTGTTTGTTTGCTGATTGTTCTGTAGGAGATAAGCATCCAGGCACTCACTTGTTAGTTCGCTGGTTGAGCTTTCCAGGCATGTACTCTCTTGTTTGTTTACTAGGTCTGCTTTAGGAGTCATTCTCTTGTTTGTTTGCTGGTTGTGCTTTAGGGGGATAAGCAGCCAGGCACTCTCTTGTTAGTATAAGGAGATAAGTGATTAAGCATTCATGCAATCTCTTGTTAGTTAGCTGGTTGAGCTTTAGGAGATAAGCATCCTGCAATCTCTTGTTTGTTAGCTGGTTGAGCTTTAGGAGATAAGCATCCATGCAATCTCTTGTTTGTTAGCTGGTTGAGCTTGAGGAGATAAGCATCCAGGCACTCTCTTGTTTGTTAGCTGGTTGAGCTTTAGGAGATAAGCATCCATGCAATCTCTTGTTAGTTAGCTGGTTGAGCTTTAGGAGATAAGCATCCTGCAATCTCTTGTTTGTTAGCTGGTTGAGCTTTAGGAGATAAGCATCCAGGCACTCTTTTGTTTGTTTGCTGGTTGTTCTTTAGGAGATAAGCATCCATGCAATCTCGTGTTAGTTAGCTGGTTGAGCTTAAGGAGATAAACATCCAGGGACTCTCTTGTTTGTTTAGGAGTTAAACCATCAGACCTTATGGATGTGCTTCAGGAGATAAGCAGCTGGGAGTATTTTAGAACATTTTTAAGCCCCCTGAATAGAGCCAGTCCAAGTGCATTTGTAGTCTGACACTGAAGATAAATCATAATTAATATTATCTCCTATATACTGGTAGGAAACCTAGAAAATGCCAGTTTGAATTATGTTGAAATATACACTGGAGATTGAAAACATTTGGAAATAATTATAAAATATATGTTTTTGATAGGCTAAAGACAAATAGACACAATGTGTTTAGCTCTAGCTAATAAATATTCATTAGGGGTAATTATGAAGTATATTTTGGGTTCCCCTATTAGACTTTCACCAGAATCAGCCATTGACTATTGGGTAATAAATTGATTAAAACAGAAAGGGTGTTTTGCTTTTAATCATAAGCAGATATGAATATGAAAGAAAAATTGCTGTATGCTATCGGTGAATGTGCCAAAGAAAAGTTTATACACACATTATGAAGATATTTTTCTTTGATAATGGCGTATCTGTTGAAGCTGGCAGATGGTGGAGGCGTTATTACTTGTTATACAATATATTTTTCCGAATATTTTCAGTCGGTAGCAGTAGATAAGCAAAAGATATATTATAACAGCAGGTAGCTGATTCGGGAGCAGTAGATATTAAAAAAATTATAAGACTTAAGGGGAGTGGATACACTCTGACCTTCTGGGGAGGCAACTCCTGCAAAAGTACTTTTGTCTCCCAATGTCAATATGGGTCAACTCTTAAAGGAAAGAATTTGCTCCTGAGGAGCAAATTCTTTCCTGTAAGAGTAGACCCCTTTTTCAGTGGGCAGGGCTTATAGAAAAGTGAACAGGAAGTTCCAAAAGTTGTCTCCCTTGGAAAAATGGCAGAAAAATCTACCCCCTTAAGGCAGAAAGGTGAATTGGTCTACTTGTAGGTGAGGTGGCTCTTGAAATAATATTTTTGTTTTCATTACCAACAAGGGTGTCTTATAAAGACATAAGAGAGTGGAGCACTATGTTGCAGTGGTAAAGCATCTAATTTGAGATCGAGAGGTACCCGGTTCGATCCCCAGAAGCGCCAAGTTTTGTTTCCTTGAGCAAGCATTGCTTAATACTGGTTTGTTCCCAGGAAGAAGAAGAGGGCCAGATGGAAGATTAGTACTCATTTACTAAATGTGTTACCCTCTATAAATACTGTTGATTATTATTATCATTATTATTATTATTCTTGAATGGCAGTAGGCAGAATTTGCACTGCACTGGTTTCATAAAAAACTTACATATAAGCAAATGGTCAGGCTTGATATGACCTAAATAGTGTCTACTGTGCCCTAAAACAAAAAAATGTGCTTAGCGTTTGAAGGGGCTATAAATAGTAACTGTTGACATTTGTCTTCCGTTTAGAAAATGACAGGAAAAAGAAACCGATTTAATAGTTGTCATGGTAGTTTCTTTGTCTAACCCTTAAAATGCCAATCACGACTATTGTCTTCTGCTTTGCCGTCTGCCGGTTACTTTAAAAGTAATTTTTTTGCAAACAGTGTAGACCCAGATCAGACTGCTCCTGAAGGAGCAGTCGGATCTGGGCCCACACTGTTTGCCTGTACAAATATTTTTAAAAAGTTTGCAAAAAATGCAGCAGACGATATAAGCAGACGACATTTTCAGATGTAGTTTTTCTCAGTGAAATGACAGGAACATCTGCAAACTGTAGCAAGTCAGTTGCTGAACACAACAACTCCTATCTTTGCAAACAAAGTAGATCCAGATCAAGAAGCCATCTGATCAGGATTTACGCTGTTTGTCATGCAGTTTGTGAATTTACCAAATACATGATGGGGTGGGGAGGGGGTGTAGAAAAAACACCCAAAAGTTTTCTATGCTGAGAGGCATGATAAATTGCATTATTTTGCATACAGTCCAACCTGTATTAAGCAAGCGCCTAAGGGATAACCAAAATGTGCTTGCTAAAGATAGGTGCTTGCTTAATACAGGTGAAATTTAACACATTTACCTTTGTTTGGGAACTGGATGCCTGCTTGCTTAAGACAGGTTGCTTGCTTAATAGAGGTGGCCACTAAGACAGGTTTTACTGTAATTGATATAAATCTGATTTTGTTACTTTTGTTTCTGCAGATCACTACCAAATCCTTCCCTCCGGAAACCTTCAGATAATCAACATTTCTACCAAAGATCAAGGCACCTACCAGTGCATGGCCCATAATGCTCTGAGAAATCGGACACGGTCGGCGAATCATGTGATACACCTGCAGGTTCTAAATACATTCGGTAAGTCATCATTCTTCTCTGGTTTATGGTGGTGATCGGGTGCTGATGATGTTGTTGTTGTTGATGATGATGATGATGATGATGATGCCATGTAAGATAATTCTGTTTTTCATGGCTCTGAACTTGACATATTTCTGATGACCAAAATAATTGATTGTATAAGGTGCTCTTAACCCTAAATACGTCAATAAAAACTGCAACTGAAAATGTTGTCTGTTTATATTATCTGCTGCGTCTTCATCGGGTGGAGGCAACCATATTGAAAAGGGTCAACAGAAGGAAGGGCCTCTATGATGGTGAGATAACCGTGAGATAGGCAAACAGTGTGGACGCAGCTCAGACTGCTCCTAGAGGAGCCGTCTGATCTGGGTCCACAGTGTTTTGCAAAAATTGACATTAACCCTTATCCTGCTAATTGATTTAATAAGCCACACCCATTTCTGACTATCAACAAATCAGAGGACATGATGTAATACATGTACTTTTGTTCAAATTCACAAACTGAATGACAAACAATGTAGATCCTGATCAGATAGCTTCTGCAGTAGGTAAGAAGAAGTATCCACATATTATTTTTCTTATATCTGCACAAAAAATATGTTACTGATACTCACTAGAACCACCTTGCTGAGGTACCCACAGCATTATGTTTTTGTGCAGAAATAACATTACTTTTCGGGTGAAAAAAGCACCTTATCTGGAGCTATGTTTAAATAATCCATTTATATGCAGGGAAGCCTCAAAACGGGTCACTGGCAAACATTGCAGACCCAGAGCAGACCCAGAGCAGAGCCTTCATTGTTTGTTCACATAGCAAGTTCAACATTTTTCGAAATCGAGTTTTGACTATATCTCAACCAGTTACCTGACACTCCTTCATTTTGAAAAGGACTCCTGCTGTATATAAGGGGTGTGGGTGGTTGCGGGTGGAGAAACCATTCAGAACAAAATGGGTTGAAAAGTCCTGTATCTGTTACTTGGCCTTTGTATAAAGGAAACCTGATAAATTCTTAAGATAAATTGTTTCATTTGGGAGTAGTCTGCAGGTTTCTGTTTTTGCCAGGAGCCAAAAAAAAAGAATTATTTATTCACTGACCCCTAACTCCTGTGCACATGTCAGGCAGTATATCTGTGATAAAAAGGTACCTTCTGTCATCTTGCACAACATCCTCATTGGATACAATTTACCAGCTTCCCTTCTTCATTTACCAGTTCCAAATAGCAAATTTGTTGTCATTTGAAATTCCGGGGAAGTAAGACATGGCACAATTACTGGTTAAAATGCAGAAGACACATTACTTCCCATAATGCCATTTATTTGCAGACTGATTCATAGAAATTTTTGCATGTTTTGTTGTTGAAATGCTTGATTTGCAGAACCAGTCAAAGGAAGATAAAAAGTTTGCATCACTGTGATAATTTGGTGTGCAGTTGGAGCAGTGTTCATTCATTACCTGATAAATTTCTGAAATTTGAAAGAAAAAATACATCAGAACATGCCTTGGAATGAAGTTGTGTTAAATGCCAAAACTTTTGAAAGATCTATGCACCTACAAGCTATGTCACTCATAAAGGTCCTGAGAAGTATAGGTGAACTTTTGCCATTTGCAGACACAGTAAATGGCCCTAAAACTTGCTTCATACAAAGAAATATATTATTGTTCTCCAATAATCAAGGGGTTGTACATAATGATTGATTGGCAAAGGGCTCTTCTTGCCTGGAGCAGACCCATGGTTTTTGGAACATGCATTCTCATTTAACTCTGAAAGTGCGAAGTATCATTGCATAGCAGACAACATTAGATGCTTTTCTCTACTTATTTTTCAGAGAAAATTGGGCTTGACAGTTCATGTGAATTGTCTGCAAGGCAGACAATTCACATGAAATGGCAAACCTCATTTTTTCTGAAAAAAAAGATGAAAAAAAAATGTATTTGACAATGCCGTCTGCTGTTTTGCTGAATGGTGCAGTAGTTACTATAAATAATTGGCCGTTTTCTACCATTACCTTAACCAGTCTAGCCTAGGAATTTGAAAAAGTCAACTTGAGCCCAGAACAACATTTGGAGAATGGCAATTTAAACAGTGCACATGATGATCTGATGGCTCCAAAGAAACTGTCTGATCAGTGTCTGTTATGTTTGCACCAGCATTTTTTGTGCACTTTTTAGGATTTCATGGCAATGGTGGGTGCTTCTGCAGGAATCGGTGTAATTGATTCTGCAGACAGTAATTTGCTAACATTTCCTTCAAAGATTTGTAAAAGGTCTGAAAGGTGATACCTAATGATAGAAAATTTGGTAGATCTTAAGGTGTGGAGATTTTTTCTGGAATTTTGTTTTGCAAGGGAGACAATATTAAGCTTTGAGTTTGCCTACCTGTGCATTCTGTACCCTTTGGAAAGAACATGACAACCCCAGTACAATTGCAAACAGAGTAGAATCAGATCAGATGGCTTCTGAAGCCATCTTATCGTGATCTACATTGATTGTCATTCAAGTCAGTGATAGTCACATGGACATTGGCACTGAAGTGCTTCTGTGCTTAGTAATTTTGGGTTGATTGACTAGGATTTTTAATAAGAGGCAACAGGAGGCCAAAATGACTGCCTCAATTTTTTTCTGGCTGCCTCAAATGTTATTTTTGTAAATTAAAGTCTTAACCCTTGTTCTGCTGAGCCCGGATATGCCTTTTCTTTGAAACAATGTAGATCCAGATCAGATGGCTTCTGAAGAAGCCATCTGATCAGGATCTACATTGTTTGTCATTCAGATTGTGAACTTGTTGTAATAATTTGCTACAGGTAATCTGATTGGTTGATAATCGGTAGTAGGTGTGGCATATATGAATATTCAGCAGGACAAGGGTTAAGAAATTTTAGAAATTTGCCGCTGCAAACTCTTGAATGGCCTCTCAAGAAAAATCTTATTGAAATCCCGGATTGACAAAGAGTTGATCCAAAAATGTTTT
Organism: Lucinisca nassula; assembly: GCA_963580285.1. Classification (NCBI taxonomy): domain Eukaryota; kingdom Metazoa; phylum Mollusca; class Bivalvia; order Lucinida; family Lucinidae; genus Lucinisca; species Lucinisca nassula. The sequence continues at coordinate 51,688,935 of OY757019.1, read as the reverse complement.
CATTTACCAATTGTAAAAAAGGCAACCAGTCACAAAACATGTACAACTGACAGGTTGTCAGTTATGGGCAAAAGATTCAAACCATGCCTATATTACATTAAAAATTGTCATTAGCTAATTTATGTTCATGTTTTAACCCTTAAGGCACCAGGGAAAACAGTAGAAGACAACATTTATATTTTCTTTTCTTATTTTTCAGAGAAAATCGGCTTGATATTTCATGTGAATCGTCCGCCCTAGCAGACAATTCACATGAAATAACAAGCCTGAATTTTGCTGAAGAATAAAAATTTCAAAAACAAAATACTTGCAAATATGCTATCTGCAGTTTGCTTGATGGTATGTTTACCTGCAGTCTCATCTGCCATTTTGGTCCTTGAAACATCACGTCTGCCTTTGTGGTCCTTGAAACATCTCGTCTGCCATTTTGGTCCTTGAAACATCTAGTCTGCCAGTTTGGTACTTGAAACATCTCGTCTGCCATTTTGGTCCTTGAACATCTCTCTGCCGGTTTGGTCCTTGAAACATCTCGTCTGCCGTTTTGGTCCTTGAAACATCTCGGTACAGGTTAAATATTTGGGTATGAATGTATTCTTTTTACAAAGCAAATCCCAGACTGATTCTGATGACGCAATCATTTTGATGCAGAGTCATACATGGGAAGATAACTCTAAGCATAGCTGAAATAATTGGTCAGGATAGTTCACTTGAAATTCAGTAAAATTTCTGTATTGAGACAATCTTTGGGACTGTTCAGAAGTGGTCTTATTAGTGGGTGGTCTTAACAAACAAGACAACACCAGTTCCTTTGCAAACAGTGTAGATTCAGATCAGATGGCTTCTGAAGAAGCCATCTGATCAGGATCTACACTGTTTGTCATTCAAGTCAATGACAGTCACGAGATTGATGGTCTATATTATGGAAACACTTGTATTGGGTTCTTAACCCTTGCTGTACCAGAAACACCAAAATGGTGCAGGCCCAGATCAGACGCTGCATTCTACCGCATCTGATCAGGGCCTACACTGTTTGCAAAAAGTTAAGCCATTTTCCAAATAAAATTTAAAGAAAACACAACCTGACACCCCTTCATTTTGAATGGACTCCTGCTATATATAAGGAGGAAGATTCCATTTGGTACAAAAAGGGTTAATAATGGTCTAAGTCTGAGTATCTGGGGCTCTTAATAGCAAATTTTTTCCATATTTTCTGACAAAGTTGTGACCCTTTTCGTTCTCAGCTCCATTCTGTTACCTATATAAAGTTCTCAGTAAAAAAGTGGGGTTTTCCAGGATGCCTCATTTCATGGACACATTTACTTGATGCAAGCCCATCACCGGTCCTCCACATCTTGTCTGGAACCCAGCTTCATGATAAATCTAATGAGAAGGGAAACGTATTTACATCAACCTGTGTGATCTGTAGAAAACATAAAAAAATATCAAAGCAAGGTGAAATCGAAGGTAGGAAGCATGGAAACACACTTGATTCCGATCATATTCTGATTTTTGACGATGTTGCTGCTTCTGAAGAAGCCTAATAAATATCAATTATTAGAATGCTTCTTAGGACCACCAAAGTTGCTATATTCTGTAACTAATATCGTGGATGATTTTTTTTTTGTAACCAGACGAATTATTGCGTCTGCGCTTGCATTCTTCTTTACGTTGTTTGATTATTCTCAAGAGGTTTTGAAACTTTGTATCTTTGATAAATTTGTTCCTATTCAAAAATTTTATCAGGAAAGCTGTAACTCTTAATGCACCAAGCAGAATGTAGAGTAGCAGATGATATTCTAAATGATCTTTGTTATTTTTATTCAGAGAAAATACATGTACTGTGAATTGACGTTTACATGAAATGACAAGCCATGGTAATTGTCTGCTCGTTGATTATCAAAGTAAAAGCGAAACAAAATTCCTTCCTTAACCCTTATCTTGCTGAATATTCATTTTAGCCACACCCATTTCTGTCTATCAACCAATCAAATTCTTTGATGTAAATTATTGCTACAAATTCATAAACTGCATGCCAAACAGTGTAGATCCTGATCAGATGGCTTCTTCAGAAGCCATCTGATCTAGATCTACACTGTTTGCAAAGATAGGGGTTGCCATGAACAGCAAGATAAGGGTTAAGGGCCCCTCACAGTAGTGTGGGTGCCCTGTTTTAAGCAATCACCCTGTCTGTCAGTTCACCAAAAAACTTGCTTGGATTTTGATATAACTTTACACAAATGCATGGGTATGATGAAATCTTGAGCGAGTTCGACTTTCATGGTCCAGGGCTTAAGGTCAAGGTCACTGTTTTAGAAAAACTTATGTCATCACTTTAGCGCCTGCATTTATTGATGGATTTTAATGTAACTTCACACAAATGCTAGGCTAAGCTCAAGGTCAAGATCATTGTGACTATTTATAAGTTGTCTTGTGTGAGGGGATTTGTATAACCCATTTAGTCCCAGAAACTCCAAAACAGGTACCCTGGAAAACTGTGCAGGCCCACTGTTTGCAAAAAGATCAGCCATTTTCCTAATAAATTTTGAAGAAAACACAACCTGATACCCCTAAATTTTATGTGTAGACTTATGTCATCCCTCTTTGACAGCTTTATGTGGAGCCCTTTCTGACGTGGTCAGTGATCTAGTTTAACCCTTTTAGTACCAAATGGAATCTTCCTCCTTATATATAGCATGAGTCCATTTCAAAAGTTAGGGGTGTCAGTTTCTGTTTTCCTCAAAATCTATTTGGAAAATAAGTGAACTTTGAGCAAACAGTAGAGTCCCTGATCAGACGCCGCGTTCTGCGGCATCTGATCTGGGCCTGCACTGTTTGCCAGGGTACCCGTTTAGGGGTTTCCGGTATAAAATGGGTTAATGCAAATTTCACAGGAAATTTGCTTAGTTGACCCTGTTCCAAAGTAGATAAATTCTTTCTGCTTTCAAGAACAAGATGTCTGCCAGAGCTAAAAATAGACAAAATCTTTAAACAACGACTCATCTTACACCTTGGCCAATTTTATTCAAACTTCATAGGGATGTTGCTTAAGTGACTGTCTTCCAAAATAGCTAGAAATAATCCATTCCAATGAGAAAAAAATGGAGCTAAAAATAGAAAAATGTCAAGAACTTGCTTTTCATGCAAACTACTCCTAAACCCATGGGCCAATTTGATTCAAAATTCACAAGAATGTTGCCTAGGTGACCATCTATAAAAATGCAACAGATATACTTCAAGGAAAAAATGGCTGCCAGTTATCCATATGACTTTCAGAAGCTATGCCTCATCTCAAAATCAGGTGACCAATTCAGGGCCATATTGGCTCTCTTGTTATATCTGGGTCATTACTCAAAACAGCTAGTTGCCAAGAAAATTTAAAATGACAAGGTCATTTTTGTATTTCATTTTTTTTTTTTTTTGGAGAAAATTTAAAATTTAATGGATTTTAGAAGAAAACAAAATGGGCAAAACAGATGAAAAATATTTAAATTTCTCATTTAATCACCATCTAAAACATATTACGAAAGATGCTGAGATAATTTCAACCATAAATGGATAAAAAATTCAAAATAGCTGAATCTTAATCTAAAAAAGCACCAGTCCTGGTTTACAGCAGACAACATTTTCTAAATGTTTTTTTTTCTTTTAGAGACAATTGGGTTTGACAGTTCATGTGAATCATCTGCTCAGCAGATGATTCACATGAAATGTCAAGCCTGATTGGATGCAAAAACTGTTCAGATATTGTCTGCATAAAATGTTACTTAAACACTTTAAGAGATAAGGCAAGGCTCTCAACTGTGGGATTCCAAAAGCATTTCTTGACTGGGATCATGCAGTCTGAGTTTAACAGAAGCTTTCTTTGGTCAGGATGACAAATAAGGCTTTGACCTGGCTGCATGGAAGGGTAGAGCCTTGTAATTTAGTTTATTTTTTGTTGTGCTTTCTGTGCACAGACCGAAAAAAAAAAAAAAAAAAAATGAATTTCAAGCTTGCTTTATATTTGAATAGTTTCTAATAAATCAAGATAAATGTTTTTGATAAAAATAGTTAATGGCAATGAGAGCTTGGTGTGGTTTAAGAAGGAGCCATGTATTCAGTTCTGTAGCTTTTGATCATAAATACATTACTGGGACTTAATATATTTTTTATACAAAATGATAAAAAAAAGAAGACATATTTCTTGTCCTCAGTGTGAGGCAGAGAATGAGAAAAGGAAATTTAACGGTTTGTTGTTAACACTAAGTCTTGTCCTGCTGAATAAATTTATTTTGCCACACCTATTTTTTGACTATCATCCTAGTAAAAAAAATAGTTGATTCAGTTTGTTCTTGCAAATTCACAAACTAAATGACAGACAGTGTAGACACTGATCAGATGGCTTCTTTAGAAGCCACTGATCTGGATCTACACTGTTTACATGTTGGTGGACATGGCCAGAAAGATCTAGGCTCATAGCAATAGTTCCCTGCTCCTGTTTGCCAGAAACACCTGAACATGTTATCATTCTTCCTTTTGACACATCAAAATTTTATTTGTCTATGTGGATCAGTTTTATCCATAACAGAATATTAGCAAATTTCAAGAGTTTTCCTTACAGCAATACGGGATGCCTCCACCCATCGGGGCTTGGAGAATATATTGGGCTGCATGTGCTTACAAGAAGAGCTGAAACTGACCACACATGAGTACTGGTAAACCATTCAGAAGGACTAAGCCTGCCCAGGCAAAGTGATACGCCTTTTTACATGTCTGGACCCACCCCCCCTTCTTTTAAGCCCCAGAACCACCTAAAATATGCATTCCCCACCCCTGGATAGCTTTGGGATAGGATGTTGTGCTAAAAAATGACCCTTTTTTGCGCAGCTCCCCACTAAAAAATATGGGGGTATGGCCAAGCCAGCCGTTGAAATGAAATCTGAGGGCGACTCGGGTCAGAATTGCCTCGAAATTTACGCGCCCAAAACAGGCTGCAAACAGTAAAATTTCGCCAGTGCCAAACCTCTTAATTGTTGCGTTGACAGTGGTGTAAAGATTAACCCTTCTCTTGCTGAATATTCAGTTTAGCCACACCCATTTCGGACTTTGAACCAGTTAGATGACTTTATGTAATTTATTCCTACAAATTCATAAACTGAATGTCAAACAGCATAGATCCTGATCAGATGGCTTCTTCAGAAGCCATCTGATCTGGATCTACACTGTTTCCAAAGATGGGGGGTTTCGTGAACAGCAGGATAAGAGTTAAGATTTGGTCAAAAATACATGTGAAATCACACTTTTTGAAGGGGGTTGAGATGCTCCCTCATTACCATAGCAATAATGATTTAGCCTAGAAAGGTTTCATTTGAAAAGCTGTTGTCCAGTGAACAATCATACTGAGTTTGGTGGAAAATGGACCATTCATTATGAGTGAGTGAGTGAGTTACGTCCCACCAACAGCTAAGGTCATACGGAGACGGGACCTCGGTTTAAAGACTCATCCGAAAGTCTGGAGAAGCCCGGGATCGATCCAGCGATCCCTGGTTTACAAGGCGAGTAGCGAAACCACTGCACCACGGAGGCTTCTCCATTCATTATGAAATAATGGCTATATGAAGTTGCTGTCCTAGGCAACACTGTGAAAATCAGCAAAATTCACAGTCCCCATCAGAAACAAAAGAGTTACTGAAAGCATTGCCTCCCCTGAAACATGTTTATCTATTCCCTTTAACCCTTTTTGTACCAAATGGAATCTTCCTCCTCATTTAAAGCAGGAGTCCACTTCAAAATTTAGGGGTGTCAGGTTGTGTTTTTTCTTCATAATTTATTAGGAAAATGGCTTAACTTTTTTGCAAACAGTGTAGGCCCTGATCAGACGCCACATTCTGCGGCGTCTGATCTGGGCCTGCACTGTTTGCCAGGGTACCCGTTTTGGGGTTTCTGGTACTAAATGGGTTAAGATCTGCCATTTCCTTGCTATGATTCATACATGTATACCTTTCCTTTGTATGAAGTTTTTGGATATAAATCATATTTTGACACAGTGTGAAGAAAACTCATACTGTTGTATTCAGATGCAGGCCTGTTTTTCAAGGGTATGAAATGAAGCGTAGATTTGAAAACTGTTTTCCATCCCAAGTTTCCTATACTGTGAATGATTTATTGTGAGGGAGAGGACATTTCAGCTCTTAATGTGCTTTCAAGATTTTTAAAATTTTAAACAAAAATGGCTGACATATTTTTAAAAATGTCAGATACTTAAAACCTCATGCTGAGGCTATCTTTTTTGGGTTGATTGTATTACAGTAAAAGTTATATAACCAATTGCAGTGCAGGCTCAGATCAGACATCACAGAACGCTATTTGCTAACAACAAATTTTTCCGTCAAAAATAGAATTTAAAAATAAAAATAAAAATATGCCTGACACCCCTTATATGATAAGTGGTCCTGTCCAGTTGTTTTTTTCCGGCCCCCACCCATCGGGGCTTGAAGAAATAGATGGGCTGCATGATGCTTCCACGCAGCGCTGAAACCGGCCGCACACGATTACGGGTAAATCTAAGCCCGCCAAGGCAAAGGGGTGCGAGTCGGACCATCCATGCTTATAAACCCTATTGGTTTCATTGGGCAACAGGGCTTGAGATGTCACTTCATCTCAATGTCAGGTAAAAGTCCCACAAAATTGGAAGCAACGTCTCCAAAATGACCTTTTAGAGTGTTGATGGGGACATTAAACCTCAAATCAAACAAACAGTTGTCCAGTTTTCATTTCGACCATTTTGATTTGTTCCCCCTTTGAGGGTCGTGGCAGTGCTGTTCATTCTCAGCCTTCTACTATTCAATTTAAGAAAGATATGACGTGAGTAATGCAGATCGCTTAGTTGAGGTCAAATGTCTGGCTAGATATGACCTTAATAGTTTTGACTGGGCTGCTAAACTCCATCAACCAACCGGCTATCCTTGCAGCAGGTTGAGGATGGTGTAACTTTCTTCCTTTCCATTATTTTGCTTTTGTTTGCAGCCCTTCAAGGCAGGGCCTGACAAATCCAAAAATTTTCCACTTGCCCACCGGGCAAGTAAAATATTTTTGCACTTGCCCAGCTCAAAATCCTACTTGCCCAGGATTTTGGAACTCAAAGTTAGGGGGGGGGGGGGGTGATAATGGTGACGATGATGAAAACCGACATTTATAAATATAATCCAAGGTTTCTGTCAAGTTTCAAGCACAATCACTTTCCATTAGGATCTAGTTATTTCATGTTTGTGTTTCTTTTTCTTTGGTGTCTCTGAGGGGAGCTCAGGGTTAATTGTATCGATTCCTGATCATTGCATTCACTTCTATTTATTTCCCTCTGTGCGGTAATACGGTAGAAAATACTGTTGTTGTCACAGTCAATAACGGTAATTTTTCAAGTTAATTGACATAATACCTTTACCGATTAGCAATTTAAGATACAGTTATATAAACTCATTTAGCTTGACACGCATGATAAACAAGAGTTGCAGCCGATATACATCTACTCAAAAGATCAGAAGTGTCAGGGCAGCGAGATAAAAGAATTATAATAATGCAATTTATTTAGCTTGAACCACAAGACGAGGACCTCCTCGATTCAAAACGAACCCAAACTTTCACATCCGCCCTACAAGCAAGTTCAATGCGATCATTTCCGCCACCCAAATCGTCGTCCATAAACCACCACTCCCATTTTTCTGCACGCGATCGGTAAATGACGCCATCCGACCCCAGCAACCCTACACGTGTTTAAAGTCATTGTTTTATTATAATGGGGTGTATCTCTTTCATTGAAAAAATGTTTGGAACCGGTAAAAAAAATGTTCTCACTAGCTAAACGGTTGTGGATAGAGGCGCGACTAATCCGGGGTTACCAACATTAAAACATTCGACTTTTCCCGCCAGCGTCTGCTATTTGGCGCCAAAACATAACCATTCACGAGACAGTAGAATAGTCCGTTTTTACTAGCGTAAGATGTAGCAAATCGTCTTAGGAGCTATTAAATCATTTTCACATTGATTGTGGATTAAATTTTATGGCAAGGATAAACGCAAATTAGAGACATAATCTTATTTTCACACCTTGTCACGCTTATCGATTCTGATAGCGCTGGTGGTACACACTACACCAGAAATGAAAGACACGCACTGCCGGGCAATCGTGTTTAATTGGTAATTATAGGACAGGGATTAACAATAGTGTCATAATTGAACCGTTATAAAAACATAGATGGTTTTGTCTCTGAATTGCCGACAAAGCGGGAATTATTGTGATTTACTTACTGGTCAAAAGACTGACATTTGTAGACGATTTTTTTTTGCACTTGCCCGACCGGGCGTCAAAAGGTCAAAGTGCACCTGCCCGGCGCGATTTCGGACTTGTCCCGGGCGGCCGGGCAATGGATTTGTCAGCCCCTGTTCAAGGTAAAGCGATATAAATCTGAAAAACGTCCACACGTCTAAATTCTCGTTTGCTTCTATATACACGTCATTGGTGGCTATTTAGCTTTAAGTTTTTGACTGCGTAGCTTTTGGTAAGCTTTTCATAAATCAATGGATTCAGTCTTCATATTTCAAATTCCGCTTGAATGTTCCATTCTGACCAAAATTTAACTAGCGTCATTGTTTCTTCAAAAGAGGAGACAGACTTTTTTAGCAGGGTATTTTGTAATGAGTTAATTTTAATGCGCTTCTGATGTGCTACAGCTGTTTAGATGGAATATTTAAAGCGAAGAAAAATTTAATGTGAATCTGAGACTAGGTCCTGGTGTGGATTAAGTTGCAGCGATATAAAAATTTCCATCGAATTAACAAGGTTTATGTAAATGGTTACTGCACATCTACTCTGGTACTGATGCGCATTAACCCATTTAGTACCAGAAACCCTAAAACGGGTACCCTGGCAAACAGTGCAGGTCCAGATCAGACGCCGCAGAATGCGGCGTCTGATCAGGTCCTCCACTGTTTGCTAAAAGTTCAGTCATTTTCCAAATAAATTTTGAAACAGTAAATTCTTTACCCCTAAATTTAGAAATGAACTGCTATATATAAGGAGGAAGATTGCATTTGGTACAAAAAGGGTTAAAAGCGCCAAACAGGATATAAGACAGCAAGATTAATTTATTATCAAGGCCAAAAGTGCTGATACATTTGCAATTTGATATTTCTCTCCCATCTATGCAGTCTTTGATGAATTCTCATTCCCCTTTAATCATAGCTCCAGTGTTTCAAAATTTTTCTAGGTAGGTCAGGTCAGGGGAAATTAGATACATTTTTTACCCCTTTGATGTCTATTGGGTAATTACTGCATCTTGGTGTAAAAATGGCATCTTGGTATAAAAAATGCTGCCAGATGAGAAGTGAATGAATGAGTAAATACATATGTTAAGCTGGAAGTACATAGCAGAAAAATAGCAAATGACGTTCTATTTTTGGGTAGGTTGTCCGTCAATCAACCCAAAGTTACTAAAGCACAGCAGCTTTACATTGTTAATGTCCACACATAAACTGTCACTGATTTTTGGAAAATCCAGGAAATGGTTAATTAAAGCTGTACTATCCTTGGAATGCGAGAACAAAGTGTTACCTGTAGAGTCCATGTACTCCAGGACACATGTGTTGGGTTTTGGCAAACAGTGAAGACCCAGTTCAGACGCCACAGTAGGTGGCATCTCATCAGGGCCTTCCTTCTTTGCTTAAATGTGCAGTAATATAGGGGTTAACTTTAATCCTTATGATGCTGAGAAAAACTATATCTGAAAATGTCGTCTGCTTCTGTCGTCTGCTGAATTTTTTTGCAAACATTTTAAAAAATATTTTTACATACAGGCAAACAGTGTGGACCCAAATCAGACTGCTCCTAAAGGAGCAGTCTGATTTGGGTCCACACTGTTTGCAAAAATGACTTTTAAAGTAAACAGCAGAAGGCAGAGCAGACGACAATAGTCGTGATTGGCATGTTATGGGTTAAGACGCACTCAGAGAGTCAAATTGCTTTGATTTTACTTGATTTTGCTTGCTTGATTTTATTCAGCTTGATAAATCTATAATGTTTTGGCAATGTTTAACGGTTATAAACATTGTATTGTTTACAGGCTTACAGTTGTATGCTTTTTATAACCTCTCTTAACATTGAAAACATGGATTTTATGTTCCCAACAACCACTTCATGCATTCGATTTTCTTTTAACCCTTAAAGTATCAATCAGTAACTAGCAGATAACATTTTCAATGAATACCCGGTCTCCCTCAGTGAGGGCGGTTCTGATGGGTACACACAACAAACCTTTATTTTATAGAAGGTCGTAAATATATCCTTTAGGGATCCCCACTAAATCTCAGTAGCTCGAACAACCCCTTTCATGCTCCCAAAGATACAGAGGATCTTACATGAGTGTTCATGTATTATTGAATTTATTAAATGAGCTGAGCATTTTATCCCTGTTTTCTCAACGAGTTTAATTTTCGGCCCCCGCCCGTCGGGGCTTGAAGAAATAGATGGGCTGCATGATGCTTCCAGGCAGAGCTGAATCCGACCTGCACATGAGTACTTGTAAACGGCTTAGAGGATCTTAGCCTGCCCAGGCAAAGAGTTGCGAATGTCTGACCGTTCATGCTTATAAACCCTATTGGTTTCATTGGGCGGCAGGGCTTGAGATGTCATTTCATCTCGATGTCGGGTAAAAGTCCCACAAAATTGGAAGCAACATCTCCAAAATGACCTTTTACAGTGTTGATGGGGATGTAACAAACAAACAAATAGACGGTGTAATACGGTGTAATAGGGTGTAATACGCACTAGGTATGTTTTTATGGCTGATGTGGTTTATCTGATAATAAGCTGTTACACAGTAAAGCTGTAGTAGAGGGGTATTATTTCATCTGAAATGTTTCAGTGGGATTATCAAATGAAATCTGTAATTTGAGCTTACAAATTGTTTTGAAAGTTTTAAAGAAGCTGTCTTGAGTATTTTAAGGATGTAAATCGTAAAAATGATTTTTGCTACGGTAATGTTCCTAAGTTTTGAGACATGTAGGACTAGGCAAACAGTGCAGACCAAGATCAGACTGCTCCTGGAGCAGTCTGATCAGGGTCTACACTATTTGCTAGGACAGTGCAGACCCAGATCAGACTCCTGAAGGAGCAGTCTGATCAGGGTCTACACTATTTGCCAGTCCGTCTTTTTGCACTCCTTGTTGGATCTTAATCTCATTGTTTAAATGTAGCAAGTCCTCAAGGTGTCAAAATTATTAGGATTTTTATGTTAGCTAAACAGTAATTACTAACACAAGTTTGACAATCTTGTTTCAGACTGCATATGCACGGGCTGCTCATTGTCAACTCATGTGATGAATATGCAAGCTAAAAATCAGTAAAATTCCTATACTAAGACCACCTTTGGGACTGTTCAAAGACCACTTTTGAACAGTCCCATAGGTGGTCTTTCATTTGGAGACACTGGGTGAAGAAATCCCAAAGAAAGAATAACTGAAACCTCTATAGGCATTTAAAAGCAGATTTAGTCTTAATTTTAGGTGGTCTTAATAGCCGAATTTTATTGTATAGGTTTTGAAATGACTTTTTTTAGCCAGTAGAAAACAGAAAAATATCAATTAAAACAAAACAAAACAAATATGACCATTTTGAAGTAGTTTCCTAATTTTCCCAGGAAACAGGATTTGAAAAAAAAAAAAAGAAAAATATCAACAATTTGTCGTCTGCTGAATTTAAGCCTAGAGAGTGCTAAAGGTTAAATCACAGAAGAAAATGAAAGATCACACAAGCAGACTGAAAACAAGGCTTGTCATTTCATATGATCCATCTGCCCATCAACAAGCCTCATTTTCCCTGAAAAATGAGAAAAAAACAACAACAAAAAACACTGAATATGCTGTTGACTTATTGTAATGATCCCAAGTGTTGGGACAGATAAGCCTAAGGCAACAGTAGAGTCTGATCAGGATCTGTACTGTTTGCTATTCCGTCTGCACCTTTTGGACTCCTTGCTGGATCGTGAAACAAATTTGTCAGGTTTTTAGGAGAATTACGGCAAGTCCTTAAGGTGACCAAACTTTTAGGAATTTTACGATACACTTGAGTTCTTAAACTTCATGTCTATATAATGGCCATTAAATTGGATTGAACAGTCATTTTTTTACACTTTTATTTTCATTAAATATTTAATGGCCATTAAATTCCTTTTACATTTCTGGCCTAATTCATTTGTATTTGATAAGATAATCTGGTAGGGCATGTCCAGGTTCCCCCATCCCCATAACAACAGTTGTAAAGACGCTACTCGGCATCCTTCTTCTCATCTCTGCTAGTGTTGTGCGTAGATTTTTCAAGAAACAGCAAAGACTCTGATCAGACTGCTCAAATGTGCAGTCTGATCAGAGTCTTTGCAGTTTTCATGTATCATTTTGTTTGGGCATGTCTGTTGCTAGAAGAAACCATTTTTCATTGTCATCTGTCTAGGAAATAGGTTTTGTTTGATTTGAGGTTTAACGTCCCCGTCAACACTGTAAAGGTCATTTTGGAGACATTGCTTCCAATTTTGTGGGACTTTTACCCGACATTGAGATGAAATGACATCTCAAGCCCTGTTGCCCAATGAAACCAATAGGGTTTATTAGCATGGACGGTCCACCTCGCACCGCGGTTCCTGGACAGGCTTAGATCCTCTAAGCGGTTTACCAGTACTAGTGTGCGGGCCGGATTCAGCTCTGCGTGGAAGCATCATGCAGCCCATATATTTCTTCAAGCCCCTTTGGGCGGGATAGGAAATAGGTAGATTATTCTTTGCATAAAGTTAGTTTGACATCAGGGGATACATCGGTATATCCTCTGTGGAAAGGCTAGGCTAGGGTAGGGCTCACACAAGTCTCATGCAGACAGGGACAGGCACTGATCGGACTGCATCAATTCATAGGCTGGTCTTTTGGTTGGTTGATTTGAGGTTTAACATCCCCGTCAACACTGTATAGGTCATTTTGGAGACGTTGCTTCCAATTTTGTGGGTCTTTTACCCAACATTGAGATGAAATGACATCTCAAGCCCTGCCGCCCAATGAAACCAAAAGCGTTTATAAGCATGGACGGATCGACTCAGACAGCTTTGCCTGGGCAGGCTTAGATCCTCTAAGCGGTTTACCAGTACTCGTGTGCGGTCGGTTTCAGCTCTGCGTGGAAGCATCAGGCAGCCCATCTATTTCTTCAAGCCCCGATGGGCGGGGGCCGTACAGGCTGATCTGAGTTTCACATGTCATAAAGGAGATTTTCCTCCTGAACAGCTCATGTATGTATGTTTAAGAGTTTATGTTGCATAACACCTGCGAAAACCATCAATCATAAATTGTTGTGTTACAGTATGAGTTTGGCAGTGTATATTATATATGTAAAAGATCATCGAGCAATTTAAGGCACAGGCGAGACACCTATATAGGTTGACGAGTACTCATATAACGTTTCAGGACATATATTTAGAGTATGCATGTTTGTTTGAGTTTTACATCTCACCAACAACTAAGATCATATGGAGATGCAGGGCTTGAAAGATTTACTCGACCTGTATGACAAAGGGTATGTATTTTTTTTAGCAAACTATTTACTTGTCGTGGTGACGAGTGAAATTTTCCAGCCCTGAAACACATCAGTAAGACTCATAAGAAAGTCTGGAGAAGCCCAGAATCAAGCCCACGACCTCAGTGAGTAGCTTAACCATTGCACCATGGAGGCTTCTAAATAGAGTATAGCTCAATAGCATGCATGCCAGAGTAATGCATGTTGGAGGCATAAACACTGCTTTTGAAGAGTCTTGGTAGGTAGAAACTCCCAACATCAGTGATATTTACTATGCCTGACTTTTATCCTACTAAACCAGGATATGATATCTTTTGCAAACAGTGAAGATCCAGATCAGATGGCTTCTGAAGAAGCCATCTGATCTGGATCTTCACAGCTTGTCATTCAAATGCTAAATTTATAGCAATAAACCAGTATTGTTGAAGTGAGACAATCTTCTGAACAGATGTGTCAATGCTCCTTGTTACTAGGCATAACCTAACTTTCTGCTTAAAGGTCATATTATTTATTTTCAGTTCCTAGTCAAGAGCCAGCAGTCATTATGCCCACGGCCAAAGTCCATGCTCTTGTTGGTCAAGATGTCATCCTGGAGTGCTCAGCCGTCGGCAACCCACAGCCTGTGATCACTTGGGAGAAGTATGGTGGCAAAATGAATTACGGAAGATCTACCACTAAATATGGTATGTACTGTTACCATAGTAACCATAAACCCATGATAAAGAGTAACAAATTCATAAAATGATGAAAGCTTCCTTTTAAAATTCAAATTTGAGTTCCCAAGTTTTGTTTGGATGCTATTAACGGCCCAGTAAACACTATTTAAGTTATTTCGAGTCAGTCAGTTTACCTAGCCACACTTCCTGGGCAGGGTTATACTTAAGCAGTTAACCAGTACACTGAGTACAGTTTACATTCTTTTATCTTTCTTATACTGTTGGATGCACGTCTGACTGGTGATCAGGAGGACACAGGTTTGATACCTGCTGGGGCTGGCAACATTCTTTCGTGGAGATTGATCATGAAATCTTTTCTATGGTTATTCTCTCCCTTCCGCTGATTCAAGAAGGGCAGTTGTCAGTTTCTGGCGAAAGAATGTGCACTGTACTGGTTAACCACTTACGTATAAGCCTGTGCTGGAAAAGTGTGGATAGATGAACTGACCAGCTCAAAAATGACCTAAAATAGTGTTGACTGGGCCATTAAACTCCAATACAAACAAACAAACACAAGTAAAATGTGGCATCTGATCAGGGCCTTCACTGTTTGCAAAAAGTTCATCTATTTTCTAAATCAATTTCAGAATATAACACAACCTGTCGGCCCTAAATTTTAAAATGGACTCCTGCTATATATTTTATGGTCATGTTTCTATATATTTTGTACATGTTACAAAATTTTTTTTTAATATTTTTAGCAGTTTCATGGATTGATTGCCCATTTACCTGAAGTTTGTTCATTTTAGGAAACCTTCACCTTCAGAATATAACCATGGAGGATGAGGGCACTTACCTCTGTAAAGCAGACAATGGACTGAACTCTCTCATGCCAGATGGACTTAAGGCCATGATGCTGAAAATCTCAGGTAGGTCTTAATATGCTGACAATCTCAGATAATGCTTTTGCTGAAAATCTCAGGTAGGTCTTAATATGCTGACAATCTCAGGTAACAGTAACACTATACTGCTGAAAATCACCGGCTTGACTTGTGCTGAAAATCAGACTAATGCTGAGATTCTTTGGCAAGACTTATGCTGACAAAAAAAAAAAAAAAACTAAAAAAAATCTTTGGTTAGACTAATGCTGAAAATCTCATGTAAGACTAATGCTGAATATTGCTTGTCTGACTAGTTCTTGAAATATGACTATTGTTAGATTTCAAAAGCAAGACTTAGCCTGAAAATCTCCTATTTATGCTGAAAATCTCTGCTGTTTAATTAAGACTATGCATGCTGAAAATCGCAGATCAGGCTAATACTGAAAAATCTCACACAACTGATATGCACAACTGATATGAAGTCACATTTAGTTAAGGAAGACAACCAAGAGTACATTAGAGGTTCACACTGCAAAAATGAGTTTTAAAGTAACGACGACAAAGCAGACGACAATTGTCGTGATTGGCATTTTATTGGTTAATCTGTAAAGCTCCCAAGCATGACTCAGCAGTTGACATTTTCAAATATCTTTTCTCAGTTTTCAGAGATAATAAAGCTTGACATTTAATGTAACAAAATGTCAAGCCTAAATTTGTCTGGAAAATTATGACAAGAAAATTCAAAATATAATCTGGTTTTTGGTCACAATCTGGATTTATGCTGGAGGAGAATCAATCCAACAAGTACTAACAAACAGCAAATTCAATGGGTTGTCTCAAGTAGCTCAACCTTTAGGGTTCACATTGATTGCCTGTATGCAAAAATATTTTTAAAAAAGTTTGCAAGAAGGTTCAGCAGACAACATAAGCAGACGACATTTTCAGATGTATTTTTTCTTGGTGTACTAAGGATTAATGAATCTGTAATGCGTTGCAGAGCCGCCACAAGTCCACAGCGTGAGGAAGTCAGTCAACGTCTCTATCGGCAGCTATCTTGAATTGGAGTGTATCGCTATTGGCAAACCGAAACCAGAAATGTCTTGGTACCACAATGGACAATTTCTCAAACATTCAGAAGGGGGTGAGTGAAAAATTTATCATGTTTTAGTCTATTTCTGCATGGAGTATCACAATTACTGTATTCCTCCCATTTAGCACCCGGGTTTAGCGCCCCGGGCCCTTAAAAATAAGAAAAAAGAGGGGGTGCTTATTAGAGACAAAAAGCTTACCAGAGCAGAAAGTTTAAAACCAATTACTTGCAGTAGTTTTCCATTAGAATCTGGTGGAATCATGACATGTAAAGTACCAAGTGGTCAACACAGGCACAGTGATAGCAGGGGTTTAGGAATACCTTGCATGATACGATTTACAGCAGATACAGCAATGATTGAAAGGCTGAAATCTTTACTTCAGGTAAGCCAAAATACTTTTTCCTCAGACTGCAGAAGGGGCGCTTATTATTTTGTTCTTGGAAAAACAGTGAGGGGGCGCTTATAGGAGCAGGGGCGCTAAATGGGAGGAATACGGTATACATCACATTTACAAGCCCCTGTGAGTCCCGCTTTATAGATTAGAGAGAAAAGTGGGGTTTGCATTATTTCAATATGTTTAAAGGAAAAAAAACACACACCTTTTTCTGAAGAGTACCTGAGGAAGGTTTGCGAAAGAAAATCTTCTATGAAGAACTAGAAATGGGCAAATACTCCCATTTTGGTCAGAAGAAGCGCTACAAGGACACCCTCAAAGCCTCCCTCAAGGACATCAACATACCGAGTCATGGGAATGACTTGCACAGGACTGAGTAAAGTGGCAAGGCATCCTAGTAACATGGCGTGTCCATCTTAACTGTTCCAGTTTCAGAAGTGGTACACTGTATCCCTGCCCTTTTCAGGACCTCTGTGTCTGAAGTACTGTCTTGCCACTTAATTTTTATAAATCTTTTAAAAGTTTTCTAAGACAGTTTGAGTCTATACTACATCACGAAAAGACGCCTATATAATTTTGACCACCTTGAACCCCACTTTTATATAGTAAAACTGGGGTTTGCAGGGGTAAACCTTATTTTTCTTATTTCTGCTCTAAAGTATAGATTGTGGGTACTCGTTAGAACCGCCTCAATGAGGCGGTTCTAACGTGTACCCATAATCAATATTTTGGGCAGAAATAAGAAAAATATCATAATTTTTCATCTTAAAATTTTCTATATTTTGGTGGTAAAATTTACAATGTATTTGTATAGGCGTGTTTTCATAATGAAGAGCCATGGCGAAAGTACCTCAAATGGGTTATCTGTAATATTCTTACACTTATGTTATGTATTGTTTGATTTGTAGAGTCCAAGATGATAATTCGTAGTGCCAAACTTCAGCACAGAGGACTGTATCAGTGTTTCGCCCAGAACCTTGCGGGTAGTCAGTACGCTGTGATGAAAGTTGACGTGAACACAAACAAAGTGGATTCAGGTGCGTTAAAATGCTTCTGCGTTAAAACACTTCCCAACCACGCTAGTTGAAATGAAGCTAAATCTCATTACGATAACACATCCGTGTGCCATATTGCATTCTTTCATATCTCCAGAATGGCTACTTTTCCGACAAAAATTTGTGATATTTTTCTTATTTATACTCCAAACATAGGTGCTCGTTAGAACTGCCTCAATGAAGCGGTTCTAACGAGTACCCACAACCTATGTCTTGGAGCAAAAATAAGAAAAATAATGTATAACCCCCGTAAACCCAAGTTTTTTCAATATAAAGTGGGGTTTAAGGGGTGTTCATTTCACTGACTTATTCACGTGATGTTGTTGAGCACAGTCAGTTGGCATCAAATGAGTTAAAACTTAAAAGCATAGTCAGTTTTAATCATCTAATATGACAGATATACTGATATTTTTGCTGACAAAATGTGAGCAGCTTTTGCAAATGTGAAAGCTGCTCACTTTTTGTCAGCAAAACTGGTACTGAATTAAATGCTATCGATGTTGTTAGTTAATGTGTCATTAAAACTTTTATCATTTAATATGGCAAATATACTAGTATTGTTGCTGAAAAAATGTGAGCAGCTTTTGCAAATGCAAAAGCTGCTCACATTTGTTCAGCAAAAATACCAGTTTTAGGTATTATGCTTACCAGAACAGTTTAGGTTTTGACCACTAACAAGCCTGTTATGCTATTATTGCTAATGTTCCTTTGTACAATTGGACCCAGGTTAAGATAACAATACTTTGAACAACTGGGCCCAGAGAAAGCTAACAGTGCTTTGAACAACTGGGCCCTTGTCAAAACATAACCATTAACATTGTACTGCATTACATTTCCCGCTATAATGCAAGTTTCAATGGTTTCCAGATAGTGCAAGAGTCTTGTGAAATACCATGTAGACAAGATCATTAATCAGATCGTTAAGATGCTGAATCTTAATATTTTGCATGGTTCAGAATACTTAAAAACAGATTAGTTGGAATATCAGCTAATTGCATGCTATGTGAATTATTTCCTTTATCTTTGACTGCTAAACTGTTTTTAATGGGACTTCACTCTTCTCAGATGCAGTAAGGGATTAATATGCACATTCTGGCATATGTCAAGGAGATATTTTCAGTCCATTGCTAAATTGTGTCTTTATGAAAAATCCAAGAATTATCAAGTCAGCAACTTGGGTAGTCCCATTTGCTGTGAAGGTGAGTGGTTTAGACACTGGTGAGACTGCCAGAAAGTGCAGAGTCGAGCCTGATAGCCAGTGGGGTATTGGGTAGTTTAAGCACCACCTTGCCTTGGGCCCAGCAAGTGAAAGACAAGGCTAAAGCCTGGTCCCTCACAGCCTTTAACTGTTCCATAAAGCAGGGCCCAGAAAACTTAACAAACTTATTATTAGTGGAAATAGAAAATGTTCCAGATTTTCAGTGCGTAATTAATCCAGGCCCTATTGTTCAAAGCATTGACACCCTAACAAGCTTGTTAGTGGTCAGATTGTTACAAGATCAATATTTTTTTGCTTTCAGTATTTTTTTGCTGAAAAAATATGAGTAGTTTCAGCAGTGCAAAAGCTACTCACACTTTTTCAGCAAAACAAATCAAACAAAACCAAACAAAAAAAAAGAAACAACAGAACATATTTTGCTGGTTTAAATGATTAAAGTTTTAAAAAAATTTTAACAAAGGCATCAAAAGTTTTGAACAACTGGGCTCTGTCATTTTTGCTTAATTAACCCTTTTTGTACCAAATGGAATCCTCCTTATATAAAAACAGGAGTCCATTTCAAAATTTAGGAGTGTCAGGTTGTGTTTTCTTCAAAATTAAATGGGAAAATGGCTTAACTTTTCGCAAACAGTGTAGGCCCTGATCAGACGCCGCATTCTGCGGCGTCTGATCTGGGCCTGCACTGTTTGCCAATTACCCATTTAGGGGTTTCCGGTACAAAATGGTTTAAACAGACAACGTTATAACATAAATTTTAACACAGCATGTCTAATAGGCAGTTGAAAGGAACTCTGATTTAGTTGCTGTTGTCAGCTACTGTTTGGGGTGTATGGAGTGGGTGGGGGGATCTCACTAAATACTGGTTAATGGCTAAGAGGGACTAAGCCTGTCCAGGATCTATATAGATAGCTGACTAGCCTGACATGATCATAGCTGTTTATTGGGCTGTAAAACCGCAGCAACTGGGCCCAGGCACCCATTGATTGCTAAGTGGTCAGAGAGATTTTAACAGCATATTTATTACAAAGATTTGTTTACATGATATGTTAGGAAATGAACAAAATTACATTTAAGTAGAATGGGAACACCTGGCAGATTTTTCCACCATTTTTCAAAGGGAGACAACTTTTGGGACTTAGTGTTCACTTTTCTATAAGCCCTGTCCCACAGAAAAAGGGGTCTACTCTTGAAGGAAAGAATTTGCTCCTCAGGAGCAAATTCTTTTCTTTAAGAGTTGACCGCTATTGAAATGGGAGACAAAAATACTTTTGCAGGAGTTGCCTCCCCTAAAGGTGTTCCCATTTCCCTTAACAGCATGTTTATTACACAGATTTGTTAACATGATGTGTTAGGAAATGAACAAAAGTACATGTAACAAGTTCAACATTTTATTTTATTTGACAGGTTCTTTGACGCTTTCTGACCAGAATGTGACAACATCTCCATCTGGTGAGAACAAAAAGCCCTCCGTCGGCACACCTGCTGGTCAGGATGTTAAACGACGAAGGCACAAGAAGAAAAAGACCAAGAAAAGGAAAAAGAACGGCCGGAATGGTAAACCTGGGACGCGGCACAGCACAAATCCAGATAAAAGTAAGTTTTAAAAATCAGGCTTTATAATACAGTAGAACCTCAATGGCTCGAACACCGATGGCTCGTTTACCATGGCTGAGTTGAACCCGTTCTTGAGTCCCTAGGGGATTTCTCTGCGTAAGAAATAGTAAGGGCAAGCCTAGGATATTTTCGTCTTCTATCTTGCAAATGTATGCTGTGTGTACTCATTAGAATTGCCTCAATGAGGCAATTCTAATGAGTACACACAACATACATTTATGTTACAGAACACCGAAAAGAAGTCCAAAAATTATCTGCATGATGCCTCTGGGCAGTAACCCTCAATGGCTCGAACTGGTCCCTGGTCTCGAACAGATTTTCATGGTCCCAAAGGTGTTCCAGCCATTGAAGTTCGACTGTATTTTTGTGATGAACCTTAACTTTCACCATGCCGAACCCAGATGTATGCTTTTTAGGTTGATCTTTTATCAATCGACCTAATGTTACTAACTACAGAAGCTTCCCACCTGCTCTTGTACACATGGCTGTCGCTGACCATGTACAAAATTCAGGAACCGATTATTATAGCAGCACAAGATCACTGTGTAAAAAGTAAAATCTGGGCTGGTCTCATGTACTGTTGTATTGGCTGATTGGAATCTATACTGTTTTCATTCTGCTGCTGAACCCATGGTGAAAATTGAAATCATGTAACACAGGTGACTAAAAGCTTATTGAAATATCCAAAAATTTGGAATATTTTTGTATTACCGTTTTTAAGCCAAGTTAAAACCAACAATAAGACATTTGTGACACAAAACAGACAACATTTTCTGATGCAGAATTTCTTGGTGTCAGATGACACAAACAGACATTTCCTGATGCATTCTTTTTTTTTTTTTGTCTTAAGGGTTAATGAGTTTTGTTTTATTTCCAGTACAACTGATACCTCCAAACAAGCCGGATGTGAAACAGCTCTCGGACACTTCTGTCATGTTGAACTGGACCGTACCAGAAAATACCGGTCTCAAGATCATATTCTTCCGAGTTCAGTACAAAAAGGTGGCACCGACCAAGGAAGACTGGTATACTGACGATATAGAAATCGGCAGTCATATACGCATTTATGAAGTGCGGGGACTGAAGAGTCGTAAGTAGAAATCTTTTTTAGTCTTAAGACATTGCATTTATTTAGTGATATAGCGTTGTGTTTTCCGTACGTAACACGTGTAATGTTACATAACAATGTACCAAAAATATTGTTATCGATCATGCCATGTGTGACAGTGTGGTGTTTTCTTTAGATAGAAACTATTATCAATTTTCTATAAGGAGAAAATACACAGAATAATGGTCTTATGATAGAAATAATCATACACTTGTGGTCATTTCAGTTTAACCCATATATGCCTAGTGGCCTTTTTTGGGGACACTGGCAAACAGTGTAGACACAGATCAGAAAGCGGTGTCTGATCCGAGTCTACACTGTTTGCTTTAAGTACGTACATTTTTGTAAAACTTACTATACACAAAACAAAACCGATATCCCTATAATTGGAAATGGACCACTCCAAACTCATTCAGTGGAATATTCCACTGTCATATATGGGTTGAATAAATTTCTAAAACTTAACCTGAAACCCCTAAATTTCAAAATGCACTTCTGCTTTATGTATGGGTGAAGATTCCATTCAGTACAAAATGTTTTTTTGGGCCCACACCCATCGGGGCTTGGAGAAATAGATCGCGCTGCATGGTGCTTCCATGCAGAGCTGAAAACGACTGCCCACGAGAACTTGTAATTGCTTAGAGGGTCGAAGCCTGCCAAGAAAAAGTGGTGCAAGTCGGACCATCCCTACATAATAAACCCTTTTGGTTTGTTTGGGCGAAGGGCTTGAGATGTCATCTCAATGTCGGGTTAAAGTCCCACAAAATTGGTAGCCACGTCTCCAAAATGACCTAAATAGTATTGATGGGGACGTAAAATCTCAATTCAAATAAACAAAAACAAAATGTTTTAACCATTATCCTTTGCAAACAGTGTAGATCCTGATCAGATCAGATGACTTCTGAAGAAGCCATCTGATCAGGATCTACACTGTTCGTCTTTCAGTTTGCAAAATTTCAATGAATACATATTTTTATAAGTTTGATTGGCTGGTAGTCATTAATCAGTGTGGCTAAATTAATTTATTCAGCAGGATAATGGTAAATAAAACTTAACAGTATTGAAAAAAAAGTAATGTGCGTCTTCTATGTCACAGGGGCAACATACAAGTTCCGCATAGCTGCAGTGTACTCGAACAACGACAACAAACATGGTCCAAACTCAGACAGATTTGAAATGAAAGCTGATCCACAACCCGAGGCAAAACCTCCATCATCAGCGCCTAAAATTGTTGAAGTCACCCCCATTGACTTTCAGAACATTCATGGTCTGAATGTTCGCTGGCAGGTAGGTTCCCTTTGTACCACTACACATCAATTTCATGCCAACTAAGTAAAATTCCGCTATTAAGACCAGCTAAAATTGAGACTAAATCTGCTTTTAGACGCTTTATTGAGAAAGTTTCAGTTATTCTTTCTTTGTGTTTTCTACACCCGGTATCTCCTAATAAGAGACCACCTTTGAGACTGTTCAAAAGTGGTCTTAAAGACCACTTTTGAACAGTCCCAAAGGTGGTCTTAATATAGGAATTTTACTGTATTTAATTTTTGCAATGTTATTCCGAATGCTAGGTCAAATTTCTTTATTTCGATTAAACCCTTAAGATGCCGAGAAAAACTATTTCTGAAAATGTTGTCTGCATAATGTTGTCTGCTAAATTCTTTGCTAATGTTTTAAAAAATATTTTTGCTTACAGGCAAACAGTGTGACTCAAATCAGACTGCTCCTCTAAATCAGACTGCTCCTAGAGGAGCAGTCTGATTTGGGTCCACACTGTTTGCAAAAAATGACTTTTAAAGTCACCAGCAGATGACAAAGCAGATGACAATTGTCGTGATTGACATTTTATGGGTTGAATCATTAAAGTTATGGCAAAATATAAAATAAAACTAATAAATGTTGGGCAGATGATTAGCATGAAATATCAAGCCTTATTTTCTCTGAAAAATAAGAAAAAATAAAAAAACAACTTTGAAAATGCCGTCTGCCCGAGGTGATTAGCACTTGCATAACATGTGGACTTGTTCATCATCCTGTCAACAAGTCTGTGTAATGAACACCCCTCTTAACCCCACTTTATATAGAGAAAACTGGGATTTACTGGCGTTTACATTACTTTGCTTATATCTGCTCAAAGACATAGATTGTGGATACTCTTTACCGCCTGAAGGGAGGCGGTTCTAATGAGCACCCACAACCTATATTGAAGTAAATCACAAAATTTTGGAGACAGGAAATAATGCACTATGTCACACCGATGTTATCATAACGGTAATGACAGGCTGATTGGAATTTACGCTGGGGCACATGGCCAGACGCCCATTTTATGCTTACACTATCCTGGTGAAACTTCGTTATCTATATCTGCGTTATTATACACTCAACCCTCATTATACCAACTTTGATATTAAGACGAAACACATTATAATGACAGTTTCAATGGAAAGCATCCTTAGCTCAAGAAGAGATGGACGAATGTTTCCATTAATTATGAAATTTGTGCTTTAGACACCAAGAACAAATGTTTTTTAGCCTCAGTTGGGCAGTTCTATCAAATATCCACAATAATTGTTTCTTTGAGTTAAGAAGGGAAAAACGCATTTATATCTATAATACTACTCATTTTTGGGATTCTATAAAGTGACCAAGGCTTTTATAACATCAAATGAATCTGAAACCAGTACTGTTGTTATAATGATGGTCTGAGCCGGCCTCTGTAGCTCAGTTGGATGCGCATCTGACTGGTGATCAGGAGGACGCTGGTTCCATACCTGCTGGAGTTGGCAAAATTCTTTTGTGGAGATTGATCATGAATTCTTTTCTATGGTCATTCTCTCCCTTCTGCTGATTCAAGAAGGCAGTTGTCAGTTTCTGGTGAAAGAATGTGCACTGTACTGGTTAGCAGCTTACATATAAGCATGCCCAGGAAAAGTGTGAATAGGTAAACTGACAGGTTCAATATAACCTAAATAGTGTTGAATGGGCTATTAAACTAAAAAACAAACAATATAATGATGGTCCTTTGTTCTTCATTTCCAGTACATTTCAACCACCTCATCACCAATCGAAGGTTTCTACATCTTCTACAAACCATATCACGCTGAGGCGGAGCCATTTCAGAATATCACGCTACTGGAGCCCAGCATACGGGCACACCTCCTCACAAAGCTGCAGCCCAGCACAGAATATTCCATACGTATGCAGTCATTTAATTCGGCAGGGAATAGTGTATTAAGCAGTCAAGTTGTGGAAAGGACAAAAGGTAAGAATTCAGGCCTCATATTTTTCAGTCATGTGCAGGATTTCAGGCTTTTAGAGCTTGATTTTTTTCTTGATTTCAGGCTTTTAGATTCAGATTTTTGTATATATATATAGTCTGTTTAAAAAACTATTTAACCCTTATTTCTGACTATAAGTCAACCAAATTACTTTATATTTTCACAAACTCCATTACAATCAGTGTAGATCCTGATCAGATGGCTTTACAAACAGTGTAGATCCTGATCAGATGGCTTCTTCAGAAGCCATCTGATCAGGATCTACACTGTTTGTAAAGGTAATGTAGTTGTGTCTTGTTCAGCAGGATAAGGGTTGAAGCTGCAAAATAGGGCCTTTCAGGCACGGAAAAGCGTGGTCAGTATGAGGCCTGAAGAATTACATAGTTCATCAACCATTATACAGTCGAACCTCGATAACTCGAACACCTTCTGGATCATGAAATGTTTTCGAGATAGTGGGTAGTTCGAACTGTTGAGGGTTACTCATACTGCCAGGACTTTAGGCATAATGGGGATGATCTTAGGATATATTTTCAGCTTTTAAAAGAATAACTGTTTGTTGTGTGTACTCATTAGAATCGCCTCAATTAGGCAATTCTAATGAGTACACAGAACATATCTTTTCAAGTTAAAATGATATGGACCGTCCATGCATATAAACCCTATTGGTGTCATTGGGCGGCAGGGATTGAGATGTCATTTCATCTTGATGTCAGATAAAAGTTCCACAAAATTGGAAGCAATGTCTCCAAAATGATCTAAATAGTGTTAACAGGGACGTTAAACCTCAAATCAAACAAAAACAAATCCATGGCCGACTGGGAAAAAGCGCTGCCTCTTAATCATTAAATCTCACTGCTGTGGGTTTGAGCCTTGCTCTGGTCACATGTAAGACCCCATGTTCTGCAACGGAAGGTTTGGTGATTTATCTCTGGGTACTCTGCTTTTCACCCATCTCTTATTAACGGTTGGCTCAAAATAAGTGAAATAATCATGAAAGGGCCATAAAACATACATATATCATGATTTTGTGTGTTTGATTTGAAGTTTAACGTCCCCGTCATTTTGGAGACATTGCTTCCAATTTTGTAGGACTTTTACCCGACAGTGAGATGAAATGACATCTCAAGCCCTGCCGCCCAATGAAACTATTAGGGTTAATAAGCATGGACGGGCCGACTTGCACCGCATTGCCTCAGCAAGCTTAGATCCTCTAAGCGGTTTACCAGTACTCGTGTGCAGGTCGGTTTCAGCTCTGCATGGAAGCATCATGCAGCCCATATATTTCTTCAAGCCCTGATGGGCGGGGGCATATATCATGATAAAACACAGTAAGGAAAAGAACGATTTTTATCCTAAGGCCCAATTTTTTTACAACACTATTGATGTTTAGGGTTTCTTGTCCGATAAAAGGTAGGGTTTTCATTATGATAAAACATCCATGTGGCATATAGTATTTTTTTCATATCTCAAAAACTAAATAAATATGCTCAGTAGAACTGCCTTACTGAGGTAGTTCTAACAAATACCCACAACCTATGTCTTGGAGCAGTAGTTTACCCACCAGCATAGCAACAGGTAAGATAAGTATTTTGTGATAATTGAGGGATAGTTTTCCTTATTGCCTTATTGCTCCATAATAACCTATGTTGTGGGTACTCATTAGAACCGCCTCGTCGAGGCAGTTCTAATGAATACCCACAACATAGGCTTTTATGGAGAATTGACAAAAACTATCCTCCAATTATCACAAAATACTTATCTGTGGCTATGCTCACCAGTGCTATATCAGTTGGCCGGCCTCAGTGGCTCAGTCGGATGCGCGTCTGACTCGTGATCAGGAGGACGCGGGTTCGACTCCCGCCGGGGTCGGCAACATTCTTTCGTGGAGATTGATCATGAAATCTTTTCTACGGTCATTCTCTTCCTTCCGCTGATTCAAGAAGGGCAGTTGTCAGTTTCTGGCGAAAGAATGTGCACTGTACTGGCTAACCGCTTACATATAAGCCTGCCCAGGAAAGTGTTGATAGGTAAACTGACCGGCTCAAAAATGACCTAAATAGTGTTGACTGGGCCGTAAAAATCCAATACAAACAAACAAAGCTATATCAGTTCTTTGGTTATTTTTCCAGGGCCAGATAATCCATATCCTATACTTCCAAATATACCAAAGAATAAACTTGGCGAAGGTGAAGGACAGGGCACTAATCAGGGTACAAACAGGGGTGTAGTTAACCCCAAACAGTCAGTGCCGGACGTTTCTACGAAAAAATACTCCGAGGAGGTAGAGGAGAAAAAGAAGAAAAGTAGTTCCCAGTCGAATAGTGAAACTTTATACATGATACTGGGGATCGTACTCGGCGTGATGATGTTGTTGTTGATCGTGTTTATAGTCATGTGTTGGTGGAAACAAAGGCAGCAGAGAAGGATGATGGGTAAGTGCCAGGATGTTGAGGATAACGGGAAATTGATTGTGGTGGCCATCAAGGAAATGCCCTTAAGATTCTCAGATTCGTTATTCAAATATCCATGCTCCTATGCACTACTTTCTTGTAGAGAGCGGCAACAAAACAGCATCTACCGTAATGATCCTAAGTATTGGGCCAGATAGGCCAAAGCAAACAGTGTAGACCCAGATCAGACTGCTCCTGAAGGAGTAGTCTGATCAGGGTCTACACTGTTTGCCATTCCGTCTGCACTTTTTTGGACTCCTTGCTGGATCTTAAAAGGTAGCTTAGGTCGTATAACCAAAGTGTTAATCCAAAATCATTAATCCATAGACAAATGGCAAATATCAGTTGGACTCCAGAAGAGTGTAATCAGGCTAAAACAAATTTGTCAGAATTTTAGGAGAATTACAGCAAGTCATCAACGTGTCCGAACATTATAAATTTTTATGGTTATACATTAAAACCACTATAGATTCAGTACAGTTTGCCTTTGTTGTCTTTCCATTGGTCTACGTTTTACTGTAGCACTATATATAGTAACATTACATCGCCGGCCTCGGTAGCAGATGCTCATTTGCCTGGTGATCAGGAGGACGCTGGTTCGATATCTGCGGGGGTCGTCAAATCTTTTCTGTGGTCATTCTCTCCTTTCCACTGATTCAAGAAGGGCAGTTGTTAGTTTCTGGGGAAAGAATGTGCACTGTACTGGTTAACCGCTTACATACAAGTCTGCCCAGGAAAAGTGTGGACAGGTAAATAGACCAGCTCAATAATGACCTAAAAGTGTTGACTGGGCTGTAAAACTCAAATACAAACAATACACTGACACATATGAATTTTTTTTGCATTTATTTTAACAGATGCTATGAATGATGCAGTAAGGAACAAATTCCAAGATCCAGCACAACGAATCTACACGGACAGTATGAGAAAGAAACTAGTGAACGGCGGCTTGAATGGAATGAATGGCATGATAGCCAATGGACATATACCTCGCAATTATCATAAAATGAACATTAACGTAAATCCTTTGTCAGAAATGGACTCTGTGCATTCTACGGATGGATCCAACCATTTCACTGTGAGTAGGCTTGAACGAGTTTTTGCTACTCAAAATATTGTCGTATTGGCCGTGATAAAGGCACATTGCACTTATGTGATAAAGAAAACAAACCTATATATCATATTTACCTTAAGTATTTGGACAGACAGGGCACAGCAAACAGTGTAGACCCAGATGAGGTGCTGCAGAATGCAACATCTCATCAGGATCTTCAGTGTTTGCCATTCATCCAGCTATTTTAAGGCTCAACATTGCATGTCAAATTGTACTTGCTCAAAGTTTAGAACAAGTATGGTAAGGATTTTAGGTGCCCGAATATTTAGGGTAAATACAGCAGCGCATGGTAAGGTGCAACCATATGAGCTCCTTATGCCAGACTTCAACCAAACATGTCTTTAAGTTGGCATCAGAAGCATAATAGCTTCATCCGAAAAGTACTGATGTTTTTCTTATTTCGGCTCAAAAACATAGGTTGTGGGTACTCATTGGAAGTGCCTCACTGCTCAATTAAAAACATGTTGTGGGTACTCATTAGAAGCACCTCAGTGAGGTGCTTCTAAAGAGTACCCACAACATGAAATAAGAAAAACAATATGTGGATAACCTCTCTTATCTGGGGCTATGGAGCATTTATATTAAAACACAGTATTAAGTTCCTTAATAAACCCATGTTGGCAATGTGACCCTGTATATCACAAAAGCAAAATAATTGATATGTTAGAGTGATCTTTAAGCAGTGGTTCAGTCAGCAGACTGGTGGTTCAATTGTATCTGAGTTTAGGCTAGAAATATGGTCCTGAAATGAGGCTTAAACCTTTATCATTTTCTAGGCAAATTCAGCAGACAACAGACTGTTGATGTCCCAGATAACAGGACATATAGTCTCCTATAACAAGACATGACATGTCATGCAAATTGTCTCCACAGGAGACAATTTTCATGACATGTCATATCCTGTTTTCTGGGAAATTAGAAAAAATATTTCAAAATGCCGTCTGCTGCGAAAAAAAAACCCAGCATGCAGAGCGTTAAACCTTTAAATTCCTGTACTTTAATCAAATGATGTACATGCTGACCAGAGGCTGCTTTCCAGGAGCTAGCTTACCTCCGTGGTTCAGTGGGATGTTTGTTAGACTGATGATCAGGGGGTCACAGGTTCGATACCTGTCTGGGTTGGTAACATTCTTTCATGGAGAGTGATCATGAAATCTTTCCTACAATCGTTCTCTCAAAAACTAAAAATTCCAGCAACTACTGCAAACTGTAAAGGAAGAAAATTCAAAGGAATAAAAAAACTGTAAAAAAAAATCTTACTAAAGTGGTCATTTCATATGGGATTTATAACATTAGCAGTACAAGCACAAATTTATGTATACCAGTATAAAACCCCACTTTTCTCAATATTAATTGGGGTTTACAAGATTATTCACTACATATGGACTTGTTAAGTATCTTTTCACAATCATTACGCAAACACACCTATACAAATACATTGCCACCTTTATCGCCAAAAAAATGAAAATTTTAGGATGAAAAATTGTGATATTTTTTTATTTATGCTCAAAATATAGATTGTGGGCACTCTAACGAATTCTAACTCTAAGTGGTTCCAACGAATACCCACAATCTATATTTTAGAGCAGAAATAAGAAAAATAAGGTATACCCGCAGGAACCCCAGTTTTACTATATAAAAGTGGGGTTCAAGGGAGTCAAAACTAAATAGGCGTGTTTTTGTGATGTTCATCTGAAACCTTAATGATTATCTTTTTATATTTCAGCCCACTACTTTTCATCCAAATGGATCCATACCAGGGCATTATAGGGCCAGTGACAGTAATTGCAATAATATTAACCAATCAAAAACCACCCATCACTTCAGCCCTAATTCAAATTGTGTGGACTCTTTAGGAGAGGAGGGATCAACTATTAGTCATCCCTCACAGATAAACAATGTGCCAATAAGAAATCATAGTGACTCGCAAGAGAGACGCTCAAACAGGTCATTTGACCATGATGGGTCACATGGTATGTCATGTGACCCTTGTGACAGTTCATTATCATACGATGATACGGGTGGTGTAGGGGTACCTGGTGGTCGCCATCGGAAAAGGCGGAGACGGTTACCAGACAAAGAACAGACAACGAAAGATCAAGCAACTAACACAGATTTAAGTAGTAATGGTATGTAAATTTAGCCCTTATCCCGCTGAATATGCAATTTAGCCACACCCATTTCTGACTTTGAACTAGTCAGATTACTTGATATAATTTATTCCTACAAATTCATAAACTGAATGTCAAACAGTGTAGATCCTGATCAGATGGCTTCTTCAGAAGCCATCTGATCTGGATCTACACTGTTTGCAAATATAAGGGTTGTAGTGAATGGCAAGATAAGGGTTAGGAGTCAGAATTGTTTTTGTGAGTAGTAAATTGTCATTTTTTTTACAGAAACACAGTGAAGCTATAAAATGCAATTGGCAGCCGTAAAACCAACAGTTTACCTCCCCGTATGACACTCTTTTAATACAGTTATCCCCATCCTGTGGTAAATGAATTAGGAGATAACTGTATCGAAAATTGTCATTTGGGGAGCTAAGTCAGAGGTTTTACGGCCGGAAATTAAATTTTATGGTGATGCATCAGGGGAGCCATAAAACTTAATTTGAGACTGTAAAACCGACGATTTACCTCCCCAAGCAAATGACAATTTTCAATACAGTTATCTCCATTCTAATGCACTTATTCCATTGTTTTGTTAAAAATCGAACTATTTTGCACAAAGCGGCAAGCACGGTGAGCTGCATAAAACCAAATGCCATGCAATGAAAAGCAACGTTACATGAAGATGTTGGGTTTCTGACAGTATATGGCAGAATATACTGTAGCAACTTTTTGATGCAATCCAATCAGACAGCGTGTTACATACACAAGTGCATTAGAATGTCACTTAACATGTCGCTGGTGATAATAATAATTTTATGAGGGCGACACAATTACTACCAAACTAATCTCCCTTGTGACACACTCTAAATGTTTAGAAATATATGTATAACCAGCATATATGATGATGATGATTAGAATGATGATGATGATGATGACAAGTTCTGTGTTAGCTGTGTAAAACCAAATGCCAGCCAATGAAAAGCAATGCTACATGATGCTGTCGGGTTTAAGACTATATAGAATTTTTTTTTTATGTTATTCAATAAGTTTCTTCAAGTATTTTTGCCCTTGTCCTGCTGAAAGAGGATATATATGCTTTACACTAGCAACTAGTGTAAATGCAGTTCAGAAGCCATCAGACCAGTGTCTACAAAGTTTGTTATTCAGTTTGCGAATTTGAATGAGTTAACTGCATCAAGTAATCTTGTTGGTTGAAAGATAGATATGGGTGAAGCTAGATTCATTTATTCAGCAGGACAAGGGTTAACAACATGAATTCAGAGTAATTATTCAAAAGCAATTCATCACGAAAACATGCCTATATAATTTTGACCCCTTGAACCCCACTTTTATACAGTAAAACTGGGGTTTGCAGGGGTAAACCTTATTTTTCTTATTTCTGCTCTAAAATATAGATTGTGGGTACTCATTTGAACCGCCTTGATGAGGCGGTTCTAACGAGTATCGGCAATCTATATTTTGAGCAGATCAAGGTGGTTCAAACGAGTAACCACAATCTATATTTTAGAGCAGAAATAAGAAAAATATCATAATTTTTCATGTTAAAATTTTCTTTTTTCATAGATAAAGGTTACAATGTATTTGTATAGGCGTGTTCTCGTAATGTTTTGAAATTATCATGAAATTTGTGTGCCTTTATAATTCTGTTCATTGTAATAATTCATTTTTCATTCTGTGTCTCTTTTCAGAGGGAACAATGGATTTGTCTGTTGCATTAAACAAGGCGAATTCATCCTCGCAAGAATCAAACACGTTAAACGATAACACTAGAACTTTTAACGAATATAGTCAACCACCACTGGACTATCCAAGTTCGACGGAGGCTGTATGACGAACAGCTTGTGACCGTTTTACTGAGCAGTGAAAGAGACGACAGTGCCGGCATAAGAATAACGTGACTGGATAATATAGAGCTATCTTTCATGGCTTGTATTAATAATGGAAATTTGTGATAATTTTCTTATTTTTATACTCTAGACATAGGTTGTGGGTGCTTGTAAGAACAGCCTCATAGAGGCTGTTCTAACAAGCATCCACAAACTATGTTCTAGACATAGATTGTGGGTGCATGTTCTAACAAGCATCCACAAACTATGTTCTAGACAAAGGTTGTGGGTGCATGTTAGAACAGCCTCATAGAGGCTGTTCTAACAAGCATCCACAATCTATGTTTTTGAATGAAAATCAAAATTAAATAACTACACCTGTAATCCTCACTTTTCTCTATATAAAGACGGGTTTGCATGGTTGAATAAAATTCAAAGCTTTGTTAACATGATGAAATCTGGTTTGAAGAAATACCATGTTAGATAAAAGACGTCCATTTCAATATAGTCTGTGATGATGTTGTTATACAGTTACTGTGTAAAAATACTCAAGAATTTAAACGGAAGGAAATCTTTTGCCAGTTTTAAAGCTGCTGTGTCTTAATATGCCGAAAAAAGCACTGTAAAAGTGAGAGAAACAGAAAATTGAAAAAGACGAAAAAAGAAGCTGGCAAAAAGTCATTGTTCAGTAAAATAGAGACACATTCGGCTGTAGAGACGTTTACTAATCTGCAATATCACAGTATGTGAATCTTAACGAGAATCTTCTTTTTTTTTTTTTTCTTTGTGTATGTATAACGGGTTCCTTGTTGGGTATCAGAAATAATGCTGGATCCCTCAGGGCTGTAAAAATAGACATAGTGTGCATCAGGATAATTTAAGTCAGCAGAAAATGGACTGCTGTTTCCTGATTGGTGCTGTTCATATGTGATAATGGTATACCAAATAAATGCATTCGTTGTGACACAAAAAAAAACTTTGTGCCAATATTTTAAAAAATGCAATGTGAAGCCCTGTTTTGGAAAGGAGATATTTTGAAATAGGCAGCAAGCAAGTGAAAGGCCTTCCCTATCAAGTTAATTGCTTGTTTGCATTTCGTATGTTTTTCTCAAGCAAGCAGACAAACAAAAAATGTTTTGCAGCAGAACATGTTTTCACAGGCATGCTAGTGTAATGAAGACATATCCTTTCATAACAAGGACATGTTAATCCTTGTCCTGCTGAGCCCGGATATGCCTTATCTTTGAAACAATGTAGATCCAGATCAGATGGCTTCTTCAGAAGCCATCTGATCAGGATCTTCATTGTTTGCCATCCAGTTTATGAATGTGTTGCAATAATTTACATCAAGTAATCTGATTGGCTGATAATCAGTAGTGGGTGTGACACATTTAAATATTCAGCAGGACAAGGGTTAAAACTTAATCCTAAAGATGCCACGACAACCCCTACCTTTGCAAACAATGTAGATCCAGATCAGATGGCTTCTGAAGAAGCCATCTGATCACGATCTACACTGTCATGCAGTTTGTTAGTTGAACAGATATATCAAGTAATTTGATTTGTTGATAATCAGCAATGGGTGTGGCTTATTTAATTTATGCAGCGGGATAGAGGTTAAGGGTTAATGAAGTAAGAAAAATACCTTCGGCATACTTTTAATCCTTTTTAGATAGGGAAACCCTAAAACAGTGCCGACCTTCACTGCTTGCCAAAAAAATCAGTCATTTCCTGTTTCCTATTACGCCTGATTACACTCTTCTGGAGTCCATGTCTGTTGATCTGAACATTGATATTTGCCATTTTGTCTATGGATTAATGATTTTGGATTAACGCTTTGGTACTACGACCTAAACTACCATTCAACTCGACACCCGTAGATTTCAAAATTGATTCCTGCTATATATATTGCGGAAGATTCCACTTAAAGCAGGTTAACACAGTCTTGGTCTATCCCAAAATGATCCTTTCCCATCCAGGGCTTCATTTCATCTCGGGAGAGGTACAGAAGTTTTTCGTTTAGAGAGAGCGTTCGTTCACCCATTTCAGTTGTAATTGTTGTTGGATGTTACTTCATGCTTAGGATAACATGTGACAATGTTGATGGAATGTTGACAGATTCTGGTTAAAATTTTTCCTATTGCTAGTCCAAATATAGATTGTGGGTGCTCGGCAGTTCTAATGAGTACCCACAACCTATGCTTTTGAGCGCTAATAAGGAAAATAATGTTTTCCCCCTGAAAACCCCACTTCATAGAGTTAGGTTTACAGGGGTGTTCATTCCAGGGAAATGTTGACTTGATGGTCCATGACAACGAAATAATTTCTGTGGAAGCTATTACCATTTTTCTACAGGGAAAGAAACAAATTGTTATATGCTAAAAAAGAACTTCACAATCGTGGTCATTTCATATTAAATTTATGAAACTCGCCATGGCTCGTTTTAAAATTAAATATGAAATGAAAACTTGTGTGAGATCTTCTTTATATAAAATGAAGTTTTATAGTTTTTTTTTTTGTTTTAAATGAACAATGTAAAACTTGAAAGTATTTAAGGGGAATGGATACACCTTCAGGGGAGGCAACTCCTGCAAAAGCATTTAAGTCTTCCATGTCCATAGGGGTCAGCCCTTTCTATGTTGGACAGGGCTTATAGAAAAGCAAACAGGAAGTCCCAAAAGTTGTCTCCCTTCGAAAAATGGTGGAAAAATCTGCCAGGTGTTCCTATTACCCTTAAAAGCAATAATTTTTGGGGTAATCTTGAGCAGGAATACAGATATAGCAAAAATCTTCAACATTCTGTTGCCATTGTTTCATATTTCCCTAAACATGTTGTTTAGATAGCTGGGTGAAGGAAATTAGGAATTTTCAAGAGGTTGGAAAGGAACAGGAGTTTGGAAATTGGAGATTACAAGTTTTTAAAATTAATAAGAGTGTTTCAGCAAGTTACACATCACGAAAACATGCCTATATAATTCCGACCCCCTTGAACCCCCCCCCAACCCCCCCTCCCCCATTGGGGCTTGAAGAAATAGATGGGCTGCATGATGCTTCCACGCAGTGCTGAAACAGACCCGCACACGAGTACTGGTAAACCGCTTACAGGATCTAAGTCTGCCCAGGCAAAGCAGTGCGAGTTGGTCCGTCCATGCTTATAAACCCTATTGGTTTCATTGGGCGACAGGGCTTGAGATGTCATTTCATTTCAGTGTTGTGTAAAAGTCCCGCAAAATTGGAAGCAAGTCTCCAAATTGACCTTTACAGTGTTGACTGGGATGTTAAACCTCAAATCAAACAAACAATCTATATTTTGAGCAGAAATAAGAAAAATATCACAATTTTTCATCTTAAAATTTTCATTTCTTTCGGCGGTAAAATTTACAATGTATTTGTATAGGCATGTTTTCATAATGAATAATACTGGTTCAGTATTGAAAGTGATGAAAACTTATAATCTGCATCTCCAGGTTGGGTTTTACCGGTGTAAGTATTTCATCAAAAAATCTAGAAATCCTCACCTGGGTATATAATATATACTTCCAGGCTGTATTCTGAGGAACAAATACGGGGGTCCGTGGATGATAATTTTGGGATACAGTGGATTCTCATGTCATATTCGACTGGTAATGGTAAATCTCATGAAATTTCCTGTAGGAGTGTGATGTCTTATTTAAACTTGTAACAGCCGATCACATGGGCAAATTAAATTATTTTTTTTTGTTTCAAGCGATTGTGATGCTTAGAAGGCTCATTTTTTCATCAAAATCAGTCCTGCTTCACAATCTCTTATGTGTTTGAAAAAAAAATTAGTAAGATTTGATTTGACCTTGTGACCAGCTGTTTAAAAGATATATCACACTCCTATAAAACATTTCACGAAACTTACGGTCTAATATGTCTATTAACTCAGATACTTGTAACTCAAAGACGCTAATATGGCTATTAACTCATATACTTATATAACTCAAAGTAGCATCTGAATTTGAAGTAAAATTGTGATAAGTACCTGCTGAATTCAAAGTAAATTCTTAATGCTGTTAGGTAAGCTCTTCACGCTATCTTTACATAAGCCGACTTATAACTCAAATTGATATCTCAGAGTGAAAATTCCAGTCCATTCAATTTTGAGTTAATGAGTCTTCCTTTTAATCTTTCTTAAGTGCGTCTGCGTGTAAACATAATTTATGTTGTAGGTACTTGTTAGAATTGCCTCGATGAGGCAATTCTAACAAGTGTCAACAACATAATGTTTCCTAATATATAAATATGGAAATATAAAGGAAAATTTTCTTGGAAATTGCAAGAAAATTATTCTGGAATTATCATCCAGCTGACTCTCATTGTTCTGATCCTCAGGCTGTATTTATTTTTAGATAAGTGTGATTTGATTTGTGTTAAATCAAGGGGAGATAAAGCAGTGGAAAAATAGTATCAGTTTTTCTTTCAATTTTGGCTAATGCAGAAATATGGAAATATGAAATTTGAAGACAAAAAAATGCACTATATCGCACAGTTGTGTTATCATCATGTATATGTTTTGACCTCTTGATCTGATCAGGGTCAACGATGGGATCTCCCACATGCAGTGCCTCTCTTTGATTTTTCATCAGAAAATGGGGCAGTCCAACAATATCTTTCCAGGATTCATAAAGTGTCATTATAAACCCATAAAATGTCAATCACAACAATTGTTGTCTGCTTGGTCGTCTGCTGGTTACTTTAAAAGTCATTTTTGCAAACAGTGTGGACCCAGATCAGACTGCTCCTTTAGGAGCAGTCTGATCTGGGTCCACACTGTTTGCCTGTATGCAAAAAATATTTTCTAAAACGTTTTCCAAAAAAATTCAGCAGACGACTTAAGCAGACGACATTTTTAGATTTGCTCGGCATTGACGATGATTTTGGTGGTGATACCGTAGGGACATTGTTGGGGTGTTTTGTTTTTCTCGTTCTGCGTTGTACATGAGCATATTCAAGGAAAAGATTGAAATATTGCCTTTGTAATGTTGTGTAAACTCTGATCAGCCTGTGTTCATTTCTTTGATTCACTATCTTAAGATTTTATCAACAGTTGGAGAAACTTTAAAATTTGCATAAAACCTTGGACATTTTTGACATTTCAAAATTTATAATTTGTCTAGATTTTGGATATTTTTTGAAATTTGAAATTTTATGAATTTGTCGGCAGAAAACGAACCCCACTGACCCACCCACTGCAATAAAATTACTTAAAAAAGTATTTTCAGTTAGTTTCTGCGTTCAAAACTGTCTTTAAAAATTGTCTTGGACTTCAAATCTGACAAAAGAAGTCCTTGGGCTAATGTTAGGTAAAAATATAATCCTGCTGAACATGACAGTCCCTACCTTGCAAGAATTGTAGACCAGATCAGATGACTTCTGAAAAAGCCATCTGATCTGGATCTACACTATTTGTCATGCAGTTTGTGAATTGAACAAATAAAATAAATTGCATTTCAGTTAATTTGATTGTTGGATAGTCAGAAATGAAAGTGGCTAAATTACTTTATTAGCAGGATAAGGGAAAAAATATTATTGAAAAATGTTTGGATCTACACATATAACCTATATTTCATCCTTTTTGAAAACAAAAATGTTGATTTACAGATGTTAACATTGATAAGAAAATTTTCTATAGCAAAACTAGAAATGAAATTGGACTGGTTAATTTCAAAGGCAATATTTTCTCCTTGAAATGCGTTTCATTAGTTGGTGGGGCAACAATAAATTTAACAAAATGAGCAATCTGATCTGGGTGTCCTCATATTTAAGGTCATTTTGTTAAATTTTTCTGTGTCCCTGGCATATATAGCATCAGATTAGGAGTAAACAAGGGTAATTTTGAGTATTTTTTTCTTTTTAAATTTTTCCATGAAAACATACATAGTAATAATTTTAGGATATTTCTTCTGATTTTACCATTAAAACATACATTGAAGGTTCTTATTAGAATCACCTCATTGAGGAGGTTCTAATAAGTACCCACAACATTCACCACAGCTTCATTATAACATGGTTCATTATAACACGGTTAAGGATATAACACGGTTTCAAAATGGATCCCAAAAATGTATAGATTATATAGAAAAATGACCATAAATGGTCATTTTTCTATATAATCTACACATTTTTGTTTGGATATAACACTGTTGTTTAACTAACATGATTTCTGCTTTGGACCCCAACAATAGTGTTATAAAGAGGTTGTGGTGTATATTAATTAAATGTGGGTACTTGTGCAAATCATCCCATTGAGGCAATTTTTACAAGTATCCACAGTATACAGTTAAACTCCGCTATTAAGACCACCAAAAATTGAGACAAATTATGCTTCAAAAAATTTATTTTGAAAGTTTCACCTATTCTTTCTTTGTGTTTTCTGCACACAGTCTCGTCTGGTCATAGACCACCTTTGGGGCTGTTCAAAAGTGGTCTTTAAGGCCACTTTTGAACAGTCCCAAGGGTGGTCTTAATATAGGAATTTTACCATATTTTTCTTTTATATTATCTCTAAAAGAAATAAAGAAAATTGTCCCAAAATAATCCTTTTTACTCCTTCTCGGCAGCTTGGAGTCATTAAATGTCATATAATGTCCAACCTTTAAAACACCAAGCAAATAACAGTAGAAATTTTTTTTTTGGTCTCGAAATTGTTATTTCCAGAGGGAGTCATGCTTGGCATTTACATTGTGTTAACAAGTCTGTGAAATGAAAACCCCTCTAAACCCCACTTTATAAAGAGAAAAGTAGGGTTTACAGGGCTATACATTATTTTGCTTTTTTCTTTTCCAAGAGATAGGTTGTGGGTACTCGTTAGAACCACCTCAATGAGGCAGTTCTAACGAGCACCCAGGTACTCGTTAGAACCGCCTCAATGAGGCAGTTCTAACGAGCACCCACAACCTATGTTTGGAGTATAAATATGAAAAATATTGAAAATTTTCATCAGAAAAGTAACAATTTTGAGGAAATGAAGGAATGTAACATGGATGTGCTATTGTTATGAAAAATATGGCTTGAAATTTCAAGTGAACTACTTTTTTCCCCTGAAAAACAAGAAAAATATCTGTAACTGTCATCTGCTTGAGTTGCATCTGGTGCTTTATTGGTTGGTCTGAGATATATGTAGACAAAAAAAAGGGTAAAGT
This sequence comes from Lucinisca nassula, assembly GCA_963580285.1. Classification (NCBI taxonomy): domain Eukaryota; kingdom Metazoa; phylum Mollusca; class Bivalvia; order Lucinida; family Lucinidae; genus Lucinisca; species Lucinisca nassula. Next base: position 51,649,363 of record OY757019.1, on the reverse strand, counting down.
TGCGGAAATGCAACCATTGTAAGTACTTATAGTTTATTATCTGTAAAACGAGAAATTGTGCCTTAATTGTCGGTCGCTAAATTATAAATTGTTGTGAAATATGGTGGGCTAATCTTCCAGGCATGCTCTTGGATCTTTGACTGAATTTCTGAAAAAAATAAAAAAAACACAAAAAACCCTGAATTTCTGCAGAAATAAACAAACAACAAAATTAGGTAAAAAAACATCCTGGTACGGAATCTGAAAGCATATGGATGGTTGATGATGCTGATTTCGTGTTTAACGACGCGTCAGCCCTCTTTGTGGGTCATAAGCGTCAAAAGGTTAAAGGGAGGTAACTCTTTTCAAAACTGGTTTGCTACTGATGTTGCAGTCTGATCTGGGTCTACACTGTTGGCCTGTATGCAAAAATATTTTAAGAAGCTTGCAAAATGATTCTGCAGATGACAGAAACTGACATTTTTAGATGCCGTTTTCTCGGCAGCTTAAATTGCCTTTTTGGGGAGCTGAAAAGCTTGCTTAAAATAGGTTGCTTGCATGCTAAATATAGGTGGCCACTTTGACAAATTACTGTATTTTAGAAGAAATCAAGCTTGCCATTATTACTAATATATATATGTATAAAAATGTATTCGGACAGAAAAATTATGATTCAGATGTGTTCAGTCTGAGCTAGAGCCTGCCTTGAAGATTAAACCCTAAAATTGCAGAGTCCCAAAGAAAAAGAGGTTCTTGGGAGATCTCTGGGATTAGTTTGTGCCTTACTGGAAATGAGCTTCTTATAATGCTGCGTGGTAACTCCATGGCTCCTAGTATTTGTTCCAAAAGATGATCATGGGGAGCCCCACCCACACCAAGAAATGCAGAGGACTCATCATAACAACAGTATTTATTATTCTATATAAAGAACTTGCCACAATAAAGAATCTCACTGAATACCGTAGTATAATAGGAAATAATGGACCGTTTGCCATTAATAACTCCAATAAACAAATATTATGCACATTTGTTTAAATTGCCTCAGTTAGGGGATTCTAACAAAAATCCACATTTATGTCTTGGAGTGTTAAATTAAATACAACTTGCCCCAGCTCTACCAGTGAATTTAATAAAATCACAGTTTGGATGTCATGTGATTTATCTTATTACAACTGACCGACAAACTAAATCCACAACCACACACTAGAGTTGAAACACACTAAAAGTCGACAATAATAGTATTCAAACACACTAAAAATCGACAGTAATAGTGTTGGTTTAAACAATATTTTATGTCTAGCAAAAATCGTGTACAATTAAACACATTGGAACTGACAATTAGGATTTGACAATAAGCCTGAGGCTTATAAATATCATCTCCTAGAAAATAGTGTTGTTTCCTTCAAATTCTCCTAAACTTCCGGCCATTATTAGAAGAAACCCTACCAAAGTTACTGACTGTATCACATGCATTTAAGTTCTTTTGTAACATTTTTGATGCAAGAAAATGACGTTATACCGTCCAGCTTCAAAGAATCTTTGAGTGATGTCACAAAATGGCTTGGAAACTAACATTAAGAGGCTGTTCAATTTGTAGTTGTCCCTAACTTCCTAGGCTGTTGCACGTGGCATTGTACAGAAGTTCGTTTCCATGTAGCATGAATTTATACTTGTATAAACCTAATACGCAGTATTAACTGGCCATAGGATTAAGTTGTGACTGAAAATGTAAGTGACCTTCCATGGAAAACAGTATGGTATTTGGGCTACTTGTATTTGGCAGTGTAGAAAACATGTTTGGAAAACATAATCATGTTCAGTAAAGCTTTTTTACTGTACAGAGCTCTAGGTAAGAGGGAGTAAAGGGTATTTCAGCATTGAATTTTTTAAAATCAGCATTGAAATTTAATTTGAGGGGTAAAATACTCAATGAAATTTTGGATTTCAGCATTGAAATCAAATTTAGGGGGTAAAAATTTCAGCAAACATTACATCTTTTAACATAAAGCAATTACCTTCACATTGATTCTTTTGTAAGCAGTAGCAACATATTAGATCAGAATGAATTTAACACTACACAGAAGACAAATTAACACATTTTAGGTTTTGTTGATGTTTTTTCAGAGAAATGAAAGATTGGCATTTCATGTGAATTGTCTGCTATGTAGACGATTCACATTAAATGCCAATCTTTTTTTTACGATAAAAGAAATTGGATGGTCATCTGCTCTAAAAACTTTCTTGGTTGTTTAAGGGTTTTTGTACCATCTTTTTTCCATGGAAGGTCTCATTTTATTGAATATATGTATTGCATAGGGCAAAAAAAGAAATTTTGAAGCACTTTTTTCAAGAGTTGTAGCAGATATCCAAGAGATCTTTTTTACTTTGTTTGCATTGAATTGTTCAGACAAAAATTTTGAAGTGTCTTACAAGTTTCTTATTTGGAACATATACGGTATTGTGGGTACCTATGAGAATTGTCTTAAAAAGTACACTCAGTATATGTTTTGGTGGGGAAATAAGAAAGAAAAAAAACAAACTCGAATGTGTATTTATCATATGACTGATACAATAGGCAGTGCCATAACGCCAGTACCATCATCATGAAAACATGCCTATATGATTCTGACCCCCTTGAACCCCACTTTTATTTAGTAAAACTGGTGTTTAGAGGGGTAAACCTTATTTTTCTTATGTGTGCTCTGAAATATAGATTATGGGTACTCGTTAGAACCGCCTCAATGAGGCAGTTCTAACGTGTACCAACAATCTATATTTTGAGCAGAAATAAGAAAAATAGCACAATTTTTCATCTCAAAATTTTCATTATTTCGGGGGTAAAATTTGCAATGTATTTGTATAGGCGTGTTTTCATAATGATATTTTCCTTAGTATGTAATGTGCGTATTATCACAAAGCAGCTATAGGAAATGTTACCATGTCATCCATGACTATGTCATGTTTACTGTAGAAACTGCCACCAATGTTTTTGGTAGAAAATTTAATGAAAAATGGTCATATGATTAAAGCATCTGATACTCGTGATCATTTCATATAAAAATTATGGAACAAATTTCATATAAATTGAGAAGCCTCTGTGGTAGTTAAGGTATTTGACTCTAAATAAATTTGTGGATCATTTAGAGGTTCAGATGAGTCTTTAAAACCGAGGTCCCATCTCCACATGACATAAGTTTTTGGTGGGTCAAAAAGCTCGAAAACACACTCATATAAAATGACCACGAGGGTAAGATCCATTGTTTATTACCATTTCTCGTCTTGAACTGTCATAAAAGGCCCTTTGCAACTTGCGAGCCCGTGAATGTTTATCGATTGCGGAGCAAATCTTAATAGAATGCACATTATTTTGACTGCAAAATGTGATATTTGTGTTGTATAGATGATGTTTTGAATGATTTGTCGACATTACATGTTCGTTCATTTGTCTTCATACATTTGTAGCATAATTGTTGTTCATGCCATCTTCGCATAATTAGTACGTAATGGATTGAATCTGTCAGTATGTTACAAAGAAAGTTGAAAAAGTAAATACAGTCAAACTTTTATGGCTCGAATTTCAATGGCTGGAACACTGATGACTCGTTTACCATAGCCGAGTCGAACTCGTTTTTGAGATGCAAGGAATTGCTCTATATAAGTAGTGTGGGATAATTAGGGAGATTTTCAGCTTTTATCTTCCAAATATGTGGTGTGTGTTCTCATTAGAATCGCCTCAATGAGGAAATTCTAATGAGTACACAAAGCACGCATTTTATTATGGAACACCGTAAAGATGTCCCAGAATTAATCCCATTATGCTTCCTGGCAGTAACCCTCAGTGGCTCGAACTAGCCCTGCCTCGAAAATATTTTTGTGGTCTCAAAGGTGTTGGAGCCATTGGGGTTCGGCTGTAGGTTGAATTTATTTAAAAGTATGTCATCAAAACGCTTACTGTAACTGCAGATCTCATCCATGTAGGATGTTTTTCATCCCAGCTGTCCGCAGGTCATTTAGTTTGTTTTCGCCATGGCCAAACTCTCATTCATTCCTCGACTGGACATAATTTCATTCTCATAATAATTAATACTTTGCTCGGCAGAGTATTAATAAGCCATAATATATGAAGTAAAACAGATCATATGACTTGTATAGGAGAGAATTGTGTTTATTTTAGCAAATGCATTTTCAACAGACGACATTTTGAAATACATGTATTTGTCATTTAGTTTTCCCAGGAAACAGGGTTTGACATCTCCTATTTGCATGAGATGTCAGGTTCTGTTTTCTGGGAAAAATAATAAAAATATCAAAATTTGTCATCTGAAGAAGTGGCCCAGTTTATGCAAGGATGCTTAGAAATTGTAAGGTGCCATTTTAACTCCTGCCCTGCTGCATAAATTAGTTTTGTCATAACCTATTTCTAACTATCAGCCAATCAAATTACTTGACATAATGAATTTCATTCAAATTTACAAACTAAATGACAGTGTAAATCCAGAAGCCATCTGCTCTGGATCTATACTGTTTGCAAAGGGGGTTATCATGATTTAGCTTGAAAACAAGGTTAAGCTGATTGAAAGGGCTGTAGTTCTCCCTGTAGAATATAAGAATCTCATATGGCTGTGAGGGGTGGATGGAAAAATCCATCCCGAAGGACACTGTCCGGCATCACGAGACTTGCCGATGATGCCGGACAGTGATGCTGAGGGATGGATTTTTCTATCTACCCCTCACACCCATATTGGATTCTTTTTCTTGCATACCTTCCATTTCTTAGCGCGAATTTTTAATGCTGCAGTCACTTTGGTTACCAACGTACGCCATATTGTGTTGACCCTGCAGGAATGTCTAGTGACATCACGTGACATGCTGTGACATCAACCTTAATGACAGCGCATACGAGGTCGTAATCAACCAGTGCATTTATCAAACACGCGATTACATTCGATTTTGGGTAGGAACACCAGGGCCAGAACATTAATTTCTATCCCAGGGTAAAATCACGGATTCCATTGTCTGGTGTGCAAGAATATAAAATATTATGCTTATGATATTTTTTACTCAACTTCGTTTTCTTTTTCACCGAGAAAAAAAATGAATTAATGGTGTAAATTCAGCAGGAGGAGTGATTTAATAGGATCTGATATACATTTATGAATCTCAATACACATTTTATAGATTTCTCGTATTTATATGCCATTTATCGGCCAGTATTTAACGCATACTCATTGAACAACTTCCACATTTTTTTTTCATGTTTTTATTTTGAAAATTAAGATTTGATTATCTCGGCCAACTGGTTTAATCCAGTGAACGAGTCATTCGTAATCACTGGCTAACATTACTGACCAAGATCAGACACCGCTGCTTAGGCAGATGATTCTGGGAAATGTCAAGACTTAAATTTCTCTAAAAAATAAGAAAAAACAATTAAATGCCAATTATAGTGCTTAAAGGTAATTATAGTGCTAAAAGGTTTAATAGGCAGATCAAAACCTATTGCTTCACGTGAATTGTCCATCATATAGTTGTTTATGTATGAATGAACATTGTATTTTTGTAACACTGAAAATGCCAAGCACAGCTGGAGATGATATTTTCAAATATTATGTGAACTACCTCCTAGGCTAGGCAGATGATTCACATGAAATGTGGTAAGCATTATTTCATTTGCAAAATTAGTAGGAAGGTTTGGTTGGGGGTTATAGGGCTACTCCTAACTTGTGGAAATTGGTTCTTATCCTGCTGAACTATGATGGCCCCTTCCATTGCAAACAGTGTAGATCCTGATCAGATGGCTTCTGTAGAAGCCCTTCTGTTGCAAACAGTGTAGTTCCTGATCAGATGGCTTCTGTAGAAGCCATCTGATCAGGCTCTACACTGTTTGTCATACCAGTTGTGAATTGGAATGAATTACAAGCTATTTGATTATTTGACTCAGAAAGCGGTGTGGCAAATTAATTTATTCAGCAGGATAAGGGTTAAAACAGAATTGTATGCAAGATCAGGGAGGAGTCAGATCAGTCTGTATGTTTTATTCTTTGTCAGAGCCTTGACCATTTTGTCTTAGCAATCTATGTGACCCATAGGCTGCCTATACGGTGACAAGTGTCCTATAGGCTGCCTATAGGTGACAAAAAAGTCCATGTGTGGCATATTGGCTACCTATAGGATGACTAGCAAGACTTCCTATGTACACTATAGGCTCCCTACAGGGTAACGAGCAAAGAACTAACTATTTGGCCTATATGCTGCCTACAAGGTGAACCGCAAATGAATACCCGTGTAGCTACATGCTGTCCATAAGGTGAGCTGCAAAGGACTACATGTGTGGCCTATAGGCTACAAAAAACTATATATTAGCCTGTAGGCAGTCCATAAGATGGCCTGCTAAAACCACATATTAGCCTATAAGGTGACCTGCAAAAACTACCTATGTAGCCTGTAGTTTGCTTATAAGCTGACCAGCTAAAGACCATTAGTGAAGTCAATAGGCTGCCTTATGGTGACCAGCAAAATTTCCTGTATGGTTTAAAGGCTGCAATAGACTAGGACTGTCTAGTTTAGACTCAGCAGACTTTCAGACTGCTCAGACTGTTCACTGATATGCATAGTTATTTCTGTTGGATAATAAGATACCTATATCTAAGGATGTTTTCACATGATGACTTTACCAAAAATCAGGCCTCATATTTTTCAGGCATATGCAGGATTTCAGGCTTTTAGAGCTTGATTTTTTCTTGATTTCAGGCGTTTTAGATTTTGAATTTTCCTCCTATATTCTGTTTAAAATGACTGTTTAAGGCTTATCGTCTGAATAAAATTATTTAGCTACACCCATTTCAGACTATTCACCAATCAAATTACTTAATGTAATGTATTTGTTCAATTCACAAACTGCATTACAAACAGTGTAGATCCTGATCAGATAGCTTCTTCAGAAGCCATCTGATCTGGATCTACACTGTTTGTAAAGGTAGTGGTCATGTTCAGCAGGATGAGGGTTGAGGCTGCGAAATCAGGTCTTTCAGGCATGGAAATTCTTGGTCAGTACGAGGCCTGAAAATAAATAAATGAAGAATCAATCATGTGGCTTCAATCCAAGTGGTCATAATGTTGAGGTGACACCGTTGCATTCAGCTAGGGTGTGCACACATTCAAAACTAAACTTGTGTGCCCACACATGTAAAACTCAGCTTGGGTGTCCACACATATAAAACTCAGCTCGGGTGTGCACACATATAAAACTCAGCTCGGGTGTGCACACATTTAAAACTCAACTGGTGGAACATGTTAATGAATGTTATACGTGTTGATGTATGTTATGTAACATTTTTATGAATGTTATATAACATACTGATGATTGTTATGTTTTGATGAATGTTATATGATGTTTTGATGAATGTAATATGATGTGTTGATGAATGTTATATAACATGTTGATGAATGTTATATATTAAGTGGTCTATCATATAGTGCTATGTTGTTATCATTACAAAAACATGTTGTATATACATAATTTATACCAAATGATGAAAATAAAAAGTTGACCAAAATCAAAATGCAGTGTAATTTTGTATTTCCCTCCACCTATCTGGGCCCAAATGTTCAAAGCGTTGTTAATTAAATGAGCTCGTTAGTGGTCAAATTGTTAACTTTTCTAGCAAGTACAATATTTAATTTGCCGGCCTCGGTAGCTCAGTTGGATGCGCGTCTGACTGGAGTCAGGAGGGCACGGGTACGATACCTGCCGGCCTTCTTTCATGGAGATTGATCTACGGTCATTCTCTCCCACTGATTGAAGAAGGACAGTTGTCAGTTTCCGGTGAAAGTATGTGCACTGTACTGGTTAACTGCTTACATATAAGCCTGCCAGGAAAAGTGTGGATAGGTAAACTGACCGGCTAAAAAAATGAGCTAAAATAGTGTTGACTGGGCCATTAAACTCAAATACAAACAAACAAACAATATTTAATTCTCTGGTATTTTTGTTGGACAAATGTGAGTAGCTTTTGCGTTTGCAAAAGCTACTCACATTTTTTCAGCAAAAATATTAGTGTATTTGCCATATTTAATGTTTCAACAATATGTTAACTTACAACATTGTAAGTTTTGAACAACTGGCCAATGTTTGTTGACAGCTGGGTCAGGCAGTGTTGCTTTTCTTCTAACACTACTGCATCCAAGCGATATAAGCTTGCAGGAGGGCAAGGCCTGCTGTCCTTGCAGCAGGTGAGTGTAGAGTACGGCAGGGGCGACTACTACTCACATCCTGATACAGCACACCTGTGATACATTAAGTATCACCAATAATCTTCTTAAGGCTGGGTAGTAGTGACAAAGGAAAAAAGCACAGCTGAAAAATTTCCCCATGGTGGGATTGGATCCCAGGCCGTTCGGATGACTGTCCAATGCCCTAACCACTGAGCCAAAGTACTGACTCGACGCAGTTGTCAGAGATATAAACCTTAATTATCCACCAGCTTGAAATAAGGGAAATAATCTTGAAAGGCTACAAACCAAAACCAAAAAATTGAAAAGAATAAACCGAACAAAATCATTTTAAACACACTTTTGGTGATAAACAGCAGAGATTTCTGCAAGTCAAAATTTTTTTTGGTTTCGGTTTTAGGCTATTTAGCCAATCGTTAATCAGAGGTGGCCAAAACCGAGTACCCAGAGAAAAACCACCTTACCTTCAATTGCAGAACTTAGCGTCCCATATGTGACCCGAGAGATGTTTCAACCCACAGCGGAGACCTAATTTTGTATGTTTGAATAGAGGTTTAGCATCCCTGTCACCACTATATAGGTCGTTTTGGTGACATTACTTCCAGTTTTGTGGGGCTTTTTGAAATGACATCTCAAGCCATGCCCCAATGAAACCAATAGTTTAATACGATGATCTGACAAACCACTTTGCCCCTGAGCAGGCTCAAGACTTTCCAAGGGGTTTACCAGTACTCATGTGTGGTCAATATCAGCTCTGCGTGCCCGTTCTATTTCTCCTGTCCCTGACGGTCGGGGTCCCATGAGAGACGTAATACTGTTCACGACAACCCCTATCTTTGCAAACAGTGTAGATCCAGATCAGATGGCTTCTGAAGAAGCCATCTGATCAGGATCTACACTGTTTGACATTCGGTTTGTGAATTTGCAGCAATAAATTTCATCAACTAATCTGATTGGTTCAAAGTCAGAAATGGGTGTGGCTAAACTGGATATGCAGCAAGAGAAGGGTTAAGAGGAAACTAAAAATTATATGAATGGTAATACATCACAAGCAATCTCACCTTCCCTATGCAATGCATCAATATACTAATGTATCTTCCCAGACCTTAGGCAGGGGTGGAATGGAGCTTGGAGAAATACAGTAAAATTCTGCTATTAAGACAAAATTCGGTCTAATTCTGCTTTATAAAGCTTATTTATTAAGTTGCAATTATTCTCTTTGTATTTTCTGCATACATTGTCCTCCGGTCAGAGACCACCTTTGGGACTGTTCAAAAGTGGTCTGAAAGACCACTTTTGAACAGTCCCAAAGGTGGTCTTAATATAGGAATTTTACTGTAGATGAGGCTGCATGATGCTTCCATGCAGAGCTGAAAACAACCACACATGAATACAGGTAAACCGTTTAGAAGGTCTAAGCCTGCCCAGGGAGAATGGTTCAAGTTGGATTGTCCCAGCACGTCATTTCATCTCAATGTCGGGGAAAAGTCCTTAGGTAGAGGTTGAATGGTTTTGTTTCTTGTTTCTTTAATTTTATAGGCCCCACCCACGATTGGCCACTCGAGCTGAAACCGACCGCATATGAATACATGTACTGTTAAATTGCTAAGAGGATCTAAGCCTGCCCATGCAAGTTGGACATTCTACATATAAACCTTTTTTGTTTGTTTGGGCAACAGGGCTCGAGATGTCATTTCATCTCAATATAGGGTAAATGTCACACAAATTGGAAGCAACCTCTTCAAAATGACCTGGGATGAAAAACCTCAATTCAAATAAATGAAAAATCATTTTTAGCTCACCTGGGCTGAAGGCTCCAGGGAACTTATAGGATGGTAGTTCCTCCGTCGTCCGTCCACACTTTTGACCAGTCATGACTATCTCTGCAGCCTGATCTCAATCATTTCTTATCTGTAACATGCCTCTGGTGGGGCATTGATGACATTAGCTTTGTATCGAAATCAAAAGAAAACTTTGGTTGCTAGGGCAACCACAAGGTCCCATGTAAATGCTTGGCATCACCGTAGCACCTTACTTGGATGTTATTAATTAACACTGGTAATGTTTCTCTCATAGAGTTATAGTAGTGGCAGATAAGATTGACTAGGGGGAGCTATCGTTTGTACCTGCCTTTGGAATGTTCTATTAACAAAAAGGTAAACCAAGTCACCTTCAACTGTAACGAACAAAGCTGTGGCGTGTATGGCCATTTGGTCAGCTTGCAGAAAGCATGCGAAAGGCACTCTACCGAATCTTCTGGTGGACTCGGCGAATTTGACATAATATATTGACAACACCTGAATAGCTCTGCCTAGTCAATTTTATCTGTGACTACTATACATCTCCTTGAAGGCTGAAAATGCCTATTTTTGACCGTGTTCTCACAAATCCGTCAGTAAAGGTTGGAACAACTTGAAACTTTGAATCTGTTAGCTCAGGTGAGCGATATAGGACCATCTTGGTCCTCTTGTTCTTCATTCTTTTCTTTCCTCTGATTTTTGTTTGGTTTGGAATTAACCCTTATCCCCTGAATAATTAATTTAGCCACAACCATTTGACCTTGAACCAATCAGTGAAGCCATCTGATCTGGATTTACACTGTTTACAAAGGTAGGGGTGGTCGTGAACAGAGGGATAAGGGTTAAAGTAGTAGTGAAGGCAGTGATCAGGAATGGATACAATTTTCTCACATGCTTTTCAATCAAATATAGAGTTTCTCAGTGAACTCGAAAACGATATTGTCACTTTCAAACAGTGTATGATATCAATTTTATTTTTCACTGTTTGGGACTACTTTTTTCTCGAAATTTAATTCTGTGGGGAGTTTATTTTTATTGTCAGATGATTGAAAATTAATGAGCTGTACGAGAATTGACCCTAAGCCTGTTCACATGTCACGAGGATGTTAATGAGGTCATTTTCAATGCTGATGTCACGTATTTTGTTGCGTGACATTAGATCTGTCCGCACCTTCTTTGGGAAACTCATCTCTCAATTATTTCAGTAACCATTCATAGAAATGGGATTCTAGGCTATTTCACAGGTGCAAACTTTCAGTTTTCACCCAATATTATACCCAGTAAATACGTTGACACCACTAAATTGATGCGAAACAACCAGCAACAAAGTTAGTTTTCTCTGAGGGTGAGTGACGTGATTAGTGAAGCTAAATATTGCCATTTTGAAGCATGTAAGAAACAGAAAATTTGATTTTTTTAGTATAAGATCAAATTTTATTTCACTCATGAACACCAAAACTGGTATTTTCACCCGTGGCTGTGCCACTCGTGAAAATGCTGGTTTTGGTGTTCATTTGGTGAAATAATATTCCATCTTACTCTGAAAAAATGAAATATCCTCTATACCTCACACCTCCAATCCAAGACACCAAAGGAACACAAACATAAAACAACTTCACCATAATGAAAACATGGCAAGCAGAAAGCTAGAATGACACTGCCTAGTCAACCCTATTTAGGCCATGTCCAGCCAGTTGGTTTAGAAACTAAACTTTTTCTAGGCAGGGTTTCCTTGCTTCCAAAGGATCTCTTTTACAGAACATATTTAACGTCACTACAGCTGTTGTCTGGGAATGTGTGGTGGCCATAAAAAGTCTCCCTGCCCTACATTATAGTGTAGTTTATATAGAGGATATTACAGGAGTGCTCATGTATTAATGAATTTATTAAACTTGTTGAGGAAAAGGGATAAAATGCTCGGACCAGTTGAGGAAAACGGATAAAATGCAAGGCTGTGCCGAGCATTTTATCCCTTTTCCTCAACAAGTTTAATAAATTCAATAATACACGTGCACGAATGCAAGATTCTATTTATCATATTACATTTAAAACGCATTTTATTCACGATTGATTACAAAAATGTCAATATTCCGCCATTAGTGAACACGACGTCGTTAAGTACGTCGTACATGTAACGTTATGGGACGTATCTAGCTAATTTGCATATTTAATCCACTAGTGGATTATTGAAAATATTACATGGCATTATTACACTCTCAGACGCGACGTCATATGATAAATTTTCTTGTGTTTTGGGATTATTGATTCCATTGTGGAATTTTGAAAATATTTGAGGGTCACTGAGGAGGCCTAATTGGCTGAAACTAGCTAGTCTGGCCCAGGAAACATGTACACTTCATATTTTCCATTTCTGTTATGTATTCCTTGCTTCCAAAGGATAACCCTTTTATAGAACATATTTAATGTCACTACAGCTGGTGTCTGGGAATGTGTGGCGGCCGTGAAAAGTCTCCCTGCCCTACATTATAGTGTAGTTTATATTTTCTTGTCCTTTGGGATCATTGATTCCATTGTGGAATTTTGAAAATATCTGAGGGTCACTGATGAGGTCTAATTGGCCGAAACTAGCTAGTCCCAGAAAACATGTACACTTCATATTTTCCATTTCTGTGATGTATGCCTTGCTTCCAAAGGATAACCCTTTTATAGAACATATTGTACATAAAGCGGCAAACCAGTCAGTGCACATTCAACTGAAAACTACCCTTCTTAAACAAGAGGGCTATGATGGCCCTGGATCGCTCACCTGCTCAATATTGTAAAAGTGAAATTGCAGGTAATATATGGCGGAGTAGAGAGTTTGAGCAATTTTGTTTGACCCAAGGGTGTTTTTATAATTTTAGCTCTGGTGGCCATCTTGTTCATCCAAGTTCAGCGATTTGAGCAATTTTGGCAGAGGGTCACGCAAGGAACATTCCTGTGAAATTATATTGAAATCCATCCATTGGTTAAGAAGCAGAGTTCGTTTAAAGTTTTTTTCTATTTTTAGCCATGGTGGCCATCATGTTCATCTGAGCAGAGCAGTTTGAGCAATTTTGGTAGAGGGTCACCCAAGGAATATTCTTGCGCAGTTATTTCAAAATCCATCCAATGGTTTAGGAAGAGGTCTTTTAAAGGTTTTTTAGCTCACCTGAGCACGAAGTGCTCATGGTGAGCTGTTGTGATCGGTCAATGTCCGTCGTGTGTCGTGCGGCGTCAACAATTTGCTTTAAATGCTAACTCCTCCTAAACCCTTGAGCCAATTTCAATAAAACTTCATAGGAATATTGCTGAGGTGACCCTCTACAAAAATAGCTAAAATTGTTCCACTCCGCTGAACAAGATGGCCGCTAGAGCTAAAAATAGAAAAATCTTTAAAGTACAACTTCTCCTGTATCTTAAGGCTAATTTCATTCAAACTTTATAGGAACGTTGCTTAGGTGACCCTCTACCAAAATAGCTAAAACGTTTCCGCTCTGGTGAACAAAATGGCCGCCAGAGCTAAAAATAGAAAATTCTTTAAACGACAACTCCTCCTGTACCCTTTGGCCAAATTTATTGAAACTTCATAGGAATGTTGCTAAGGTGACCCTCTACTAAAATAGCTAAAACGGTATTGCTCTGATGAGCAAAATGGCCGCCATAGCTAAAAATAGAAAAACATTGTAAATTTGCTTCAAACACAAACTCCTCCTCAACCCTTGGGCCAATTTGATTCAAACTTCACAGGAATGTTGGCCAAATGACTCCTTACAAAAATAGCTAAAATCGTTGTGCTCTGACAAACAAGATGGCCGCCAGAGCTAAAAATAGAAAAAATCTTTAAACCACAATTCCTCCTGTACCCTTGGGACAATTTTATTCAAACTTCATAGGAATGTTGCTTAGAAGACCATCTACCAAAATAGCTGAAAAGATTCTGCTCTGATGAGCAAAATGGCCGCCATAGCTAAAAATAGAAAAACATCGTAAATTTGCTTCAAACACGAACTCCTCCTTAACCCTTGGGCCAATTTGATTCAAACTTCACAGGAATGTTATGTAGGTGATTCCCTAAAGAAATAGATAAAATCATTCCGCTCTGACTAACAAGATGGCCGCCAGAGGTAAAAATAGAAAAAATCTTCAAACGACTACTCCTCCTTTACCCTTGGGCCAATTTCATTCAAACTTCATAGGAATGTTGCTTAGATGACCCACTCCCAAAATGGCTAAAACGTTTGTGCTCTGATGAGCAAAATGGCCGCCATAGCTAAAAAAAGAAAAACTTTGTAAATTTATGTCAAACGCGAACTCCTCCTCAACCCTTGGGCCAATTTGATTCAAACTTCACAGGAATGTTAGTTAGGTGACTCCCTACCAAAATAGCTAAAATCGTTCAATGCGACGAACACGATGGCCGCCAGAGCTAAAAATAGAAAAAATCTTCAAACGGACAACTCCTCCTTACCCCTTGGGTCAATATGATTCAAACTTCACAGGACTATTATGTGGTTGACTCCCTAACAAAATAGCTAAAATTGTTCCGCTCTGACTAACAAGATGGCCACCAGAGCTAAACATAGAAAAATTCTTCAAAAGACAAATCCTCCTAACCCCTTGTGCCAATTTGATTCAAACTTCACAGGAATATTATGTCGTTGACCCTCTACCATATTAGCTAAAATGATCCCGCTCCAATGAACAAAATGACCACCAGAGCTAAAAATAGAAAAACATTGTAAATTTGCTTCAAACTTCACAGGAATGTTGCCCAGGTGACTCCCTACCAAAATAGTTAAAATCATTCAACTCTGATAAACAAGATGGCCACCAAGGCTAAAAATAGAAAAAAATCTTCAAACGACAACTCCTCCTGTACCCTTGGGCCAATTACATTCAAACTTCATAGGAATGTTGCTTTGATGACTCTCTACCAAAATAGCTAAAATGGTCTTGTTCCGATGAACAATATGGCCGCCAGAGCTAAAAATAGAAAAACGTAAATTTGCTTCAAATGCGAACTCTTCCTAAACCCTTGGGTCAATTTGATTCAAACTTCAAAGGAATGTTGCCTAGTTGACACCCTACCAAAATAGCTAAGATCATTCCACTCTGATCAACAAGATGGCCACCAGAGCTAAAAATAGAATGTACTAGAGACAGTGACATTCAGGTGAGCGAATCAGGGCCCTCTGGGCCCTCTTGTCTATTTATAGGGTTGGTGGCCATCTTATTCATCCTAGCGGGACAGTTTGAGCAATTTTGGTTGAGGGTCACCCAAGAAACATTCCTGTAAACTTATTTTGAAATCCATCCACTGGTTAAGGAGAAGAAGTCATTTAAATGTTTTTCTATTTTTAGCTCTGGCGGCCATCTTGTTCATCCGAGCAGAATGGTCTGAGCAATTTTGGTAGCGGGTCAAAAGGGAACATTCCTGTGAAATTATTTTGAAAAACTTTCAATGGTTAAGGGGATTTGTTTGTTTCTTTGATTTGAGGTTTAATGTCTCCAACACTGTAAAGGTCATTTTGGAGACGTCACTTCCAATTTTGTGGCACTTTTACCCGACATTCAGATGAAATGCCATCTCAAGCCCTGCCGCCCAATGAAACCAATAGGGTTTATAAGCATGGATGGTCCGACTCGCATTGCTTTGCCTGGGCAGGCTTAGATCCTCTAAGCAGTTCACCAGTACTCGTGTGTGGGTCGGTTTCAGCTCTGTGTGGAAGCATTATGCAGCCCATCTATTTGTTCAAGCCCTGATGGGTGGGGGTCTGTGGTTAAGGAAAAGTTGTTTAAAGGTTTTTCTATTTTTAACTCTGGCCGCAATCTTGTTCATCCAAGCAGAACGGTTTGAGCAATTTTAGTAGACTGTCACCCAAGGAACCTTCCTGTGAAATTAATTCAAAATCCATGCACAGGTTAAGGGGGAAAAGTCTTTTTGAAGTTTTTTTTCTATTTTTAGTTCTGACAGACAAACCCGAGCAGAACGATTTGAGCAATTTTGGTAGAGGGTCAACCAAGGAACATTCCTGTGAAATTATTTCAAAATATGTCCAGCAGTTTTGGAGAAGAAGCCGTTTAAAGCAAAAGTTTACGACGGACGCGGACGGACGACGAACAAAGACCGATCACAATAGCTCACCTTGACCATTTCGTGCTTAGGTGAGCTAAAAACTGAAGAGAAAGACCGCAGAAATGATTACTGGGATCACCCATAGTTTTCATGCATTACCATTTGCTGTGTCCCGAGAAAGCTGTTTGAACAAGCGGCCACCAGGCTGTGTTCAAATATTTGCCAAGGGACCCATTAAATGTTATTGCATTGAAATAGCCATAGATGATCATTGTTCTTACATAACTTAGATTGTGACATAAATGTCCCAAAGCTCCATATATACTCAAATTAAGCTCTTCAGATGCGATCCGCAAACCAACATGGCACCTAGTTCAGAATGTTGTTTACAATGACGCCATTTACGTAGAGACCCTCTCTTATCATCATTATTCTAAAAGGCTATGTTCAGGGCGATAATGTTACGCTGCTCAATGTTAGGTAAATAAAGCAAGATGCATCTTGTGACATCGAAAGTTCAAAATCCATGTGCCGGCCTCGGTAGCTCAGTCGGGTGGGCGTCTGACTGGTGATCAGGAGGGCGCTGGTTCGATACCTACCGACGTCGGCAACATTCTTTCGTGGAGATTGATCATGAAATCTTTTCTACAGTCATTCTCTCCCTTCTGCTGATTCAAGAAGGGCAGTTGTCAGTTTCTGGCGAAAGAATGAGCACTGTACTGGTTAACCGCTTATGTTTAAGCCTGTCCAGGAAAAGTGTGGATAGGTAAACTGACTGGCTCAAGAATGACCTAAAATAGTGTTGACTGGGCCGCTAAACTCCAATACAAACAAATCAAAATCCAAGTTCAACCAGCAGCTGAATTTCATGTTTTGAACACTGGTTTTGTTGTTTGAACACACTTCCGGTCCTCAAACAGCTATGTTCATAGCATTATATTCAAGAAAACAGGGTTTTGTTTGTTTGTATTGGAGCTTAACGGCTCAGCCAACACTATCTACAGTTTCCTGGGCAGGCTTATATGTGAGCCATTAAGCTGTACAGTGCACAGTCTTTTGCCAGAAACTGACAACTGTCCATGAATCAGCTAAAGGGAGTGAATGACCGTAGAAAAGATTTCATGATCAATCTGCAGGAAAGGATGTTGCCCACCCTGGCAGGTACTGAACCCGTGTCCTGATCACCAGTCAGACGAGCAACCGACTGAGCTACTGAGGCCGGCCAAGAAAACATGATCAAACTCCATGAAAGTATGTTGCCAATGTGGCAGGCATCAAACCAATAACCTTGTGATCCCCAGTTGGATGTGCATCCGTTACCAAGCCCAGAGAAAAGGTTTCAGGAGTCATAGCTTTAACCCTTTTTGTAACAAATGGAATCTTCCTCCTTATTTATAAGAGGAGTCCATTCCAAATTTAAGGGGTGTCAGGTTGTTGTTTTTTTTATCAAAATTTATTTGGAAAATGGCAAACAGTGGAGGCCCGGATCAGACGCCACATTCTGGGGCGTCTGATCAGGGCCTGCACTGTTTGCCAGGGTACCCGTTTGGGGGTTTCTGGTACTAAATGGGTTAAGAGAGTAAAACAATCAAAGCACTGAGAGTACTGGTGAGTTAACTGTTTCTGGGTGTAGGCTGGGAAAATAGTCTTGAACTGAGATTTTTTAACTTTTTTGTTTAATCCTTAAATTCTAGTCTGTTAAGCAAACTGTGTAGACCCTGATCAGATGCCCAATTCTATGGCATCTAATCTGGGTCTACCATGTTTGCCAAACCCAACCCATGATTCCAGTCCATATTCTAGAGAAAACCCTCTCTAGTAACACTCTGACCTCACAGCAGCTATTTTCTATAAATAACGGAAAAACTTGTTTTAACAACAATTTCAATGGAATGAATTCTTAGCAAGGTTTAGCCTCGATTCCAAGCGGCTTGGGCTTCCCTCGGGTTGGAAATGCCCAAATCGAATCAATAGTCATGAAAGGTTCTTGTAATTTAATACTCCAAGAAACAAATGTCAAGGCGATTCTAACAAATGTCTATAACATTTGTTTCTTGGAGTAATTATGTAGAAAAGACCTTTTATATCCGATCATAATCCTAACTGGGATTCTTTATAACGGCAAATTCATTGTAACGGCACAATAATAGGGAACAAATACTGTCGTTATAAAGCGGGTCCTCTGTATTATTAATAGTATTAATGGATTCCAACAAGCCAGCGAGTCAGTGATAGTAAAGGGGAATTAAGCACTGAAGAGCCCTCATGCTTAGTAACTTTGAGTCAATTGACAAACTATCAACCCAAAAACGCAATGATAACATACACAGAAAACAAAATTACCATCTTTTTACACGAGTCACATCGAAATAAAACGGGTCTACAGGGTCTTTTCTTTTTCCAGTTTTCAGCAATTTCAAGGTTATTTCACTTACTCCAAGCAACATATTAAACAGAGGTAGGCAAAAACCGTAGTACCTGGAGAAAAAACACCTTTCTGTTGCAGAACATGGTGCCTCAATTGCGACCCAAGCAAGGCTCAAACCACAGCAGTGACATACCTGATTATTAGTCAGAGCTCTTACCCAGCATGTAGGTTAGAAAAATATAACCAGTAATAGTGCTTCAGACAAAACTATGTCCATTTATTTACAAAATACAAGATTTAGTAAAAGCATAAATTTTCTGAGGTGAAAGTGTCCATGCATTTTCTGGCCTTAGCTATTAACCCTTTTTGTACTAAATGGAATCTTCCTCCTGTTATATGGCAGAAGTCCATTTCAAAATTTAGGGACGACAGGTTCTTAAGGGGAATGGGAACACCTGGCAGATTTTTTCTGCCATTTTTCAAGGGCAGACAACTTTCAGGACTTCCTGTTCGCTTTTCTATAAGCCCTGTCCCACTGAAAAAGGGGTCTACTCTTAAAGGAAAGAATTTGCTCCTCAGGAGCAAATTCTTTCCTTTAAGAGTTGACGCATGTTGGTATGGGAGACAAAAATACTTTTGCATGAGTTGCCACCCCTGAAGGTGTTCCCATTCCCCTTAAATAAGATAAGAAAAATGCACTATGTCAGATGGGTGTGTTATCGTAATTGTGTCTCCGAGCGACTGCCCTACAATGAGACTACAAGTAACACTATCAGACGATCTGTCTAATCTGCCCTTGGACAGGCCAATAGCATTACGATAACACACCTGTGTGATACAGTGCATTTTTTTATCTTAAGAAATCTGTGATATTTTTCTTATTTATACTGCAAACCTAAGTTGTGGGTGCTTGTTAGAACCACCTCACCGTGGTGGTTCTAACGAGTACCCACAACCTATGTCTTGGAGCAGAAACAGACAAAAATAATGTATACCCCTGTAAACCCCCATTTTCTATATATAAAGTGGGGTTTAGAGCGGTGTTCATTACACAGACTTGTTGTTGGGACAGCCTGAGTAAGAATATGCCCTGCGCTGCAGGGCCATTTGTTTACTCAAAGCACTTCCAAAAGCCCTGCACAAATCCTAGCAGGCACATGAGAAATTCATTTTTATCATATGGTTTTTTGCTTGGACTGAGGTTTAACTTCCCCATCAACACTATTTAGGTCATTTTGGAGATGTTGCTTGTTATCATATGGTAATCAAAAGCTCACAAGGCGATGGAGAGGAGGTTAACTTTTATACTGCTGATCACGACAACTCCGACCTTTGCAAACAGTGAAGATCCAGATCAGATGGCTTCTCCCATCTGATCAGGATCTACACTGTTTGTCATGCAGTTTGTGAACTGAACCAATACTTTATATCAAGTAATTTGATCGGCAGAGCGGCGGAAATGGGTGTGGCTAAGATTTAAAAACAATAAAACTGCAAGCACTGCATGATGCCCTGCCACTACAATTCAAGCAAGTGCCATATCACAGTGAAAAAGGAGTTCAAAAGTAAGGTTGCATTACTACTTCCCTTAATAAAGTTGACAGGAATACATACCTAAGATGACTTTTTTCAATGCTCAAAGAGCCATGGCTCCAAAAGAAAGTAAATCAGAATTACAATTCTCATTTTTAGTTTTTGGGGGCTGGTGCCCTTTAGAGTAAAGTCAAGGTCTTCAAAATGTAGTCAAATCTTTGGTCAATTGCAATGATATTTTGTATAAAGTTAGATCATATTTCATTGATGTGTTCATGAGATTGGGTGCAGACAAGCCATCTTTGGCCCAAAATTGACAGTTTTGGGGGCCTGTGCCCTTGAAAATAAGGTCAAGGTCACCAAAATCTATATGTTATTTTCCCCCATCCTAGTGATGTAACCATGCAAGTTTGGTCAGAATCAATCATTAGGTTCAGGAGATATAGTGCTTCAAACAGATTACATGATAGAAATAGCTATATTCAATGTTCAAGGGGTGATAACTCCAAAAGTAGGAAAATCAGAGTTACGGTTCATATGTTCTGCACGTCGTCTCAGTTTCATGGATATATCTCAAATGGTATCGAAGTATGGAGTGGACACAAAACTATGACGGAAATGGCTATGTTGAATGTTCAAAGGGCAATAACTCCAAAAGTAGGAAAATCAGAGTTATGGTTCGTATGTTCTGCACGTCGTCTCATGATGCTTTACATGTCTGTGAAGTTTCATGAAAATATCTCAAATGGTTTCAGAGTTATGGAGCAAACAGGAAACAGTTAGCAGCAGCTATATTCAAAGTTTAAAGGGTAATAACTCCAAAAGTAGGAGGACCAGAGTTATGGTTCATATGTTCTGCACGTTGTCTCATGGTGTTCTACATATCTGTAAAGTTTCATGGAAATATCTTTAACGGTATCAAAGTTATGGAGCAGACACAAAACTATGACAGAAATGGCTATGTTCAATGTTCAAAGGGCAACAACTCCAAAAGTAGGAAAATTAGAGTTACGGTTTATATGCTCTGCATGTCGTCTGCTAGTGCTCTGCATATCTGGGAAGTTTCGTGAAAATATCTCAAATGGTATCAGAGTTATGGAGCGGACACGAAACTATGAGGTGCTGACGGACGGACGAACACTCAAAACTTGGGAGGGTATAATATAATACACCGCCAATTTTTGAATGGCGGGGCATAAAAACCTGGGAGTAAAAGGGAATGGCTACACCATATATCTTGTTATTTTCAGAAGGAAGACAACTTTCTGAGCTTCCTGTTTTTTTTTCATATTAACTCAGCCCCCTCACCCCCACCCACTCCCCTCTGAAACAAGGGTCTATTCTAAAAGGAAAGAATGCGTGAGACAAAAACATTTTTGAAAGTTGCTTCCCTTGAAGAAGGTGTACCCATTTCTCTAAAGCCCCATTATGTCCTCATCCCCCACCCCCACCCCCAATCAAGACCCTCTATCCCAGGTTCCAATGGGGAATTGGGGACAAGGGCTTATATATGACTTGTGTATTGATTGTCAAACATTGCCAATATTATGAGTAAGTGTAGAATATTTAAATGAGCCCCATTGGGCCCTGGAGAAATAGATTAGGCTGCATGGTGCTTCCGTGCATTGGAGAAACCGACCAAACTTTTGGACTACTGGTAAACTGCTTAGATGATCTAAGCCTGCTCATGAAAATGCCAGCTGCTAGTCCTGATAAATTCACAGAGCAGACGACAATATTTATTTACTTTTCTTTTTTTTTTTTTTCAAAATATTTTTCATTCTAAATTAGGCTTCACATTACATGTGAATCGTCTGCTTGCTTGGCAGACGATTCACATGTAATGTAAGGTCTTATTTTCACTGAAAAGAAATTACACATTCAAAATGTCGTCTGCTAGTCATTATTAGCAGACGACGGGTTCACTAAGTACAAATATTATTTTATAGATTGCCACTGAGAATTTTTCTTTTCTTCTTTTGTCTTTGAAGTTGTGTCTGCTTTAAATGTCTTCTGCAACACAAATGCGTCTGCAGGTTCAATTCTTTTATAATAGTTCTTTTTCTCTTCCACAATCTCAAATCCATGTCTTTCGTAAAACTTTATAGCACCTTCATTGTTTATCTGTACATGTCTGGAAAAAAAGAAAGAAAATGTGCGTTTAATTTTGCTTTATACCGCAATCGGGCATTCTTGTAACCTAACTAGAGCTGTCAGTGAAACTGACTAGGGCCCCGGCAGCGCTATCAGAGGAGTAGGAAAATGTTGAAAATTTGTGGACGGACAGACAGACAGACAGACGGACGGACAGAGTGATTACTATAGGGCACCCACACTTTCAGTGCGGGGCCCTAATAAAGGGGGTCGAATAACTGCACGCTATAATCGGTAGTGACCTATAATACCTTCTACTGACCTATAATATGTCTAGTGACCGATTATAGACCGGACCTACTTTTCAGGTCACTAATTTACAAGTGTTTACAATAACATGCAACCTTTTATACATGGGGAAAAAACGAAACTGCAAGTTAAAATCTTTGCAGTATTTATTTGAACAGATTTTCAAAAATTTCAGTTAAATTCTTACCTTCTTGGCCTTTCCTGATTTGAATGGCCCGTTGGAATAACTGTGCACTGCTACTGCAGTTGCGGCTCAACCTCGAAAATAATTTCTTAAGCTAGAATAAACTATTTATTTGCAGATTTTCATACAGTATGTAAAGCGCTGAGAAACTTTTATTCGAGCGTCCATGTTGTTTCCTACCTCTTTGTGGCGTGGTGACATCAGAAATATTGCACTCCTTGACGTCACGTTATATAATGTGTGCACGCCATGGCAATGAATGTAGTTTAACATGCCACACTGTCTGCTGTCTTTTTTGCTTAAATTTGCTAAATTATTGCAAAACCCTTGATTGTTTTGAATTGCCGTATAAACTAAATTCACGATTAGTTTATTTAATAATAAAATATAATTGGTTCGCCGCGACAATTTTATAGGGGCTCGCTAAGGCTCGCCCCTATAAATTTGTCTGGCTATCATTATTTAAGACACTAACCATGTATTTACTATTTACAGTCCCTCCAAGATTACCCCACTTAAAACCAGAGTACCCAGAGAAAACTGCCTGACCTTGGCATCTCACATGTGTATGCGTGTGCATATTCGTTTGTGTCATGGGAGACCTATAAAGCACATGTTACCTTGAAAATAAGGTCAAGGTCGCTAAAACCTAATCAGTTCTTCATCCTGTCCCTATGTTATATCCATATATCCATGCAAATTTGATTAAATGCACCCAGCAATCCATCTTGCACACAAGGAAGTGTCACGCCGATGCATATGCCTACGCCGATGGGATCCGCACCAAACAATATGCCACCCCTTCCTTTTGGTGGTGGTTGTGGGGGTACATAAAGAGGTAAAGAGCATAAATTTGGGATAATTTTCTTACTTACCTTAAATTAACATTCTGCAAACGGCTATGTCGTGCATGTGTGTGTGTGTGTGTGTGTGTGTGGGGGGGGGGGGGGGTTGTTAACAAAGTCATTGAACCATGAAATGTCGTTCAAGGTCATATATGAAACTTGCATTAACTTGCCATCCCTGGCAGCAAGTTTTTACCAAGTATCATTTGTCTTAACCCTTTCCCAATCAGATACGTGTTTTTACGTGTCTGCACCCCCCCCACCCCCCCCCCCCCAATGTTAAGCCCCAGAAGCACCTAAAATCTGCATTTATACCCCTGGATAGTTATGTTTACTTTAGGATTTGTTGGGCAAAAAAGTGACCTGTTTTTTCGCGCACCTCCCCACTAAAAATATTCTGGGGGGATTGAAGGGGGGGCAACGCCCCCCTCACAGCCCGAAAAATTTTGGGTGTATGGCCCAACCTGCCGCTAAAATTTATATCTGAGGGTGTCTGGGGTCAAAAATGCCTGAAAATTGATGCTGATAAAACATGCTGCAAACATTGAAAATGGCCAGTGCCAAACACCTTAATTGTTGCCTTGACAGCTGTGTGAAGATTAAAATGTGGTCAAAAAATTCATGTGAAAACACACTTTTTGCCAACTTTGAGATGCCCCCCTCTTTACCATGACAACAAAGATCAAGTCATGAAAGGTTGCATTTGAAAGGCTACTGCCCAATGAACATTCATACCGAGTTTGGTGTAAGACAGACCATCCAGTATGAAACAATGGCTAGTTGAAGTTGCTGTCAGGTGCAACACTGTGAAAATCAGCGAAATTCACAAAATCCCTGAGTGGTAAAGGGTTAAAGTGCTAAAAAAATCTCAGGAATAGCACAGTCACTTTAAACATATTTTATTTCATTTACAATACATACAATACACATATGAAGCTCGAATGAAGGAGAGATTAGAATGAAAGCACTAGTGCTTTTAGAGGTCTTCTCCCAAATACAGTGAAACTCGGCTATTAAGACCACCTAAAATTAAGACCAATTCTGCTTTAAAAAGGTTATTTAGAAGGGTGCTGTTATTCTTTCTTCATGTTTTCTGCATACAATGTCCTCTAGTCAGGGACCACCTTTGGGACTGTTCAAAAGTGGTCTTAAAGACCACTTTTGAACAGTCCCAAAGGTGGTCTTAATATATGAATTTTACTGTATAACCAGCTTAATGATGGATCCCCAAATACGGGCCAGAAAATCGGACTCGTCCATTTGACATGACTAGTAAAAAAATTTGGAGAACGAGTAAACATTTGGTAATGCGGGATGAGTAAAAATTTTCAAGCCCTTACATGGTCCTTTTCATATATATTGTAATCTAAATTTTTGCATATAAGCCTGGAGATCTGGTGTAAGATCTGCCATGCGTGCAGCAAGCCAGCTACCCGGAAGGGGGCCACTTATGTGGACGCTGCCCCTGTACCTGCATGTTAATCAAAAATCCGTTGATGATGATAACACAAATGTTTGTTTGTTTGTTTGTATTGGAGTAAAATGGCCCAGTCAACACTATTTAGGTCATTTTTGAGCTGGTCAATTTACCCATCCACACTTTTCCTGGGCAGGCTAATATGTAAGCGGTTAACCAGTACTTTGAACATTCTTTCGCCAGAACCTGACAACTGCCCTTCTTGAAACAGCGGGAGACAATGAGAGTAGAAAAGATTTCATGATCAATCTCCACGAAAGAATGTTGCCGACCCCAGCAGGTATCGAACCCGCGTCCTCCTGATCACCAGTCAGACGTGCATCCGACTGAGCTACCAAGGCCGGCGTCATGCAGGATGAGTAAAATTGTGAAGAATTTTAAAGCCCTTAGATGGTCATTTTTCTATGTAATATATATTTTTCTTTGCATATAACACAGATGTTTATTTACATGGTTTTTAATTTGGATGCCAACAATCGTGTTACAGGGAGGTTACGTTATATTAATACTTACAAAAACACATTATCATAATTCCCATCTTTTTCACAAATACTGAGGACATGCTCCAACATCTTGGTTCCTGGAAAAGAAACAAAAACCAAACACTAGAGAGAGAGAGAGAGAGAGAGAGACAGAGAGATTGAGGCCAATGAGCAACATGTAGGCCAGAGAGAGAGAGAGACAGTGTAACATAGCAGCAGGTAAGGTTGGTATTTTGTGATAACTGAAGGATAGTGTTTGTCAATTCTCCATAAAAAAAAAACCTACATTGTGGGTATTTATTAGAACCGCCTCGATGAGGCGATTCTAATGAATACCCACAACATAGGTTTATATGCAGAAATTAGGAAAACTATCCTTCAATTATCACAAAATATACACCTTATCTGTTACTATGCTGGTGGATTGATTGTCTCTTAAGTGTAGCATAGCAACAGGTAAGGCTGGTAGTTTGTGATAACTGAAGGATAGTTTTTGTCATTTCTCCATAAAAACCTATGTTGTGGGTATTCATTAGAACCACCTCGACGAGGCAGTTCTAATGAATACCCACAACATAGGTTTTTATGCAGAAATAAGGAAAACTATCCTTCAATTATCACAAAATACGAACCTTATATGTTGCTATGCTGGTGGGTTGATTGTCTCTGAGTGTAGCATAGCAACAGATATAAAGGTTGGTATTTTGTGAAAAATAAAGGACAGTTTTTGTCAATTCTCCATAAAAACCTATGTTGTGAGTATTCATTAGAACCGCCTCAACGAGGCAACATAGGTTTATATGGAGAAATAAGGAAAACTATCCTTCAATTATCACAAAATACGAACCTTATCTGTTGATATGCTGGTGGGTTGATTGTCTCTGAGTGTAGCATAGCAACAGATATAAAGGTTGGTATTTTGTGATTACTAAGGGATAGTTTTTGTCAATTCTCCATAAAAACCTATGTTGTGGGTATTCATTAGAACCCCCTCTACGAGGCAGTTCTAATGAATACCCACAACATAGGTTTATATGTAGAAATAAGGAAAACTATCCTTCAATTATCACAAAATACGAACCTTATCTGTTGCTATGCTGGTGGGTTGATTGTCTCTGAGTGTAGTATAGCAACAGATATAAAGGTTGGTATTTTGTGATTACTAAAGGATAGTTTTTGTCAATTCTCAATAAAAACCTATGTTGTGGGTATTCATT
Source organism: Lucinisca nassula (assembly GCA_963580285.1). Taxonomy (NCBI): domain Eukaryota; kingdom Metazoa; phylum Mollusca; class Bivalvia; order Lucinida; family Lucinidae; genus Lucinisca; species Lucinisca nassula. Next base: position 51,622,786 of record OY757019.1, on the reverse strand, counting down.
AGAACCGCCTCACTGAGGCGGTTCTAACGAATACCCACAACATTGCTTTATATGGAGAAATATGGAAAACTATCCTTGAATTATCACAAAATACGCACCTTAACTGTTTCTATGGTGTAGGCTAGGAAAATGGTCGCACTGTTTCCTTTAAGCTTTAACCCTTCAATTCAGTATTTCAGTTTTTCAAGCAAACAGTGAAGACCGTGATCTGCAGCGTACTTGATCCCAATATGACCATTCTAACATTTGATGCCAGTGTAGATTCAGAGAAGAAGAAAAATGTTTTCCCTCTACCAAATAATGCTCACCCCTATCTGCAGAAAGGAAAGGGGGCTTCGTCCAACTGCATGCCAATAGATATATGGCACCTTTGACACACAAATCTACATGTACCAACTGTTTATATTGAAGCACTTCACGGTGGCCTCGGTAGCTCAGTCGGATGGGCGTCTGACTTGTGATCAGGAGGATGCGGGTTCGACACCTGCCGGGGTCGGCAACATTCTTTCGTGGAGATTGATCATGAAATCTTTTCTATGGTCATTCTCTCCCTTCCGCTGATTCAAGAAGGGCAGTTGTCAGTTTCTGGCAAAAGAATGTGCACTGTATTGGTTAACCGCTTATGTATAAGCCTGCCCAGGACAATTGTGGATAGGTAAAACTGACCGGCTCAAAAATGACCTAAAATAGTGTTGACTGGGCCATTAAACTCAAATACAAACAAACAATTGTAGCGCTTCATAAAGCAAATATTTGCAATTTATTAAATTTTGTTCAATCTACAGTCAAACTTGCATCGCTGGGGCAACCAACTGGCTTGCACTCGGACAAGGCCTGCTGTCCTTGCAGCAGGTACATGGCAGAGGGTGAATGCTGTTTTATTTTTTTTTGTTTTACAGTCTTTTCAAGATTATTTCAATCATACTGAGCTGATCGTTAATCAGAGGTGGGCGGAAACCGGAGTCCTGGGAGAAAAACCACCTGACCTTCCGTTGCAGGACTTAGCGTCTCACAGCGGTGAGAGATCTAATGATTACGAGTCAGTGCTCTTATCCACACGGCCATGGAGGCCCGTAAGGGTGTTTGTTATTTATTTTCCTCTTTCTCCACTGTCCCTAACTTTCATCTCCTCTACTATCTCTTCTTTCTCTTTTCTCCCTTTCTTCTAGAGATGACACAAAATGACCCACAAGGGTTGATGTGATATTAAATCTCAACCAATCTACATTCACACTTCAACAACTCAAACACCTTTGGAACCATGGAAATTTGTTCAAGACAAGGATAGTTCAAGCTTCCGAGGGTTAACCCTTTTTGGACCTAATGGTATCTTCCTCCTTATATATAGCAGGAGTCCATTTCAAAATTTAGGGGTGTCAGGTTGTGTTTTCTTCAAAACTTATTTGGAAAATGGCTGTACTTTTTGCAAACAGTGTAAACCCTGATCAGACGTCGCATTCTGCGGCATCTGATCTGAACCGACACTGTTTGCCAATTACCCGTTTTGGGGTTTCCGGTACAAAAATGGGTTAATTATATCAAATGGGGCCAGTTGTTCAAAACTAATGACGTCATTAGTTAACAAATTGTTTAACTTTTGATCATTTAATACGGCAAATATACTAATATGTTTGCTGAAAAATGTGAGTAGCTTTTGCCTATCACATTTTTTTCAGAAAAAATAACAAAATTTTAAATATTGTAATTGCTAGAACAGTTAACAATTTGACCACTGACAAGCTTGTTAAGCTTATGAGGCTTTGAACAACTGTCCCCATGTCACAAGCCTTAATGTGGATAAAGGGGATAATATTCCTATGATCTATAAATAGGAATATAATTGTATACACACCTACCTTTTCAAGCAAAACAAGAGAAACCTTTCTCAATTTACACCTACCATAAAAATTTGGAATTAAGGGAAGAATTCTCTACGGATTTGAGTGCAAATTCCAATTAGCCATGGTAAACATGCCTTCCGTGTGTGTGTGTGTGTGTGTTTTTTTTTATGACCCTTTCAAAATTATTTCACTCAATCGTTAATCAGAGTTGGGCAAAGACCAGACTACCCAGAGGAAACCACCTTACAGTACGTTGCCGAACTTGGCGCCTCACATGTAACCCGAGCCAGGCTCGAACCCACAGCGCTGAGAGAACTAATTATCAAGCAAAGCAACAGATAAGGTAAGTATTTTGTGATTACTAAAGGATAGTTTTCCGTATTTCTCCATATAAACTACGTTGTGGGTATTCATTAGAACCGTCTTAGCAAGGTGATTCTAATGAATACCCTCAACATAGGATTTTATGGAGAACTGACAAAATTAAACTATTCTTCAATTATCACAAAATACTTACCTTATCTGTTGCTATGATTAAGATTCACTGCTCTTATCCACTAGACCACTGAGGTCTGTTCCTCCCTTGTTTGAGTTATTGAAGTCAACTTTATCAGTTACCCCTATATTAATTGCATTGTAACACAATGACCTTATAAAGACGTGTTATCTCAGGACAAGAAAGCTTTATCAGGTCAACATGACATTGCACTTTTATGAATGAGCCGGACTACTGGAAAAATGACAAAAAATGTTATTATTACTGGAAAAATTGAAAAAAAAAAAAAATACTTAAAAAAAAAATATCGTAGGAAAAATTATGGCCAGCTGATACTAAATGTATCTACTAATTATTGTGCGTCGAAATAATAGGATGCAATGAGGACAGTTGATAACGGATCTTAAATTACCAATTTAAGAATGTACAAGGGCATAAGCTGAAAAAAAAGAATACCAGATTCGTGTCATTTGATATCAAGTTTACCAGGCTCGGCTTCGAGAACGCCTGTAGAATCGCTTGGCAAGCCTCAAGATTCTACAAGCATTCTCAAAGCCTTGTCTGATAAACTTGATACATGTATCAAAAGACATGAACCTGGTATTCTCAATATAACTGAAAAGGAAGTGGTCAAAGAAAAGCGGACACTTTTTCCCCTGGCTGTTTGATCATTTATACCTACCTATTCCTAGCCTTCTGTATGGAGCTAAGGCCCCCAGGGTCATTATATACAATCTCTTCTTGTTATCAGAGGTATCTACACGACAACACACGGCACCAACAACTATGTCATTGAAATATGCTGCAATATACGAATCGAAATGTCAGATACATGTAATTAGCAGGATGGATACAGTCCGTAGCTCCAGATAAAGCACTTTTTCATTCATTTAAGTACAGTAAAATCCCTAAAATAAGACCACCTTTGGGGCTGTTCAAAAGTGGTCTTTAAGACCACTTTTGAACAGTTCCAAAGGTGGTCTCCCACTAGAGCAAACTAGATATAAGAAACAAAATGAACATATATCTGATACCTTCTAAATATGCTTTAAAAGGCATAATTTGTCTTAATTTTAGGTGGTCTTAATAGAGGAATTTCACTTCTTGCATTTCTCTTATTTTTGCTTCTAATGAGTACCCATAACATAGGTTTTAATGCAGAAATAAGAAAAATAATCTGTGGATACACCTGAAACTAAACCGTTTACAACATTGACGTTACATCCGGTTTGTTTACCGTGTACAACATTGACGTTACGTCCGGTTTGCTTTGTTTACTTCCGGAAAATTGTAATGGCAGCTTAAAAATGTAGTTTATAGTGAATTGGTATTACTAATGGAGGCCTAGGGCCGAAATATTTAAAGAAGAGTGAAATTTTTTAATTTTCTTTTTATTTAGATTGTATACTACAGCACATGAGTACTAAGTGCGTCTAGGAGTCCCTGATGCATGTGGCTCTAGCGGTATGAACTAACGGTTTAGATATGGAATTAAGTTACATAATCATACCTACTTGCAACTGGCGGCCCCCTGCCCGTCGGGGCTTGAAGAAATACCGGGTATATGGGCTGCATGTTGCTTCCATGCAGAGCTGAATCCGACGCGCACACGAGTACTGGTAAACCACTTAGAGGATCTAAGCCTGCCCAGGCAAAGCGGTGGGCACAAGCCGGACTGCCCATGCTTATAAACGCTATTGGTTTCATTGAGGGACAGGTCTTGAGATGTCATTTCATCTCAATGTCGGGTAATAAAAGTCCCACAAAATTGGAAGCAATGTCTCCAAAATGACCTTTACAGTGTTGACGGGGACGTTAAACCTCAAATCAAACAAAACCTGCAACTGGCACAAAGTGCAAAATAAACAGTCAGCTTTATTCAGTCCATTTAACTTAGATTTATGACACTAGATGATCGAAGGATTATCGTCACCTTGTCAGTTTACAGTTACTTTTCACAAGGAAGACACCGGAAAAAAAAAGAGCACCGCATGCGGGTGCCAACGCTCGGCTGCAGTTTCTTTTAGTTAAACAAACATTCTAAGTCGAAAAAGGGGCATAACTGTGCCAAAAATATTTTGAGGGTTACCTCACCTATTGGTATGAGTTCTCCTTTTCATAATTAACAACTAGTTCGAGTTTCAAGTAAATATGTTCGGTAATGACAAAGATATTACAAAATGTCCAAGTTATTGCAAGAATTCTAAGTCGAAAAAGGGGCATAACTGTACCAAAAATATTTTGAGGGTTACCTCACCTATTAGTATGAGTTCCCCTTTTCATAACGACCAACTAGTCCGAGTTTCAAGTAAATATGTTCAGTAATGACAGAGATATTACAAAAAGGCCAAGTTTTTGCACGACAACGCCACCAGAGCTATGACAATACCTCGTGTTTTACTATGAAAACAGCCGAGCTAAAAATGGGTAAACTTTCTGGGTGAAGTTTTTTCCCACTTTCAGAGCCAAAGCCTGCGAAGTGAGCCCCAACAGGATGACTTCTTCGCCTGAGTGACTCTCTAACTTGAGCCCTTGGGTAGCAGACCTCGCCCAACTGTAAGCCAGTATCAGTTAGATGCCCCCATGATGTATGTACATGTGTCCTCTATAAGTTACATGTATAGCAGGGTGCTGCGCCCTTCAGCCCTTTTGGCCCAACCTGCTGCCCTTGCTTGTGAAGGCATTTTACTGGAGAAAATCTGCCACAAGTTCCTGTATATAAAAGAAGCCTTTTAACCATCATAGTAAGCTACAGTATGTAGGCTACAGTCAGTTTGTTTTTTGTTTTGAAGTACTAACTACCCAGTCAACACTATTTAGGTCATTTTTGAGCCGGTCAGTTTACCTATCCACACTTTCCTGGGCAGGTTTATACGTAAGCGGTTAACCAGTACAGTGCACATTCTTTCGCCAGAAACTGACAACTGCCCTTCATGAATCAGAGGAAGGGAGAGAATGACCGTAGAAAAGATTTCATGATCAATCTCCACGAAAGAATGTTGCCGACCCCGGCGGGAGTCGAACCCGCGTCCTCCTGATCACCAGTCAGACGCCCATCCGACTGAGCTACCGAGGCCGGCTATGGCTACAGTCAGGCCTCATACTGACATAGCTTTTCCATGCCTGAAAGACCCGATTTTGCAGCCTTAACCCTCACCCTGCTGTTCATGACAACCATCACCTTTGCAAACAGTGTAGATCCAGATCAGACCTTTGCAAATAGTGTAGATCCAGAGCAGATGGCTTCTGAAGAAGCCATCTGATCAGGATCTACAGTTTGTAATGCAATTTGTGAACTGACCAAATGCATTATATCAAGTAATTATATATTATATCCAGTAATTTGATTGGTAAATAGTAAAAAATGGGTGTAGCGAAATAATTTTATTCAGCAGGATAAGCGTTAAATACATGTAGTACTTTAAACAGAGCAGCAGGAAAAATCAAAATCTAAAAAGCCTGAAATCAAGAAAAAATCAAGAAAATATCAAGCTCTAAAAGCCTGAAATCCTGCATATGCCTGAAAAATATGAGGCCTGACAGTATGTTCTCATGGCCCCTGCCCAACGGGGCTTTCAGATATAGATTGGGCTGCATGATGCTTCCACGCAGAGCTAAAACCCACCACACATGAGTACTTGTTAACCACTAAGGTCTAAACCTGCCCAGACAAAGTGATGCGAGTTGGACCGTCAATGCATATGAATCCTTTTGGTTTCGATTGGCGGCATGGCTCGAGACGTCATTTCATCACAATGTCGGGTAAAAGTCCCACAAAATTGGAAGCAATGTTGCCAAAATGACCTACATATATAAATAGTCTTGATGGGGACGTTAAACCTCTTCAAACAAACAGGCCAAATGAGTTTAAATGTACCTGTTTTAAGCAAGCACATTAAGATTATCCCTTGGATGCTTGCTCAACACAGGTTTAACTGTACAACCTAACACACCTAAATTTCGAAATGGACTCGTTATATATAAGCAGGAAGATTCCATTTGGTACAAAAAGGGTTAGATACACTTCACCTTCACCTCATCAAACCACCCTCTCCATCTCTACTAAAGAATGTTGCTGGACCCTCCTCCACTCACCTAGTTTAGCTAACTCTCCCACTTCAAGAACGTCTTTGTAGAATTTATCATTATAGGTTACAGGGAAGACAACTTGGTTCAGCCTCTTTAACTGTTTTATATTGTGTGGAGTGATGTCCCCTAGTTCAATAGTGCCTCTGCAAAAGATGTATACACAATGTTCATGAGGATGAAATGCATATGTTTACACTTTTCCCTACCACAGGCATTCGTTTGTGCAATGTTACGGTCTGAAAACACTCGTTTCACAATTAAGTGCAGTGGTCAGACATTGCCCAGGGGGTATTTTTAGGTTCAAGACAGATACAGTACACCTGTCGCATCATTTTGAACCCCCGCAACCCCACATTGAGGGGTGGGGACTTGATAAAAAGGATAAAATCTGTGACGACCATTGCAGATATGCGCTAATATAGGGGATCGCGAGATAGTTACGGTGTTTCCGCGGCATTATACAGGTTTAAAATTGATTGTCTGTGTTACGCGTCTAAAACTTTCCAATAGGTAATTAAGTGAAACCTGGTGGATCCGCAGTGTGTACGCCACCTTACTGCAATGGCTTGCAGTGGGATGTAGCGAGGGGTCATGGCCATGCATGGAAACGCGGTGGGCTAAAACAATTAGACTGCGGGCTTTTGTGGGTTAATAAAGGATTGCGGCAGGTTTACTGTGTATCCCAAACCATGCAATAATGAATAATGGCCAATCACACCCATTGTTGTCTGCTTTGCCGTCTGCCAGTTACCTTAAAAGACTTTTTTTGCAAGCAGTCTGATCTGAGCCCACACTGCTTGCCTATATGCAAAAATAATTTTGAGAAGTTTGCAAGAAGATTCAGCAGATAACATAAGCAGCTTAAGGGTTAAAATATACTTGTTTTGTTTTTGTTTTGGAGTTTAATGGCCCAGTCATTTTTTAACCAGTCAGTTTACTTATCCACACTTTTCCTGGGCAGGCTTATACGTAAGCGGTTAACCAGTACAGTGCACATTCTTTCGCCAGAAACTGACAACTGCCCTTCTTGAATCAGCGGAAGGGAGTAAAATATACTTGAGATACCATATTAATCCTAACTATTGGGACAGATAGGCCTAAGCAAACAATGCAGACCAAGATCAGACTGCTCCCAAAGGAGCAGTCTGATCTGGGTCTACACTGTTTGTCATTCCACCTGCACCTTCATGAAAAAAAATTATTCAAATTTTAGGAGACTTACAGCAAGTCCTCAAGGTGTCCAAATTTTTATTATGATTTAAATGAGATTCTGCAGAATTACATTCATAGCAGACGGCATTGTAACAACGCTTAGTGTCCACACAACGCTTAGTGTCCATATGAACACTAAGCGTTACGGCTGAAACGCTTAATGTCCATGTTGGACACTAAGCATTAAAATCGCAACGCTTAGAGTTTACATGGACACTAAGCGTCACGAATGTCGTTAAAAAGCACGATCCCAATGTTTGTTGTTCACTGTGTGACATCGTGTCATTGTAAACTTTGAAATTGTTCGGCTTCAAGGTGCTATTTTCTTTTCTCAAAATTTTTGTATGTCGACTGCCACTCTTTTGAAAGCAGTCATATTTGGGACCGACTGCTGACCCCAGATTTGATGTTCCGGAATGGGGCTAGACATCAAAATCTGTTTCACATCCTGATATATGAAGACAAAAGCACTGGACCATGAAATATAGGTCATGGTCACCTACATGTACATTTATTTTGAGGCCAAATTTCATGTCATACTGACACACTATACTAAGGCATTGTGTTCATGTACAAAAAAGTCTTCAGTATAGCAGGCAAGTGCACTGGACCATTAAATAAAGGTCATGCTGTCATCGTGACCTAGATTTATTTTGGGTTCAAATATCGTGTCATACCGACTGATTTTACCAAGGTATGCAGGGCCCAAGCTAGTCCAAAAAATTTGGGAGAAGTGACTTCTCCCTCCTGGGAAAATAGGGAGAAGTTTGCTGGGTCTAGGGAGAAGTGGGTGCGGCTTAACGCCGAACAACAACAATGTAATGAGTTCTCCTGTAAATCCCTATTTGGAGAAAAGTGTGTTTTATAGGGGTATCAATCGATTCCGCTTTTGAGACCACCTGAAATAAAGACTAATTCTGCTTTAAAAAGCTTATTTGGTTGGCTTCAGTTATTCTTTCTTTCTGTTTTCTGCATACAGTGACCCCTGATCAGAGACCACTTTTAGGACTGTTCAAAAGTGGTCTTAAAGACCACTTTTGAACTGTCCCAAAGGTGTTAATATAGTAATTTTACTGTATTTGGGCAAGCTGTAACTTGTGTTGTATCCAACCATGTTATAATGAATGGTGTTATAAAGTAAAGAGGTTTCTGTGTAATAGTTAGATCATTTCACTAAGTTCCTGTCACAATTGTATTTTAAAACAGACTATAGAAACAAGGGGGAACAACCTCGCTAGATGAAAATCAGTTGTTATTTTTTTTTATGAATTTGGATAATTACTGAATATTTACCGGCAAGTAATAATTATTTTCACTTACAAAATAAAAAATTGCTACCTACTTTTGTTGTTGTCCATAAAAAAAATGAAAACGATCGATGGATGCAAAAGTAATCTACGAATAAATCAATGGCGAAACAAATAAACCATCTTTATTTAAAAATTATTAAATCCTAATGCAGTGTCAATGGCAATGGTCGGAATAATCTAATTACTTGTTGTTGTTGTTTCCAGTTTCCCCATGTCACGGTCATCAGCTGGTGTGGTCCCAGGGAACGAATCCATTCTGGCACAACACCATAGCCGTTTGGTGGTATCCTCTTTCCATGTTGCCGGTGAATGGGGAGACCATCACTCGGCTCCAGCCCCGTCCGTCCTTGTCTTTCGTAAGTCCGCTGCAGTCGGTCCAGTTTGTCTTCTACTCGACGTTATAATTTTTTGCTTGTCAATATGCCAAACCGTGTCAGAGCAGGAAAGGGTCAATTTTGATGTTGGTATTTTTGTTTTTTTATTTTTACTTGATTTTTGTATATTTATGTAACGTATGTACATTTTTACATTGTTTGGTCTGTTTCCCCAACTTGTTGAGTGGTCTATTTTTTAAGTATATATGCGGGCGGATGTGCTTACCCCACCACTGACCTGTTTTGTTTGTTTTTCTTGTGCCTTAAAGGTGGTGTTGTCTGTTTTAGGACAAGCCCACCCGCTCACAGTTGCTGGGGAGGACAGTTTTTGTACCTGCAAGATTAAGCTAGTGGTTTATGTTTTGTGTTGTTGTTTTTTTACTGTATACAACAGCATTTAACAAAGTACGTCCGCACCCGGACTTTGGCACGAGCTAACGGTACAAATATACCTGTTTAAGTTACACAATCTTGTGTAATCTTAATTGGCTCTTATTGCAATAAAAACTTAGTGGAATCAACTGAGATAGATTTATGACAGTACAAGACTACTAAGCGTGTTGCAAGTGGCTTGAGCGGCATGAGCTAATGGTTAGAATTAAATTACATAACAGTACCAAACTGCAACTGGCACGAAGTGCAGAATAAACAGTTAGCTTTGTTCAGTGTAATAACTGAGATTTCTGACACTAGTGGATCGAAGGATTGTCGTCACCTTGTCAGTTTACCGTTACTGTTCACAAGAAGACACCCAAAAAAAAAAACGGGCGAAATTTCAGGGCGAAGTTTTTCTCGCTTTCATCGGCAAAGTGAGCCCCAACAGGGCAACTTCTTCGCCTGAGTCGCCCTCTAGCTTGAGCCCTGGTATGGTGTTCCTGTATCGTAAGTCTTCATGGTATAAGGCACAACAACAAACCATGAATATAGGTCATGGCGACCTACATTTATTTTCAGGTCAACTAACATTCATCAAGTCCTCAGGATATACGGCAGAATCACTGGACCATAAAATATATGACATGGTGACATACATTAATTTTGAGGTCAAATATCGGGTCAAACTGACTCGTAACCCCAACAACTGACCATGAATGTAGATCATGGTGACTTACAATTACTTTGAGGTCAACTATCGGGTCAAATTGGCACAAAACCCAAAGGTAAGCTGTTCAAGTCTTCAGGATATCAGACAAAATCACTGGACCATGAAATATAGGTCACTGTGACAGACCTAAATTTTAAAGGTCAAATCATACTCTCTCATTATCCTGAAGTTTGATGTTCATACATAAAAACTTCTTCAAGAGTAAAGGTAAAATCACTGGACCGTGAAATAGCCCCAGAAATATATATAACCCAATGAGATCGAAACCAGCTCTGGTAATGCGTTACAGGTCACTTTTGTTCATTGCATGTCATTACGAAAACACGCCTATACAAATACATTGATACCGTTATAGCCGAAAAAAATGAAAATTTTAGGATGAAAAATAGCGGTATTTTTCTCATTTCTGCTCAAGATATAGATTGTGGGCACTCGTTAGAACCGCCTCATCGAGGCGGTTCTAACGAGTACCCACAATATATATTTTAGAGCAGAAATAAGAAAAACAAGGCATCGCATGCGATACAAATCCCCTCGCACAAGACAACTTTGTGTGTGGAAAACACTTAAATGGCAAAAGTCCAACTTGCTTGAGATATTATCATACATGTATGCAACATTTGTGTAATGTTTGTTTAAAAATCCACCAATAAATGTAGGTTCTAGAGTGATTACAATATTTCTCTAAAAATAGCCATAGGGACCTTGACTTGAGGCCATAACCGCGAAAGTAGATCTTGCTCAAGATATTATCATAAGCATCTTTTGTGTGAAGTTATATTAAAATCTGTTAATAAATGTTGGCGGTAGAGCGATGACAAAGTTTTTCTAATAATAGCCACAGTGACCTTGACCTTGAAAGTCAAAGCAACTCTAGATATTATCATAAGAAACATTTGTGTGAAGTTCTATTAAAATCCATCAATAAATGTAGGCGCTAGAGCGATGACAAAATTTTTCTAAAAATAGCCACAATGACCTTGACCTTGAATGTCGAAATAGCTCAAGATATTGTCATAAGGAACATTTGTGTGAAGTTATATTGAAATTGGTGAAAAAATGTAAGCGCTAGAGCAATGACAATGTTTTTCTAAAAATAGCCACAGTGACCTTGACCTTAAAAGTCAAACTCGGTCGAGCTATTGTCATAAGGAACATTTGTGTGAAGTTATACAGAAATCAGTGAAGAAATGTAAGCGCTAGAGCCATGACAAAGTTTTTCTAAAAATAGCCACAGTGACCTTGACCTTGAAAGTGGAACTCACTAGAGATATTGTCATAAGGAACATTTGTGTGAAGTAATATTGAAATTGGTGAAAAATTGTAAGCACTAGAGCAAAGACAAAGTTTTTCTAAAAATAGCCACAGTGACCTTGACCTTGAAAGTCGAACTCGTTTGAGGTATTGTCATAAGGAACATTTGTGTGAAGTTATATTGAAATCGGTGAAGAAATGTAGGCACTGGAGCGATGACAAAGTTTTTCTAAAAATAGCCATTGTGACCTTGACCTTGAAAGTCGAAATGGCTTGAGATATTGTCATAAGGAACATTTGTGTGAAGTTATATTGAAATCGGTGAAGAAATGTTAGCGCTAGAGCGATGACAAAGTTTTTCTAAAAATAGCCACAGTGACCTTGAAAGCGGAACTCGCTAGAGATATTGTCATAAGGAACATTTGTGTGAAGTTATATTGAAATCGGTGAAGAAATGTAGGTGCTAGAGCGATGACAAAATTTTTCTAAAATAGCTACAGTGACCTTGACCTTAAGGTCATGACCCTGAAAGTAGAACTAGCTCGAGATATTGTCATCAGGAACATTTTGTGTGAAGTTATATTGAAATTGGTGAAGAAATGTAGCCACTAGAGCGATGACAAAGTTTTTCTAAAAACAGCCACAGTGACCTTGACCTTGGGGTCATGACCCTGAAAGTCGAACTCGCTCGAGATATTGTCTTAAGGAACATTTGTGTGAAGTTATATTGAAATCAGTGAAGAAATGTAGGCGCTAGAGAGATGACAAAGTTTTTCTAACAATAGCCACAGTGACCTTGACCTTGAGGAAGTTGAGGGCATGACCTGGAAAGTCGAACTGGCTCGAGATATTTTTATAAGGAACATTTGTGTGAAGTTATATTGAAATTGGTGAAGAAATGTAGGCACTAGAGCGATAACAAAGTTTTTCTAAAAATAGCCACAGTGACCTTCACCTTGAGGCCATGACCTTGAAAGTCGAATTCGCTTGAGATATTGTCATAAGAAACATTTGTGTGAAGTTATATTGAGATCAGTGACGAAATGTAGGCGCTAGAGCGATGAAAAAGTTTTTCTAAAAATAGCCACAGTGACCTTGACCTTGAGGCTTTGACCTTGAAAGTCGAACTCGCTCGAGATACTTTTATAAGGAACATTTGTGTGAAGTTATATTGAAATTGGTGAAGAAATGGAGGCGCTAGAGCGATGACAAAGTTTTTCTAAAAATAACCACAGTGACCTTGACCTTGAGGTCATGACCTTGAAAGTCGAACTCGCTCGAGATTTTTTTTATAAGGAACATTTGTGTGAAGTTATATTGAAATTGGTGAAGAAATGTAGGTGCTAGAGCAATGACAAAGTTTTTTCTAAAAATAGCCAGTGACCTTGACCTTGAGGTCATGACCTTGAAAGTCGAACTTGCTCGAGATTTTTTTATAAGGAACATTTGTGTGAAGTTATATTGAAATTGGTGAAGAAATGTAGGCGCTAGAGCGATGACAAAGTTTTTCTAAAAATAGCCACAGTGACCTTGACCTTGAGGTCATGACCTTGAAAGTCGAACTCGCTCGAGATATTGTCATAAGAAACATTTGTGTGAAGTTATTTTAAAATCGGTCAAGAAATGTAGGCGCTAGAGCGATGACAAAGTACATACGTACGTACATACAAAGTTTTTCTAAAAATAGCCACAGTGACCTTGACCTTGAGGTCATGACCTTGAAAGTCGAACTCGCTCGAGATATTGTCGTAAGAAACATTTGTGTGAAGTTATTTTAAAATCGGTCAAGAAATGTAGGCGCTAGAGCGATGACAAAGTACGTATGTACTTACGTACGTACGTACAGGACAAATGCTAAATCCCCCCTCACAACTATGTTGTGCGAGGGGATAATAAGGTTTACCCCTCCAAACCCCAGTTTTACTATATAAAAGTGGGGTTCAAAATTATATAGGCGTGTTTCCGTGATGTAAATGCTGATTAAGACGTAACTTTTGTTATACTAACCAAAAACTGGACACTAGGCATTAATACCGTATTCGGATCTACATGATCAACCTCCTATTTTCCATTTGGCAAAACTGGACACAAAGCGTTGCAGTCCCAACGCTCATTGCAGTTCCAACGCTAAGTGTTCATATGGACACTAAGCCTCGTGTGGACACTAAGCGTTGTTACACCGCATTTTAAAAAAGATTTTTTTTTTTCATTATTATTTTTCGGTGCAAATAAGGACTGACATCACAAGCGAACCTTCTGCTGGATAGTGAGTCACATGTGATGTCATACATGTACCTTTATTCTCTGATAAATGAGAGATGAAAGGTCCACGATAGACTAAATTGCTCACCCGAGTTATGGTGTAATGACATGATGTCATTAAATTGATGATGGTTTAGTGCAAGACTATTTATGGCAACTGCCTTAGATTTTCATAAATAATATTGCAAGAGTTTTACACTTTCCAATCTATTAACCCTTTAACACTCAGATACGTGTTTTTACGTGTCTGCACCCCCCCCCCCCCCCCCCATTTTAAGCCCCAGAAGCACCTAAAATCTGCATTTTTACTTCTGGATAGTTATGTTTGCTTTAGCATTTGTTGGGCAAAAAAGTGACCTGTTTTTTCGCCCGCCTCCCCACTAAAAATATTCTGGGGGGATTGAAGGGGGGCACCGCCCCCTCACATCCCGAAAAATTTTGGGTGTATGGCCCAACCGGCCGCTAAAATTTATATCTGAGGGTGTCTGGGGTCAAAAATGCCTGAAAATAGATGCTGATAAAACATGCTGCAAACAGTGAAAATGGCCAGTGCCAAACACCTTAATTGTTGCCTTGACAGCTGTGTGAAGATTAAAATGTGGTCAAAAATTCATGTGAAAACACACTTTTTGCCAACTTTGAGATGCCCCCTCTTTAACATGACAACAATGATCAAGTCATGAAAGGTTGCATTTGAAAGGCTGCCCAATGAACATCCATACCGAGTTTGGTGTAAAACAGACCATCCATCATGAAACAATGGCTAGTTATCCCCACGTTTTTTAAAAAAAAGTGGGGATATTGTTATCGCCTCCGTCTGTCTGTCCGGCTATCTCCTCCTAAACCGTTAGCCGGAATTCAACCGAATTTGGTATGCGAGTTGCTTACATGAATGGCTTGCGCAAGAGCACATTTGTTTTTGTCCCTGCCCCCAGGGGCCCTGGGGAGGGGTCAAAAGGTCAAATATCAATAAAATTCAATTACAAAGTCAATTTTGAAGATTTTGATGCCAAACTTTGCACATGTACTAAGTTATGAAAAAAGTAAAACATATTGAACGGGATTTTGGCTGTGACCCCTAGGTCACGCCCTGGGGGTCGGACTTGGGGGGTCGGGGGTCAAAATTAAAGTTTTTCAGAACATAGTCATGTTGCATATCTATGCGAAGGGGATAATGGGTAGAATAAACTACAAGTAAAATTTTGACTCTGGGGTCAGATTGGGGCCCTGGGAGAGGGGTCAAAGGGTCAAAATTTAAGTTTTTTGGAACATAGTCATGTGGCATATGAAATTGAAGGGCATGATTAGTAGAATATAATACAGGTAATATTTTGACCATGGAGTCAAATTAGGGCCCAGGGTGAGGGGTTTTCGGTACTTGGCCCCTCTGTAGAAAACGTGGGGATTTGCGATGGCGCGCCATCGACAGTATTCTAGTTGAAGTTGCTGTCAGGTGCAACACTGTGAAAATCAGCGAAATTCACAAAATCCCTGAGTGGTAAAGGGTTAATAACCCTTATCTTGCTGAATATTCATTTAAGCCACACCAATTTCTGTGTATCAACCAATCAAATTACTTGATGTAATTTATTGCTACAAATTCATAACATGAATGTCAAACAGTGTAGATCCTGATCAGATGGCTATCTGATCTGGATCTACACTGTTTGCAAAGATAGGGGTTGTCTTGAACGGCAAGATAACGGTCAAGTGGGGGAGAGCCACCTGTCAAAATGCCATTGTAAAATCAAAGCAACGCAAACACTTGTGGCTAAGGCTGGCACGATTAACTGGATAATCGATTAATTAATCGATAAATTCCACAACAAGAGCTCCGCAAGCGGGACATTATATGCCCGTAGCATGTTAATATTTGTTGGACTGAAACCTTGAAACAATAAGAACTGCTCCATATCATGGTCATCCCGGGCTTCTCCAGACTTTCGGATGAGTCTTTAAACCGTGGTCCCGTCTCCGTATGACCTTAGCTGTTGATGGGGCGTAAAACTAAAACTCACTCACTCACTCCATATCATGGTCTATCTAACTACATGTACATATCAAATTTCAGCTTGATCGGATCTAAATTAGATTCTAATTTAGTGGGACTTTTGTAAGATATAAATGCAGGGAATGTCCGACTTGTTAGTCATGTGCGGTCGGTTTCAGCTCTGTGGAAGAACAAAACAGCCCAATCTAGTTCCCGAATACCCGATGGGCCCTGTCCATACGACAGGAAAAAGTTACTGTGTGTGTGAATTCGGGTTTAACCTCGCTTTCAACAATTTTTCAGTCATATCACGACGGTGTCTGGTTGCAACAGGGAGCTCAATGCTCACTTTTATAGTGCTGCCTCACTGAATTATCATGTCCCAGACACATAACATGATACCACACCCAGTCACATTATCCTGCCACTGGGTTGACCAGTCCTAGCTCTTCCCCGTAAATCTGAGTGCCAAGCGAGGAACAGCTAGTACCACTATTAACGACTTTGGTATGTCGCGGCCCAGGATTGAACCCGTGACCTCCCGTTCCCCAGAGCGGACCCTCTACCAACTGAGCTATCGGAGCCGGTAAAATAAAAGTTACTGTACTTCCGATTAACGATTGGTTCATTATTTTATTTTTAGTCGAGGTTAAACACCCCCCTCAACACTATTAAGGTCATTTTGGAGACATTGCTTCCAATTTCAAGGGCTTTTTACCCAACTTTACCGATTTAAGCCTAGCCACATACAAAAACAAGTGTGACACCCCTGAAATGGACCAGGGGTGTAAAATTCCACTCGCCTGCTCGCATTTGCAAGTAAGTTTTAGGGCAGGGCGAGTAAGGTTTTCAGAACTGACCTTACTTTTTCTTCATTTTTAGCACTTAAATGAAAAGTTTACACAATGAGGGTGAGTGAGCTTGAGGGAAATTTTACACCTCTGTGGACCACTCCAAACTAACTAGCTGGAAGATTCCATTGTCATACATCGAATATGTATGAAGCAATCAGTGTTGACCATGCTTTGATGCTGTGTTTTGTGGTGTCTGATCTGGATTTACACTGTTTGCCAATGCCCCTCAAATTGGACGTGCGAGACACACGGCATATATGGGTTAACCGGTGCTATGAAGCAAATTCTTTTGATATCTAACTGATCCCCACACACTGGCAGTGCAGTATTTACAGGCCGCATAGTTGCGTAATATTACCGTCAATCTATTGCTGCACTGACAAGAGGTATTGGCACGAGGTATTCGCTGAAGCAGAACAGACCAGGGCTGGCTAATCAGAGCTAAAAAGATAACCGATTATCAGTCCTGTCATTGCGATCGATAATCTATTAGTAATCGCTAAGATTTTTGTCATTATTTTACCTGTCTGGCTTTCTGTCTGAGCATGACTCTTACCATATGTTCCACTTTACCATTTGAACAGACAGGCCTGAGCAAACAGTGTAGACCCAGATGAGACGCCGCATAATGCGACGTCTCATCAGGGTCTGCACTGTTTGCCACTCATCCAACTATTTTAGGCATAACTTTGTAAATTGTACCTATCAAGTAATCGATTAAAAGCAAATCAGAAATGATAATCATTTTTGTGGAATTTATCGATCGATTAATCGATTATACAATCAATCGTGTCAGCCTTAGACACAGTCTCGTTTGTCGGTACAAAGCAAAAGAGCACTGCAGGTGGCAGAATGACCTTTGTACAGCTATATTTACATAATTATCACATAGTCGCTGGCCAATTTGCATCTGTAAAGACTTCTTTCATTTATTACCTAGACACATGTGGTAACCACTTTAACCCTTTACCACTCAGGGATTTTGTGAATTTCCCTGGTTTTCACAGTGTTGCACCTGACAGCAACTTCAACTAGCCATTGTTTCATAATGGATGGTCTGTTTTACACCAAACTTGGTATGAATGTTCATTGGGCAGAAGCCTTTCAAATGCAACCTTTCAAGACTTGATCATTGTTGTCATGGTAAAGAGGGGGCATCTCAAAGTAGGCAAAAAGTGTGTTTTCACATGAATTTTTGACCCCATTTTAATCTTCACACAGCTGTCAAGGCAACAATTAAGGTGTTTGGCACTGGCCATTTTCACTGTTTGCAGCATGTTTTATCAGCATCAATGTTCAGGCATTTTTTACCCCAGACACCCTCAGATATAAATGTTTAAAGATGCCGGTTTGCATAACATAACATAACAAAAATGGTAGGGTATGGGGCTGTGAAGTGCAGGACAGAACAGAACGGATTAGTGCAGGTCACGGAAGGACTGCCCTCGTAGGGGTTGGGTTGGCCATCATGATGCAGAGGAATCCGAGTCGTTTCGCCCCCAAACCTAACACTAGTCGTTTCTGTAAAAAAAAACACCCCTTGCCTCCCCTACCCAGTCGTTTTGCTCCACTGATTGTGTCGCCCCTAGGCGTTTCGCCCCCGCCCTGTTTCCTGCCCCCACTGTGCCTCATTACATCATTCTTCCTTCCTTTACATCTAAATCTCTGTAGAGGACATCAGACGGGGTTTGGTGGGGATTAATTGAGATTAAAGAAGTGATCAGTTAAGAAAAAGTATACAAGTCAAGCGAAGGGGCTAGCACATCTGAAATTCACGGTGAAGCATGGACTACTTTGCACACAATTAAATTACCATTGTGATAGTACGGTCATAATAAAACCCATAAAGAGTGCATAACCGACCATCGGTCCCTTCTTTTAGCCTAGCGATTGTGCCAAGCGCTTTAAAACCGACGGGTACTGGATTCAATCCCCTGTGTGGGCATGGTTGGCAAAATGTCGGCAAATACATGTATGAGTATTTTCCATGTCGGTGGCATTTACTGATAAATACCGGCAAATACTGGAAAATGGAATTTTCCACCCTGTAATTGAAACAAAACCATATACTCAGCAGGTATATATTTGCAATTTCAATGGTAGAGGTTACATTTTATTAAAATAGTTTAACTCTGGTATTTGTTACTATGTTATTTAATTATATATAAAAGTAATTTAAGGAAAAAGGCCTATTTTGAACCTACCAGTAGCCACATACTTTCACTTTTACTAATTGTTTAAAGTCATACAAAACATGACATGCTTTAGTCCATCCTTGCTCCTGGCTATCCTGTGCTCTCTTGAATAAACAAGTCTTGAGAGTTGTTGTTTTAGTAATATAGTCCATATGCTCCACAGGCTGTGACAGCTATTTACTGTGAAAATGAAGTTTTTGACAATAGTAAAATGCTGTTACTATCCCAAAATTTTAAAACATGGTTATTCCATACAAAAGTGTGTTTAAAAGATACAGATTTGCTCAGTCAGATCTTCATCTGATAAGGTTAAGCAATACAAAAACTTAAGATAACTGTTGCAAATGACAATATTAAACCAAGTGCACAGGGGAATTTCAACCAACATTTTTTACTGTTGATTTAAAAAGAT
Organism: Lucinisca nassula; assembly: GCA_963580285.1. Taxonomy (NCBI): domain Eukaryota; kingdom Metazoa; phylum Mollusca; class Bivalvia; order Lucinida; family Lucinidae; genus Lucinisca; species Lucinisca nassula. Next base: position 51,603,392 of record OY757019.1, on the reverse strand, counting down.
ACATGTACAATTTTTTTTCTTTCAAAAATTTCAAAATTTAGTCTTAGATTCACTTTTTGGCTGGTTCAACATGTTTAAATATTTCATTCTGTAGGTTGGTAAACTTACATAGATATTAACTTTTAACATTCTTTTACTCATTTAGTTCCATTATACTATTTTAATTCAAATTTGTAAAGATTTCTGCAGTATTTTAAAGCTAAAAAATTCAATTTGCCAGTATTTTCCGGTAATTGCCACTTGATGAGTATTTTCCAGGCCGGTAAATACTGGGGGTGGAATTTGCCGCCCAACCTTGTGTGTGGGTGCTCGATAGCATTTTTCTTTACAGATTTTTCTCCTCCTACAGTGGTGGTGTCTGGTACCATGGTGATTGCATGAGCAGTTAAAAGTAAAATGTGTTCTCAATTAACACCATTTATAGCGCAATTACATGTAAAAGTATAATGATAAGTAGGGATCTACTTTCACTTTCACAAGGTAAGTAAGCAATTATCTTCTCTTTGTTGTTGTTGTTCCGGTTAAGTTTACACACCCCCCGGTGAATGAATGTCATCTGACGTGTCACCAGTACCAATGTAACGATTCAGATACAGCATGTACTTTCACGACAACGGTTTCTCGTGCAACCGACAGTAAGTAAAAACAAACACCCTCCTTCCTAATGTAATAACAATGTTGTCAGAAATGCAATAAGTGCACCGTCCTTCTGATCGGGACGTTAACTGGAGGCCCCCTGTGCAGGGAGAGTCAACCCCTATTCAGGTGAAAGACCCCTACCGTAATTACATGATTAGTGTCGGCTTTTATCCTGCAAACCTGGTGTGTATGTAATGTACACCCGCGAGTAATGGTCAAATGTGACCAATCGCAGTATAAGTAGAAAGAAAGAAAGGTATCAAGGCTTTAACGTTAACACATACATGTACTACCTGCTGGTACCCGAAGTCATAAGCGGTATAAGGTTGACCGGGTACCACGAAATTTGTGACGCACCTGAGCGGCTGGAAATGTTGCAAAAATGATGGAGACTGTCTTTCCTTGTGTTTTTTCTACTATATGGCGCATTGTGGATAAATGTTAAACATTGAGTTAGACATCAGCTGTAGTGATTGTGTAACTGATTTTATGTTTGTTCATAGGACAAAGGTAAAAATTGGCAGATAAAACAATTATAACAACGAATATAATGGATTTTATCGAACTTAATGTGTGAAATATGTGGGTGGGGAAATCTAAAGTTTATGTAGCTCATACAATTACAACCGAGCTCCTGTGGTTTAACGTCCCCATCAACACTGTAAACAGGTCTGAGGGTTTAGCTATTTCTAAAGACTGTCCATAAAAATAAAGACAGTCTTTAAATATATGGACTCGCGTGTCTCTAGAAAGCAATGCAAATCGTAAGAAATTTCAAAAAAATAGAAAATCGCAGAATATTTATTTATATAAACTTTTTCGTTACATGGTGAATTGCATACACAGAAAGATTTTCTTGAATCTGTTGTCTAATTTTTGAGTATTTATATAAAACGGCTACGAAAGATATTCTTATTTAGGTTTTCTCCCTTCATATACTTTACAACAAGTGTGCCACGCATCGGGTGACATATTTCATTGTTTATAGTGTGAGGGAGACAACTTGCACTTCACAGAATCAATTATTTAGTTTCTTGAATTATTAATCAACAAGATAACAGATCATACTCAGTTTTCAGCTACACGCAGATTATCATGAAATAAAGAAGTTTGGGTAACACATGTACTGCGATTTTCGAAAATTTGTACGATTTGCATTGCTTTCTACAGACACGCGAGTCCATAAATTTAAAGACTGTCTTTATTTTTATGGACAGTCTTTAGAAATAGCTAAACTCCCAGACCTGGTAAAGGTCATTTTGAAGACGTTGCTTCCATTTTTGTGAGACTTTTACCCGACACTGTGATGAAATGACATCCCAAGCCCTGTCACCCAATCAAACCAATAGGGTTTATAAGCATCAGGTCTAAGAAACCCACAAAAGGACAGAACTTCCCTCGAACGACAGATATTCTGTCCTTTTGTAGATTTGCCTATCTATGAAACGACAGATATTCCAATACTTTATCATATTTTTCACGTGCTATTTTGGATAGAATCAAAACCGCAGGTTGTCGGACAGTATGCCCAACACAAGAAAGGTAATATTGTATTTCCCAAAGCTTTCCAAGTGTATCCATTGGTGGGATTTGACGAAAAATGTTAAATAAACTTGTATATTCACTGTAAATTTACCGGAAGTGTCATAAAAACTAGTAATAAACAGTAAACACTCGTTCGATTTTCACTTTTCACTTCTTTCAGCCATTTTGTCAAAACTTTCGGTCACGTGATATCAAATAGTAGACTGGATCTCTTTTATTTTCTCGTATTCTTGCCTTTTTTATACCTCCTCTTCCAGCGTCTGCCGAGATACCCCGGCAACCAATTTTGTATATATTTACACTGACAACAACCCTATGGAGGACTGTACCTGTAAACTTATAAAAATGGAATGACTAAATGCCGAAATACTGGACATTCCGGCCTTGGTTGCGTGGTCAGTGTATAAAACCTTGCAAATACGTACGATCTTCACAACTTTCCCAGTGATATCTAAGGTATCTTTGATACATCAAATCAAATAAAAGACTTACTAGGAGAAGGGGCAGAATCTCTCAAGTGTTGTTTCCGTTGTCTAATATGTTGTATTATGCATTATGTCGAGTCCTCACCGTTGTTTCATCTCGGTGGTTGTTTGATTTTTGTGTTCACGGAGATGTTGCACTGATGAGTTAGGATGCCTTCATGCGGACTGAACAGATTATATATGTCTTTATTTCGACTGAAGTAAGGGCGACGATTGTGGCCACGTAAAATCGTTATAAGCCCCTAAGTGAAATTCGTTTCCGCTGACCCTTCCAAGTCGGTTCTTCCGTCACGGTTTATTTTATAAATGGTTTGTCTTTGGGTGTGTCGCTTATGTTATTTTATTTTGGATAGCCTTTGGGCATTTTGTGGGAAAGTAACTGTCCTTTTGGCTTTCCGCTGTTGGTGTTTCTATCTATCTATCTATCTATCTTCTCATACTGAGTCGGTCACATTTGGCCATTACCTCAGTTGGGTGGGTGGCTAAATTAAGAATTTAGCACAAAAAAATCATCTCTGGATGAGTCCTTAAAACTATTTACAATCCAAACACAGAGGTATCCTAAAACGCATACCTCTGAGTCTCAATCTTATACTGTGCGGGCTTGGCATTCACCTGGAGTGTATGCAATTTACACCTGCAAGTAATGGCCCTTCCAATCGGGTCGTTAACTGCAGCAGCCACCCCCGAGGCATCCGCTGTGCAGGTTTGAGACCCCTACCGTAATTAAATTATTGATGTATAGGTTCTGCTGTGTATGTAATATTCACATGCGAGTAACGGTTGAATGTGCCCGATCGCTGAAACGATAGGAAAAAAACTGTCTTGTCGGTGAACTTTCTCGGTCCCTTCAAAAATGTGCATTTTATACTATAAGTTTTATGATATCAAGCTCCAGTGTTTTATAAAACGGAGACGAGAAACACCTAGGCGAAACCAACAACAACACCAGCATTCAGATTGAAGCACAACAGAGATATGTGTAGTGGTAAGTGTTTGGGCTGTTTTTGTCCAGGTTTTTTTTTTGCTGGGTCGTGTCGTTTCGCCAGTGGGTTGTTTAGCCAGGTCCTTTCGCCCTGATTTAAATGTGTGTCGTTTTGCCGTGGTTTTGGGGTTGGTATTTGGGGTTGATTTGTTTTGACCTGATTTCTGAGTTGATAGTTTCGCCCTGATATTGATATGACTCGTTTCGTCCGGATATCGGTTAAGAGCACTATCGTAATTACATGATTACTGTGTAGGCTTTCATCCTGCAAACCTGGAGTGTATGTAATGTACACCTGCTGTAATGTTCAAATGTGACCAACGCAGTATCAGTAGAAAGAAAGAAAGTCGCCCGTGGTATGTTTCTTCACAATCATATTTTTTTTACGGGAGTGACAAACAAAATGGAAGGGTAAACAGACTGACGAATGAATGAACGTGCGAGGGTAGATCTAATAACAGATAGATGCACCAAACGAAGATATAACAATATCTTTTGGGACTACCTATACCCCCTTAGTCCATTTACTAAGTATATACATGTACCAAACCAAAATACCTAAGTTAATAGGGTTAGGTCTCCAAAATGAATATGCAGCGTTAACGGGACGTCAGGTCAGGTTCGTTCCTGCTACTAGTAACATGTAATCTAGTACAACCTGTTGCATGCGGGCAGATGGGACTCGTTACCTCGGGAGAGCAACCCATCTAGGAGTTGCTAGATCTCTAAACAAAGCTAGCTTGGGTAGGTGGAACCCATAGCCTTGGTTGGCAATCCACCTAGGGGTTAGGCCCTTAAACAAAACCTAGCCTGGGTAGATGGAACCCACAGCTTTGGTTGGCAATCCATCTAGGAGATGCTAGACCTCTAAACAAAACTAGCTCGGGTAGGTGGAACTCGTAGCCTTGATTGGCAACCCACCTAGGGGTTATAGGTCCTTAAACAAAACCTAGCCTGGGCAGATAGAGCCCATAGCCTTAGTTGGCAATCCCTCCTAGGAGCTGGTAGGTCTCTGAACGAAATCTGGCTTGTCACATTCACTTCTCTGGAGAGCCTGTGAGTTGTCAGAAACTTGAATGTGCTAAGCTATATATCCTGACAACCCTTCTAGGAGTTGGTAGGTCTCCGAACAAAACCTGGTTTGTCACACTCATTTATCTGAAGAGCCCGTGAGTTGTCAGATACTTGAGTGTGCTAAGCCATATATAACGACCTCCAGGGTCCTGGGTATGACGTAAAAATGCATACAGCTGTGACCCTCTAAATGAGTGTGGGAATGTGAGGTTGCCCATTATCACAGTTGCCTCCCCACCTTCAGGGTTATGAGGCTGCCACAACCTGGGTGGCAGAGCTAGGCAGCAACCATCTACAGACCGATGGCTTGGTGTACTAGCTACTGTGGTTTGGCGGATGATCCTTGCTGTACAAGGACAACGGTAAAGCACACCTGCCCTAGTGAGTTGGGAACGGCGGCTTGCTCAGGTGCCGTAAAAGAATTGAGTAGGGATGTCAGCCAGGACAATCGGTCCTGTAAACTACAACCGTCAAAACATATCATGGCAGCTACAAATTCAGAATCAAGGTTAGGCGGTGCCAACAGACAACAAAGCTCTGTTGGTGACGTCTCCGGCTTGGCCTCCTCTCAGGTGTGGGAGGCAGGGTCGGGCCATTGTGGCGAATCAAGCAAGCGCCTGAGGAAATTCAGGGTGGGAACACTCAATGTCAACACCCTGAGAGGAAGAGTTTGCGAGGTAGTGGAAACACTATCCCGCAGGAAAGTGGATGTCTGTTGTGTCCAGGAGACCAGATACCGTGGTGGAAACTGCCGCACGATCAAGGGCAAGGACACCAAGTATAAGCTCTACTGGTCTGGAAATGATAAAGGCACTGCTGGTGTAGGAGTGTTTGTGGCAGAAGAGTGGATAGAGAAAGTTTTTGAAGTGCAAAGAGTCTCAGACAGAATCATCATGGTGAAGCTTGTAGTTGGCCAGTGCGTGGTTACCCTTCTGTCTGTGTATGCCCCACAGAGTGGTTTAAGTGCTGAAGTCAAGGACTTGTTCTTTGACCAACTGCGTGCTGTGACTGCCAGGATCCCAGGATCCGAACTCCTGATCCCATGCGGAGATTGGAATGGCCATGTAGGCCGTGCAGGCACTGGATACAAGGAAGTGCATGGTGGGATCGGGTATGGTAGACCTGAACCAGATGTTGAGGGTGAGAGGATTCTAGAGTATGCCCTGGCTTTTGACCTGCTTCTTGGAAACACATGTTTCAAGAAACGTGACAGTCATCTTATCACATACAAGTCAGGAAGCGCAGCGACGCAGATAGATTTCATCCTTTACCGCAGGACAATGCGCAAACTTGTCACAGATGTGAAAGTGATCCCTGGAGAGGAAGTAGCCCTGCAACATCAGCTACTCATATGCGACATGAGGATTGATGTGCCACCAAAACCCAAGCGCAAGTTCACCCCCAGACTAAAAGTTTGGAAGCTGAAAGAATCTCAGACAAGAAATCATTTCCAGGAGGTTTTCAGCCAGCATGTGAGTGCTTCGGCAGGTGTAGCAGATGCTACCACTGAGGATATATGGAACAGCATCAAGACCGGTCTGCTCAAGACAACTGAAGAGGTGTGTGGCACAACTCGGCCCCACCGCTGGCGTCGCGAAACCTGGTGGTGGAATGAGGATGTTAATAAGGTCATAGCAGCCAAGCGGCAAGCCTTTAAAGCTTGGAAGACTGGTAAGGGCACCCGTGCATCATATCTTGCGGCCAAACGCATAGCCAGACGTGCGGTGCACCATGCTCGCCAAGAAGCTGAGAAGGAGATCTACAAGAATATTGACCCTAAGTCCTCAGAAGTATACCGCCTTGCTAACCAGATGAGAAGAGAGAATGCCGATGTTGTAGGTGACAAACCAGTAAAGAATGATGCAGGGGAGATGTCAATGAGTGATGACTCAAAGCAGAGGGCCTGGTTAGAACACTACCAAAGGCTACTCAATGTTGAGTTCGACTGGGACCCAGACCACCTGTCTGATGAACCACCAGTGGAAGGGCCACCCATCCCAATCACTATTGATATGGTTAAGAAGGCTATCTCTCAGATGAAGACTGGCAAAGCACCTGGTCCCTCTGGCATAGTGGTGGAGATGATAAGAGCTGCAGGTGATGCGGGTGCCTCGATGATCCGTGACCTTGCAGCTGCAATCATCCGTGATGGGAAGGTACCTTCTGACTGGGAACAGAGTTTCATTGTCTGTCTCTACAAGGGCAAGGGCGATGCATTGGAACGGGGCAACTACCGTGGTCTCAAGCTGACAGAACAGGTCATGAAAGTCCTGGAAAGGATTGTGGATGGCCTCATTAGGCAGTTGGTGTCCATCGACGATTCCCAGTTTGGCTTCGTCCCAGGAAGAGGCACAACAGATTCAATTTTTGTTGTCCGACAGCTGCAAGAGAAGTATCTGGCGGCCAACAAGAGACTCTACATGGCTTTTGTAGACCTGGAGAAGGCATTTGATCGAGTGCCTCGGAAAGTCATCTGGTGGGCACTAAGAAAACTTGGAGTGGACGAGTGGATTGTGAAACTGGTCCAAGGGATGTACGCAAATGCTCGGAGCCGTGTCCGCGTTGGTGATGGTTACAGTGAAGAATTCGAGGTGAAGGTGGGTGTTCATCAAGGCTCTGTTCTCAGCCCACTGCTTTTCATCATTGTGCTTGAAGCCTTGTCATGCGAGTTCCGCTCTGGAGTCCCCTGGGAGGACCTGTATGCTGATGACCTTGTCATCATAGCTGAATCCCTTGAGGAATGTGTCAGGAGGCTCTTGGAAAGACGCAATGGAGGCGAAAGGGCTGAGAGTGAATGCAGGAAAGACAAAGATCATGATCTGTGGTACAGGTCTGGACCTCTTGCAGAGTACAGGCCAGTTCCCATGCGCTGTATGTCGCACTGGAGTGGGCAGCAACAGTATCTTTTGTAATGGCTGCAAGTTCTGGGTGCACAAGAAATGCAGTGGGCTCAAACGCTTGATAGAGGACCCTGAGTACAGGTGTACACGGTGCCAAGGAACTGCACGTCCCTTAGATGGCAGACCACAGAGGGAAGTTCAAGTCGGATCAGACAAGCTGGAGGTTGTAGCTTCCTTCTGCTACCTAGGTGATATGCTCTCTGCAGGGGGTGGTTGCGACCTTTCAACTACATCACGTGTGAAAACAGCCTGGAAGAAATTCAAGGAGTTGCTACCAGTTCTCTCTTCCCGCCACCTCTCGTTCAAGACACGTGGCCGTGTGTATAGCTCTTGTGTGCGGAGCGCAATGCTCCATGCCAGTGAGACATGGCCATTGACAAAGCCAAACCTCCAACGTCTACAGCGAAATGACAGGGCAATGATCAGACAGATCTGCAATGTCAAGCCACAGGACACTGTCACCATCAGGTCCAGTGAGTTACTTGAGCGTCTTGGCATTGAGGACCTGGACCTTATCCTGAAAGAGAGAAGACTTCGCTGGTATGGACATGTGGAACGCTCCAACGGTGCAATCAAGACTGCCTGTGACATACAGGTAAGTGGAAAGCGGGGGCCAGGAAGGCCCAAGATGACCTGGAAGCAACTAACAGAAAGAGATTGCAGAGAATGGAAGCTCTCTGCTATCGATCCTCATGATAGACAAGCCTGGAGATCTGGTGTAAGATCTGCCATGCGTGCAGCAAGCCAGCTACCTGGAAGGGGGCCCACTTATGTGGACGTTGCCCCTGTACCTGCACGTTAATAAAAAATCCGTTGATGATGATGATGATAAATCTGAAATAAAAAAATAAAAAAAAAAGATAGGGACGAAACGACCCAGCAAATCGGGGCGAAAAGACACAAGGGCAAAATGTCCAAGGTCGAAACGCCCCATGAGTGAAACGTTCCAGGGTTTCAGGACAATTGGCGAAACTGCCAACGGGCGAAACGACTATCTTGCGAAACGACAGGTGTCCCTCGTTTGAGTTTTGCATCATAACTCAAGTAATCAGGGATTTTTTGGTCCACCGTAGTATATGCTGACTAACTGTATACAACCTCTGTATCCGAAACGGAAAAAAATTGGAAAAGTCAGAAAAAAAACAAGAGAACCAGTCAACCAAGATGGTGGATTCCATATAAATCGACGGCCACTTTTCGAATTATGATAAAATGGTTAAAGCTTGCCTGTTTTTGATTGATTTCAAGACACAGAAAATAGGAGAATTATAATGGTATCTTTTTCTTTATTTCTGCAGAAAATGCACCTTTCTGAAGACGTCTGGTCTTCTTCCTAACGTTGTTGGTATTGAGTGGAAGAGATTTCAACGTGTTCTAGAATGCGGTTTTTTCGTTTTGCACGATAATTTCATGAAAATAACATGTCAAAAAGCAAATATCTTTCGTTTTACAGATAAGCAAATCTATAAAAGGACAGAATATCTGTCGTTCAAGGGAAGTTATGTCCTTTTGTGGGTTTCTTAGACCTGAGCATGGGCTCTCACCGCTTTGCTTGGGCAGGATTAGATTCTCGAAGTGGTTTACCTGTACTTGTGTGCAGTCAGATTCAGCTCTGCGTGGAAACATCATGCAGCCCATCTATTTCTTCAAGCCCCGATGGGCGGGGGCCGCCTGACTGACAGATAACTACTCCCATACATGAGAGTTCTGCGTTCCAGACATTCATATTTTACATTTATATGCTGATATTTATGTTTTTATTATTCTTCGGAACGCGAACTCTCATAAGGATTACGCCATTTTCTTTTCGTGAGGACCGCTAGACAAACTAGCGGAGCACTTTCTGATTACTTTGAGAGCATTTAAAACGTTGTCATAACAAACTGCCTATGTAACTTACATAAGTAATGTTTTAACTCCTCATCTCAACATGAAATATTCCAAAAGTCACTAAATTAAAACTTTAATTAGGCAATATTCCGTCCCGGTAGTATGCACCACGCCATTTGTTTACTTCTCAGCCAGGGTCAAAGAAGTCAAATGACGTCATCGGTAAAAGCAAAAACCGGAATACTTTTCTTTTTATTTTTCGAACGAACAAGACGGATAGCATTGAAAAAAAGAATAAGTATGTGGAGAGTGAAACAGAATAGCTCGGTGACAAACTCAAGTTAATAAAGGGATATTGAGATTCTTTTTTCTTTTAAAACCAATGATAAATGTATTAAAAGGTTATCATGGTCTTCACTTCTACTTTACAAATCTTAATAGGCATTTCCCCCACTTAATTCTTTTCTCTTCATGCGAGAGCTTGGTGCGTGGTTGCGAACAAGAATACAAGGCCCTTGAACGTTAATGTTTTCACAGTGGTGATTAATGATTGACTAGAAATATCAGACAAAGAAGCATAGGTGGGCACATTTACAATTTTTTGACACGACCACGACCAACACACGCATCAACTGAACTACTAAACAACTTAAAAACAAATTATTTTGTTATGCCTTGGTATGCACCACGCCATTTGTTTACTTCTCTGACGACAATACTATAAAATGGATAGATTCCTTTCTTTGCTACAGAAAACGAGCTGTTGTTAATGGTAAACCTTCAAGTTAGGCTCCAATTAAGTCTGGTGTTATACAAGGTACCGTTCTTAGTCCATTGTTGTTCTCTTCGTACATCAGTGATATTTCAACAGACAATGATTCTGTAATAAGACCGTGTTTACTATAGTTAAATAAGAAAGGCAAATTGAAACCAGATGGATATTGATATATTAGGTTGTTTGGCAAGAAAATGGGGCAGGGGATTTCGGCTTGTTAAATAAAAAAATATACACTTATAAGGGAACGGTCCTCTAAAATGTTGCTTCTCATTACTGCATTGGTGTGACCATTATATGCCTGATATTCCTGTGGATCTAGGTCGACATGTTAACAGATACACTGGCCTCTGATGATGCATTCTGTTAGCTGGTCCGGCTGCATAGCAGGATGGACTGATCTTAGATGGGCGTTGCTGCCAAAAGCGATTCAGCCGTTCAGAACTTATTTGAAAGGTATTTTAGGAGGGTGCTTTTACCATGTCCACATTTAGGGAATTCAAGTTATCAATGACACGATATATGAAAGGCATTTTAGGAGGGTGCGTTTACCATGTCCTCAGTAAGAGAATTCCAAATATCAACGCTATGATTTTTGAAAGGAACTGCCCGTACTTTTAAATGTGACCTTTAAAATTTGTCCAGGAGTTGATGCTTGTGTATGAATAATAAATACGTTGTTCTTGTCAACTTTGTCTATTTTGTGCTATAATTTGTACAACTGAATTATACCGGCTCTGTCTCTTCTATATCCCAGGGATGGAAATCCTGATGTTTTTAATTTTTCCGGATAACTCAGATGCTGTCCGCTTTTTGTTTTTACTAGTTGGGTGGCTCGACGCTGAACATTTTCGATAATATTTTTTATCTTTTTTAAAACATCGGCGACCAAATGGTTTTGGAATATTCGAGGTGAGGTCTCACAAGAGATTTGTACAGATTCAAAAATATTTCCGTGTCTATGTATGTAAAGTTTCGACAGATTAATCCCACATTTCAGTTTGCTTTATTTACCTTATTATTGATATGTTCTGTGAACTTCAAAGAAGTTTGCATAATAACACACAAGTCCTTTTCTGTTGTTACTGTTTCAGCTGTTTTTGACTCTGGGTCAGTTTCCATTTTATATTCATAATGGTAATTGTGGTTTCGGATGTGTAGGTACTTACACTTCTTGAGGTGATAGTTCATATTCCAAGTTCACATTCCATTCCAAGTTTTTGCCCAATCAAAAGCATTGTTAATACTTGTCTGAACATATTCTGTCTGTCTAATTGAGTTTCCCAAGTATTTTAGCATCATCAGCAAAGAGCTTCATACATGTAATAACAACGTCGGGAAGGTCATTTATGAAAAGTAGATATAGAATAGGACCCAGGACACTTCCCTGCAGGATACCACTAGTGACTTTTGCCATTTGAGAGTATTTGCCGTTGATAACAACTTTTGGGGTTCTACCCGACAGAAATTCTTTTATCCATTTAAGTACCATATCCCCAGTCAACAATCTTTTATGTGGCATTTTGCCAAAGGCCTTCTTAATAAATTATACTGATGTCTTCGTTTGCGTCAAGGGCTTCTGTCAATTCCCTCATTAGTTCTAGAAGTTGGTTATACATGAGCGTCCCTTAAGGAACCAATGTTGTGCTTTTGAAAATAAATTATTAGTTTGACGTACTTTTCTAATTTCAATTTCTTTCTTCACTTGAGTGGATAACAAATATTTTGATCATTATTTATAGTTCTGTTTAAACTAAAACATGTTTCCTAAGCCATAGTTGAAGAGGCTTGGCTTGCTCTTCTGGATCTGTGACAAACCCCACCAATCATTGTTTCCTTCCCCCCTTCAGCAGTGTCACTAAAAGCATTTGCCCACTATTAAAAATGGTATTTTTTTTCTGAAAACTATTGAGTCTGTGTGCATGTTAAGCTGTGAAAGGCTGCTTTTCTCATCATGAAGGAATGGAATGGGTAGTGGATTTTCACTCGTTTCCATTCGTGCAGGGTCACCTTCTTGTGCCCTATTCAATTCCCAGCGAGGTTCAACATTTCTTGCTTGACTTCGCTTCTTTTCTTTCTTCCCTTTGTTTCAGGTTGACTTCGCTTCTTTTCTTTCTTCCCTTTGTTTCAGGTTAAAGTAGAAGTAAAACAAAGATCAGGAATCAATACAATTAACTTACTCCACCCATCAAAGACACCAAAGGGAAAGAAACACAAACACCAAGCGACCAGACCATAATGGAAACCTAAACAAAGGAAGGTCATAAGGACAGTTACTTTCCAACAAAATGGCCATATGGCCATCCAAAATAAAAAGACACAAGTGAAGTAAAGTTCCTCACTACAATTACACTTTTAAGGTGGGCTGGGGCTTTTTCTTCTATAAACTTAGTTTTATACAGCAGAAATTTATTTTGAGATTTCATCTCAAGAACTAATTTTAAAGGCTCTGATGGGAGCTGTGGGTTAATTGTATCGATTCCTGATCATTGCCGCCACTTCTATTTTATAACTGCGGCCATCACTTCTATTTCTTTGCACCTGGTCTAAAACATGCCACAATCTGTAGATTGTCTTATCCCAAAACAGAGCTCAGTGTTAATACATTTTCTGTGTCAAGAGCTAGAATTGTGGCCACATAAAATCTATTTATCCCTGCCATCCCTACAAAAGAACACTGCCTTCAAATTTTATAGTAAAGTAGGGCCGTTTAATTCAGGTGAAAAAGAAACTGCAAGGTTCAGTGCTGGGTCCTTTCTTGTTAGTGATGTATATAAAAGGTAACGTTTTATCCTCTCTCGTTCTGCAAACATACATACCAGCGTGCAACAGCCATGCACCTAACCTGTTTCTTCTAAGTCAACACTGCCAAAGTAAGAATGATAATTGCCTTACTCGCAATTTATTGTCGGAAAAATATTAATTTTCTCGCGACACACAAGATCCGAAAATCATTCATTTTTTTTAGGTTCAGGCTAATGCAGTGATGTTCGATGTTGTATAACATGTATATTTTTATGATGCTTCTCTCTCTCTCTCTCTCTCTCTCTCTCTCTCTCTCTCTCTCTCTCTCTCTCAGTACCCTCCTTCGAGTTTTATGTGCATTTGCGCAGTCAGTGGAAAGAAAGATAAAAGAAAAATTGTTGGAGATTAAATAATCTGTCCCAAAGATCTGTTGATAATCGATAAAAGAGTGCTGCTGATACTTTGCATCAGTGTGCATCTGCATCTGCCAAAACAAAACAGGGAGCATATGCAGAGTGAACATCTGGGTGTCAAAAAGCATGGTGGATTTTTTTTCATGACAACATTATTATGTATTATTTTTAAAAGACAATAATAAAAGGAATATCTTTTGGTTGGTCATCCCTGGCAATGATCTCGCATAGCATGTTAGATGCACTATCATATGGGGAGTATTTAATCCCCTTCCACCAAACTAGCAGTTCTTCTTTGGGTCATTTCAATTATATTTATACTATTCTTAGTGTCGAGTAACCAAACTGCTGAGGTGTACCAACGTTTTGTATGCCACTTCTCTTTTACTGCTTCATTTCTGCTTTACGCTTTACAAACCCCAGCCACCTGTTTCCCTTGCTGTGGTGTTTCCGATATTTATATTCCCAGTTGTTGCGTAACATGAAAGAAAAAAAAACGTTGAAGAAAAAATCCAATTCCAACTTTTAGTCGTATCCAAAGTCACATGACAATTATTTCAAAACAATGGTGGTGGACTTCTGTCAGTCAAGTGATGGTTTGTTTTAATAAGGAATATTCTTACATCCACAAAGGTTAGACAGCATTTTTATCACAGATTTCGACTTTTTACAATCTAAGGCATAAATTGGACTTACAAAACAATGGGTATACATGCTAAGTGAAATTTTTAAAAGTGCTATATGAACTTGTATAAGCCCCGTGTTAGACGTCGCATGCACATCTATAAAAAAACAAATCTATAAATGAGTGCATGCGTACGTCTAACTTGTTGGACTAACAGATAACCAGATAAATCAACAGATGAGTCACGAAAACACATGGCAATAAAAAGTGATCTTTTAAACTTGATCAGTGACTCTTCAGTCACCCATTAGGAGTTCGAACGAGTAACGAATTCAATGAACTTGTATTTCTACCTCGTCATGGCTCTGAAACTCGAGCTTTGAGTATGTTTGACTTCAAAAACTTTTCCCACTTTTTTTGACTGATTGAAAACCGGAAATCGCATGTGCGGTCGTACTTCATTTATCAATAGTGGCGCTGGCCTACGCTTGGGGTACGTACAAACACCGGATCGGGGGTATAGCTAAATAGCGAAAGGAAGGTTCCTTTCGCCAAAGGAAGATTTTCCTACGAAAGGAAGATATTTATGAGGCCCATGGCTGTAGTTTATGTATATATGGATACTTATGAAACACTTTAGTGGAAATGAGGTACTTTTGCAAAAAAATAATAGGCATACGGGGATAAAAGGGAACCTGCATTTTGAGGAACAAACACTCCTGCCGCTAAAAGAAGGTATTGTACGAAAGGAAGATACTTATGAGACCATGAAATGATTACGGGTTACTCTTTCTAAAAAATCAATTAATTATCTCCGAAAGAGATTATTTTCTTCGGATATTATTTCTCTGACCTGTCATGTTAGCCTGTGGATGATATATTATCCCCAGTTTCCAGCTGGCACCGCACAAGAGTGCATACTTGTGACTCGTGGAGGTATGACTAGGTCTTGTTGCTGAAACTGAAATAACTTTATTATTTCTAAAGCAACAAGTTTACCAGCCTTTTTTTTTTTTTTTTTGGTATTTTTTTTTTTTTTTTTGGTATTTTTTTTTTTTTTTGTATTTTTTTTTTTTGTATTTTTTTTTTTTGGTCTTATTATTAATTTTCTTTTGTGTGTGTGTGTGTGTGTGTTTAATGAAGCTTACAGCATTAATGGCGATTTTAATTTGTAAACCATACTTTGTTCGGGGCTAGAAGCCACAGCCTGGTCACTTCAGGTGGCCAGTTGTATCCCGAAATAGTCTTTTTCCATTATAGTTTTTCTTTCATGTTGTTTATAGTACTTTCTTCGGTGCTAGCAGCCACAGCCTGGTCACTTTAGGTGGCCAGTTGTATCCCGAATCTGTACATGTTATTCCTAAATATTAATTTGTTCATATGTATCATCATATAACTTGATTGTGAAATCTTAAAAACAAACATATTTACAGCTAATTTTAAACTTCATGGCTTTATCAATGCGCGTTTTGCGGATGGTGTCCTTGATTTTTCTGCTCTTTTCCGTTTACCCTGGTGGTGCTTCTTCCCGGCAGACGGTGTGTATAGACAAGACCTTGTTCCGTCGGTTGATACTATAATATTTGGGTTCGCTCTCCCTTTGTCAGAGAGAAACTTTTTCATCCTTCTTTCTCTCTGCTCTTCGGAGATGTTGGACCAGTGGTCAATGTCGATCAGATGGTGTCTAAATGAACTTGAAAGTTTATAATTTCCCTTGTCTCTAATGGCGCGCCCCCTTTCAATCTGCTCTCCGTTCACAATGTCATGAAACATTTCAATAAATTTTGGCAAGTCTCTGGCTTTCCAGGAAATAGCTGATTTCAAAATATGATTTGCACTTTCTGAATTATTGTTAGTCCAATTTACTGGAATCTTCCCGCGATTTGCGGGTTTAAAAACATGTGAATCCAATAAAGGTAACAATTTATTGTCAAAGTACGTTCTAAAACGTTTTTCACTTGAAGTGCTGTCCTTTTCATCTATCAACCTCCGTAGTCTTGATACACGCACATCCAAAACATCAACATCTCTTGATTCAGTTAATCCATCCCTTCCAAATATTTTGCTTAGTATTTCTTGTCTATCTTTTAAAGGTATGCCAACTTCGTCCTCCATATACCTATTGGCGTTTTGTTTCAAGTGCCTTGTGCATAACACATGTGTGCATCCATTAAAACACCGTCTAATAGCGTTTTTAAATGCTGCTTCTTCGTCACTTCCTATTGTAAGATGGGAAATTTCGATGTCTGAAAGATTGTCAGCAATGTCGTGAAAAAAGGAGCTGTATACTTTAGTGGAGCTACATGTATGAATGAAAGTAGGTCCGAAACATATAGGATGGTCGTTTGTATGAGATGAAGATGGTGATGTTGTTGTCCTCACGACCGAAAGGTCCTTATAAACTGTCGGTGTCACATGGAAATCGCCCAGATTATAAGTTTTGTCCACTCCAATAACTGCACCCTGTTCTTTGCAACAAAATCTTTTTATGTCAGCAATTTGTTGATCCGTGTATAAGGTGACCACTGGGTGTTGCAACCCGCTTATATGCTTGACACTTTTGACAAAACTGTGCGTTTTAGTCATTTCTTCGACTTTTATTATATTGTCTGCTGCGTTAGTTCCTGAAGTACTGTTATTTTCGCGGTTTATTGAACACTTCATGTTTCTTAACTGTTTTTCATTGCGTTGTTTTTCATTGTCATCAGCGGTTTCTTGATTTAGTTTTCTCTCCACATTCTTTACCGGTTCCTGTCTCAAAAGCGTCTTTAACTTCTTCGTTATTTTGGGTTTTGTCCTGATATATTTAGAGTTTTTATCCTGTCGTTGGAAATAAAGGTTGGATACACGATGTAGACGAAAACATGGGAATAAAAACAAAGAAGCATAAAGAAAAAAACAAAGAAGCATAAAGGCGCTGATCAGACGGCGCAGATGCACAGGCTGACCTGCGCCTTTGCATACATCATGCAGCCCATATATTTCTTCAAGCCCCGATGGGCGGGGGCCGGTCTACAGTATAATAATATAAAAGTGGGGATGATAAGCAGTGTAGATATATTTCTTAAAGCCCCGATGGGCGGGGGCCGGTCTACAATATAATAATGTATAAGTGGGGATAATAAGCAGTGTCACATGTGAGACGCCAAGTTCTGCAATCGAATTGGCTTAATCGATTTATCGGCAAATTGACATCATTCGATTACACAAACTGCTGTTATCACCTTTGCTGATGGCAATTAATGACGCTCGTTATATAATTTTGACCCATTGAACCCCACTTTTATACAGTAAAACTGGGGTTTACAGGGGTATTCATTATTTCTCTTATTTCTGCTCAAAACACATATTGTGGGAACTAGTTAGAACCGCCTCGTTGAGGCGGTTCTAACGGATACGCACAATCTAAGTAACACAGAGTAGGCTCTGTAAACCCAACTTTTCTCTTATATAAAGTCGGGTACTTGTGTGCGGTCATTTTGCAGACGTTGCTTCCAATTTTGTGGGACTTTTACCCGGTATGGAGATGAAAAGACATCTCAAGCTCTGTCGCCTGACGATATTTGGGGCGGTTCTATGCTCTAACGAGTACCCACAACCTCTGCATTGGAGCTGAAAAAGACTCTCAAGCCCTGTCGCCCGACGATATTTGTCTTATTTATACTTCAAACATAGGTTGTGGGTGTTCGTTAGAACCGCCTCATTGAGAAATAAGAAAATTAAAGGCGCTGATCAGGCTGGTGATGTTCCTCGTGCGCCATCCTATGGCGTTTATATTTCGCAATTAATTCGATTTGCTAGAGTGTGTAGTCATGTAACTGACTTCAACACTCGTAATAAATTATTGACGGCTAAACTCCTAAATCAGGGTTATCGGTACCATAAACTACGCAAAGCCTTTTCAAAATTTTATAGACGCCATTCTGATTTAATTTCAAAATTCAATATTGGACTTAAATCTCTTCTGCAACAAGGTCTATCGGAACCCGAATTTTATGGTGACTTAGTATATAAATTCAGAAAAATATATAACCGCAACGACTTCAGCACCCAATTTCGTAAAATCATTCTTGGATATAAAAAGATTGGGTACAACATGGATATTATACGATAGACTGCATGCATGGTAGTTAACCCAATCACGGTTGGCAACTTTGCTTCCCTCTTTAATTGCACGCCGGTGGGTCAGGCCTCAGATTCTATGACGGCTCCAACGTAAAGGCTTATTGAAAATTAAAGAGATAATGTTGGTTGGTGCCTGATGCTCTGTCTCTGGTCGGGCTCATCGGAGTCTAACTGTTGGTTTTCTTTTGCTCCAGCATTTCAGTGGTTTCTTGCTGTCGAGTCCTCACCGTTGTCTCACCTCTGTGGTTCTTTGATTTCTGTGTTCACGGAGATGTTGCACTGATGAGTTAGGAGACCTTCATGCGGACTGAACAAAAATTTTTTGTCTAAATCGCGACGGAAGTAAGGGCGAGGATTGTGGCCACGTAAAATCGATTTAAGCCCCCCAGTGGAAATCTTCCACTGACCGTTCCAAGGCGGCTCTTCTGTGGCGATTTATTTATGTTGTTGTTTGTTACTTACTGTGTGTATCACTTGTGTCTTTTAATTTTGAATGGCCATATGGCCATTTTGTGGGAAAGTAACTGTCCATATGGCCTTCCTTTGTTTAGGTTTCCATTATGGTCTGGTCGCTTAATGTTTGTATTTCTTTCCCTTTGGTGTCTTTTATGGATGGAGTAAGTTAATTGTATCAATTCCTGATCTTTGTTTTACTTCTACTTCGAAGGAAAAAAGACTGGAAAAGACTGAAAAAAAGGAAATACGGAAAATGACCTATACAGTGTTGACGGGGACGTTAAACCTCAAATCAAAGTCAATGACCTACATAGTGTTGACGGACAGAAGGGCTTGAGATGTCATTTAATGTCAAGTCCGTGTCAAATTGCCACAAAATCCACAGTGACCTATATAATGTTGACGGGGACGTTTAACCTCAAATAAAACAAAACACTTACTGGGGTTTACAGGGGTATTCATTATTTTTCTTATTTCTGCTCAAAACATATATTGTGGGAACTAGTTAGAACCGCCTCGTTGAGGCGGTTCTAACGGGTACGCACAATCTATGTTAAAGAAGCACAGAGTAGGCTCTGTAAACCCAACTTTTCTCTTATATAAAGTCGGGTACTCGTGTGCGGTCATTTTGGAGACGTTGCTTCCAATTTTGTGGGACTTTACCCGGTATGGAGATGAAAAGACATCTCAAGCCCTGTCGCCTGACGATATTTGGGGCGGTTCTATGTTCTAACGAGTACCCACAACCTCTGCATTGGAGCTGAAAAAGACTCTCAAGCCCTGTCGCCCGACGATATTTGTCTTATTTATACTTCAAACATAGGTTGTGGGTGTTCGTTAGAACCGCCTCATTGAGAAATAAGAAAATTAAAGGCGCTGATCAGGCTTCGAAGGAAAAAAGACTGGAAAAGACTGAAAAAAAAGGAAATACGGAAAATGACCTATACAGTGTTGACGGGGACGTTAAACCTCAAATCAAAGTCAATGACCTACATAGTGTTGACGGACAGAAGGGCTTGAGATGTCATTTAATGTCAAGTCCGTGTCAAATTGCCACAAAATCCACAGTGACCTATATAATGTTGACGGGGACGTTTAACCTCAAATAAAACAAAACACTTACCTCACAAAATATACAGTCCGTATTATCACAGTTTTCAGAACAAACCGAACAAATGTAGGTTTTAGCCATTTTGAACAAAATGAGCGAATGACATGAATTACCAGCAAAATGGTTTATAAAGACGTTTCCAAATGAGCAATACCCCTTAGATCGTTTGAAGACAATACTAGGCGGCAAGTGCCTTTAATCAATGCACACTTTGAAAAAGTCGGTTCTTTAAACAAACCCAAAAATCAAATAACTAATTAGAATCCACTAATATCATTAATTAATCAACAACCGTGTAAACATCGTCAGTGTGGCAATAATTGTCCGAGAATGTGAAAAACTCGGTTCTTTAACTTAACCCAAAAATCTAATTAGAAACGGCGAATATCATTAATTAATCAGCAACCGTGTAAACATCGTCAGTGTGGTAATAATTGTCCGAAAATGTGATGTCTTTTGCAGGCGCCATTATGATAACATATCCGTGTGATATAGGGCCATCTTTCATAACTAAAAAAAAACGGTCATTTTTTTTTAAGAAAAATTGTGATATTTTTATATATGCTGCAAAAATGTTTTGGTTCTCGTTAGTACCGTCTCAATTACGAAAACAAGAAAAAAAAAAAAAAAAAAAAAAAAACAACGAAAATTTCCAGAGAAAAACAAATCTGATATTTTTCTTATTTCTGCTCGAAACATATATTGTGGGTACTCGTTAGAACAGTCTGAGCGAGGCGGTTCTAACGAGTACCCACTATCTAAATTTTTATGAGAAATAATAAGAAAAATATATACCCTTGTAAACCCCATTTTTACCATATGAAAGTGGGGTTTATGGGGGGACAAAATTATATAGTGTTTTCGTCATTTAAACGAGAACCCTAAATCTATGTCTTGAGGCAGATATTATAATACCACCCCCACCCCCACCACCACACACACACACACACACACACACACACACACACACACACACACACACACACAACCCATAAACCCCACTTTAGGGAGGTCTTCATTTCGCGGACTTGTTCACGAGATGTATTCATTATCTTCCTTTTTTTTCGTTCTAAAATTTCTTGGTTTACAGGGGTGTTTATCATCGAGGCGGCTCTAACGAGTACCCACAATCTATATTTTAGAGCAGAAATAAGAAAAATAAGGTTTATTTCTGTAAACCCTAGATTTTCTATATATACTCCAATACAAACAAACAAATCAATAATATTTTGCGCTGAAATATCAGAGGTTTGGCTCCTGTGACCTAGATGTGCAACGGAACGGAACAATTTGAAAACCTTTGTAAAAGGATCAACCAAGGATCAATCCCTGTACAGTTTGGCCAAAATACAATCATTGGTTTAGGAGGATACATTGATTGAAGAAATTGTGGAAGGACGGACGACGACGACGGACGGTGACTGGTCCAAGTTGCTTCACCTTCAAAACTGTCACATTGCTGGCTATCAGATAAAAATTATGATCTTTTTCATATTTCTGCTAAAAACAGATATTATGGGTACTCGTTAGAACCGCTTCGGCGATTACTCACAATATATGTTTTGATCAGAAATGTGAAATAATAAGTGCTCTTATTTCACTGATTAAATCAATTAACACTTATATTTGTGTCAACATGACACGAGGTGTGTTAACGCCGATATTTTTTTTCTTTCTTTTTGTCATTTGCAACCTTTTGCAAGCATTTATATTTTTGCACATACAAATCACCACCAGCCCTAAAGGAGCCGTCTGATCTGGAACCACAATTTTTGCAACTTTGACAACAAAGCAGACGACAATTGTTGTGATTGACATGTTAGAGGGTTAAATGACATAAGGCACGTGTCAATAACAGACCCAATTATCTAAATATGCTTAAACTTTAACAGGTATTCTCGTTTATCCACAATCAAGGTATTATATAATGAGTTACCAGTGCGTCTGATCAGACCCGTAGCAAGGGATGATTTCTGTCTGTTGATTTGACTTCTGATCAGACTGCGAGATTGCACATGATACAAAAGAATCAAGGTACGGAAAATAAGGCCTTGGGAAAATGTTTTGAAAACCAAAAAATTCTACTTTCAGATACCAAATTAAGTTTATGTTCTAATAAAATTGCACGGATTTTTCTTTCAAAAACCAATAAACAAAAACACTTCTTACTATTTTTTTTCAAGGAGTTATGCTGATAGATAGATATATAGGTAATCATGACGAATAAATATCGAGTGGGGCAATAAATGCACAAATTAGGATTTTAAGAAGTCAAGAGAGCAAGGTTGCATCTTATTTGAGATGTTATATATTGCATTTAAATACAAATTTCTAATGTTTTCAAGTATATAAATGTGCTTTTTTTGGTATTTTGGTTGCTTTGAGGTATTTTGGTGCTTTCCGCTAATTCTATCCACCGGATTCGTAGACAAAACCTTTATTTCGTAGATCAATACTTCCTTTCGTAGACGAAACCTTCATTTTGAAATTTGGTGATTTCGAATGAAAAATTATTATTATTATTATTATTATTATTATTATTATTACTATTAAACAATTTTTCTGGACAAAACCTTCCTTTCGTAGACAAAAAACGTCCTTTCGTAGGCAAAACCTTCGTTTTGAAATTTGGTAATTTCGTAGAAAATATACGAGTGCAACGCTATATACAATAATATACAATAATAAAACCTTCCTTTCAAAAACAAAACCTTCCTTTCACAGACAAAATTCTTTTGTAGACAAAACCTTCCTTTCACGAAACGAACTTTCCTTTTGGGAAATAAAAGGTCCAGTCGAAATAAAAGGTCCAGTCAATCCCCATCTGCCCCAACTTTGGCAAAATACCATATTTCAATTAAATCAATATATATGATACCCATTTATGGTCGGGTATAAAAGCCAAGGCCGCGCCGGGCCGGGCCGAGCCGCCGAGCCAAAAAATGCCGATCCAAAAATTTTATATTTCGTCTCTTGGCACAATGAAGCTATATATTGCAGTCAGTTTGGTATAAAATTATCATGAATAACATATTTGATAACTACACGAAGGTTCATCTCTCTACATTGTTTTATTTTCTTGTAATAACAATTTTTCCGAAACCGAGGGGTATAAAAGCCAAGGCCGGGAAAATGGAATTATTTCTTAATTTCTTACGATTTTATCGGTTAAAGAAATTCTTTTTGCCCTGATATTATTTACATTTGATAACTGTTTATCATGTGTACATTGAAAATATAATAAACATATCAAAATCACCTTATATGATCTTATTTCTTATTTTCTAATGGTTTCTGTTTTTAGATTAACTTTACTAAAGGAAACGACCGAAATGTACCGAAAAGGTAAAACACGTATTGTTACTGCTAGCTGGAATTAAAGAAATATAAAAATTGATTGTTATATTTGCTAACATGTATGTGTATGTTAAAATGATAAGGAAAAAAATTGTTATTGATTATTTTTCTTTAATTCCAGCTAGCAGTAAACAAAACTTTCTTCCCTTTCGGTCCTTTTCCGTCGTTTTCTTTAATTAAGTCAATCTAAAAATAGAAACAATTAAAAAGTAAGAAAATTGATAATTTATTTCAAGAAAATTAAACAATGTACAGAGATAAACCTTCGTGCAGTATTCAAAATTTGAAATATGTTATTTATAATTATTTGATACCCAACTGACCTAGATATATATCTTAATTATAACAAGAGACGAAATATAAAATCTTCGGCTCGGCATTTTTGGCTCGGCGACTCGGCCCGGCCCGGCGCGGCCTTGGCTTTTATACCCGACCCCCTTTCATATGTAAATGCACTCCTAGTACCTCAGAAATACCTTTCTTTCGCGAAAGAAAGGAAGCTTCCTTTCGCTGTTTAGCTGTACCGCCAATTTAGGGGTGGGTCGATTCGCCCTTATGAGGTAAATCGTTTCGCCCGTGAGTTGTTTCGTCCGTTGGCCGTTTCACCACAATTCCATTTTTGTAACAAACGGACGGATGGATGGGTATTTACGGGAAACGGGGTGGATGGGTAAACGGACGGAGTGGTGTGTGGGTTGACAGATGGATGGACGTGTGAGTATACGATCGGACGGGATATATAGATAGATAGTTAGATAACTGAATAGATGGATGGTGCTTGGTTCAAGACGGACGAACGGATGGGTGAATGTACGGACGGACGGGATGTAAATAAATAAATCATCATGTTAACAAGTCTATGCAATGACGACCCCTTAAATCCTATATTTACAGCGGAAAGTGGGTTTTCAGGTAGGGTCGGTGTTTTAATTTTTATTTTGTTCTTTTATTGATAAATGGGCCCCGTCAAGCGATTTTGGTACTTATCGCCTATGCGAGCAGCGAAGGTTCAGGCGAGCCTGCGCATCCGCGCAGTCTCGCCAGAACCTTCGCTGCTCGCTCATACAAGCAGTGAATCAAGAGGAACCTTCAGAAAGAAAGCCATATTCCTGGCCCCTCTGAATGGCTGGACATGCGCAGTTAAAATTTTTCATGGCGGAATGCTCGAAGACACAAATTCGCTTGGCGGGGCTCAAATATAGTAGAGTCGCGGGGTCTGAAGCAGGGTCGGTTGGGTTAGCGGAAACATGGCTATTTTTTCAGGCCTAAGTGAATGAGACGACAATTTCTAAAGGTACACCATTATACACGGCCATTACATGATAAGAAGACATAGCACATCAAAACTTCCCGCAAGAACTTCCCGCAAGAACTGATTTTTTATTTTTATAATTTTGAATTGGTTACAAAACGGGATATATGGCAAACGGTGTTGCCCAAGTTAAGACGCCCTCAGATTGCGGCGCTTAATCGGAAGAAAACATTTTACGCTTAAAGTACAAAAAATTAGGCTTATACTTCATACTCCGAGTCCTGAAATTCATCTAAAAGCGCTATCCATGTCTTCTGTGTCGTTTACTTACACCTGCCAAAAATTAGGATTCAACGGAACAGTCTTATGTCCGGGTTCGGGACCATTTTGCCACACAAGACTCGGACAATCGTCCGAGCCAACAGTGCTGTCAGTAATTTGACCGAATTGTGCTAAAATTGTTTAGTTTATTTGTTTGAACTGAGGTTTAACGTCCCCGTCAACACTGTTTAGGTCATTTTGGAGACGCTTCCACTTTTGTGGGACTTTTACCAGACATTGAAATGAAATGACATCTCAACCCATGCTGCCTAAGAAAACCGAAAGGCTTATATGTATTTTAAGGTCTGAGTCATACCTATTTGCCTGGGCAGGCTTAGTCCTTCTAAGCGGCTTACCAGTACTCATGTGTTATCAATTTCAGCTCTGCGTGATCCAAGCATCATGCAAACCATCTATTTCTCCAAGCCCCGATGGGCGGGGGCGAATGTGCTATAACTGTAATGACAGATCAACAGTTACGCTAACAAGTACATATCACAAATAATGGGCACCGCTGCTAACCCGACTTTAAACGAAAAAAAGTGGGGTTTACAAAGGTATTTGTCATTTTCTTATTTTTATCATATGACGTCACGTCTGAGAGTGTAATTACGCCATGTAATATTTTCGATAATCCACTAGTGGATTAAATATGCAAATTAGCTAGATACGTCCCATAACGTTACATGTACGACGTCCTTAGCGACGTCGCATATACAAATGGAGGAATATTGACATTTTTGTTAAACCATCTGAATAAAATATGTTTTAAATGGCATATGATAAATAGAATCTTGCATTCGTGCTCATGGATTATTGAATTTATTAAACTCGTTGAAGAAAAGGGATAAAATGCTCGACAGAGCCTTGCATTTTATCCCTTTTCCTCAACTCGTTCAATAATTTCAATAATACATGGACACTCATATAAGATCCTCTATAATCCCACTGCTGAAAGGAAATATTCACTTTTTTTGGCATTATCTGCTGGTTCCTAGTCTGATGGTTATTAATGTTGGGAAAACAGGTAACCAGACCACCTTGACCTTTCAAGGTCAGGGGAGTGTGGTTACTTTTTTTCCAATATTGAAAATGTGTAAACTGGGAGCCAGCAAGTAATGCAAAAATGGTGAATAAGAGGAATATTACATTTTTTTCAACATCATGGTAACACGTTTATGTAATAGAGAATCTTACATGAGTGTTCATGTATTATTGAAATTATTAAATGAGCTGAGGCTTTGTCGAGCATTTTATCCCTTTTCCTCAACGAGTTTAATAAATTCAATTATACATGAGCACGAATACAAGATTTAGTTTATCATGACATTTAAAACGCATTTTATTCACGATTGTTTTGCAAAAATGCCAATATTCCGCTATTAGTAAACGCGACGGCGTTAAAAACGTCATGCATGTAATGTTACGGGGTGTATCTAACTAATTTGCATATTTAATCCACTTTTATCGAATTTATTACATGGCGTTCGACGTCATATGTCTTTATTTTATACAGAACTTGCATATAGATGACTTAAAGAACGAAGATTGTGGATACTCATTACATGATCGTGCTACTTTGATGTTGAAAAAAAAAAATGTTATATGTTTTAAACAGGGATTGGCGCCACCGCCCATCGGGGCCTGGAGAAATAGATTGGGCTGCATGGTGCTTCCGCGCAGAGCAGAAAACGACCAAACATGAGTACTGGTAAACAGCTTGGTCTAAGCCTGCCCAGGAAAAGTGATGCGAGTCGGACCGCTCCTTAAACCCTAGCGGTTTCTATGGGCGGTAGGGCTTGAGATGTCATTTCATCTCGGTGTCGGGTAAAAGTCCCACAAAATCGGAAGCAACGTCTCCAAAATGACCTTAATAGTGTTGACGGGGACGTAAAACCTAATCTCAAACAAACAAACAAAACAGGGATTGATTGTGCTCGTTAGGATCGCCTCGTTCTAACAAGAACTGCAGTTAAAATAAACAAACAACAACAAGTCAGTAGACTAAGATACGGGGAGTAATTGATGATACTTGAAGGATAGTTTCCCTTATATCCCATGGAAAACATATGTTGTGGGTATTCATTTGAACCGCCTCATTGAGGCGGTTCAAATGAATACCCACAACATATGCTTTAGTTAAGAGATAAGAAAAACTCTCCCTGATTTGTAACCATATACCCACCTTATATAGTCTATGCAGAAAACATTTGGGCGATATCTGTGTAGTTTTACGCTCTACTTGGCATTTCGTTGTTTTCAGCATTTCCTCGTGCAGTACATTAAATGTATACAGTAACCTCATCATATTGGCATATTGTGTTACCTCGAGTTTAGGTTTCAAAAGTCCGGTAAAATACGTTTGACGCAAGATGAACGTAACGTAGCGGTCCAAATGCTTCTATGTGGGACCTCTCAGGCTGTCATCGCCAGGAACTTCCAAGTGAGTAAATCGACGATAACTCGCTTGCACCAGCGTCTACGTGAAACGGGAACGACAAATGACTGCACCGAAGTGGACGTCCACGCGTCACGACACGTCGACAGGACCGATACATCCGTCTAACCTACCTTCGTAATCGGTTCAGTACAGCCGCCGAGACGTCTCCGGTGACACCAGGAGAGCGAGTGTTTGAGTTTTACGTCCCACCAACATCATATGGAGACGGGACCTCGGTTTAAGGTATATGCAAATTTCAACCAGACACGTGAGCTAAAATTTACGGTTGTTTATAATGTCGACAAGTTTCTAGAAAAGCAGCTCATAATGTTCCAAATTATATGAATAATCATAAAATATGCTTATTAAAAATGTATTTCTGTTTTTAGAAGAAAAAATAATAAATTACTTTATTAGAAAATTACCTTTCAAAATGGTCAATTTTTGAACATCGGTTTCTCCATTGTCCTTCCTCGGAAACATTCAGTTTTTACTTTAACCTAAAGTATATTCCATGTCCTAGCAAGGACGAGAAGTAGTTTTTCCAAAAAACTTCCACAATAACAATATATCCATTCTTTTAAACACCCATCGAACGGTCATTTTGACAGCCATTACTGTATACATGGTTGGTAAATTCTCCAGGTAAAACAGGGGTATAAACATGCTAATCGTGGGTAAAAATATCCTGCACAACGGATTTTATTCTACCTATTTTTATGCCTAGATCATGATTGCACGACCCGCAGAAAAAGCGACCGACTGAAGTCTGTTGATTTCTAAGAGTGCCCTAAAATCACTGTGTCATTCTGTCATTCTGTCAGTCTGTCATTCTGTCAGTCTGTCTGTCCGTCCGTAACCCGTTTGTGAAAATTGGTGATAGTGACTTAACCCCTTGGAATATTTAAACAATTTTTGGCATACTGATAGATATCAATGAGATCTAACCAATGAACTTGCGAAATATTACATTCCATTTAGAATAGCCTCGCCGAGGCGAAAAAGGTGAAAATTTTCGAACTGCTTCTCCTCGGAAACCGTTGAGCCGATTGAAGTCAAATTTCATATGGAGCCTCTATGGGATGGGGGAAACCAAAATTTGCTCATTGGGTCCAGGTCACATGACCAAAATGGCCGCCAAGCCATATATGGTCTGTCTGTCTGTCCGTAACCCGTTTGTGAAAATTGGTGACTTAACCGCTTGGAATATTTAAACAATTTTTGGCATACTGATAGATATCAATGAGATCTAACCAATGAACTTGCGAAATATCATATTTCATTTAGTGTAGCCTCGCCGAGGCCAAAAAGGTGAACATTTTCGAACTGCTTCTCCTCGGAAACTGTTGGGCCGATTGAAGTCAAATTTCATATGGAGCCTCTATGGCATCGGGGAAACCAAAATTTGCTCATGGGGTCCAGGTCACATGACCAAAATGGTCGCCAAGCCATATATGGTCTGTCTGTCTGTCCGTCCGTAACCCGTTTGTGAAAATTGGTGATAGTGACTTAACCGCTTGGAATATTTAAACAATTTTTGGCATACTGATAGATATCAATGAGATCTAACCAATGGACTTGAGGAATATTACATTTCATTTAGTGTAGCCTCGCCGAGGCGAAAAATGTGAAAATTTTCGAACTGCTTCTCCTCGGAAACCGTTGGGCCGATTGAAGTCAAATTTGCAAATGTGATTCTAAAATACTCTGTGGGATGGGGGAAACCAAAATTTGCTCATGGGGTCCAGGTCACATGACCAAAATGGCCGCCAAGCCATATATGGTAAAAACCCTTCAAAAATAGTCTTCTCCAGAACCACTCGGCAGATTTCCACGAAACTTGATAAATAGCATCTGGGACGTAGGCCTATCATAAATTGCTAAAATGGTTTCCCTGGGTTGACCTTGACCTTCTTTGTGCCTAGGTCAAACTTTGACACATACGCTTTTGTTGGAATATTTTAACAATTTTTGGCATACTGATAGATATCAATGGGATCTAACCAATGAACTTGCGAAATATTACATTCCATTTAGTATAGCCTCGCCGAGGCGAAAATGTGAAAATTTTCGAACTGCTTCTCCTCGGAAACCGTTGGGCCGATTGAAGTCAAATTCCATATGGAGCCTCTATGGGATTGGGGAAAACAAATTTGCTCATTAGGTCCATGTCACATGACCAAAATGGCCGCAAAGCCATATATGGTAAAAACCCTTCAAAAATAGCTTTCTCCAGAACCACTTGGCAGATTTCCACGAAACTTTGATAAATAGCATATGGGACGTAGGCCCATCATAAATTGCTGAAATGGTGACCCTGGGTTGACCTTGACCTTCTTTGTGCCTAGGTCAAACTTTGACACATATGCTTTTGTATTGGAAAAGTGAGAATGCATTTTATCCTGCAAACGATTCAGAATACAGTACTAAAGTATAAGATATATTTTTGCTCCTTACGATAAGGCGCATTTATTGGGGGAACCGTTTTAGGTCCAGGTCACATGACCAAAATGGCCGCCATACCCATATATGGTAACACTCATAAAGCTAAAAGCATCCGGCGGGTCGTGCACTTCAGCTGAAGCACTGGTTTCCTTTATTCTTCCGTTAAGTTGGTAAATATTATTATGCATTAAATAAATACAAGAGGGGAAATTGTTTGATTTGTCCGAAAACGATTCAGAACGATTTGACAGAATTTTTATTAACGCTACGCTTATTTACCCCAATGCTAAATTTAATCCGTGCGTCATACTGTGTATATGGATGAAAATGTGTAGTGAACTCTACATGTTGATAGGGGTTCTATCGGCATGGATATAATGTTATAATGCCAGTTTTTGGAAAAATCACGTCTCGTCGTTGCTAGTACACACACTAAAGTATATTTTGGTGTAAAAATGGTATGTTTCTAATGAAGGACAATGGAGAAACATACGTTCAAAAATGCACCATTTTTAAATGTAATTTTCTTACAAAGTGAATATTTATTTTTTTCTTCCAACAACAAAAATACATTTTTTAATATGCATGTTTTATATTTATTCTTTTAATTTGGAACATCATTGGTTGTTTTTCTAGAAATATGTCAACATGCTAAACACCCATAAATTTTAGCCCACGTGCCAGGAAGACATTTTCATAGTCCTTAAAGACTCATCCGAAAGTCTGGAGAAGCCCGGGATCGATCCTGCGACCCCTGGTTTACAAGGCGAGTAGCGTAACCACTACACAACGGAGGCTTCTAAGGTGACACCAGGAACGCACAACAATCGAATAAGTGCAGATACTGTCAGGAATCGCCTTCGAGAATTCGGCTTACGTCCTCGTCGTCCGTACGGTTGGTATGTCATTAACACCACGACGACACAAAAAAATAAAATAAAAACAAAACTCTCCCTGATTTGTCACCATATACCCACCTTATATAGTCTACAACCTCTTTTACCTTTTCCATGGGGACCGGCCTCCGTTGCCTAGTGGATAAGAGCGCTGACTCTTAATCATTAGGTCTCTCACCGCTGTGGGTTCGAGCCTGGATCGGGTCATATGTGAGACGCCAAGTTCTGCAACGGATGGTCAGGTGGTTTTTCTCCGGGTACTCCCGTTTTCGCCCACCTCTGATTAACGATCGGCTCGATATGAGTGAAATAATCTTGAAGGGGCCTGTAAAATCAAAATACAAATCCTTTTCCATCGGTCTTCATATTGTGATGAAACGTAGATGGTTTCCATCCCGTTATGATAACACACTCGTGCGACATAATGCGTTTTTTCACATCCTTAAAATGGCTACATTTCTTGTGAAAATCCGTGATATTTTTCTTATTTACACCAAAGCAACAACCTATGTCTTGGAGCAGAAATAAGAAAAAATAATGTATTCCCCGTGAACCCCAGTTTTCTCTACATAAAGTGGAGTTTAGGGGTGTGTATGTGTCTGGGTGGGGGGGGGGGGGGGGTTCGGGGGAGGGGTAATTTCACAGACATGTTCACGTGATTCTACGAGGACTGTTCAAATATGAATGCAAGTAGAATGTTTTCTCATGCACTAACGCGAAAATCACCTGGAAATAAGTATCACAGCGTAGAAAAACATTTTACCTATACATTGATACCAAACCTGTTAATATCCGTCCCTTTTAGCCATGTATATCGTTCGATAAACACTGTCTACTCTTGTATACTAATACAATACATGGTTGGAAGAAGGTCAGAGTACGCCGTTGAAATACGGTCCTATATTAAGAATCGTTGTATTCTTGGTATACGGTGCAAAGACATTTTTGATGAAATATGTTCGGTTTATGGGCATAATGAAATGTCTTTTCCGACAGTTTTTCGTTGGTGTAAGAAATTCAGCTGTGGGCTAGGCTCAACAGAAGATGCACCACATGATCGTCGGCCGAAAAGAGCAACATCTGCCAAGATGGTTGCTAGAGTGAAAGAAATAGTTGCTACCGATGCACGATACACCACTAGGCAAATAGCCAGTATGGTTGGCATCTCATTAGGAGCAGCTCATACAATTCTGAAACGGGATTTGAAAATGAGAAAGATCTGTGCTAGATGGATTCCCCATCTGTTGACAGATGAGCAGAAAAAGACACGCGTTCAGTGCGCCAAGAAGTTGCTTAGAAAGTTTCCAAATTACAATGCACGGTCTTTCGCTAATGTCGTCACAGGTGACGAGACATGGGTTCACTTTTTTGAGCCAAAACGAAAGATTCAGAACAAAATATGGGCAACAAAGTATTGCAAAAGACCATGCATAGCAAAGCGGACCATTAGCGTCAAGAAGGTAATGTATGCCGTATTCTTTTCAAATCAGGGCCCTGCTATTCAGGTTGCTGTGCCTAAAGGCAAATCTGTAAATGCGAAGTTTTACAAGAATAAATTCTTCGAAAATTGAAGAAATATTTCAAAGAACGAAGACCCGCAACTGGTTTGGTCAATGTCAGATTGCTACATGACAATGCGTCATCGCACAATGCGTTCATTGTGCAAGACTATCTGAAGCAGGAAAAGGTTGTTGAACTCCCTCACCCCCCGTATTCCCCTGACCATGCCCCGTGTGACTTTTTCCCGCGGCTGCAAAAATGCCTTTCTGGTCGAAAATTTGTACAGCGCAAACACCTCGGTTCTGCAATATTCCAGTGCCTTCATAGTATACTTCGAAAAGACTACCAAAATGCATTCAATGATTGGATCAGAAGACTGAAAGTTTGTATATCTGTTAAAGGGGAATACTTTGAGGGGACAAAATAAATTTTTCATCGAAATCTATCACGGAATCATTTTTATGTGCTTAGTTGCATTCATATTTGAACAGTCCTCGTAGTTGCTAGTGCTGAATGAATCCCGAATTTATGTCTCTGTCTGATAGCCACCTTGGGTGAAGGGGGTCCCTCTTTAACACCTTTTCGACTTTTTATTTTATTTCAACATGTTTATTTTCACAATATGTAAAAATACAACATAAATGAACGAGAAAATACATGTATGTGTACATAAGCTAATTCAGAATCAGACAAAATGGTATACGTACAATAAAATTAATTTTTATTAGTCCATTTCAAACAGCTTAGATTTTGTCATTCAACCAAAAATTAACCCATTTAGTACCAGAAACCCCAAAACGGGTAGCCTGGCAAACAGTGCATGCCCAGATCAGACGCCGCAGAACGCGGCGTCTGATCAGGGCCTCCACTGTTTGCAAAATAGTTTAGCCATTTTCAAAATAAATTTGGAAGAAAACACAAAACTGACCCCTAAATTTTGAAATGGACTCCTGCTCGGAAGAAGGAAGATTCCATTTGGTACAAAACGGGCTAACAACACTGTTGGTCGTCCACTGCTATGTTCCTCGTGATCATTACTGATAAATTAACATAAAGCGCGTGCGAAGTAAATGTTTTGCTTTTGTTTTGTTTGTTTGTTTGTTTGATTTGAGATTTTACGTTCCCGTCAACACCATTTAAGTCATTTTGGAGACGTTGCTTCCAATTTTGTGGCACTTTTACCCGACATTGAGATGAACTTGATGATGACATCCCTGTCGCCCAATGAAACCAATAGGGTTATGCATGCACGGTCCGACTCGCACCACTTTGCCTGTTCTAAGCGGTTTACCAGTTTTGTTTTTTGTTTCGGTTGATTTGAGGTTTAACGTTCCCGTCAACACAGTATAGGTCAATTTGGAGACGTAGCTTCCAATTTTGTGGGACTTTTACCCGACCTTGAGATGAAATGACATCTCAAGCCCTGTCGCCAAATGAAACCAAGGGTTTATACCCCACCCCCCCACACAACACAGCCAAATACACCGCGGTTCCTGGACAGGCTTAGATCCTCTGAGCGGTTAACCAGTACTAGTGTGCTGATGGTTTCAGCCCTGCGTGGAAGCATCATCCAACCCATCTATTTCTTCAAGCCCCGATGGGCGGGGGCGGTCGGACATGTTCACGTGATGCTAGTTGCTAGTGTTGTATGAATCCCGAGAATACTTTAACACCTTTTCACCTTTTTTATATCAACATGTTTATTTTCACAATATGTAAAACTACAACATAAATAAACGAGAAAATAGTACAATTAGAAGTAATATATGTGTACATAAGCAAATTCAGAATCAAACAAAAGAGCATATGTACAATAAAATTAATTTTCATAAGTCCATTTCAAACAGCTTAGCTTTTGTCATTCAACCAAAAATTAACCCACTTAGTACCAGAAACCCCAAAACGGGTAGCCTGACAAACAGTGCATGCTCAGATCAGACGCCGCAGAACGCGGCGTCTGATCAGGCCTCCACTGTTTGCAAAATAGTTTAGCCATTTTCCAAATAAATTTGGAAGAAAACACAAATCTGACCCTTTAATTTTGAAATGGACTCCTGCTCGGAAGAAGGTACAAAACGGGTTAATAACACTGTTGGTCGTTCACTGCTATTTTCCTCGTGATCATTACTGACCAATTAACATAAAGCGCGTGCGAAGTAAATATTTTGTTTTTGTTTTGTTTGTTTGATGTTTGATTTGAGATTTTACGTCCACGTCAGCACCATTTAAGTCATTTTAAAGACGTTGCTTCCAATTTTGTGGGATTTTACCCGACATTGAGATGAACTTGATGATGACATCCCTGTCGCCCAATGAAACCAATAGGGTTTATTTGCATGCACGGTCCGAGTCGCACCACTTTGCCTGTTCTAAGCGATTTACCAGTGCTCATGTGCGGCCAGAGTCAGCTCTGCGTGGAAGCACCATGCAGCCCAATTTCCCAAGAGGACAAAATGCACCCCCACACCACCACCTCCCCACCATAAATATATCTTAAACAACTATTTGACTTTACTAAATAGGTTAAGGTCACCAACATGTAAGCTGCAAACAAGCCATTTTTGACCCAAAACTGACAGTTTTTGGGAGCCTGTGACCTTAAAATAAACTGTCATTAAAAAGCTCAGATCACCAGATAAATTTGATAGACTGTAATTAATTATTGTGCCGATTTTGACCAACATTCATCAATTCTTACATGATATAGGGTACAGATAAGCCATTTTTGGCCCCAAAAGAACAGGTTTCGGGAGCCCTTGACCTTAGAGTGCAGACAGGCCATTTTTGCGAAAAATTGACTGTTTTGGGGGCCTGTGACCTGGACAAAAGGTCAAGGTCACCCAAATCTAATCAAACCTGCGGTATGTTGTAATGATATATTGTATCAAGTTTGAGTAAAATTAATCATTCGTTTATGAGAAATTAGTGCACACAAGCCATTTTTGTCCCAAAATTTTCGTGTTTTTTTTTCGGGGGGGGGGGGGGGGGGGGCTGTGACCTTGAAAAAAGGTCAAAGTCACTCAAATCTAATCAAATCTGTGTCATGTAGTACCATGTTTGACTGACTTAATCAATTCGTCAATGAGATAAAGTGCAGACAAGCCATTTTTTAACCCATCTTTGACTGTTTGTGGGGGCCTGTGACCTTGAGAAGAAGGTCAAGGTCACCAAAATCTAATCAAATCTGCGGTATGTTGTAATGATATATTGTACCAAGTTTGACTAAAATTCATCAATTCGTTTAATGAGCTTTTGTGCAGAAAAGCCATTTTTGACCCCAAAATGACAATTTGTGAGAGCTTGTAGCCTTGAAAAAAAGTCAAGGTCACCAAAATCTAATCAAGTCTGTGGTATGTTATAATGATTTATTGTACCAATTTGACTAAAATTTATCTATTCTTTAATGAGATAGAGTACAGACAACCCATTTTTGGCATCAAAATGATAGTTTTCGAGGCCTGTGACCTTGAAAAAGATGGCCAAGGTCACCAAAATCTAATTAAATCTTCGTTATGTTGTTATGATCTTTTGTACCAAGTTTGACTAAAATTAATCAATTCGTTAATGAGATAGAGTGCAGGCAAGCCATTTTTGGCCCCAAAATGACTAATTGTGGGGCCTGCGACCTTGAAAATGAGGATATTTCCTACATGTAAGTTGTAGGAAATGCTGTGCCCTGACTCAATTCTGATAGCACAGAGACAGGAAAAGCCACTGATTTGTCTTTTCCCCATACAAATGCCTAAGTTACCAAATGAGCCGGGGCACAGCATTTCCTACAATTTACATGTGCGCCCGTCGAAGAATCAGATCAGCCTGCGCATCAATGTAGTCTGACCAGATACTTCTCTTGCTGCATGGAGGCGCATTGGGCCCTTAGCTATCCTTAGGGCGTACAGCGAAGACTGATCAGTCGGCGTGGATGCGCAGGCTGATCTGAGTCTTCGCTGGGCGCACGTTTCAGTGTGGGTTTTGTCATGCGCTGGCTCAAACGACATTGACGTAAATTAGGCCAAGGTCAACAAAATGTCATCATTTGAACAAATTTGCATACCAAGTTTCAGGTTAATCGGTCGATCGGTTCCTGAGAAAACGTTTTTTAAGGTCTATACCATATATGGGCATGGCGGCCATCTTGGTCAAGTAACCCAGTCCTCACGAACAAATTTTTGTTACCCCTTCCCTGGGAAGCTCCATATGTATGTTTCAATTAACCAAGTAGTTTCAGGGGAGATGTCGTGCTACTGTCTATTTTATAAGCTCCCCTAAAACGTTCGGCTCTGGTGAGCTAAAAAACTAAAAAAAAAAACAACTAGAATTTAAGGATTTTATGCTCAGTCCAGTACTATTTTCCAAGCCTACTCTCTCAGACTCAGTGAAATCGATCTTTCAGTACTCTCAGTGCTTTGATTTGCTGTAGGTACCAGAATCCATTTTGCCAGCCTACATTTAGTTTTGGTAGAGGTCTGGTTTCAAACAAGAAGATTTTTAAAGGTTTTCCATATATAAGCCTATGTAAAACCAGAAGGCCCTGGTGCGAGGGCATTTTTGGTTCCATTGCTATAATTTGAACAGTCTTGGTAGAGGTCCACCAGATGAAGCTTCATATCAAATATCAAAGCTCTGGGCCTTCCGGTCTCAGACAAGAAGATTTTTAAAGGTTTTCCATATATAAGCCCATGTAAAATCACTGACCATGTCTGGCCCCAGGGCTATAATTTGAACAATCATGGTAGAGGTCCAATAGATGAAGCTTCATACCAAGTATCAAAGATATGGGCCTTCTGGTTTCAGACAAGATGATTTTCGATGTTTTTTTTACTTATTTTCCCCTTTTTGTTGCCATAGCAACCAGAGTTCTGCATGGAGTGGAATTCTTTGAGCAACTTTGAGAGGGGACCACCTAAAGATCATTTCTGCCAAGTTTGGTCAAAATCTGTTGAGTGGTTTAAGGGGAGATGTCGTTTAAAAGTATTGTTGACGGACTGACGGTGACCGATCACAATAGCTCCCCCGGAGCCTTCGGCTCAGGTGAGCTAAAACGATGTTAACCCAACGTTATTTAGAAAAAAAAAAATAATAGTTTTTACAGGGGTAGTTTTTTTCTTATTTTAGCTCAAAATCAACGATTTTAGCGGTTCTAATGGACATCTTGAAGCGGATCTATTACGAGCATGCACAAGGTATGCTTAGAGAGTAGATAAGAAGTGATTATTTGGGGTTTAACTTCTCGGTCTTTTTGTGTTGTCTCCAAGAGAATGGAGAAATGGGAGAGATGGGAGAGATAGAATAGGAGACGAAGTGAGGGACAGAGTAGAAAGAAGAAAACCATAGACAAAAGGAACAATTTGTATTTCAGAATTTCAGGACAACTAGATAATGCCACTATCTTTCATGAATATACATGTATATTTCTAGTGTACTGGAAATAATTTTGGGAAAAATTGCTTTAAGTCAAGCCATTCTTAGCCACATAGCTGAAAATAATAAGCCCAAAGGGTGACACACCCTATCCACACCAACCAGATTCCCACGTTACGTGTGTTCAACATAGACCATAATCTATATCTTATGTAAGTTTAAAGCGCCTAATAGGCTCTAAGACTGACACGATAAATTCCACAAGAATGATTATCAGTACTGATTTGCTTGTAATCGATTATTTGATAAGTGCAATTTCCTACCCAAAGTTGTGCCTAAAATAGCCGGATCGGTGGCAAACAGTGCAGACCCTGATGAGGCGCCGCATTTTGCGGCGTCTCATCTGGGTCTACACTGTTTGATCAGGTCTGCCTGTTCAAATATACTTATGGTAAAGTACAATATATGCTGAGAGTCAGGCTCAGACAAAGCCAGACAGGTAAAATTATTATCAAATCTTCAGTGATTACTAATCGATTACAATGTCAGTACTGATAATCGATTATCTTTTCAGCTCCGATTAGCCAGCCCTACTAATAGCCATGCAGCTTAATGTAATAAGCCACAGTGTAGGGTTGTAACCAGACCGTGTTCCCATGTTTTTGTGTTTTGGCAGGTATTGGTTTACGCAGACCCTTACCGCCTGATTTATGCCACCCATTTTGTAATAGTAAGGTACAGTAATTGCGGGGGTAGTTGTGTTAATTGTGACGCGGTAATCTTTTTCAACATACTCCGAGCCATCGAGCTTCACCTGCATACAATACAGGAGGGGTGAGAGTGACTGATAAATACCATATCTCAAATTGGTTTGAACAAATGTAACATCTGTATAAATAGCAATGGGGTCGAGTTCGAGGTCATCTTTGTCCAGGTCTTTAGCTCGCGCCACTAGAGTCTTTGTCTTGGCATCATACATACTCCATAGAAGGATTCTTTCTGTAACCTTGGTGATGTACTCTATTTTACCAGCTTTGAATTCCAACTCTTTTTCACTGTCCAAATAGGCCAAGAACGGTTTTATGGTTGTCATTGTGTCGTGTCCTGGGTTTGATCGTGCTATTGCCATAGATAGATAGTACTCTCTGTCCTCTGCTTCTTGTTCGAATGTGGCAACGGTGGTTACCGTAATATCTTTTACTGTATTCTGTAGCATGTTCTCCAGAGCTGTGTGATATTTACCTATCTGTGCCTTGGCCATCTTGCTTGCTCGGTGAGACTTTGGTACAACTCTCAACTTCAGGAGTACAGGCATACCAGATAAATTTTGTAGAGGTTGTTTACAGTGGCATCCCAGCAAAAACTCGCCCACTGGGCAGAACAAAGATCGACATCTACCCTGAAGAAGAAAGTGTCAAAAATTAACTCTCGTGCTGCTGAATACGACAAACCCAACCCTTGCAAACAGTTGTTTGTTTAAACGTATTTTATTGCACCAGTACATGACAAAACATGCATGCAATGGGGTTTGGTCACAAGTTCTCACAACATTAGTTACGACCCTTCCCCTACATAGTAACATCATAAAAACTACAGTCACATGATGATGACAAACACATAAATCATAAACATTTATACTTTAGCAGTATATGGTGGCCATTCATCGGTATAATAAAGGCCATCACGTATAAATGATTCGATGCATAATCTTAAAAGCTATTGGAAAATCTACCAGTATTCTTTATGTATGTTTTTACACCATTGAAAATAACCATGTTCTCCTCGAATTGTAGCTGTGTAATACCATAAAGTAAAATATCCAAATTAAGATGGGTGAAAAAGTTTCGAGTTTCGGTTAACAGATTTACTCGCTGATTTACATATTTCGGACAACGAAAAAAGTAGTGCTCAGCATCCTCATTTTCTAAGTTACATTCACATACAAGATTAATTAATAAATGGTTAGTGTATAAGTCACTGAACAAGTTACTACATTTGTAACGTATTGTAGCATGCATTGCAGATAAAAATCTATCACCTTGAATATATTTTGGCACTCCCTCTGTAATTGAATAATGACTTTTTATTGCATATTTAAAATAATTAAGAGACGAGCTATTGCGTAAATTCTCATCCAAGTCGTTCCATAATGGCAGAGAAGATGGTGTACAAGAATTTCGAAATAGCAACGGTTCTGCAGAAAGGATCAGAAATGTTATTACGGTTTCTGAGTTTCTCTTATGGCAGGAGTAATGCGACAATATACGAGGGGACTTGCCCATTAATCAATCTGTACATGAAATATAGTTCTGTTTTTACGTCTCTCCGATAAAGGAGTCCACCCACATTCTTTGTATAATAATTAGAGTGAAACAGACCTTGTCAGTCCAGTTACAATTCCGACCACTTCATTTTGTAATTTTTCCAAAGCATTAGGATCTTGCTCTGTCTAACCATCCCATACTAAAAGGGAGTTATTAAGTATCGGTAGCACACATGAGTTATAAATTTGATTTAAGGTTATTCTATTTAGCGTGAATTTTAACTTTCTCATAATACCAACAAACTTTTGCCGCACTATTTAAAATATTATCAATATGCATATGCCACTTACAATTGCTGCTAAGCGTCAAACCTAAATGTTTGTGCTTATCTACAAATTTAATTTCGGTGTCGTTCAATATTAACATTAGAAAAATTTCAAACCCTTTTAAAGTAAAAAGCATTGCTCCTGTTTTCGGTTTCAGCTGAATATAACAAAGAACTATCATCTGCAAATAACCTTTTCAAACTTAGCAGCGACTCAAATATGTCATTCACTTATATTAAAATAATTGGGGGACCAACACGGACCCTTGAGGAACTTCCGGATGGAATTAGTAATAAAAATGTTAAAACCGGTAGCTAAGGAATAAGATGCTCAGCGGTATTGAAACTTCCTTAGCTACTGGTTTTAACATTGTGTTACTAATTCCATCCGGTCCCTTAGCTTTATTTGGATTCAAGATCTCTATCAACGTTTGGATTTCAGAAGGTGTACATGAAATATTTAATAATTTATTTACACTTTTTATCTCAAAGGGAAGTAAAGAAAAATTATCATCGTTTAATGTCGAAACAGAAGTAAAGTACTCATTCAAACATTCAGCTTTTTCCTAATCCATATAGTAAAAATCATTTTGGCTATTTGGGGGAATTACTTTAAGGGGTCGTATAGAGCTTGTGGTGCTGTTATTCTTAAAATGCCTTATTGTGCTCCAAAACTGTCTTTTATCATTACTGTAGAAATCACTATTAGAAGACATTTTTTTTAATTATTGTTTCCTTTATTCCGACGTTTTCTGTACTTTTCACGTATATTCGAACTACCAGATTTAATTAATTTAGTTTTAAGTCTATCGCGTATAGAAGAAAAGTGTCTTATTTCTGAGTCGCACCATGGCTTATCAATTGGTCTCACAACTACATATATATTTAGAAGGAATACATATTTTGACTGTATCGAGAAAAACATCAGTACATTTTCTACAGGCTTCATTTAATGAGTCTTCATTTAGAAAAGCCCAATCATAATTTGATAGTTGTTCTTTTAATGGAGCGAAATTTGCCTTTTCATATAGCTATACTAATCTCGTGAAAGCTCTTTCAGAATCAGAATCAGAATTATTACTGGTGACACGTCAAATGACATTCATACACCAGGACCTGTGATATGCGAAGTTAGCCCCTAGCTCTATCCAAAGAGGTAAACTTAGCTACATAATCCTCAGCACATTCAGCCGTCGAAATAATCGAATCGGGAAGGACATTCCAATCTCTAATGGTTCGGGTGAAGAAAGATTCTTTATAAATGTCCGTTCTTGTAGTAAGGGTCTGAAACGATATTGAATGGTGCTTTCTGCAGTGCCTAGCTGGGGAAACAAGATCATCAGTTGGAATGCTGGCAGCACCCTTTAGACCTTTGTATAAGAGTATGAGCCTACTGTCTCTTCTCCTTGTCTTGAGAGACTCCCATCTTAATTTTCCTAGAATTCCAGTCATGCTCCCAGTTTCAAAGCATTAATTTCCAGTTATAAATCTAGCAGCTCTATTCTGAACTTTTTCAATTTCTTCATTGAGGACCACTCCGCTTGGGTCCCAGATGCAACTACCATATTCCAAGATTGCTGTCTCTTTCACATCCTGAGGACACTGATGAAGATTTCGCCTCAGGAAACCAAGTGTTCTATTCGCCCTTGAACACATGTTGCTAATGTGTGTATTCCATCTCAAATCGTGAGTGATTGTCACACCAAGGTACTTAATGGAATTCACATTTTCGAGGACCGTTCCCTCTAAAGTGTAAGAAGCCTCAATTTTATTAGATCTCTTCCTAGCTATCTGCATAATATTGCATTTAACTGGCTGAAATCTCATGCCCCATTTTCGGGCCCAACATCCTAATCTATCTATGTCAGCCTGAAGTTTCAGTGAGTCATCTGTATCTCTAATTTCCCGGTAACAAACACAGTCGTCTGCGAACAGTCTTATTTCTGAGTCAATGTCAGCGGAGATATCATTGATGTACAGGGAGAACAATAGAGGACCAAGAACAGTACCTTGCGGGACTCCAGACAAAACTGGCGCCCATACTGAAGATTCACCATTAACAACAACCCGCTGTTTCTTGTAGCAATGAAAGGAAATTTATCCATGTTAGAGTCTTTCCTCCAATTCCATAACCAAATAATTTGGATTTAAGTAGATCATGCGGAGGGGTGTCAAAAGCCTTCTCGAAGTCCAGAAAAAATGTGTCCACCTGCCCCCCCTTTGTCCAGGATTTTTGCCCCATCATTAATAACCGTGCTCAACTGAGTTTCGCAACTATGCCTTTTCCCAAATGCATGTTGTCTGTCTGACAAAAGTTTATGTTCATCCAAGTGGGCCATGATGTTTGAGCAAACTATGTATTCAAGCAATTTACATAGAACACAGGTCAGTGACACCGGGCGATAATTTCGAGCAAGAGCCCTGTCCCCTTTTTCGAAAAGTGGACAGATGTTCGCTAGTAGCCATTCTTTGGGAATTTCACCCGTATCGAGAGATCGTTGGAAAAGATTAGCAAAAACTGGACCTAACTCGTTTGCTAGTTCCTTCAGGACTCTAGGATGAAGCTCATCAGGTCCTAAAGCAATAGAAGGGTTCAAGCCTTTAAGTAACTTGATCACTCCTGCCGAGGATTCAACAATATTTTCCATGAAAGGGGCCGATCTTTCAGTCAATGGAACCTCGTTGAACTCAGTTTTATTAAATGCATCATTGAATTGACCAATTCCTCTGCCCTTTCAGAGTCCGATTCAGCGACCCCGTTCCCTCCTCTTTTATTAAGGGGTGGGATACCTTGCCTATCTTATTCTGGATATTGATATATCTCTAGAAGTCTCTTGGATTTGCCTTTACATCACCTACCAAGTTATTTACATACAGATCATGCTGATTTTTGATGTCATTTTTTATTTCCTGTCTCAAGTTTTCAAATTTTGCTCTGAGTTTACCACTTCCCAACTTTTTTGCCTTAGCATGAATCTTATTTCTCCTCCGAATTTTTCTTCTAATTTCTGGTGTGATCCAAGGAATTGAAGATAAAGACCTGCTAGTTTTGGAGGGGATATGATTTTCGGACGAAGCTTGAATGAAAGACTTTATCAAAGTTTTCCTGGACAGACCGAGCGTCTGAATGACCATTAAAGTATTTCTCTCTTGCAAATTTTAGGGCATCCTTCTCCATAGTTTCATAGTCACCCTTTTGATATAAGTACACCTTTCTATGAGATTCCCTTTATGGGTGGTATGAAGATTTTCAAAAATCCAGAGACAATATCATGATCACTTAGTTTGTCCGGGGATTGAATATCCCCAAACTGTCCTGGCAAAGTTGTAAGTGTTTCTATCTCGAGTAGGGAAGTCAACAGCCTGTTCCAAGCCATGATCATTCATGATGTCAACCAACACCTGTCCCTCTGACGGACTCAGCACTGTGCCTTG
This sequence comes from Lucinisca nassula, assembly GCA_963580285.1. Lineage (NCBI taxonomy): Eukaryota > Metazoa > Mollusca > Bivalvia > Lucinida > Lucinidae > Lucinisca > Lucinisca nassula. The sequence continues at coordinate 51,560,088 of OY757019.1, read as the reverse complement.
TTTGCTGAGCCTATCTGGCCAAACAATCTCTCTGAAGTTGAAGTCACCTAGAACATGTACTGCGGGAAGTTTTTACCCTTATACTGAGACTTAATGCGATCAAGCTGATCTTTAAATAACTGGAAATTTTCGACAGTGTCGTAAGGTGGTCGATACCAACTTGCAATAAAGTGGGAAGTTTTGTTTGCAAAAACCTTAACCCAAACAGATTCTGAATCGTTTTCCAGTTCCATGAATGACATATGAGAGATGTCTCTGTGAACGAGCAACATCACCCCGCCGCCATGAGTGTTTCTATCTTTTCTGTAGACACTGTATTCGCAAGTTTCAGGGAAAAGCTCCGAGGTCATAATTGAACTGTCAATCTTTGTTTCCTGAATAGCCACAACATGTGGTTGGTGAGTATCAAGGAAAGCTAAAAGTTCAAGTATCTTTCCTCTTAAACCGTTAATGTTAATACTGCAAAGTTTCAAACCTTTTACAAAATTCGGCTTTCTCATGTCAGTAGTAGTCGGAGATTTTACTCTTTTCTCCTCTGACAGAGGTTCAAATTTATTTATTTCTTCCAGTTCTATAGGTTCGCTGAAGAACGAGTCAGAAAAGTTAAAAAAACTCGCACTTCAGGCATATCCATGAATAACTCGAGTTTACCAGTTTGCCATACTCGGCATCCGAAAGGAAAGCGCAATCAGTGTGAATCCACATTTCACACTGGTCACATTGAACGGCCTTATGTTCATTCAGAACATCACCGCTACATAGACCGCAGTCTGCTTTGCAATCTTTGCAATACCAAGTTCCAATTCCAATTTCAAGCTCTATCAATTGGTTTTCATCCAATTCAGAACACGAGGAATGAAAACGCTTTTCACAGTCCTCACATTCTACCCATTTCTGAGAGTCTTTGCAATATTTTTTGCACAGCCCACGGCGAAACCTTGGACCGGGGTTAGTTTCAATGTCTCCGGCCAAGATCAATAAAATCAGCAGATTTGTTCCACGTGAGGACTTGAAGTTGCGTAAGCCCTCCGAACATCGTTTGTTTCCTAGCTTTCTAGTTACAGCCAAGTACTTAGAAGTTTTATCGCAGTGTTGCTCTTTTGCAATCCTGCACTCCTGATTTCCATCATTCTGTTGCGTTCTGCTACTTAATTTCCAAAAAGCGAACCAAAGAATCAATACCATGGGAAGCAGGGAGACCTTCATTTTCGTATACTGGGCAACTTAGCTTTGAGTCAAACAATAATATTAGGTAAAGAGCTCTTCACATTCAACTATCTGACAACACTTGGTTACCAGCCGTCTGTTAGCTGTACGGACAGTCCACACTCGCTGACAAGCTGATAACACAAGGCTCTTCCGAATGAAAATAATTTTGAATCCGAGTTTTTAACAATCTGTGTACTGACAGCTACAAAGGACTATTCAGCACCCTACAGCTCAACACACTCAAATATCTGACAACTCACAGGCTCTTCAGAAAAATGAATGTGTCTAGCCTCCAAAGGATAATTCAATTTTGCGTTTACCCCACCCACTGGTGTGGTAATGGCCGGAAATTATGTCAACAAAGTAAATTAATCTACAAATGAAAGAATTAATAATCTACGATAACCAACAATAATATTTTGCTGGTTTGTTTGTCTGATATGAGTTAGACAAGAAACCAGAAACAATAAACAAGAAAAAAAAACTTCTCTTTTTCTTGCTCCAAAAAAATTTTGTGATCCGCCAGGTCAGATGGAACACCTCAATTTGGTAATGAAGGGTATATTAATATAAGTTGCTTTATGATCACTTATATTTTCTGTATAGTAAGAACCCCTGTATCTAAATAACGCATATCATCAGGAATTATCATTGGGTCAAGTATAGCACCTTGTCGAGTAGCATCAGATATAAAATTTTGTAATGAATTAAGAAGGATAATATCACGTAAATAATTATAATTAAAGTCTAACAGGTCTTCATTTAAGTCTCCGACTAATACAACATTTTTAGTAAAATCTAAAGCTTTCGCAATATCTAAATTAAAACTATTAAAGAATGCAGGATCTGACGGACAATGACTGTAGAAGAGACCAATCAAATATGTTTCATGTTGGACTTTGCAAACAGTTTAGGTCCAGAGCCATCTGATCAGTATCTACAACACATTCAGTTCGTGGATTGAACTACTACATTAAGCAAAGTAATTTGATTGGTTGACAGTTAGAAATAAGGCTGACACGATTAATCGTATAAAGGATTAATTGATCGATAAATTCCACAAAAATGATTATCAGTACTGATTTGCTTGTAATCGATTATTTGATAAGTGCAATTTACTACCAAAACTGATGCCTAAAATAGCTGTATCAGTGGCAAACAGCGCAGACCCTGATGAGACGCCGCATTTTGCGGCGTCTCACCTGGGTCTACACTGTTTGCTCAGGCCTGCTTATTCAAATATACATATGGTAAAGTGCGACATATGGTAAGAGTTCTGCTCAGACAGAAAACCAGGCAGGTAATATTATGACAAAAACCTTAGCGATTACTAATGGATTATCGATCGCAATGATAGGACTGATAATCGATTATCTTTTCAGCTCCGATTAGCCAGCCCTAGTTAGAAATATGTTTGATTGATAGTTAAAATGCGTGTTGCAAAATCGATTTAGTCAGGGTTAACATTTTATCTTTCATTAAATGTCCATTTTAATTTGGCAAATCCGGGATATTTTTCTTTTTTAAAACTGCAAACATATGTTGTGGGTCTTGGAGCAGAAATAAGAAGTCTATACCCCCGTAAATCCCAGTTCTCTGTATAAAGTGGGGGGGGCGAACCTTGGGTTTACCGAGCGCACAAAACTGAACGAAAAAGGCGCGCTATAAGCCCGAATAATAGTGCGCGTAGCGCACGGTAGACATGCGAAGCATGTCGCGTGCGGACATTAAAGAAATATTCTAGCTGTGGCAATGATGCATTTGTTTGACGATGCACCAAGAAGGAATGTGGAATAAACTCAGAACAAATCACAAAAAAACCCAGATCCACTGTATCAACTTTCCATTTTGCGGTTATATTAAGATTTTCCTGTTGTTTAAAGGCCTAATAATGTCTTCATCATTACATATCGATTCCCTTATGTTAACCCTTGTGTATGGCAAACCATCAACACATACGAACCCTCTATACAAATACATTGTCCCTGGTGTTGTTTCTTTTCCATGAAAAAAGAAGGAAGAACAAGAGCTGTCACTATAGGTGACAAATGACCCCCCCCCCCCCCCCCGTGGGAGCCAATTTTGCAAAATTTCAAGGGGAGATAATTCAGCCAAAAATGACAACAGAGGTATGGCCCTTGGTCAGAATGTAGCCCTTGTGATGGTGAATAAGTGTGTGAAGTTTCATGGAGCTAGGTCAAATACTTTTGAAGTTATGATCAAGATTAAAGTTTCTGTGACGGACAGACAGACACACAAACAAACAGACAGACAGGGCAAATACTATATGCCCCTCGAATCAAAGATTCTATTGGGGGGGGGGCATAAAAAGGAGTATATCTCTATCTACACAGAGGTCGAGGGACGCGGTGTAAAACAGGAAAAACAGTTCTCATTTTGCAATACAACGCAAAACGTTAACAATACATTAAAGCTACTATTGTGTGGGAAGGCGGCGCGACGTCGTCCTACCATATACAACTATCACCCGCCTAGGGGGCACACATGGTCAGGACAAGGATGAATCATTACCGGTGCAACTTCGTAACTATTTCAACTACGCAGACACGACGCTGCACCAACGCCATGGCACCGCGCCTAACGCAAATGTGACATGACGCCACATGCACGATATTAAAGATAAATTAGGGAGCTTTTCAGAATTAATATTGGCAAAGTATGTTGTGTGTGCTCATTAGGATCGATTCATTGAGACGATTCTAATGAGTACACATAACATACCTGCTTACTTCTTGAAGCATATTAAGTTCTTTATGTTTTTTCATCTACTTACAAACACAGAAACTTGGATATAAATAATTTTAATACATTATTTATATTCTGAATAAAGGCTTGCGATTAAAAATAGGAGAAAACTGGCTCAGAATACCAATTCAGAGCAGTTTCAATAATTCAAATGAAACAAAAAAAAATAAAATAAAAAATAAAAAAATAAAAACAAAATGTGCATTTATGACATCATAAAATACGAGGACTGTTCAAATATGAATGCAAGTAGAACGTTTTCTCAGGCACTAATGCGAAAATCACCTGGAAATAAATATCACAGCGTAGAAAAACATTTTACCTATACATTGATACCAAACCTGTTAAAATCCGTACACTTTAGCCATGTATATCGTTCGATAAACACTGTCTACTCTTGTATACTAATACAAAACATGGTTGGAAGAAGGTCAGAGTACGCCGTTGAAATACGGTCCTATATTAAGAATCGTTGTATTCTTGGTATACGGTGCAAAGACATTTTTGATGAAATATGTTCGGTTTATGGGCATAATGAAGTGTCTTTTCCGACAGTTTTTCGTTGGTGTAAGAAATTCAGCTGTGGGCTAGGCTCAACAGAAGATGCACCACATGATCGTCGGCCGAAAAGAGCAACATCTGCCAATATGGTTGCTAGAGTGAAAGAAATGGTTGCTACCGATGCACGATGCACCACTAGGCAAATAGCTAGTATGGTTGGCATCTCATTAGGAGCAGCTCATACAATTCTGAAACGGGATTTGAAAATGAGAAAGATCTGTGCTAGATGGATTCCCCATCTGTTGACAGATGAGCAGAAAAAGACACGCGTTCAGTGCGCCAAGAAGTTGCTTAAAAAGTTTCCAAATTACAATGCACGGTCTTTCGCTAATGTCGTCACAGGTGACGAGACATGGGTTCACTTTTTTGAGCCAAAACGAAAGATTCAGAACAAAATATGGGCAACAAAGTATTGCAAAAGACCATGCATTGCAAAACGGACCATGAGCGTCAAGAAGGTAATGTATGCCATATTCTTTTCAAATCAGGGCCCTGCTATTCAGGTTGCTGTGCCTAAAGGCAAATCTGTAAATGCGAAGTTTTACAAGAATAAAGTTCTTCGAAAATTGAAGAAATATTTCAAAGAACGAAGACCCGCAACTGGTTTGGCCAATGTCAGATTGCTACATGACAATGCGTCATCGCACAAGGCGTTCATTGTGCAAGACTATCTGAAGCAGGAAAAGGTTGTTGAACTCCCTCACCCCCACCCCACCCGTATTCCCCTGACCTTACCCCGTGTGACCTTTTTTGTTCCCGCGGCTGAATATATACCTTTCTGGTCGAAAATTTGTATAGCGCAAAAACACCTCGGTTCTGCAATAGTCCAGTGCCTTCATAGTATACCTCGAAAAGACTACCAAAATGCATTCACTGATTGGATCAGAAGACTGAAAGTTTGTATATCCGTTAAAGGGGAATACTTTGAGGGGACAAAATAAAGTTTTCATCGAAATCTATCACGGAATCATTTTTATGTGCTTAGTTGCATTCATATTTGAACAGTCCTCGTACCCCATCAATATTAATGAGACATTTTGAAGATGCTCTATTTTCATAAAATTGTAATATTCCAGAGTCGCCCCCACCCCTCGGGGCTTTGAGAAATAGATTGGGCTGCACGGTGCTTCCACGCAGAGCTAAATCTGACCACACACGAGTACTGGTAAACCGCTTAGAAGGACTAAATCTGCCCAGGCAAAGCGGTGTGAGTCAGATAGTCCAAAGCATATAAGCCTTCTAGTTTCATTGGGCGACAGGGCTTGAGAGGTCATTTCACCTCAACGTCAGGTAAAAGTCCCACGAAATAATTGGAAGCAACGTCTCCAAAATGACCTATACAGTGTTGACGGGGACGTTGAACTTGAAATTAAACAAACATGTGTATGACCTTTAAGTGACCCGCACTTTATGGGTAGGCGCTATAGTTCGAACTATCCGTAGACTGAATAGATCTATTTTTATTACACTAACCCTCATCCTGCTGAATATTCATTTTAGCCACACCCATCTTTGACTTTGAAACAATCAGATTACTTGATGTAATTTATTCCTACAAATTCATAAACTGAATGTCAAACAGTGTAGATCCTGATCAGATGCAATCTGATCTGGATCTACACTGTTTGCAAAGATAGGGGTTGTCGTGAACAACAGGATAAGAGTTAATTAAAGGCATTCGTATTATTGCAAGTCGACTGTATTCTAATGCATGTACTTACCTGAATGCTGTCATAGACCTCACTGCACGGACATTTGCTCTTCTTCTGATTGGTTGTGGACTCAAGCTCGGGATGTCTCTCTGACTCGTAGTCAAGAATGGCTGTCATTTGTTTCTTATTTCCAAAACTCCTGGCTTTTATCTCAAATCGACAGTCGGGCTTTTCCATTGGCTGTATTTTTGTATACCAGCAGATGAAACAGAATATATTTGTATATGGGCGTTGTCTTCCTTGTTTATCTGTAAAGACAACTGGGTTATAAAATTGTTGACAAGCCTGCTTTAGGAATGCGGCTTCGTTCACAGCGTCCTCAGATTCTGCCTTCGGACAAGTTGATCTCATTGATTCGTTCCGAATGCACGCTCCATGCGTCATTGAAAATGGAGGTAAGTATGTTATTTCTGCAACAGTAGTCAGCATACGATGTAGTTCCGCAAAGGTCTCGGGATATAGGAAAGGTGTCGTCATGTTTCCGAAAAAGATCAGACTACGATCGGCGGGAAACGTGACGCTGGAGTTCCATTCCATGATGTTGTCTGCATCTCTGTTGCACAATGCGCAGTAGTTGTTCCAGTACGTTCGCCCTGTTTTCAGTGACGTCACAGGACCTGTCTCGGCCAACCTGTAAGCGGACGGGTGCTCACACATTTCTACTAGAGTGCTGTTTGACTGATCGGTAAAGCATTGTGTTGTCATGAAATAACCTGAACGTTCACTAATTTTATCGGAGTAGCTGTCGGAAATCGGCACTATACATTCACTCTTCTTTGTAGGCCCTATGTCCCTTGTAGCATTCTCAAAATGTAATTTTGAAGGACAGCAGTTGTTGTTCTCTTGGCAATCGTCCGAGCAGGAGCAAGGTAGGCAACATATACCGACAATATCGTGTACGTTCTCTAGTTTCACCGCGTTGCTCCCGACACTCAGATACGATGGCAAATCACCCAAAGCATCTTTCCCTTCCTGCCATGTTCCATCCTTCTTACAGACGGGTTGGTGTGGACAAAAAATGGCGTGAATCCTAGTAGCGAAATCCAGCATACCATCGCTGTTATTTTTCACATCCAAAACGAAACTGTAGATGCTAGAATACAATTCCTCCCCAGTGTCAGCATTTCCACTATCATATAAGCTCAGAGCAAATATGAAAATAATGTTTTTTAACCAATAATAAAATTCTGAATGAAGATGATTCAGATCATACTCAAGGCCTTGATTTTATAAAAGCATTAACCCTTCTCTTGCTGAATATTCAGATTAGCCACACCCATTTCTTTCTATCAACCAATCAGATTACTTGATGTAATTTATTCCTACAAATTCATAAACTGGATGCCAAACAGTGTAGATCCTGATCAGATGGCTTCTTCAGAAGCCATCTGATCTGGATCTACACTGTTTGCAAAGATAGGGGTTGCCGTAAACAGCATGATAAGAGTTTAGAAAGCGAACCAAATTTATGTGGCTGACCAATTTTATCACATATCGAATATGAGCTGGAGCACAGCATTCCCTACAATTTACATGTGCGCCCAGCGAAGACTCTGACCAGCTGTGCATCCGCGCAGTCTGATCAGCGTCTTCTTTGTGCGCTTTAAGAATAGCTAAGGGCCCAGTGCTCCTTCATGCAACAAGATATAATCTCTGCTAAGTTTATATGGATGCGCAGGCTGATCTGATTCTTCGCTGGTCGCACATGTAAATTGCAGGAAATGCTGTGCACCGGCTCATAATTATGCTCCTTGGGTTTTAAGGCTAGCGCTGATTGGTTAAATGAGGAATATCTTTACTAAAATGGCATTTTGACTGGGGAATCGATCAAAATCGAAATGAATATGCATATATATTCATGCAAACTACGTATAGCTTAGATTAAGAAGCCAATGACCAGTGACGTTGCTACATTTTTTAATTAGCAGAGACCGCTTAGCTCAGTCTGCCATTTTTCATGTTGACACGCCCATTCGATTCATGTCTGTAAAAAGGATATTTTTTTCTGACGAACATATGCGATGCTGTTCTTATTTCTCATTACGAAAATACGCCTATGCAAATACATTGTAAAGTTTGCCTCAGAAAATCGATTTTTTAAATGAAAAATTGTGATATTTTCTTTATTTCTGCTCAAAATATAGAATGCGGGAACTCGTTAGAACCGCCTCGATATGCGGGTACTCGTTAGAACCGCAGTACCCACAATCTATATTTTAGAGCAGAAATAAGAAAAAATTAAGTTTACCCCTGTAAACCCCAGTTTTACTATATAAAAGTGGGGATCACGGGGGTAAAAATATATAGGCCTGTTTACATGATGGCTCCCAACATTGTTTATGCGGCTCGCCAGAACCGCCCAAATGAGGCGGTTCTAACGAATGCCCACAATGTAAGCATTTTCGTAAAAAAAAAAAAAAAAAAAAAAATAGATATTGAAAATGTCATCACGAAAACAAGCCTTTGTCCCCGCCCATCGGGGCTTGGAGAAATAGATTGGTCTGCATGATGCATCCATGTAGAGCTGAAACCGACCGCACACGAGTACTTGTAAACCACTTAGAAGGTCTAAGCCTGCCCAGACGAAGTGGTGCGAGTCGGCCCGTCCATGCATATAAACACTATTGGTTTCATTGGGCGACAGGGCTTGAGATGTCATTTCATCTCAATGTCGGTAAAAGTCCCACAAAATTGGAAGCAACGTCTCCAAAATGACCCAAATAGTGTTGACGGGGACGTTAAACCTCATATCAAACAAAACAAAACGAAAACGAAAACAAGCCTATATAATTCTGTCATTCTGACCCCGTCAAACCCCCACTTTCATGAAGTAAAACTGGGATTAACAGGGGTATACATTATTTTTCTTATTTCTGCTAAAAGACATAAGATAAGGGGCACTCGTTAAAACCGCCACACCAAGGCGATTCTAACGAGTAGCCACAATCTATGTATAGAGCAGAAATGTGAAAAATACAAAAAAATTCAAATTTCGGTGACAAAATTTTCAATACATTTTAATAGGCCTGTTTTCGTAATGGCAGGCTTGCTGACGTCATTTTTGGCTTCCAATTTCGATTGGAAGCCATTTAGATTAGATTGGTGATACCTCAGTTTATTTCTAACCGTCTTCTGACGTAAATAGGAAAGCCCTACAGATAGGACTGCTCTCCACATATTTACGTAGTGAAAACTCGTTGTCAGATTGAAAAATTAAAATGTTATATTTGTTTTAAAATTGTTTTCCATTAAAGCGCGAGATTCTGTACAGGTAAGCCGGGAAGGTCAGCGCACAGTAAAAGGCTTAATCCTTTACGCCAAAAGGCATAAATGTCAATGATAGTTGCGGATGAGTCTATGTTATCTGCGACTACTACTCTGCTGCTCGAGCGCCGGCGTTGTTGACCGCACCTCTGGTGTTTCAGGAGTTTGCACTCGTCCACACTGGTGGACTATAAGAATCTTATATGGGTGTGAGGGGTGGATGGAAAAATCCGTCCCGAGGGTCACTGTCCGGCAGGCTTGCCGAGTGATGCCGGACAGTGATCCCGAGGGGCGGATTTTTCTATCCACCCCTTACATCCATATAGGATTCTTTTCCTTGCATACCTTCCATTTCTTAGAGAGAATTTGTAATGCTGCAGTCACTTCAGTTACCGACGTCCGCCATATTGTGTTGACACTACATACAGGAATGTTAGGTGACGTCACGTAACGTGCATGACGTCAACCTGAACGACGGCGCATCCTGGTTCGTATTCAACGAGTGTATTTATCAAACATGCTAGAATATTCGATTTTGGGTAAGAACACCAGGGTCAGAACATAAATTTCTATCCCAGGGTAAAATCACGGATTTCCTTGTCTCGTGTGCAAGAAAATTAATTATTATTCTATAACAAGATGGTGTTGATGAAAAAGGCGTTGGTTGGTGAGACTTCATTATGATACAAATGTGTCAGTACTGTTAATTTGTGTTAAATATGCTCTAAAAAGGATTATCCTTTGGAAGCAAGGAATACATCGCAGGACTCGGCCCACGCCCATCGGGGCTTGAAGAAATATATGGGCTGCATGATTCTTCCACGCAGAGCTGAAACCGACCCGCACACGAGAACTGGTAAACCGCTTAGAGGACCTAAGCCTGCCCAGGCAAAGCGGTGCGAGTCGGCCCGTCCATGCTTATAAACTCTATTAGTTTCACTTGGCGTTAGGGCTTGAGATGTCATTTCATTTCAGTGCCGGGTAAAAGTCAAACAAAATTGGAAGCAACGTCTCCAAAATGATCTTTCCAGTGTTGACGGGGACGTTAAACCTCAAATCAAACAAAACATCGCAGGACTAAGAAGTATGGAGTGTACATTATAGAGGGGACAAATGGTCGCAAGGAGATATTCTTCGAGAATTTTTCCGTAACAAGAGATTGCTGAAACAGTAATTTAATGTGCAAGTATACGGGGGCGAGGGGGGGGGGGGGGGGTTCATTTGCTTGTTCCTTAACCCATTTTGTACCCAAAACGGGTAACCAGGCAAACATTGCAGACCCAGATCAGACGCCGCAAAACGCGGCGTCTGATAAGGGCCTACACTATTTACAAAAAGTTCAGCTATTTTCCAAATGAATTCTAAAGACATCGCGAAAACACGGGGTTTGCAGGGGTAAACCTTATTTTTCTTATTTCTGATCTAAAATATAGATTGTGGGTACTCGTCAGAACCGCCTCGATGAGGCGGTTCTAACGAGTACCCATATTTTGAGCAGAAATAAGAAAAATATCACATTTTTTCATCTTAAAAGTTTCATTTTTTCGACGATAAAGGTTACAATGTATTTGTATAGGCGTGTTTTCATAATGTTACACAACCTGTCACCCCTATATATTTTCTTTTCGAAATGAACTCCTGCCATATATGAGGAGGAAGATTGAATTTCGTACAAAAAAGGTTAAGACCAGGCCCCAAGGTTATAAACCTTTTTTCATGCTCAACTCACCTGAGCATGAAATTTATAATGCCCATAAATATTAAGATACAAATGAAAGAGGCAATGTTTGTTCTCAGATCAGCACAGAATGTTATTTGTCCTGCTCATAAATTTGAAAATGCCAACATTTGTTGGCATTTTCAAATTTATAAGCAGGATAAAGTTCATGCTCAAGTGAGTTGAGCATGAAAAAGTTTTATAACCTCGGGGCCTCTATGATGAAGCTTATCAGGTCCTGAAGCTCTAAAGAGTTTCAAGCCTTGAAGTACCGTGATCACTCCGGTCCCCGCCCATCGGGGCTTGAAGTAATATATGGGCTGCATGATGCTTCCACGCAGAGCTGAATCCGACCCACACACGAGTACTGGTAAACCGCTTAGAGGATCTAAGCCTGCCCAGGCAAAGCGGTGCGTGTCGGACCGTCTATGTTTATAAACCCTTTTGATTGCATTGGGCGACAGGGCTTGAGATATCATTTCATCTCAGTGTCGGGTAAAAGTCCCACAGAATTGGAAACAACGTCTCCAAAATGATCTATATTGTGTTGACGGGGACGTTAAACCTCAAATCAAACAAAACAAAAACAATCTTTCATTGAAACCAGCAAAGAATTGACCAATCAGCACCTCTGCCTTTGAGAGTTCGATTCAGCAAAACCATTTCTTCACGGTAAATGTCAGATAAATAATGAAATTTATTAATATGGTTACATATTCAGCAGCAATTATTAGGTGTGAAATTTTGGTGGGCCTGCTGAGAAACAATGTCTAGTAACTTGAAATGATCATGACAAACCTGTGAACATTGTGGCGCCAACATCGGCTTGCGTGTATTCAACACGAAAACACGCCTGTATAATTTTGACGCCCATGAACCCCACCTTTATATTGTAAAACTGGGGTTTACAGGGGTAAACCTTATATTCTTATTTCTGCCCTAAAACATAGATTGTGGGTACACGTTAGAACCGCCTCATCGAGGCGGTTCTAACGTGTATCCACAATCTATATTTTGAGCAGAAATAAGAAAAATATAACAATTTTTCATCTTAAAATTTTCGATTTTTCGGCAGTAAAGTTTACAATGTATTTGTATAGGCTTCTTTTTTCTAATGGCTTTGGATAATCGTTTGGGAAACTAACATGTAACTGTCTTTTTGGCTTTCCAGTTGTGACGTTTTCTTCAAAGTGAAGTTGTTTTATGTTCGCGTTTCTCTCCCTTTGATGTTTTGGATAGATTTGTTTGTTTGTTTTTCTTTTTATTTGAGGTTTAACGTCCCCGTCAACACTATATAGGTCATTTTGGAGACATTGCTTCCAATTTTGTGGGACTTTCACCCGACAATGAGATGAAATGACATCTCAAGCCCTGTCACCCAATGGAACCAATAGGGTTTATAAGTATGGGCAGGCCGGCTGGCACCGCTTTACCTAGGCAGGCTTAAATCATCTAAGCGGTTTACCAGTACTCGTATGGCAGTGCAGCTGGGGAAGCATCATGCAGCACATCTATTTCTTCAAGCCCCGATGGGCGGGGGCGAGGGGAATAGAGGTAGGCCTATTTGCATCGATTCTTAATCATTGCCTTCACTTCTGTTTTGAACTGCTTCAAAGGTCAATACCACCGCCCATCGGGGCTTGAAAAAATAGATTGGACTAATAATAATAATAATCGACCTTATTTTAGAGGGTAATTTAGTACAAGTGCTAATCTTCCATGTGGCACTCTTTTTCTGGGTAAGAACCAGTACTAAGCAATGTGGACAAGGAAACAACACTTGGCGCTTGCGGGGATCGAACCGGCTACCTCTCGATCTCAAATCCGATGCTTTACCACTGCACCACAGCGCTCTACTGTATGGCGCTTCCACCCAGAACTGAAACCGACCGCACATGAGTACTGGTATAAAACCACTTAGTGGTGTAAGCCTGCCCAGTCAAAGTGGAGCAAGTCGGACCGTCCATGCACATAAACCTTTCGTTTCATTGGGCGGCAGGGCTTGAGATGTCATTTCATCTCAGTTGGAAGCAAATGATGCAGCCTCAATTCAATCAAAAAGTCACTCCAAGCAAAAATATGCTTTTAGATATATTTGTGCACACAACCAGGCCCCGCGGTTATTATTTTTTTTTCATGCTCAACTCAACTGAGCATGGAATTTGTAATGCTCATAACTATTAAAACACAACAAAGCATGCCAAAAGTGCTGCTCAAATCAGAAAACAATGTTGTTTGTCCTGCTTAAAGTTTTGAAAATGGCAACCATTGTCGGGATTTTAAAATTTATGAGCAGGACAGATTTTATGCTCAAGTGAGTTGAGCGAGAAAAAGGTTTTCATGCACACCAAACAAGCAAATCTGTGATTTTACCCTGGGATGGAAATTTATGTTCTGGCCCTGGTGTTCCGACCCAAAATCGAATATAATCGCGTGCTTGATAAATGGACTGGTTAAAACCTCATGTGTGCGTCGTCATGCGTGACGTCGCTAAACATTCCTGTCGTGTCATCACAATATGGCGGAAGTTGGTAATCGAAGTGACTGCAGCATTAAAAATCCGCGTTAAGAAATGAAAGGTATACAAGAAAAAGAACCCAATATGGGGTTGAGGGTGGATAGAAAAATCCATCCTTCGGGACTCACTGTCCGGCATCACTCGGCAAGCCTCGTGATGCCGGACAGTGACCTTTGGGACGGATTTTTCCATCCACCCCTCACACCCATATAAGATTCTTATATTCTTGCACACCAGACAAGGAAATCCATGATTTTACCCTGGGATAGAAATTTATGTTCTGACCCTGGTGTTCCGACCCAATATCGAATATAATCGCGTGTTTGATAAATGCACTGGTTGAGTACGACCTCGTAGGCGCCGTCGTTAAGGTTGACGTCACAGCGCGTTACGTGACGTCACTAAACATTTCTGTATTGCCATCACAATATGGCGGACGTCGGTAACTGAAGTGACTGCAGCATTAAAAATCCGCGTTAAGAAATGGAAAGTATGCAAGAAAAAGAATCCAATATGGGTGTGAGGGGTGGATAGAAAAATCCGTCCCTCGGGATCACTGTCCGGCATCACGAGGCTTGTGATCCGGCATCACTCGGCAAGCCTCGTGATGCCGGACAGTGTCCCTCGGGACGGATTTTTCCATCCACCCCTCACACCCATATAAGATATAAGATTCTTATATTCTTGCACACCAGACAAGAAAATCCTCAATTTTACCCTGGGATAGAAATTTATGTTCTGACCCTGGTGTTCCGACCCCAAATCGAATATAATCGCGTGTTTGATAAATGCACTGGTTGATTACAACCTCATGCGCGCCATCGTCATGCGTGACGTCACTAAACATTCCTGTTGTGTCATCACAAAATGGCGGACGTCGGTAACCGAAGTGACAGCAGCATTAAAAATTCGCAGTAGAAATGGAAGGTATGCACACCAGATAAGGAAATCAATAGTTTATCTTGGGATAGAAATTCTGTTCTAACCCTGCCGTTCTTGCCCAAAATCGAATATTCTCGAGTGTTTGATACAATTTGAATACGACCGTTGTTAAGGTTGACGTCACAGTACGTTACCTGACGTCACTAAACAATCACTGTAGTGTCATCACAGTGTGGCGGATGTCGGCAACCGAAGAGCTGACCGCAGTATTAAAAACCGACGCTTAGAACTGGAAGGTATGCAAGAAAAATAACCATACATGGATGTGAGGGGTGGATGGAAAATCCGTCCCGAGGGACACTGTCCGGCATCACGAGAAGCCTCGTGATGCCGGACAAAGACCCTCAGGCGGATTTTTCCATCCACCCCTCACAGCCATGTTTAGAACCTCGGGATAGATAGATAGATAGATAGATAGATAGATAGATAGATAGATAGATAGATAGATAGATAGATAGATAGATAGATAGATAGATAGATAGATAGATAGATAGATAGATAGATAGATAGATAGATAGATAGATAGATAGATAGATAGATAGATAGATAGATAGATAGATAGATAGATAGATAGATAGATAGATAGATAGATAGATAGATAGATAGATAGATAGATAGATAGATAGATAGATAGATAGATAGATAGATAGATAGATAGATAGATAGATAGATAGATAGATAGATAGATAGATAGATAGATAGATAGATAGATAGATAGATAGATAGATAGATAGATAGATAGATAGATAGATAGATAGATAGATAGATAGATAGATAGATAGATAGATAGATAGATAGATAGATAGATAGATAGATAGATAGATAGATAGATAGATAGATAGATAGATAGATAGATAGATAGATAGATAGATAGATAGATAGATAGATAGATAGATAGATAGATAGATAGATAGATAGATAGATAGATAGATAGATAGATAGATAGATAGATAGATAGATAGATAGATAGATAGATAGATAGATAGATAGATAGATAGATAGATAGATATTCATACATATACGGAAGGACGCAAGATACAGGTAGATACTTAGTATAGAGAGAGAGAGAGAGAGAGAGAGAGAGAGAGAGAGAGAGAGAGAGAGAGAGAGAGAGAGAGAGAGATAGAGATTGATTGATTGATTGACATGACAGACAGGTTGGTAGTTACAGATCTGCAATTAAAAATCAGATAATTAGAGAGAGAGAGAGAGAGAGAGAGAGAGAGAGAGAGAGAGAGAGATCATATCTCGCTTAATCATTTTGTGTCGTCTTCGAGAAAGGGAGAAGGAGATAGAAGAGACTGTAGTGGATGAAAGTGATATAGATAGATAGATAGATAGATAGATAGATAGATAGATAGATAGATAGATAGATAGATAGATAGATAGATAGATAGATAGATAGATAGATAGAT
This sequence comes from Lucinisca nassula, assembly GCA_963580285.1. Lineage (NCBI taxonomy): Eukaryota > Metazoa > Mollusca > Bivalvia > Lucinida > Lucinidae > Lucinisca > Lucinisca nassula. The sequence continues at coordinate 51,543,984 of OY757019.1, read as the reverse complement.
AGATAGATATTCATACATATACGGAGAGCGAGAGAGAGAGAGAGAGAGAGAGAGATGTATGTTTATTTCTCCTCCGAGATGCTGTGGGTACTCGTTAGAACCGCCCAAATGAGAAAATAGAATTGAATAAAGTAAATATCGTATTTATTTTTATTAGTTTGACCCGCTTAAACTACACTTTTATATAGGTTAATTTCGGGTTTAAATGGGTATTACGTTATTTTACTCATAACTGCCCAGAAACATATATAACACATCGGCGTGCGACATTGTGCATTTTTTCACATCTCCAAAAGGGCTACTTTCTGATGAAAATGTGTTATATTTTTGTTATTTTTACTTCAAACATAGGTTGCGGGTGCCCGTTAGAGCCGCCTCATTGAGGCGGTTCTAACGAGTACCCACAACCTATGTCTTGAAACAGAAATAAGAAAAATAATGTATACCCCCTTACACCCCACTTTTCTCTATATAAAGTGGAGTTTAGGGGGTGCTCATTTCATGGACTTGCTTACGTGATGGATTGTGGGTGCTCGTAAGAACCACCTCGCCGGGGCGGTTCTAACCTGTGCCCACAATCTATGTTTTGAGCAGTATTATGAGAAATGTTATTTTTTATCAGAAAATTTGAAAGAAAAAATTACAATATATTTAGATAGACGTATTTTCGTATACTGGTAGTGGGCTTTACTGGGTACTAATTTTATGGTGGTATTAAAATGGTGTTTTGTGCAATTTTAATTCATGTCCAGGATGACTTCACGCCCACTTAGTCTCGTCCTTGATCTCGTCTTATTATAACATTGATTGATTCATCGTCCTTCGATATTCTAATTATTGATAGGTTGTTAACGACACTCGTATCGATTAATCAGGCTAATTATTGGAAGGTTGCTAACGACACGCGTATCGATTAATCTAATTATTGATAGGTTAATCGATACGCGTGGCATTATTTCGATTACTGACATAATCCCTATTTGAGCGATTTTTTTACAACAGAATTTCATGAATAAACATTTGTGGGAAAGTTAAAGCTTTTTTACGTTGAGGTGATTTATTTCTGTTCATTAATGTTGAACTTTCAAAAATGAAACAATATAAATTTGGATCGGCGGGAGACTGGCAGAGAAAATATTTCAAAATCACTTTTCATCATCATCATCATCATCATCATCATCATCATCATCATCATCATCATCATCATCATCATCATCGATTCCATAGTTGTAATTTATATTTCATATACATTATTATTATTAGTAGTATTATTATTATTATTGTTATTATTATTATTATTATTATTATTAACTTTCCTACAAACTGAACAATTTCTGGATTAGCGGAAGACTGAGACAAATTATTTTATGATCACTTCCCGTGAATGGGTCGAGCCGAGAACATGTGTCTGGTAGTGGTCATTGAAGATAGTTTTATAGTTTATGATAAGTCAGAGTGTGTAAATCTTATTAAATGTTCATAACAAGTATCCTTTAAAGGTGCATTATTGAGCTACCGGGTCTCAATTTTTTTGTCTGGTTTTTATCTTCAATGCATACTCCTTTGTCATGTGTACTATTTTGGAGCCAAATACAGCTTCAGAACTTTGTGAAAATGGTGGTTTTCATTCGTGTTTACCCTTTCGCTCTGAACATGTGTTCGGAATTTCTGTTCTAAAAATAAATCTGTCACTTTACACATACATGGCGACAGTATCGTCTCTGAGTGTCGTTAGTTATGGCATGGTATTCAGCGTCATATATTTTTTTTTCAAATTCAGGCATGGCCTAAGCAAACAAGGCCAAAAATGAACGTCACATAACGTCATATATGGGGATTCTATTTTTGTCACGAACTAAAAATAGATCTAACTAGTGTTCGAAACCTAGTTAGGGAACCCCTCTCAAACTCGTTTACCTGTCATCATAATTGTTCGCATTTTTGCATAAAGAAAAATGATACCGGCTATATGTATTTTATTTTTGGAAGCAATTTTTTCCGGATAGCTCAATATTGCACCTTTAAAAATTTTAGACACTGGCGCGTTGCTCTTAAACGAAACTCACAAAAAATGTCTTCCTCCTTTTAACATTTTAGCCACAGTAGGATCCAGGATACATCGATGTCGGCGCTACGCTTCCACGCAGCGCCGACACCGATGTCACGCTTCTCTAAACCAAAATGAATTTTACAGAAATGACTTCCACCTTTTGGTTAAAGGTGCATTATTGAGCTACCGGGTCTCAAAATTATTTTTCTGGTTTTTATCTTCAATGCATACTCCTTTGTCATGTGTACACTTTTACAGCTTCAGAACTTCGTGAAAATGGTCGTTTTCATTCGTGTTTACCCTTCGCTCTGAACATGCGTTCCGAATTTCTGTTCTAAAAATAAATCTGTCACTTTACACATACATGGCGACAGTATCGTCTCTGAGTGTCATGGTATTCAGCGTCATATTTTTTTCCGATTCAGGCATGGCCTAAGCAAACAAGGCCAAAATGAACGTCGCATAACGTCATATATGGGGATTCTATTTTTGTCACGAACTAAAAATAGATCTAACTAGTGTGCGAAACCTAGTTAGGGAATCCCTCTCAAACTCGTTTACCTGGCATCATAATTGTTCGCATTTTTGCATAAAATGCATTCGTTTGTATTGTTTGAAAGAAAAATACCGGCTATATGTATTTTGTTTTTGGAAGCATTTTTTCCAGATAGCTCAATAATGCACCTTTAAACATTTTAGACACAGTCGCATCCAGGATACATCGATGTCGGCGCTACGTTTCCACGCAGCGCCGACACCGATGTCACGCTGCTCTCAGCCAAAATGAATTTTACAGAAATGACTTCCTCCTTTTGGCTAAACATTTTATAGACACAGTAGCATCCAGGATACATCGATGTCGGCGCTACGTTTCCACGCAGCACCGACACCGATGTCACGCTGCTCTCAACCAAAATGAATTTTACAGAAATAACTTCCTCCTTTTGGCTAAACATTTTAGACACAGTAGCATCCAGGATACATCGACGTCGATGCTACGTCTCTGCGCAGCGCTGACGTACGCTGCTCTCAGATCAAAATGGATTATCTCCCTTTAAACATTTTAGACAGCATCCAGGATACGTCGACGTCACGTCTCTACGTAGCGCCGACAGCAATGGCACGATGCTCTCGAACCAAAATGAATTTCACAGAAATGACTTCCTCCTTTGAACATGCCCCTTGATAGTGGTAGAGTTTGTTTTGGGTTTTTACGGCTCAGTCATCACTATTTTAGGTCATTTTTAAGCCGGTCAGTTTACTTAGCCACACTTTTCCTGGGCAGGCTTATACTTAAGCGGTTAACCAGTACAGTGCACATTCTTTCGCCAGAAACTGACAACTGCCCTTCTTGAATCAGTGGAAGGGAGAGAATGACCGTAGAAAAGATTTCATGATCAATCTCCACGAAAGAATGTTGCCGACCCGGCAGGTATCGAACCCGCATCCTCCTGATAACCAATCAGACGCGCATCCGACTGAGCTACCGAGGCCGGCAGGTAGTGGTAGAGTACAATAACATTTTCTTCCAAGTCTTGCCTATAATCTTAATATAGCTGCGTAAAAAGGCCGCCGGCCCAATGCAAGGATCACCATTCAAATTAACTTAAAAAAAAATATTCATTTTAATGAAGGATATTGACTGCAAGAAGTTCTATGCTCCACCTCGTCTACTACAACAGTATACCGCAGTCCTTTTCGCTAACAGTAATAGTCCTTTACCCGAAAAATAGTCCTTTTCGCATTTTAGGGTAAGTCCTTTTCGCATTTCAGGTAACTGACAGCAAAGTGGAGCGCTTTGGTGCAGTGGTAGCGCATCGGATTTGTGATCGAGAGGTTGCGGGTTCGAGCCTCACGCTGACCGTGTTGTGCCCTTGAGCAAGGCACTTCATCCACATTGCTTAAAAAAGAAAAAAAAAAGTACTGGTTACCACCCAGGAAATCCTGCTCGTAATGCTCAGATTTGAGCGAGTAGCAGTAATAGGAGAAAAAATAGTGATTAAAATGCAGCTGCAGTAATAGTAGTTGAAATGGTGCAGTTGAAGCTATAGATGTGGCAACATGATAAGAGTTACTCAGCTATTTGTCAAAACGTGAAGGTTAAGGTATATAGTAATCACACATCTAGACTGCAATGCAAAATAAACTAAGATTTTCCAAATTGTTACCCAGCACTGTGGGTTGCAATATAAGTTCAAAAAGCAAATACATTATGTAAAGCAAATTCAACAACTACAGTTTAAGACCAAATAATGGTCCTATAAGACCACTAGACGAAGATTCATTGTCCAAAATGAGGCAAAATCCCCTAAATTTTCAAACAAGGATACCGACAAGGCAGGAGCACTCACCCTTAAAATATTATCATTTTCAGTTGTTATGTACTCGCAAGTAGCAAAGACGAGGCATAAATTTCTATCTTTCTACATTTTTAAGCACTTTTGTGAAAATTTCACCGAATACCACATGGTAAATTTCATCGCCATCTTGGATTTCGACAAAATTCTTACCCTGAATTTAGTGAAATTCAAACCCCAAGTATTTCCCTGTCACTCGAGATCGGATGATGACAGTTACATCTTGCAATTGCTTAATCAATGGCTTTGCAGAATCATCAACCTGATCTTCATGTCATTTTGCTTCAGTTGTTTTAAACGTCTTTCAAAATATTGACTTCGGTTTGTTTACAACAGAGTTTCTCTGTCAATTTCCTGACGACCTCATCACTGAAACAGCTGATTTGTGTTATTGCGCATGTATTAAAAAACGGAATTAACTTGATGAATATCATACGATAATTATAATTTAATAAAGCTCTTTAAGTTCAGTTATAGCAAAATGATTTACGACCACATTTTTCGGCATTATGACTGGTTTTATGTTTTACTTTTTTGCGTATATAACTTCCATTAAATGGTAATGCGGTTGTATCCGCTTTCTCTCGGACTGGTTTTCGAAACTAGAAAGCGTCATTGTCATTAAACGGGTCGAATCAAAGCACCCGGGGTCCAGCAGAATATAAATGGCGAAAAAAACACACATGTAGCAGACAGAAGCAATAACGTTTTCTTCGTATTTGTAAGTGTTTTTGGCATCGATCATGAAATCAGTTTTGCGGTAAGAGGGATATCATTTTAGTTTTTCGAATTCCACACCGGTAGCCATGTCACACACTATGGGTTTTGGAAATGAAGATGGAAACCGCGTATTTTAGCAATGTAAACAGAAACTGAAGATTTGTTGTCACGTGACAAATTTTATGAAAATGAAAAGCAACATTAAAACAGATAAAAACAGCATTTATCGATATATTTTGTAGACCGGAATATTTCTTTATTTTAACTGTTTCTGGAAAACTTCCTTTGAAAATTACCCACGGTTCTTGAACAAGGAAATTTATTATTATGTATGGTGGTTGCATTGTGTCATGGTAAACTGTTATTTTCTACTGATAATGTGATCGGTCTGTCATCTTTGACCATTACTCGCAACAGATTTACATATACTCCAGTACCCAATTTCGTAAAATCATTCTTCGATATAAAAAGATTGGGTACAACATGGATATTATACGACAGACTGCATGCATGGTAGTTAACCCAATCACGGTTGGCAACTTTGCTTCCCTCTTTAATTGCACGCCGGTGGGTCAGGCCTCAGATTCTATGACGGCTCCAACGTAAAGGCTTATTGAGAATTAGAGAGATCTAATTCAAGGTAATGTTGGTTGGTGCCTGATGCTCTGTCTCTGGTCGGGCTCATCGGAGTCTAACTGTTGGTTTTCTTTTGCTCCAGCATTTCAGTGGTTTCTTGCTGTCGAGTCCTCACCGTTGTCTCACCTCTGTGGTTCTTTGATTTTTGTGTTCACGGAGATGTTGCACTGATGAGTTAGGAGGCCTTCATGCGGACTGAACAAATTATTTGTCTAAATCGCGACGGAAGTAAGGGCGAGGATTGTGGCCACGTAAAATCGATTTAAGCCCCCCAGTGGAAATCTTCCACTGACCGTTCCAAGGCGGCTCTTCTGTGGCGATTTATTTTATGTTGTTGTTTGTTACTTACTGTGTGTATCACTTGTGTCTTTTAGTTTCGGATGACCATATGGCCATTTTGTGGGAAAGTAACTGTCCTTATGGCCTTCCTTTGTTTAGGTTTCCATTATG